>CM052811.1:78303604-78342039 GCA_028533885.1 Nasua narica | reverse complement strand
ATCAGCCCCCGGACTTGGAGAGGGAAGGAGTTGGACAGGGACCTCTCATGGACACCTTGCAGTATGGACTCTGGCCCTGAGAAGAAGCCATAGTGAGCCAATGATGAAAGGGAAGAAAGTGTACAGCAGTGGACAAAACAGCATGCAGCCCTTCTAGAACTCACATGCAATGGAGCCAAACAGATAATAAACACATAAGCGAATAATTTCAGGTATTAAGTGCATGGAAAAGATTAAGAATAATTAAGTAACCTGAATCAGAGGAGATCCCCTGGGTTAGTGTATTCGCACCTGAATAGTGAGAAGAAGGCAGGTGTGAGAGGTCTCAAGGACAGTGTTTCCATCGGAGGGATGGCAGGTGCTGAGGCCTAGAACAGACTTGCACATGGCTCACTGGAAGACAGTGGCATGCCAGTGCATCCTCCTCTGGTCCTGCTTGGTCAGTAGACAACAGAGTGTGGATGGAGAGGAACCTGAGATAGTAGGGGACTTCATCCTATAGGGCCTCACATCATGGACACAAGAACTTTTGGTTTTGTTTTGTTTTGTTTTTTAAGGGTGAAGGCTACTAGAGTCTTCTTAAGCAGGAGAGTGACTTTGATTTTTAAAAGACTCACATGTTTGCTGTGTAAAGCACAAGAAACAAGAATAGAAACAGGAAGGCTTGTTAGGAAGGTATTGCAGTGTCCTAGGGGAGAGATGCTAGAGGTTTGCTCTGAGTTATAAGCCTGGTGATGGTGAGAAATAATGAGATTTGAGGCCAAGTTCAGAGGTAATGGTGACAGGGTTCACTGGGTATGAGGGGAGGTGGGTTCAAGAATGACAGAATTTTGGGGCACCAGCATGGCTGAGTGGGTTCAAGCCTCTGCCTTTGGCTCAGGTCATGATCCCAGGGTCCTGAGATTAAGCCCCAGATGAGGGGGGTCTCTGCTCAGCGGGGAGCCTGCTTCACCCCTCTCTCTGCCTGCCTCTCTGCCTACTTGTGATCTCTTTCTCTCTCTCTGTCAAATAAATAAATAAATAAATAAATAAATAAATAAATAAATAAATAAAATCTTTTAAAAAATGACATAATTTTGCCTTGAGTTGCTGTCTATGTGTAGTGTTTCCAAAGATATTCTAGGGCAGAGTTAGGAAGAGCACTCAAAGTTATCATTTTGCCATGTCAAGTTTGAGTTACCTTAACAGATATTTATGCACAGATTTCAGGTCCTCACCAGGGAGATATGAATCTGGAACTCAGAAAGGAATGGTGTGGCTTTTAGAGTTCTCAGCTTACAGATAGCATTTGAGGCACTGGGACTGGAAGAGGCTACCCAGAAAGAGAAGGTATATTTAGAGTGGGTCCTGGCACAGAGCCAGGGAAATTATTTCCCCTAAATTGGGCTATCTTGCTTTCTAAGCATGGACGAGCCCCCTTCTAATTATGAGAATATCTTGGTGTTGCCGTGGTCATCAAATGCCTCATTTCTCATGCCAAGGCTATCTCAATGCAGCTGAAGTCCCGGTGGGGGGAGGGGGACTCAGCCCATCTTTTTCCAGAGTTCCTGTTGCCTCATCTCACTCTTGACTTCCTATTCTCTTTTCCCCTTCTCCCTGACAAGTGTGGTTGAATGTGGGATTCATTAGAATCACTTAGGAATGAGCCACCCAGGTGCCCCAGAAGGCAATCGATTCTGAAAGTAGTGGAGGGTTCCAGTGAGAGAGGAAAGACAGGAGCAAGGGGAAAGCCAACCTGAAGGAGGTTGAAGAAGAGTTCTGGGAAGGGTCAGGGACAGTGGTCCTGCCTGGTGAGATGGTGGATTACGGTGGGGGATTTTAGGATTTGAGGAACATCTTTTGGCAACATAGTTCTGGGGAGACTTTAGGAAAAACTTAAATTAATATTTTAAGGCCTTTTTAGAGTTAGCTTCTTTTTCTCATATGAGTCCAATGCAGAGGCTGGCTGGAAGGTGGACCATTTATTCCATTTACAGTCTAACAAGTTTTAGGAATACAAATATAAAATCAAAGTTTTTGAAAAGTTCTGCTAAGTGGAAGGCAACTGTCAGTGGTGTTCAGCAAGGACTAACATTTTTTTGGTTAGCAAGTTGTGGAAGAGACTCATCAAGTCTGTGCCAAAAGACCTTGACTGTCTTCCACACATGTGTCAGCGGACACATCTCCAGTTGTCTTAGGGCCATTTTTTTTTTTTTTTACTGACCCTTGACCAACTGAGTAAAGGTAGAGCAAGCAACTGTATATCAACAAAGGCAACTCTACCATGGATCTAGCTACCTGCTGTATGGACAATACACACAAAAAAGATTTATATAAAGTAGTTCATAATGAGTTACTTATTATAGTGGAAGCCAACTAAATCAGAAAACATTCAGTCAATTATGACAGTCACATGGTAGAATATTAGATGGCATTAATCGCCTTGGTTCCTATGTATATTTAATGGCAGAAAATGTCACAATAGTCGAGAATATGAGATTGCCAAATTACGTTACTCAATTTTATTTTTTTAGTCCTTTCAAAATAAAATGTAGACATCGTGCTCTAAAGAGGTTATAAAATTATGTATATATAACTGACCTTAACTTAAAACATATATTTTCAATGTTATGTAAGTATACGTTAATAGTGGCCACATTTCCTGTTAATAGTGGAATGATTATGGGTGGATATAGCACCAACATTTTACTTTGAAATTTTTCAAACATGAAAAAAGGTTAAAAAAATACTATAATGAATATTCATATGGCCTTTAGCCAGATTGATCCCTAGTTAACATTTTGCCTTGTTTGCTTTATTTCTTTGTGTGTGTGCACACATGTACTTTTTTGTTCCATCAACTCTCAAAAATTAATGATAAACCCATAGATCAGTTATCTATCCAAATTCAAATTTTCCCCCCCACAAAGAGTCTTTTCTATCTGCTTTTTTTTCTTTTTTCATTGACTAGTCAATCAGGATCTATGAATTGCATTTGGTTGTAATGTAATCTTTAGTCTTTTTCAATCTAGAAACAAGGACTCTAATTTTTCTCTCATGACAGTGACTTTTGGATGATGCCAGCCAGTGGTCTTGTAGAATGTGAATTATGAATGATTATTAACATATTTTTTCTTCTTATTTCTTCTTTAGTTTGTCAATGTGCTTCCCCCCCTCCCCTGCCCAGGAAATAATGAAACTTGTGAAAACTACTTTTTTTTTTTTTTTTTGCATTCCACTAGCTAGTAGCCATAGGGAACCAGTTAATAAGGGTTAGGGTAGGGGATGGTTGGTGTTGTCAACAGTAGGCAAAGAGCCAGGGGTCAACAATTTCTACTCTATGATAGTGAGCATGGATCATCAGAAATCTCCTCCCCTAGAAACCATTCAGTGCTTCTGTGATCCTGCAGGAACCAATCTGGAGCATCTTGTGTATTCTCCAGGTCAATGTGATTAACAGAGGATTTGTCATAAATTCTTTCACTGACTTGATCAAATCGCAGTAACTGTCTCCTCCAGATTTCAGAGAGGTAGTGAGTAATATGAAGGGTAACTATAAAATTTTCATCTTAAGGAGGGTACTTTTTGGACTGAGAAAGATGTTATTAAAAACTGAGCCAAGGAGGGGCACCTGGGTGGCTCAGTGGGTTAAGGCCTCGGCCTTCAGCTCAGGTCATGATCTCAGGGTCCTGGGATCGAGCCCCACATCAGGCTCTCGGCTCAGCAGGGAGCCTGCTTCCCCCTCTCTCTCTGTCTGCCTCTCTGCCTACCTGTGATCTCTCTCTCTCTGTGAAATAAATGAATTAAAAAAAAAAAAACTGAGCCAAGGGGACAGGTATCAACGGAGAGTGTTTCAGGTAAATGAGGTGTCTTCAAGGAATTAGGGAGGTTGAGGTCTTACTTTTGTGACACAATGGAGGGTTCCCTTAGAACTGATGCTAACGAGGTTTTTCTAATCCTAGACCAATGTTCCTTTGCACAAGACTGAATTCACACTGATGGTGCCCATTACCAGATATCCAGTCCATAACCTCTGCCACTCTTATCAGGGCAGCTCTGTAGCTACATTCTGGGGGACACATCAGGTTCACTCTGCCCCTGCATGAAGCAAAAGTTTTTGTTTGCTATATTTACATCCAAACATTTAGATTTTTATTCAACACTTTAAAATAGAATGTTTGACAGAGAAAAGTATGAGACTAAAAAGGTTTAAATTTTAGGACAAAAAGATGTTTAAATGGGCAGGGCGGCTATTTGAATTATTTAACAGCAAGCACATCATGGGTTCTGATCAGTCAGAATGGATGATGATCTGATGTCTTATCTTACAGAGTTGCTCTGTTGGCCAGATATTCCCCCTTTAGTGGGTGGGTCATGGGGAGAAGAAGGATTAGAAGGCTTGGGAGCCACAGCAAGATACCTACCACTATTGAATTATAATTATAATTTATAATCATTAATATTTTATTTTGATATATATATAATTGTATACAATATATAATAAATATATAATATAAATATAAACATATACATAAATAAAATCAAATATATCAAATATATATAATTAATAAATATATGAAATACATGAAAATGCAGAATCTCTAAGGGCAGAAATGAGATCTAATCAGGCTGAACTTAAAAATGGTATGAGTGAGATGCAGTCTATATCAGATGCTCTAATGGCTAGGGAAAGTGAGACAGAAGAAAGAATAAGCGATCTAGAAGACAGACTGAAGGAAAAGAAGTTAATTGAAGAAAATAGAGAAAAAAAAGAACTTACAACACATGAAAAGAGACTTGGAGAATTTAATGATACATTGAAAAGAACCAATATCAGGATCTTCAAGATCCAAGAGGGGATGGGGAGATAGAGAGAGAGAGAGATAGTGGGCTAGAAGGTATATTTGAGTGAACCATGGCTAAGAACTTCCCTAATCTGGGGAAAAAAGCAAGGATTAACATCCCAGAGCCAGAGAGGACTCCTCTCAAAATCAATAAAAATTGATCAACACCCCAACACATAAAATATTAAAGTTTGCAAACCTCAGAGCCAAGGAAGCTATCCTGAGAGCAGCTAGGGGGGAAGAGATTTCTTACATGTAGAGGGAGGAACATCAGAATAACATCAGACCTGGGATGGATTGGTGGCTCAGTTGTTAAACATCTGCCTTAGGCTCAGGTCATGATCTTAATGTCCTGGAATAGAGCCCTGTATTGAGCTTCCGGGATGGCTAGAAGCCTGTTTCTCCTTCTCACACTCCCTCTGCTCATATTCCCACTATTGCTGTATCTCTCTCTGCCAAATAAATAAATAAAATCTTAAAAAAAAAAAGAATAACATCAGACCTAGCCACAGAAACCTGTCAGGCCAGAAAAGAGCAAAGCAGCCAAGAATACTTTATCCAGCAAGGCTATCATTCAGAATGGAAGGAGTGATAAAGAGTTTCCAAGACAGACAGAAACTAAAAGAATATGTGACCACCAAGCCAGCCATGCAGGAAGTATTAATGGGGATACCGTAAGTGAAGAGAGATCCCAAGAGCAACATAGACAGGAAAGTAACAGACAAACTACAAAAACAAGGACTTTACAGGCAATACAATGGCACTAAATACATATCTTTCAATTGTTACTCTGAATGTAAATGGGCTGAATGCTCCAATAAAAAGATACAGAATATCAGATTTGATAAAAAAGCAGGACCCATCTCTATGCTGTTTGCAAGAGAAATGCATTTTCAACTTAAGACACCTCCAGAATAAAAGTGAAGGGATGGAGAACAATTTATCCCACTAATGGACCTTCAAAGAAAACTAAGATAGCAATCCTCATATTGAACAAATTAGATTTCACCAAAGACTGGAGTAAGAGACGTAGACAGACACTATGTAATACTTAAAGGGTATGCAACAAGAAGGCCTAACAATTATAAATATCTGTGCTTCCAACGTAGAAGCAGCCAATGATATAAACCAGTTAATAATCAAAGTAAAGAGATGTATCAATAATAATATGTGAATAGTAGGAGACTTCTACACTCCACTCACAACAATGGACAGATCTTCTAGGCAGAAGATCAACAAAGAAACAAAAGCTTTGAATGACACAGTGGATCAGCTGGTTATCCTAAAACAAGAGAATACACATACACATTTTCCTCGAGTGCACGTTGAAATTTCTCCAGGATAAATCACACACTGGGTCACAGATCAGGTCTCAAACCATACGAAAAGACTGAGATTATTCCCTGCATATTTTCAGGCCACAACGCTTTGCAACTGGAACTCATACACAAGGAGAAATTTAGAGGGAACTGAAGCACTGGAAGTTAAAAAGCATCTTGCTAAAGCATGAATGGGTCGACCAGGAAATTAAAGAAGATCTTAAACAATTCATTGAAACGAATGAGGATGGAAATACATTGATTCAAAACCTATGGGATAATGCAAAAGTGGTCCTAAGAGGGAAGTACATAGCCATCCAAGCCTCTCTCAAAAATTAGAAAAATCTCAAATGCACAAGCTAACCTTACACCTAAAGGAGCTAGAGAACAAACAGCAAATAAAGCCTAAATCAAGTAGGAGAAGAGAAATAATAAAGATTAGAGCAGAAATCAATGAAATAGAAACCAGAAAACCAGTAGAACAGATCAATAAACCTAGAAGCTGATTGTTTGAAAGAATTAGTAAGATCAATAAACCTCTGGCCAAAGTTATCCAAATGAAAAGACAAAGGATCCAAATTAATAAAATCATGAATGAAAGGGGAGAGATCTTGACTAATACCAAGGAAATACGGGCAATTTTATGTTATGAGCAACTATATGCCAACAAATTTGGCAATCTGGAAGAAAAGGATGCGTTCCTGGAAACTTATAAACTACCAAGACTGAAACAGAAAGAAAGAGGCAAACTGAACAGACCCATAACCAGCAAGGAAATGGAAGTAGTAATAAAAAACCTTCCAAAGAACAAGAGTCCAGGGCCAGATGGCTTCCCAGGGGAATTCTACCAAACACTTAAGGAAGAAATAATATCTATTCTAGTGAAGCTGTTTCAAAAAATAGAAATGGAAGGAAAACTTCCAAACTCGTTCTATAAGGTTAGCATTACCCTGATCCTAAAACCAGACATGG
Organism: Nasua narica; assembly: GCA_028533885.1. Lineage (NCBI taxonomy): Eukaryota > Metazoa > Chordata > Mammalia > Carnivora > Procyonidae > Nasua > Nasua narica. The sequence goes on along the minus strand of CM052811.1, from coordinate 78,334,925 downwards.
AGAATTACAGACCGATATCCCTGATGAATACGGATGCCAAAATACTCACCAAGATCCTAGCCAGTAGGATCCAACAGTATATTAAAAGAAGTGTTCATCATGACCAGGTGGGATTTATTCCTGGGCTGCAAGTTTGGTTCAACATTCACAAATCAATCAATGTGATAGAGCACATAAATGAAAGAAAAGTCAAGAACCATATGATCTTCTCAGTTGATGCAGAAAAAGCATTTGACAAAATACAGCATACTTTCTTGATTAAAACTCTTCAGGGTATAAGGATAGAGAGCACATACTCCAAATATCACAAAAACCATCTATGAAAAGTCCACAGCAAATATCATTCTCAATGAGGGAAAACTGAGAGCTTTTCCTCTAAGGTCAGGAACATGAGGGATGCCCACTCTACTGTTCAACATAGGAATAGAATGTCAGTGGGGTACCTAAGTGGCTCAGTGGGTTAAAGCCTCTGCCTTCAGCTCAGGTCATGATCTCAGGGTCCTGGGATCAAGCCCCACATCGGGCTCTCTGCTCAGCAGGGAGCCCGCTTCCTCCTCTCTCTCTGCCTGCATCTCTTCCTTCTTGTGATTTCTCTTTCTCTTTCAAATAAATGAATAAAATCTTAAAAAAAGGAATAGAATGTCAGCAATCAGACAATAAAAAGAAATAAAAGGTTTCCAAATTGGCAAAGAAGTCAAACTCTCATTCTTTGCAGATGACATGATACTTTATACAGAAACCCCAAAAAACTCCACTCCAAAATTGATAACTCATACAACAATTCAGTAACATTGCAGAATACAAAATCAACGCACATCAATGAGTTGTATTTCTATATACTAACAATGTGACCAAAGAAAGAAATTAAGTAATCAATAGAATTCACAATTGAACCAAAAACCATAAGATACCAAGGAAAAAAACCTAACTAAAGAGGTAAAGGTAAAGGTTGTACTCTAAAAACTACAGAACACTTATGAAAGAAATTAAGGAAGACACAAAGAGATGGAGAAATATTCCATGCTCATGGATTGGAAGAATAAAATCATTATTAGAATGTCCATGCTGCTAAGAGAAATCTACACATTCAATGCAATTCCTATCAAAATATGATCAACATTTTTTCACAAAGCTTGAACAAACAATCTGAAAATTTGTGTGGAACCAGAAAAGACTCTGAATCATCAGGGGAATGTTGAAAAAGAAAACCAAAGCTGTGTCATCATAATGCCTGATTTCAAGATGTATTACAAAGTTGTGATCATGGTACTGGTACAAAAACAGACACATAGATCAATAGAACAGAATAAGGAGTCCAGAAATGGACCTTCAACTCTATGGTCAACTAATTTTTAAAGCAGGAAAGCATATCCAATGGAAAAAAGACAGTTTCTTCAATAAGTATTGTTGGGAAAATTGGACAGCCAAATGCAGAAGAATGAAAATGGACCATTCTCTTATACTATACACAAAGATTAACTCAAAATAGATGAAAGATCGAAATGTGAGACAGGAATCCATCAAAATCCTAGAGGAGAACACAGGTAGCAAACTCTTCAACCTTGGACAAAGAACTTTTTGCAAGACCTGTCTCTAAAGGCAAGGAAAACAAAAGCAAAATGAACTATTAGGACTTCATCAAGAGCAAAAGCTTCTGCACAGCAAAGGAAGAAGTTTATAAAAATGAAAGGTAACCTAAAGAATTGGAGAAGCTATTTGCAAATGACATAACAGATAAAGGGGTGGTATCTAAGATCTATAAAGAACTTTTCCAACTTAACACCCAAAAAACAAATAATCTAGTCAAGATCAGAAAGGATGAATACCCAACTTTTGTATGAACATGGATGGGACTAGAAGAGATTATGTGGAGTGAAATAAGTCATACAGAGAGAGTCAATTATCTTTATGGTCTCACTTACATGTGGAGCATAAGGAAAAACATGGAGGACATTGTGAGAAGGGAAGGAAGGGTGAATGGGGGGGATATTGGTGGGGGAGATTAACCATGAGAGACTGTGGACTCTGAGCAACAAACTGAGAGTTTTGGAGGGGAGGGAGTGGGAGGTTGGGTGAGTTTGGTGGTGGGTATTGAGGAGGACACGTATTGCATGGAGCACTGGGTGTGGTGCATGAACAATTAATCTTGTAACACTGAAAAAATAAAATAAAAGTATTTGGGAAAAAAAAAAGAAATGGGCAGAAGACATGAACAGACCCTTCCCCAAAGAAGACATACAAATGTCCAACAAACACTTGAAAAAATGCGCCACATCACTTGCCATCAAGGAAATATAAATCAAAACCACAACAAGATACCATCTTGCACCAGTCAGAATGGCAAGAATTAACAAGACAAGGAACAACAAATGCCAGTGAGGATGTGGAGAAAGGGGAACCCTCTTCACTGTTAGTGGGAATGCAAGCTGGTCCAGCCACTCTGGAAAACAGTATGGATGTTTCTCAGAAAGTTGAAGAGCTACCTTATGACCCAGTAATTGCACTACTGAGTATTTACCCCAAAGATACAGATATTGTTAAAAGGAGGGAGCACATGCACCCAATGTCCATAGCAATGTCCACAATAACTAAACTGTGGAAAGAGCCATGATGTCTTTCAACGGATAAATGGATAAAGAAAATGTGGTTCTTATATTCAGTGGAATATTAGCCACCAGAAAAGATGAATATTTACAATGTTAAGATGAATGTAAAGATGAATATTTATAGTGACATGGATGGAACTGGAGGATATGAGGTTAAGTGAAATAAGTCAATCAGAAGAATGCAAATATCATATTGTTTCATTCATATGTGGAAGATAAGGAATAGTGTAGAGGATAATGGGGTGGGGGGCAACTGAATGGAAAGAAATCAGAGAGGGAGACAAACCATATGAGACTCCTGACTCTGGGAAACAAACTAAGGGCTGCAGAAAGGGAGATGAGTGGGGGGATGCGTTAACTGGTTGATGGGCATTAAGGAGGGTACATGATGTGATGAGCACTAGGTGTTATACTGAATGATCAATAATTGAACATCATATCAAAGCCAATGATGTACTATATCTTGACTAATTGAAGTTAAGAAAGAGAAGGAAGGAAGGAAAGAAGGAAGGAAGGAAGGAAAGAAAGAGAGAAAGAAAGAAAGAGAGAGAGAGAAAGGAAGGAAGGAAGGATTACATGCCATGAGGGGAAGCAGAGCAGTGCATAGGGAGAGTAGAGGCATTGAAGAGGTTTGGAGGCCAAGGCAGGCTTCAAAAGTAGATGAGACCAGAACCAGTAGATGATACTGGTCTTAAGGAGGGAAGAGGTTAGCCACATGGGTTTCTGAGGAAGGCTATTCCAGAAGGAATAAATGGCTAGCATGAAAGCCCTGAGATAAGGTTGTGTTTGGTGTCTCCAAGGACCAGTAGGATCCAGTCTGCTGGAGTGGTAGCAACACCAGAGAAACCACATGGACCCTCCTTCCTGGTAAGACTTTGTCTCCTCATCTGAGTATAATGGACGCTAATAGCCCATGCGAGCAGGGATTCGGCTGGCCTAATTTATGTCTGCTGTGCTGAGAATAGGCTCAGGGGATATGGGCAAGAGGAGCACCAGGAGCCCACAGCATAACCCAGGTGAGAGGTGACAGTGGCTCCCACCAGTGGGTCGATTAGAAGCAGTGATTGGATATTTGGTATAGCCAGAAGAATGTCCTAAGAGTCTGGGTATGAATCTGGGAAGGAGAAACCGAAGACGACCCCAAAGTTTCTTATTGTTGGTTTGTTTACATGAGCAGCTGGAGTTACCTTTATCTGACTAGGGACAGGTGAAATTGTTATTTTTGACAGTGGATTGACATGAAGATTTTTATTTTAGAAGTTGGAATTTTAGATGAGTATTAGAAAATTATTCCCTAAACCTCGGTTGGCAGAGCTTCAGAGGCAATGACTGTTTGTTAAGGTCCTAGACCTCCTTGGGGACTGAGACTTTAACTCCTGCTCCTAAATGCAAATTTGGAAAAGCCTACTGGGCTGGTCTGGAGTGGCTCTGCCTAAATTTTAGGGAGAGCCAGCACAATGCCAAAGGTCTGTGGGGCACCAGGCTCAGGTCCAGCCCAGTCACCCTGAGCAGCTCTGTGCTTTAGAGAACAATGGCAAAACACAGGGGTGAACTTTGGGCACTGTAACTCGGAGTCTGAGCCTGGAACAGCAGGGAACCGCTCACAAGCTTTCCAGCAGTCCTGGGAAGCAGCAAGAAAACCTCCAGTAGACAGCTGACTAGGCACTACTCTCTCTGGCTATCTACTACCCTTACTGCATCTATTCCATTTTGTTTTTACCTGCTAATCTGATTGGCAGAAATGACTGTCGTATCATTTTGGATTTTTATAATTCCGAGAGAGGTCTGAGCATCCTATACGAGTGCTGGCTTACTTACACTTAATCATCACTGTTACTCTTACTGACTTTTGATGTCTGCCTTATTCTTTTCTCTCTGGAGACAGTTTTCCGTGCTGTGTAACACAGGGTGCAAACCCAGGTCATGATCCTGGGGTCCTGGGATTGAGCCCTGTGTGGGGTTCCCAGCTCAGTGGGGAGTCTTCTCCCTCTCTCTGCCCCTCTCTCATGTTTGTGCTTGCTCTCTCTCTCTCTAGTGCTCTCTCTCTCTCTCAAATAAATAAATAAAATCTTCAAAAAAAGAAATTTATTCTGACAGTGTGTTATATGCAGGGAGGAAGAAAGAAAGGAGGAATATTGAGCTGGCAAGATACCCCAACAACAAACCACAAGCTAAAGAGCAATTAACATGTAAACAACTACAACAACAACAACAACAGATGACCACCATGCAATGTTTAGGGGTGTCCGGGTGAATGTGAACACATCCTGTTAGGTAAAAGACATTTCAAAAGATACGGTACTATTTTATTAGTCTTTACACACTACAGCTCAGAATGTAATAAAAAAAATACTAACCACTGAAACCACAGCACTTACCCACATTAACTGATGAATCTTAGCACTTGGGAGTTCAGCAATTTCACGTCTGGCCAACTTTATAAACATTTGGGTCTTAATTACTGCTATTATTTGGCTAATATGTAACCACTTTTCCTATTATGTTTGCTCTCAACTAGTGATTTTTTTTTAAAAGTTCACATTAATCACCCGCACTCCCCCAAAGACCTCTTTCAGAGTGACAAATCTCTTTGTACAATCCATTCCTAGTCCTGCTCCCAAATCTGATCAATTCTTTTTGCTATTTTTGTGATATAATTATTATGCTTCTCTCTTTGAGGTTAGGAAATGGGTAAGAATGTGGTGAGCATGCTCATACAGGAGCAAAGGCCTTTTGAAAGAAGAGGCCATCACCTAAATAGCCACACTTCTGTTGTCACATTAGATAACACAGGAAAAGTCAATATACTTATGGCATAGCTGTAATAAGAAACTGACTCAGAGCCCAAAGAATATAGGGTGAGAGAAGGAAAGATCTAGAGAAATAAGTTGGTCATGAACCTCAGTCTAGCACTTTCTGAAACCATCAAACAATATAAACCTTCCAACATATTCCTGTTAGGAACTCTTAGAGGACATACAGGGAAAGTCAAGTTCAGAACAAGGAAGGAATGCTCTAAAGTGAATTCTCTTTTAGTGTGCATTAAAGGCTTGTCTTACTGAATAGTTGACCATTTGTTATCTTTGTGTGGGAACTTAGAGAGAGGCAGGGTTGTACCCAGACAATGTCGATACATCCAGGTAGCATAGGACAAGCTCTGGCCTACTACATGATGCCTTTGGCCAAAATACCAGGTGGATCAGTGGGAGTTCAGCCCATGGAGCCATAAGCTGGACTGAAAATCAGGGAATGCAAGCCAAATGAGACACTGGACCAGGATCCGCCCCAAACAAACAGAGGGTGGAATTGGTGTTTGGTTTCACTTCACCTCCTCTTTTCAATTCCTGCTTTAATAACCTCTAACCCCAAGTTTTCAACCCCTCCACACTTATCTACTCCAGAGAACTTTTCATGGAAGTTATATACCTTTCTTTACCACTCACCCAATTGGTATTTCTCCATGGCCTAGTCTCAGTCATTTGTCATGAGGAAAGTAAGCTAAAACATTACCAGTGAAGGGCAACCAGCTTGTGCCATCTCCCTTCTTGGAGGTATCACATAGTAGGACTTCTGACTTTGTAGCAGACTTATAGGAGTAGCATTTTAGGCAGATGTCCATAGTATCCTCCAAATCACCTTTAGGTGATTGCTTACTTTAACTCTATATGCAAGGTAAGTGGCAATGCTGAGCCCAGAACCCCTGCTCCTGAGAACCTATCCCCTACACGTTGGAATCCATGGTTTTCCATCAGGCACAAAGTTGGTTTTGATGTTCCTCTTATTCTCAAATTCCCTTTTGCCTTTGCCTTTCCCTAGACTCCCAGCTATACTTCTATTTCACTATTTATTCTTTTGTCATTTCCTTAAAGAAATAAAGTCATCAAGCTTCTGCTCTCTGATTAAGGTAACTCCCTGTGTACTCTGATGGGCCTTTCCTTATCTTTTCTTCTTACTATGTCCTTATTAGCTGTAACTACATTTCAATATAGAAGCGTTTTATTTCCACAGGATATACAAACAATAATTAATCTCTCCAGTGTCCCCTATAGATTGCCAAGTACTCACACTAGGTTGCAAGTATGATAATTATTATTTTTACTTTGACTTTGAATTTATTACAATATATCCTGGACATTGAATGCTATTCAACTTAAAATGTCCTTCAGACTTTCTTTTGGTAAGAACTTTTTAAAACAATATAATAGTGACAATAAAAAATTACCCAGAACATCTGCCTCTACTCATTGAAGATAAAGTACTATAAGAATTATCTTCCTGTAATAAAGCTAGAAAACAAACAAAATAAATGAAACATTTTTTTCAGAGATTGAAAAACAGGCAGAGCAGAAAAGTAATCCCCAAGAGAAGAGAATCAAACAAGGTAAGCCCTATGATTGTCTCAGCTTCTTTTCTGGAGGCAGAGTCTAGCCTGCAGCAAAGGGATATGGAACTTAAAGAGATACCAGAAGACTAAACGAGTTGAAAGAAAAAGATCATAGTATGGGAAGCCAACATAGTATAGTACTAAAAGGGAAGGGTTCCAACGAGTGCTTCAAACATGTGTGGGACTCCCTGTCAGTATAACTGAGAACAACTAGTGTGTGTATGAAATTAAAGTACACAAGGCATGAGAAGAACTACTAGAAAATAGAATATTGGCACAACAGAACAGACTCAGGCAGATGGAGAGACTTTATAATACTTCCGGGCCAAGACCCCAGGAGACTCAGAAGAGTTCCACCTTAGTCGTGGTGTTAAAGTAACACTACAATAAAGGTTGTCTTCTATCCATCAAAAAACAAAACAAACAAAAAACTTTTAAAACCAACATAGGAAAATATCTGCAGGAAACTTAACTGGTAACCAAAACAAAGTACAATGCTCTTAATAAAATATAGTTAAATCCAGCATCCAACAATGTAAAATTTGCCATTGATACAAACAGGGGCAATAATGAATCTCTGTGAAAACGAATGAACCCAAAACTGACACAAATGATGTAAATAGCACACAAGAACATTAGAACACTTAATATAAATGTTATAAATATTTTTGATGATCTAAAAGAAAGCACTATGAGAAGAGAAATGAGACATAAATGGAATATACAGAAATGAAATCCAATGTCCAAAATGAACAAATACATTGGATGAGATTAACAGCAGATTAAACACTACAAAAAAGAAATTAGCTTAAAGACACAGTAAAAGACCCAGAAGACAACACAAAAGAGAAATGACTGAAGACTCAATTACTCAATTACTCAATCAAAAGACTCTCAATTACTTACTGGACAATAACAAGCAATCTAACATATGTAGAATTGGAGTACCAGAGGAGAGAAGCTGGGGAGAGATTGAAAATTGTTTTGTTTATCTCCTTTTGTCTTTGTTCATTCATTTTGTTTTGTAAATTCCATGTATGAGTGAAATCATATGGTATTTGTCTTCTTCTGATTGACTTACTGCACTTAGCATTATACTCTCTAGCTCCATCTATGTTGTTGTGAATAACAAGGTTTCATCTTTTTTTGTGGCTAATATGCCATTATATATCCATTTATCTATCGATGGACGCTTGGGCTTCCATGATTTGGTTATTGTAAAGGATCCTACAATAAACACAGGGGTGCATGTATCCCTTTGAATTATTGTTTTTGTTTTCTCAGGGTAAATAGTACTGGAATTACTGGATCCTAGGGTAGTTCCATTTTTAATTTCACAAAATTCCATACTGTTTGACACAGTGGCTATAACAGTTTACATTCCCATCAACAGTATACAAAGATTCCTTTTTCTTCACATCCTCACTAACACCTATTGTTTCTTGTGTTAAGTTTAGCTATTCTTACAGGTGTGAAGTGACATCTCATTGTAGTTTTGATTTGCATTTCCCTAATGATTGGCAATATAGAACACCTTTTCCTGTGTCTGTTGGCCCTCTGGATGTTTTCTTTGGAGAAATGCCTATTCATGTCTCCTGCCCAATTTTTTAACTTGAGGATGATGATGATGATTGGTGTTGAATCATATCAGTACTTATATAAAATACTTATACTTTGGATACTAACTCTTTGTCAGATATATCATTTGAAAATATATTTTCCCATCCAGTAGGGTGTCTTTTAGTTTTGTTGATAGTTTCCTTTTTTTTTCTCCCAAGTATGTTAATTTTATTTTTTCAGTGTTATAAGATTGATTGTTCATGCACCACACCCAGTGCTCCATGCAATACGTGCCTTTTTCAATACCCACCACCAGGCTCACCTAACCCCCCATTCCCTCCCCTCCATACCCCTCAGTTTGTTGCTCAGAGTCCACAGTCTCTCATGGTTCATCATCCCCTCCGATTTCCCCCCATTCACCCTTCCCTTCCTTCTCACAATGCCCTCCATGATTTTCTTTAAACTCCACATGTAAGTGAGACCATAAGATAATTGCCTCTCTCCGCTTGACTTATTTCACTCCACATAATCTCTTCTAGTCCCATCCATGTTGATACAAAAGTTGGAGTTTTATCCTTTCTGATGGAGGCATAATATTCCATTGTATAGATGTACCACATCTTCCTTATCCACTCATCTATTGAAGGGCATTTTGATTCTTTCCACAGTTTGGTGATTGTGGCCATTGCTGCTATGAACATTGGGGTACATGTGGCCCTTCTTTGTACTGCATCTGCTTCTTTGGGGTAAATACCAAGTGGTGCAATTGTAGGGTCATAGGGCAGCTCTATTTTTAATTTCTTGAGGAATCTCCACACTCACCAAACTGTGGAAAGTTGGAGACGTCATAAGGTCCTTACACTAAACATAAATTGATATATTATCTGAAGGTTGACTGTGATGACTTAAAAAAATATATGTTGCAAATTGTAAAATAACCACTAAAAAAGAAGATATAGTTAATATGCCTATAGTGCAGAAAAATCTTTAACCAAACAGAACAAGGAAACAAAATAAAGAATACATGAATTACCAATATGTAGATAAGAAAGCCATCACTATGAATCTTACAGACATTAAAATGACAACAAAGGGGGCACCTGGGTGGCTCAGTTGGTTAAGCGACTGCCTTTGGCTCAGGTCATGATCCCGGAGTCCCGGGATTGAGTCCCACATCGGGCTCCCAGCTCCATGGGGAGTCTGCTTCTCACTCTGACCTTCTCCCTTCTCGTGCTCTCTCTCACTCTCTCTCTTTCCTAATAAATAAATAAATAAATAAATAAATAAATAAATAAATAAATAAATAACTTAAAAAAATGACAACAAAGGATTATCATTGTTCTTGTAAAAAAACAACTTTAGGTTAATAAGCTTAACAGCTTACATAAAACGGACATACTCTTTGAAAGACACAAACTACTGAAGTTCATTCAAGAAAAAGATAAGCTAAATAACTTTGTACCTATTTTAAATACTGAATCTGCAGATGAAATCATTGCACAAAGAAAGCTGCAGGCACTGATAACTTTATTTGTGGATTCTAAAAAACATTTTGGGAGGAAATAATATCAATTTTATGCCAGTGCAGAAAAGATACCTCAACAAAATAAATATGTAACCCAGAGAAAATATTTGCAAAACATATATCTATTAAAGAATTTGTATCTTGAATACTTACAACTCATTAATAAGAAGGGTAACAACTCCAAAAAACTAAAACAATGTTTGAACAGACTCTTCACCAAAGAAGATAAGAAAAAAAATATGAAATTCAAATAAACATATAAAAGATACTCATTAGAAAATACAAATGGAAACCACAATAAAATATCACCTCACCCTTACTAGAATGGTTAAAATTTCAAAGACAGACAGTAAAAACATTAGCAAGGATGCTAAGGAACCATATTTCTCATACTCTGACTATGAGAATAAAAATGGTATAGCCAGTTTGGAAAACACTTTAGCAGTTTCTCACAAAATTAAAAAGGAACCATAATCCCAGCAATGTTTATGTATTTGCTAAAATAAATGAAAACATATCCCACTACACAAGCATGAAATATTGCTTAGAGAAATTTTTACAGAAGTTTTATTCAAAATAGCTGAAAACAGGAAACAACCCAAATGTTTATCAACCAGTGAATAAATAAACACATTGAGATACATTTGTGCAGGGAAATACCAATAAGCAAAGAAAGGAACAAAAAGGATACATGCAACAACATGTGACCAACAAACATCTCATAAGCATTAAGCTAAGTAAAAGAAAGTAGAGTCAAAATAACTATATGCTTCATAATTCCATTATGGTTGTTGTCCTTGGGGTTGTCAGTAGTTGCCAAGGTCCCTAAGTAGGGGAAGGAATTGACTGAAAAGGAGCAGGAAGGAATTTTTGAGTCGATGTAAATATTCTATATTTTAATTGTGGTTGTAGTTCTTGTATTGTGTCTGTCAAGATTCATTGAATTATTCATTGAACTTAAAATGGGTGAACTTGATTGGATAATAACTATATAACAATAAAGTTGATTAAATTTATTCATACCCTCACTATGCTACCACTGTTTTCATTTCTGTTTTGAAAATTATCTCCCAAACACAAAAGAGTGGCTGACAATAGCATGATTAGGAATTTTATATGCCAGTAGGACATAGGTTGAGAAGACATATTTTCAAAAAACCAAATTAAAAATTATTACAAAAAGTTTTTTGTCCATTTTTGGATAGGATGGAATAGGCTTATTCTTTCTAGGTCTTCCCTTTTATAAAGAACACTGAGCAGAACACAACAACAACAACAAGGATAGGAAGACTGGCTAGTAGGAAGAAGAAGATTGACTACCTAGGAATCTCAGAACTTAAGGAATAACGTGTGGTGAGTTCCCGGGGTTTCCTTATCGCTTCCCATAAATCCTGGACCAAAAGTCACAGGAGTCTCCAACCCAGAACTGTCAATAGTCACAGAAAAAAAAGGGGGGAAAAACCCTCCAATAAAAGTCTGTTATCACAAAACAAAGTTCAAGAAAAAGGGAGACAAAAATAGAAAATATTTTTGGCAATATCCACTGTACTGCAGCCAAAAGTAAATGTAAAAACTACCCCTCACCTACTGCAGTTTCAGCAAGACTAAGCAAGAAGTTGGTCTTTCCCTCTACCTCTCTGCTCTATGGAAGCAAGCCTCAGTGTTTCAATTCTCCTGTAAGGTCAGTATGGTTGAGCAGAGAGATAATCTTCTATCTTCACCTGACAGAAGCAGTTAGTATGGCTATTCCCCTTCCAAAGTAGTGTCAGGTAGTGTCAAGGTAGAATCAGTGGGATTTAACATCAAACTGAACTACCATTTCCATCCAGTAGCACTTATTGGCTACATTTTTGCTGAAATGATGTTGGCAGGATCTATAGTACATTTCAACAGGGGAACTGCTCACTAAAATTAATAAAGTTAAATAGGATCCAGAGTCTCATAATATAATATCCAAAATATCCACCATACATGCCAACTCATGTCCATTTTAGCTTTAGCTGTACTGCCAGGATGCTGCCTTCACAGAGGACCTACTGGCCTATACCCCACCTTAGCTCCATCCACCCCTTCAGGGCACTATCTTGTCCTGGAACACCATGGTTTACATACACTTTAGCTATCATGCTAAGGTGAACTCTCTGTGTAGACCTCAGATCGCCCTGGCATGCACTCACATTAGTTTACTATCCTGCTAGGGCACCCTCTGCAGAGAGCTCAGGGTCCTCCAGTCCCGATGCTATATCAGCTCCAGCTGCTCCACCAAGGCACCCCTGGCATAAAGCACCCCAAGACACCTCAGACTGTATCCACTTCAGCTTTAGCTATCATGACAGGGTACCCACTAAGTGGAAAGCTCCAGGACACCCTGCCTATGCCAGTCACAGCTCCAACCAGCCAGCAAAAGTCATGAAAGACAGTCTACATAGGTAATGACCACACACAAAACCATTCCTTCAAAGTTAGGAAAAATGGCTATTCCACCTAATCCATAGAAACAGAAACAGAAAGTCAAGAAAAATGGGACGACAGATTAACATGCTCAAAAAAAAAAAAAAGCTCAAAAAAAAAAAAAGGAACAGAGAAAAGCAATATGTCTGATAAAGAATTTAAAGTAATAATCATAAAGATATTCACTGGGTTGGAAAGACGAGTGGAAGAACTCAGGGAGACTTTCAATAAAGAGATCTTAGTAAAAAAATAACCAATTAGAGTTAAAGAATACAATAAGTGATATAAAAACACACTAGAGGGAATCAACAGTAGATTAGAGGATGCAGAAGAATGTATCAGCAATCCAGAAGACAGGGTAATGAAAAGCACCTAAGCTTCAAAAAAAAGAATTTTTAAAAATGAAGATAGGTTAAGGGGTTTTTTGGACAACATCAAGCAATAAACATTTGAAATATATAGGTCCGAGAAAAATAGAGAATGGGTTAAAATACTTATTTGAAAAAATAATAGCTGAAATTTTCTCTAACTTAGAAGGGATATAGACATCCAGGTCCAAAAAGCACAGAGAGTTCCAAACAAGGTAAACACAAGAAGGCCTATGACGTGACATATAATAGTTAAAATGCCAAAGGTTAAAGTTAAAGAGAAAATTTAAAAACAACAAGAGAGAATCAAAAAGTTACCTATAAGGGAAAACCTGTGACTATCACCTAATTCTTCAGCAGAAACTCTGCAAGACAAAAATAGAATTGTATGATATATTCAAAGTGCTGAAAAGAAAAAAACTTACAACTACAAGTTCTCTATCCAGCAAGGTTATCATTCAGATTTGAAGAGAGATAGTTTCCTAAACAAACAAAAAATAAAAGAGTTTATCACAACTAAAGCAGCCTTACATGAGAAATGTAAAGAAATGTTACAGGGACTTCTTTTTTTTTTAATTTTAAACTTTTATTTTATTTTTTCAGTGTTCTAAGATTCATTGTTCATGCACCACACCCAGTGCTCCATGCAGTGTGTGGGCTGCAGTGCCCTCCTTAATACCCACCATCAGGCTCACCCAACCCCCCAACCTCCTCCCTTTCAAAACCCTCACTTTGTTTATCAGCGTCCCCAGTCTCTCATGTTTCATCTCCCCCTCTGATTTCTCACAATTCACCCTTCCATTCCTTCTCCCAATGTCCTCCATCTTTTTCCTTATGCTCCACATGTAAGTGAAACCATATGATAATTGACTATCTCTGCTTGACTTATTTTACTCAACAGGGACTTCTTTAAATAAAAGAAATGAAAAAAATAAAAAAAATAAAAGAAATGGTTGAAATTAGACATAAAAATTACGAATAAAATATGTAAACTATGACAGCATGTACATCAAATGTGAAGGAGAGAATTTTAAAAAACAGAAGAAAAGAGAAAGAAAAAACAAGTTTTGTCCCTTTTTTTTGTATTTGAACTTAAATGACCACCAAATTAATATAAACTTCTATTTTCTTAGGATGTTATATATAACCTTAATGGTAATCACAAACAATAGATGTGCAAAAAGTAACAAGAAAGAAAGCCAAATATAACTCATCAATCACAAAGAAAGACAGCAAGAGAAGAAAGAACAGAGAACTACAAAAACAACCATATGACAAATAACAAAACTGCAGTAAGTATATACATATCAATAATTAGTTTAAATGAGAATAGACTAAATGATCCAATCAAAAGACATAGGGTGGTAGAATAGATATTAAAAAAAAAAGACCCATCTATCTTCTGCCGACAAATGACTCACCTCAGACCTAATGATGCATACAAATAGAAAGTAAAGGGATGGAAAACCTCTTACCATGCAAATGGAAAAAAGAAAGAAAAGAAAGAAAGAACCCAGGGTAGCTATATATCTAACAAAATAGACTTTAAATCAAAAGACTGCAACAAAAGAGAAAGAAAGGTATTACCTAACGATAAAGGGATCACTCTATCAAGAGGATATAACAGTGGTAAATATCTACACACCCAACTCTGGTGCACCTAAATACATAAAGCAAATATTAATAGACATAAAAAAGAGAATTTGATGATAATATAATAATAGTAGGGAACTTTAACACCCTACTTATATCAATGGACAGATCATCCAGGCAGGAAAGCAACAAGGAAATAGTGTGTCTGAATGACACATTGAACCGGATGGACAAAACATACAGAACATTCCATCCTAAACAACAGAATACATATTCTTTGCAAATGCACATGGAATATTACCCAGAACAGATCACATATTAGACTACAAAACAAGTCTTAATAAATTTAAGAAGACTGAAATCATACCATGCCTTTTTTCTGATCACAATGATATGAGTAAGAAAAAAATGGGGAAAAAAAAAACCATGTGGAAGCTAAGTAACATGATACTTAACAACCTATGAGTGAATGGAGCAATCAAAGAAATTTAAAAAATGTATGGAGACAAATGAAAATGAAAACACAAGGGCACCTGGGTGGCTCAGTCATTATATGTCTGCTTTCGGCTCAGGTTGTGATACTAGGTCCTAGAATTGAGCTCTGCATCAGGCTCCCTGTTTGGGGGAACCCTGCTTCTCCTTCTCCTGCTCCCCCTGCTTGTATTCCCTCTCTTGTTGTGTCTCTTTCTCTCAAATAAAAAAAAAATCTTTTTTTTAAGATTTTATTTATTTATTTGATAGAGAGGAGAGAGATCAAAAGTAGGCAGAGAGGCAGGCAGAGAGAGCGGGGGAAGCAGGCTCCCTGCTGAGCAGAGAGCCCAATGTTGGGCTCAATCCCAGGACCCTGAGATCATGACCTGAGCTGAAGGCAGAGGCTTTAACCCAATGACCAACCCAGGCAGCCTAAATTAAAAAAAAATCTTAAGAAAAAAAAAGAGAGAGAGAGCGAGGGCACCTGGGTGGCTTGGTTGGTTAAGCGACTGCCTTCAGCTCAAGTCATGATCCCAGGGTCCCAAGATCGAGTCCAGCATAGGGCTCCTGGCTCCACAGGGAGTCTGCTTCTCCCCCGACCTTCTCCCCTCTCATGCTCTCTTTCTCTCTCTCTTTTTCTCAAATAAATAAATAAAATCTTTAAAAAAAAGAGAAAGAGAGAAAATGAAAACAGAATTGTTCAAAATCTTTGGGACACAACAAAAGCAGCTTTAAGAGGGAAATATATAGAAATATAGGCCTCCTTCAAGACATAAAAAAAATTAAGGGTCCTCTGAATAAAAAACTGTGAATAAAGTGTGGTTAGAAGGAGAATATATCTCAACATAATAAAGGCCCTAAATGAAAAACCAACAGATAACATTATACTCAATGGTGAAAAACTGATATCTTTTCCTCTAAGATTATGAAGAACACAAGGATGTTCACTCTTGCTACTTTTATTCAACATAGTACCATTGGAAACTCTACCTGCAGTAATCAGACCAGAAAAAGATATGAGGCATCCATATTTGCAAAGAAGAAGTTAAAATGTCATAATTCACAGGTGCCAAGATACTATATGTAAAAAATCTTAAAGAGGCCACCAAAAAACTAGTTAAGACTGATAAATGATCAGTAAAGTTGCAGGATACAAAATCAATGTTACAGAAATCTGTTGCATTCCTATACACTAATAATGAAACAGTGGAAAATGAAATTAAGAAAATAATCCCATTTACAATTGCACCAAAAACAATAAAATATAGAGGAATAAACTTAACCAAAAAGGCAAAAGACTTGTACTATGAAAATTATAAAACATTGATGAAATTTAAGACAATGCAAAGAAATGAAAAGACATTCCATGCTCGTGGATCAGAAAAACAAATATTGTTAAAATGTCTAACTAGCCAAAGCAATCTATACATTCACTATAATCGTTATCAAAATACCAACAACATTTTTCACAGAACTGGAACAAACAATCTTAAAATTTGCATGGAACTGCAAAAAATCTCAAAGAGCAAAGCAATATTGAAAAAGAAAAACAAAACTGGAGTTATCACGATTCCAAATTTCAAGATATACCACAAAGCTGTAATAATCAAAACAGTATGATACTCCACAAAAATAGACACATAGGTCAATGGAACAGAATAGACAGCCCAGAAGTAAAATCATGTTCATATGGTCAATTAATCTATTATATAAGAGGTGAGAATATACAATGGGGAAAAGACAGTCTCTTCAATAGATGGTGCTGGGAAAACTGGACAGGTACATGTAAAAGAATAAAACTGGACCACATTTTAATATAATAAAAAAATAAATTCAAAATGTATTAAAAACTAAATGTAAGATCTGAAACCATTAAAAAGAACACAAGCAGTAATTTCTCTGACATCAGTCATAGCAACATTTTTCTAAATACATCTCATAATGCAAGGGAAACAGCAGCAAAAATAAGCTATTAAGACTACACCAAGAGGTGCCTGGGTGGCTGAGTGGATTGAAGCCACTGCCTTCAGCTCAGGTCATGATCTCAGGGTCCTGGGATCGAGTCCCACATCAGGCTATCTGCTTGGTGGTGAGCCTGCTTCCCTCTCTCTCTGCCTGCCTCTTTGCTTACTTGTAATCTCTCTCCTCTCTGTCAAATAAATAAATAAATCTTAAAAAAAAGACTACACCAAAATAAAAGGCTCTTGAACACTGAAAACAAAACCAACACAAAAAAACCAACATCAACAAAACCAACACACAACCCACTGAATGGGAGAAGATATTTGCAAATTATATGTCTGATAAAGGGTTAGTATCCAAAATATATAAAGAACTGATATAACTCAACACCAAACACCTGAGCTGAAACCAAGAGTGTGACACTTAACTGACCACACCACCCTGGTTCCCTAAAGCTGTGTTGTTGTTGTTTTAAAAAACCAAATGGAATATATAGAATTGAAAATACACAAAAAATGAAATTGTAAAAGTCACTGAATGGACTCAATAGCACAGTGAGATGAGAGAATCAGGGAATTTGAGTAATGTATCAGAAGAATTTACCCAATCTGAGCAACAGAGAAATAATAGACTGGAAAATAAAATAAATGACTCTAGGAACTAGAGTCTCTCAGAAGTGTAGGCTTATAACAAAAGAACTAATATTTCTATCACTCTAGTCCCAGAAGAAAAGGAGAGTGGGACTGAAAAAGTATTTAAGGAAATAATGACAAAAATTTAAAAAATTTGGTAAAAAAATTACAAAGGTACACATTGAAGAAGCTGAGAGAACACAAATAAGATAAATCTATACCAAGATGTACCATAAATAAATTTATGAAAGCTTAAGGCTAAGAAAAAATATTGAAAGCAGCTAGCAAGAAATGACATTAATAATAAAACACCAATTTAAATGACAGCAGATTTCTTATCAGAAACTATAAATTTCAGAAGGAAGCAACACACTTTTCAACTACCAAAAGAATTATCAACCATGACTTCTACATCTAATGAAAAGATTCTTTTGGAGTGAAGAGGAAATAAAGCCGTTCTCAGATAAAGGGAAACTAAGAGAATTTGTTGCTGGCAAAACTTAGCTTTATGGAACAGCTAAAGAAAATTCTCTAAACAGAAAAGAAATCATAACAGAAAAAGGCCTGGGACTTCAGAAATGAAAAATAAGCATTGAAATGGGTAAATAGACTACCCACTGTGCATTAATTTTTTAAATTATATCTGATAGCTGAAGCAAAAATTAAAGTACCATCCATAATGTTATCCATTATGTAGAGAAAATAAGGAATTATATTTTAAAAGCAAAGAGGGTAAAGGGACTTAAATGGAAGGAGAGTTTCTACACTTCACTCAAAGAATTAAAATGTTGATACCAGTAGCCTGCAAAAAATAATATTTTATATATATATATATATATATATATATATCCATATATAGCAAAATTCTAAGAAACCACTAAAAATCTGTATAAAGTAATATACTCAAAACACCACCAAAAAAATTCAAGTAACCCACATTATGGTAAGAAAAAGGAAACAGAAAACAAATAATATGACAGTTTTAAGTTCAAATATATTTATTTACCTTAAATATAAAGTTCTAAATACACCAGTAAAAAGATATTGGCAGAGTAGATAAAAATAATTCAATAATATCTAATAATGTTATATCATATATATATATTTATATCTGTAATAATATCTACAAGAAACTCAATCAAATATAATACAGGTAGGTAGAAAGTAAAAGTATAGAAAAATATACCATGCAGACATTGATTTTTTTTAAATCAAATGTGACTACGTTAATATTAAAGTAGACTCCTGAGTAAAAAAAAAAGAAAAGAAAAAGAAAATTACTGGAAAAAAAGCAGGAAATCTGTAACAATAATAAAAGGATCAATTTACCAGGAAGACATAACAGTCATATATGTACAGGCATCTTAAAACAATAGAGCCACAAAACATTAATAGAAGTAAAAATGTTAGAACTGAAGGAGAAATAGTTGGGAGATTTCAACATCCCAGTCTCAGGAATTAATAGAATTACCAGACAGAAAATCAACTAGGATGTAGAAGAAATGAACAATACAATAAGCCAACAGGATCAAATAGACCTATATACAATATCCCCACCAACAATATTTTGAAAGCATTTGTGGAACAGTCACCAAAATGGGGCATATCTTGGACCATAAAATAAACTGCACAGAATTAATCAGTATCAGAAAAACAACAGGAAAATCTCCAAACACTTGGAAATTAACACAATTCTAAATTATCCATGGCTTAAAGGAGAAATATCAAAATAAATTTTAAAACATAGAATTGTATTGTGTGGTGACTAACATAACACAATAAAATTTAAAAAATAAGAAATAAAACAGAATTGAGTGAAAATGAAAATACAACATATCAAAATATGTGGGATAGAGCTAAAACAGTGCTGAGAGGGAAACCTATAGCATTAAATATTTATAATAGAAAAGAAAGTCTCAATCACCAATACTCTTACCTCAAGAAACTAGAAAAGAAAGAACAAAGCAAAAAGAAAGAAGGGAATCATATAAACAAGAGCAGAAACCAATGAAATTAAAAACAGGAAATCTATAGAGACAAATCAATAAAACAAAAAGCTGGCTTTTTGAAAAAAATCAATAATATTGATATCCTTCAAATACAAATCAAAACTACAATGAGATTCCACCTCAAACCTGTCAGTAGAGTTAAAATTACCAACAGAAGAAGCAACAGGTGTTTTTGAGGATGTAGAGAAAGGGGAACCCTCTTACACTATGGGTGGCAAAGCAAACTGATGCAGGTGCTCTGGAGAATTGTACAGAGGTTTCTCAGAAAGTTAAAAATGGAACTACCCTATGACCCAGCAATTGCACTACTAGGTAGTTACCCAAAGGATACAAAAATATAGATCCAAAGGGGTACAGGCACCCCAATGTTTGTAGTAGCATTATCAACAAAACTATGGAGAGAGTCCAAATGTCCATTGACTGACGAATGGACAAAGAAGAAGTGGTATAGGGGTGCCTGGGTAGCTCAGTGGGTTAAGCCTCTTCTTTCAGCTTGGGTCATGATCTCAGGGTCCTGGGATCGAGCTCTCATCAGGCTCTCTGCTCAGCGGGGAGCCTGCTTCCCCCCTCCCTCCTCCTGCCTCTCTGCCTACTTGTGATCTCTTTCTCTCTGTCAAATAAATAAATAAAATCTTAAAAAAAGAAGTGGTGTATATATATGCACTGGAATATTACTCAACTATCACAGAGAATGAAATCTTGTCATTTGCAATGACAGATGCAAATAGATGGAATTAATGTGTATTATGCTAGGCAAAACAAGTCAGAGAAAGAAAAATACCATACGATTTCATTCATATGTGGAATTTAAGAAACAAAACAGATGAACACATGTGAAAGAGAGGAAAAAACAGAAGGAAACAAACCATAAGATTCTTAATGCCACAAACTGAGGGATGATGGAGGGAGGTGCATGGGGGATGAGCTAGATGTGTGAAGGATATTGAAAAGGGCACTTGTGGTAAGCCCTGGGTATTGTATGTAAATGAAGAATCACTGAATTCTACTCCTGAAACCAATACTGTACTGTATGGTAAGTAACTACAGTTTAAATAAAAAAATTTTTAAAGAAGGAAATAATCATAGTAATGATGATGATGTCCCTCTAGTGAGACTGTTAAAGACAAAAAAGAAAAGAGAAGACACAAATCACTAATATCAGGAATGAAACAAGGGATATCACAGCAGATCCTGAAAGTTTTGAAAGGATAATAGGGACTACTAGAACTTTATGTTCTTAAATTCAACAACGTAGAAGAAATGAACCAGTTCCTTGAAAACTGCAGAAGTGAAATAGACAAATTGACTACTTCTATAACTATTAAAGAAATTGAATTCATAATTTAAAAGTTCCTGAAAAAGAAATCTTCAGAACCAGATGGAATTCTACCAAATATTTAAAGATGAATTAATATAAATTCCACTTTCAGAAAGTGGAAGAGGAGGGAACACTTCCCAACTAATTTTATGAGACTATTATCAACCTAATTCTACCCAAACAAAAACAATACAAAAAGAGAAAACTACAGACCTATATCTTCCATGAACTTGAGGGCAAAAATCCTCAATAAATATTAGCAGGTATATATGACATACAGACAATATGCAAGCATACTGTATTTTATTGTGCTTTGCTTTATTACACTTTAGAGATATTAAATTTTTACAAATTGGAAGTTTGTGGTAACCCCTTGATAAGCAAGTTTATTGGCACCTTTTTCCTGCAGCATTTGCTTACTTTGTGTCTCTGTGTCACATCTTGATAATTCTTGCAATATTTCAAAATTTTCCATTATTATTATATTTGTTAAGCTGATCTATGATCAGTGATCTTTGATGTTACTATGAAATTGGGGGTATCAGAAACTGCTTCATATAAGATGCCAAACTTAATTCATAAATATTTTATGTGTTCTGATTGCTCCACAGACTAGCCATTCCCCCATCTCTTTCCCTGTCCTCAGGCCTCCCTCCCTATTCCCTGGGACACAATATTGAAATTAAGCCAATATTGAGATTAACCCTGCAATGGCCTTTATATGTCTGAGTGAAAAGTCACATATCTCACTTTAAATCAAAAGCTAGAAATGATTAAGCTTAGTGAGGTAGGCATGCCAAAAGCAGAGACAGTCTGAAAGCTAGGCTTCTTGCACCAAACAGCCAAATTGTGAATGCAAAAGAAATGTATTTGCAGGAAATTATAAGTACTACTCCATAAACAAATGAATAATAAGAAAGTGAAATAGCCTTATTTCTGATATGGAGAAAGTTTCAGTGGTCTGGATATAAGATCAAACCAGCCACAACATTCCCTTAAGTCAAAGCCTAATCCAGAGCAAGTTTCTAAGTCTCTTTAATTTTATGAAGGCTGAGAAATGAGGAAGCTGCAGAAAAAATGTTGGAAGCTTAGCAACGGTAGGTTCATGACATTTAAGGAAAGAAGTCATCTCTACAACACAAATGTCCAAGGTGAAGCAGCCAAGTGTTATAGAAGCTGCAGCAAGTTTCCCAAAAGCTAACGCAAATGACTACACTAAACAATGGGTTTTCAATGTAGATAGAAATAACCTTATTTTGGAAGAAGATGCCATCTAGGACTTTCATAGCTAGAGAAAAGTCAAATTCTGGCTTCAAGTCTTCAAAAGGGAGGCTAACTCTCTTGTAATTAGTGACTTTAAATTGAAGTCAGTGCTCATTTGACATTTTGAAAAACCAAGAGCCCTTAAGAATTATGTTATATCTACTCTGCTGTGGTCTATCAATGGAATATAAAGCCTGGATGTCAGCACATTTGTTGACAATATGATTTACTGAATATTGTAAGCCCACTGTTGAGACCTACTGCTCAGAAAAAAAATTATTTCAAAATATTACTGGCCATTGACAATTCACCCAGTCACCCAAGAGCTCTAATGAAGATGTACGATAAGATTAATGTTATTTTTAAGCCTACTAACACAACACCCATTTGTCAGACTGTGGATTAAGGAGTAATTTTTATTTTCAAGTCTTATTATTTAAAAAAAAATACATTTTGTAAGGCCCAAATGTCCATAGATTATGATTATTCTGATGGGCCTGGGCAAAGTAAGTTGAAAGTCTTATGGAAAGTATTTACCACTCTAGATGCTATTAAGATCATTCCTTATTAATGGGAAGAGGAAAAAATATCAACATTAACATGAGTTCAGAAGAAGTTGATTCCAGACTTGGAGGGGTTCAAGAATCAGTGGAGGAAGTAACTGCAGATGTGCTGGAAATACCAAGAGAATTAGAATTAGAACTGGCACTTGAGGATGGGACTGAATTGCTGCAATCTCATGGTAAAACTTGAAGGGATGAGGAGAAGCTTCTCAGAAAGAACAAAGAAAGTGGTTTCTTGAAATGGAATCTTAGAATATTATATTACATAAAATTAGTTGATAAGGCAGTGGCAGGGTTTGAGAGGATTGACTCCAATTTTGAAATTTGGGTGAAATACTATCAGAGTATTGCTTGCTACAGAAAATCAGTTTGTCAACTGATGCAACAACTTCATTGTTGTCTTATTTTTAAAAAATGCCACAGCTACACCAAACTTCAGCAACCATCACCCTGATCAGTCAGCAGACATCAACATTGAAGCAAGAGCCTCTACCAGCAAAAAGAACAGGGAGGAGGGGCAAGATGGCAGAGAAGTATGAGACCCTGTTTCAACCAGTCCCCTAAAGTAAGCTAAATATCTACCAGAACAGTCTGAACACCCATGAAATCAGCCAGAAGATTATACACTTCTGGAACTCTAGGGGGAGAGAAGACAGCACTGGAGCTATAAAGCAGAGTGGGAAACCTTGGACTGATATCAGAGGATAAACAAAGGGGAGGGAAACACCAGAAGTGACTCAAGGAAAGTAATACCCCAATGCAAAAGTGCCCTGTGATTGAGGACAAGCTAACTTGGAGTCTGGTTAAAAACACTCAAAAAGAGCAAAAAATCTTAATGGGGAACTGGAGGAATTGGTTGGTCACGGGCACAGGCCTACACCCACATTCCCAGGATGGTCACTATGGGTGACCACTCATGTCAGGGAGAGAGACAGGTGGGGGTCCAGTCCATGGTCCATGAGCCTGTGGCTTTCTACTGCTTTCACCACACTCAGGCTGGAGGCACTCCCTCCCACACCTGAGAGAGTGTGGTGTTGGCGCCATCCAGCAGTCTCTAGGACCTTGGTCCTCCATGGCCCACAGCAGTGTCTGAGTGCTCCCAGCCCATGCCTGAGAGAACTAGTGTGATCTCAAGTCAGAATCCCTCCATGGCCTGTGCAACCCACGGGTGCTAAGTGCACCCAGCATAGGCCTGGACCCCAGAGAGAAGTCCCGGCAACAGTGGGCAACAGAAGCAGGTTTCTCAGACCAATATCGCCTGTGGTTTTAGTGGTATGGGGGTGCAGAGATGAGCTGGGGCCTTGGGTGACCACTGGGATGGTGGCTTGGGGAGTACAATGCCTGTGGGAGGATATGGTGTGCAGCAGAGTTTGCAGAGGGGGAGTCTGTGTGTTCTGGACCACTCAGAGGAAAACAGTCTGACACTTCTCTCTGAGGCAGAGGTCTGGGTGCAGACAGATCCTTTCTTTGCACTGACACTCTGAAAAGCTGCAAAAGCCACCAAAGAACAAAGACCTCCAGAGAGCAAAGCTTGAAAAACTGGTTTCCACAAAGTCCAGCCCCTTGATAGCCTGCAGAGCAACTCAACCCAAGCAAAACTGACTGGAAAACGATATGGCAGGCCCCTCCCTGCTTTTGTTCTGGTATTATATAAATCTTATTCTTGGGATTCATTTTGGGTGGGTTCTTTTTTATCTTGTAATTTACTTTTGCTGGTCTTTTGTTTGTTCTTGTTTGTTTATATACCTTATAAATCTTACTTTGGGGGCTCATTTTGGCTGGAATTTCTCTCTTTTTTTTCTCTCTTTCTCCCTTTTTTCTTTTTTCTTTCTTTTTGGTGGTGAATTCCAATTGCCCTGAAACTTTCCAGGGTGCACCATGCCTGGATCGTGGTTGATATATTCAGCTACACATACCATCAACCACTTCCCATCAAAATGACTAGGAGGAGGAACACCCAACATAGTAAAAACCCAGAGACTGTGCCCTCTCCCTCAGAACTATTGGATATCGACATATACAGTATGTCTGAAAGGGTAACAATTATCTAGGCAATGGCTAGGTTGGAGAAAATCATCAGTGACAACATAAAATCTCTAAGGGTGGAACTGAGAGCTGATAGGGCTGAAGTTAAAAATGCTTTCAAGGAGATCCAATCTAATTTAAATAGTCTAACATCTAGGATAACTGAGGCAGAAGATAGAATTAGTGATCTAGAAGACAAGATGATAGAGAAGAATATCAGGAGGATGGCTGGAACAAACTGCTTAGAAGCCATGAGAACAGTTAGGGAAATAAATGATGCCATGAAACATTCCCAACAACAGAATTATTGGAATCCCTGAGAGGGTGGAGAAAGACAGAAGACTAGAAGATATAGCTGAACAAATTCTGGATGAAAATTTCCCCAACCTGGAGAATGGAACAAGTGTTCATATCCTAGAAGCAGAAAGGACACCCTCCCCCAAGATCAATGAGTCTAGAAAGACATCCAGACATCGATTATGAGATTCATGAATTATAATTTTAGACAAGAGGTCCTGAAGGCAGTTAGGGGGAAGAGATTCCTTACGTACAGAGGAAGGCCCGTCAGAATAACGTCAGACCCATCCACAAAAACCTGGCAAGACAGAAAGGGCTGGCAAGACATATTTGGGGTACTAAATGAGAAGAACATGCAGCCAAGAATACTTTATCCAACAATGCTGACATTCAAAATGGACAGAGAGTTAAAGAGCTTCTAAGACTAGCAAGGTTTGAAAGAGTGTGTGACCACCAAACTTGCACTACAACAAATACTAAGGGGGTTCTATAAAAGAAGAAAGAACCCAAGAGTGACATTGAACAGAAACTTACAGTAACAATCTATAGAAACAAAACTTTACAAGCAACATGATGTCAATAAAAACTTATCTTTCAATAATCACTCTCAACGTGAATGGCCTAACTGCTCCCATAAAAGGGCACAGGGTTGCAGACTGGATAAAACAATGGGACCCATCCATATGCTGTCTATAAGAGACACATTAGGAACCTAAAGATACATTCAGGCTGAAAGTGAAGGGATGGAGAACCATCTTTCATGCCAATGGGCCTCAAAAGAAAGCTAAGGTAGTGATTCTCTCATCAGATAAATTAGATTTTAAGCTAACTACTGTAGTCAGAAATACAGAAGGACACTACATCATTCTGAAAGGGTATATCCTCCAAAAAGATCTAATGATTGTAAATATTTATGCCTCCAATATGGGAGCAGCCAACTACAGAAGCCAACTGTTAATCAACATAGTCATATGATATGAATACATTAATTGTAGGGAATCTTAACAAGTCACTCAGTAACTGACAGATCGTCTAAACAGAAAATCAATAAAGAAACAAGAGCTTTGAATGACACATTGGACCACATGGACCTCATAGATATATACAGAACATTCCACCCTAAAACAACAGAATACTCATTCTTCTCAAACACACATGGAACTTTCTCCAGAATAGACCACATACTGGGTCACAAATCAGGACTCAACTGATACCAAAGGATTGAGATGATTCCCTATATATTCTCGAATCACAATGCTTTGAAACTAGAACTCAACCACAAGAAAAAGCTTGAAAGGAACTCAAACACTTGGAGGTTAAAGACCAACCTGCACAAGAACGTTTAGATCAACCGGGAAATAAAAGAAGAACTTAAACAATTCATGGAAACCAATGAGAATGAAGACACATGAGTCCAAAACCTATGAGATATGGCAAAGGCCATGCTAGGGGAGAAATAGGTAGCCATCCAAGTCTCACTCAAAAAAATTGAAAAATCCTGACTACACCAAAATCTCTTTACACCTTAAAAAGCTGCAAAATCAACAACAAATTAAGCTAACCCCACACACAAGAAGGGAAATAGTCAAGATTAAAGCAGAGATCAATAAGTTAGACAGTGGAGAAACAGTCGAAAACATCAACAAAATGAGAAGTTGGTTTTTTGAACTCAGGCAGGTGGCCTAAATTCCCTGGTCTGCAACTCGCAGAGCCATGGAAAGGCAGCTGCAGTCACGACATTTGTGGCTGCCGCAGGGTCTGGGCAATCCCTGCCGGCACTGGAGAGGGCGCGGGCAGGCGGCCTAAATTCCCCCGGTCAGCACTCATGGAAGCACAGAAAGGCAGCTGAGGTCGTGCAGATAAGCTGCACTGTAAGCAGAATTTTGCTGAGGGGAGTGTGTGTTCTGAACCACCCAGAGGGGAGCAGATACTCGGGCTTCTCTGCAATGCGGTCTGAGTGCTTCTGGGCAGATTCCTTGCTTGGACTCTCTGAAAAGGTGAAAAAGCTACAAAAGGCCAAAAACTTTCAGAGGGCAAAAGACTGAGAAACCACTTTCCACAGAACTCAGCCCCTTGACTGGGGGGCAAGGTGACTCAACCCAAGCAAGACTGACTGGAAAACAACATGGCAGGCCCCTCACCCAGAAGACAAGTCAAAAAACAAAAGGACAATAACCACAGGGTCCCCATAAAATTTTAAACCCCCAACATCAGGGGAAATCAATATATTAGGTTCCTGGTAATACCCCTCAAACCTGTATATTTCATAGATACAAGTTTTTTTTTCTCATTTTTTCTTTCTTATTCTCTTTTTTTTTATTCACTTGCTTTCACATCTCTTGTTTTTTTAAAATTTTTATTTAAACTACTTAACATTACAACTAGAAGCTTAATACAACTATAAAACCAGGA
The DNA here is from genome assembly GCA_028533885.1 of Nasua narica. NCBI lineage: Eukaryota > Metazoa > Chordata > Mammalia > Carnivora > Procyonidae > Nasua > Nasua narica. The sequence continues at coordinate 78,307,486 of CM052811.1, read as the reverse complement.
GGACCTGAAATAACCTTCCTCACCTGCAAGGAGTTATAACCACCATCCCATCTTATCCTTCTGTCAGTGTTTCTACGTATTTGTTTTTGTTCTGGTATTATATAAATCTTATTTTTGAGGTTCGTTCTGACTAGGTTCTTTTATTTCTTATCATTTATTTTTGTTGGAATACATGGTTGTTCGTGTTTGTTTACATACCTTATATATCTTATTTTGGGGGCCCATTCTGGCTGAGATTTCCTCTTTTTCTCTTTCTTTCTATCTCTTTTTATCCTTATTCTTTCTTTTTGGTGGTGAATCCCAATTGCTCCAAAACTTTCCAGGGTGAACCCTGCCTGGATCGTGGGTGATATATCCAGCTATACATCCTCTCATCCACTTCTTATCAAAATGACTAAGAGGAGGAACACACAACAGAGGAAAAAATCCAGAGACTGCACCCTCTCCCTCAGAACTACTATACATAGACATAAATAGTATGTCAGAAAGGGAATTCAGGGTGCAATTATCCAGACAATGGCTAGGATGGAGAAAAACATTAATGACAACATAGAATCTCTAAGGGCAGAAATGAGATCCATTATAGTTAATGTAAGAAGTGCTATCAATGAGATCCAATCCAATCTAAGTAGTATAACAGCTAGAGTTACAGAGACAAAGGATAGAATTAGTGATCTAAAGGATAAAATGGTTGAGAAGAATGGTCAAGAGGAGAGCTGGAACAAACTGCTCAGGAATCATAAGAACAGACTTAGGGATATAAATAATGCCATGAAACGTTGCAATGTCAGAATTATTGGAATCCCAGAGGGGGTAGAGAAAGACAGAGGACTAGAAGATATAGCTGACCAAATTCTGAAAGAAAATCTCCCCAATCTGGGGAATAGAACAAGTGTTCATGTCCTAGAGGCAGAAAGAACACCAGCCAAGATCAACGAGTCTAGAAAATCAGGGAGACACATCATTGTAAAATTTGCAAATTATAATTTTAGACAAGAGGTCCTGAGGGCACCTAGGGGGAAGAGATTCCTTACATACGGAGAGAGGCCCTTCAGAATAACACGAGACTTGTCCACAGAAACCTGGAAAGCCACAAAGGGCTGGCATGATATATTCAGGGCACTAAATGAGAAGAACATGCAGCCAAGAATACTTTATCCAGCAAGGCTGACATTCAAAATGGATGGAGAGATAAAAGAGTTGTGGAGACTGGCAAGGATTAAAAGAGTATGTGACCACAAGCTGGCACTCCAGGAAATATTAAAGGGGGTTCTATAAAAGTAGAAAGAACACATGAGTGACTTAGAACAGAATTTTGCCATCTGTAGAAACAAGGACTTCACAGGCAACATGTCAATAAACACTTATCTTTCAATAATCAATCTCAATGTGAATGGCCTAAATGCAACCATAAAATGGCACAGGATTGCAGAATGGATAAAAAGACAGGACCCGTCCATATGCTGTCTACAAGAGACACATTTGGAACCAAAAGATACATCCAGACTGAAAGTGAAAGGATGGAGAACCATCTTTCATGCCAATGGACCTCAAAAGAAAACTGGGGTAGTGATTCTCATATCAGATAAATTGGATTTTAAGCTTAAGACTGTAGTCAGAGATACAGAAGGACACTACATCATTATCAAAGGGTCTATCCTCCAAGAAGATCTAACAATTGTAAACATTTATGCCCTCATAAATATATATGCCCAATATAGGAGAAGCCAACTGCATAAGCCATCTGTTAATCAAAATAAAGAGTCACATTGATATGAATCCATTAATAGTAGGAGATCTTAATACGCCACTCTCAGTAACTGACAGATCGTCTAAACAGAAAATCAATGAAGAAACAAGAGCTTTGAATGACACATTGGACCATATGGACCTCATATATATATACGGAACATTCCACCCTAAAACAACAGAATACTCATTCTTCTCAAGTGCACATGGAACTTTCTCCAGAATAGACCACGTACTGGGTCACAAATCAGGACTCAAATGATACCAAAAGATTGAGATGATTCCCTGCATTTTCTCAGACCACAATGCTTTAAAATTGGAACTCAACCACAAGAAAAAGTTTGGAAGGAATTCAAATGCTTGGAGGCTAAAGACCAACATGCTCAAGAATGCTGGGATCAACCAGGGAATCAAAAGATGAACAATTCCTGGAGATCAATGAGAATGAAGACACATTAATCCAAATCCTATGGGATACAGCAAAGGCGGTCCTAAGGGGGAAATACATAGCCATCCAAGCCTCACTTGAAAAAATTGAAAAATCCCAAATACACCAGCTCTCTTTACACCTTAAAGAACTGGAAAATCAACAACAAATCAAGCCAACCCCACACACAAGAAGTGAAATAATCAAGATTAGAGTAGAGATCAACGAGATAGAAACTAAAGAAACAGTAGAACACATCAATGAATCCAGTAGTTGTTTTTTGAAAGAATCAATAAAATCAATAAGCCACTGGCCAAACTCATCCAGAAGAAAAGAGAGAGGACCCTCATTAACAAAATTATGAATGAAAGGGGAGAGATCACGACCAATCTTAAGGAAATAGAAACAATCATCCAAAATTATTATCAACAGCTATATGGCAATAAGCTAAACAACTTAGAAGAAATGGATGCATTCCTGGAAAACCAAAATCTTCCAAGATTGAAACAGGAAGAAATTGACAACCTGAATAGACCAATATCTAGTAATGAGATTGAAGCAGTGACAAAAGCCTCCCAAAAAACAAGAGTCCAGGATCTGACGGATTCCCTGGGGAATTCTACCAAACATTCAGGGAAGAAATAATACCTATACTCCTGAAACTGTTTCAAAAAATAGAAAGAGAAGGAAAACTTCTAGACTCTTTCTATGAAGTCAGCATTACCTTGATCCCCAAACCAGGCAAAGACCCCATAAAAAAGGAGAATTTCAGACCAATAGCCCTGATGAATATGGATGCTAAGATTCTCAACAAGATCCTAACTAATAAGAGCCAACAGCACATTAAAAAGATTATCCACCATGACCAGGTGGGATTTATCTCTGGGATGTAAGAGTGGTTCAACATTTGCAAATCAATCAATGTTATAGAACAAATCAATAAGAAAAGAAAGAAGAACCACATGATCTTCTCAATTGATGCAAAAAAAAAAAAAGCATTTGACAAAATTCAGCATTCATTCCTGATTAACACTCTTCAAAGTATAGGGATAGAAGGAACATTCCTCAACATCATAAAATCTATGGAAAGCCCACAGTGAGTATCATTGTGATCAGGAACACAAGGATGCCCACTCTCACCACTCTTGTTCAACATAGTACTAGAAATCCTAGAGACAGTAGAAGAGAAAAAGAAATAAAAGATATTCAAATTGGCAATGAAGAAGTCAAACTCTCTCTCTTTGCAGATGACATGATACTTTATATAGAAAACCTAAAAGACTCCACCCCCAAACTACTAGAACTCATACAGCAATTCAGTAATGTGTCAGGATACAAAATCAATGCACAAAAATCAATTTCTTTCCTATACACTAACAATGAAAATATGGAAAAGGAAATTAGAGAATCGATTCCATTTACTGTAGCACCGAGAACCATAAGATACCTGCGAATAAACCTAACCAAAGAGGTAAAGGATCTGTACTCGAGGAACTATAGAACACTCATGAAAGAAATTGAAGAAGACACAAAAAGGTGGAAAAGCATTCCATGCTCAATGGATCGGAAGAATAAACATTGTTAAAATGTCTATACTGCCCAGAACAATCTATACTTTCAATGCCATCCCGATCAAAATTCCACCAGTTTTTTTCAAAGAGCTGGAACAAACAATCCTAAAATTTGTATGGAACCAGAAAAGACCC
>CM052811.1:78285344-78303104 GCA_028533885.1 Nasua narica | reverse complement strand
ACTGTGGACTCTGAGCAACAAACTGAGGGTTTTGGAGGGGAGGGGATGGGGGGGTGAGTCTGGTGGTGGGTATCGAGAGGGGCACGTACTGCATGGAGCACTGGGTGTGGTGCATGAACAATCAATCTTGTAACACTGAAAAATTAAAATAAACAATTTTGGAAAAAAAAAAAAGAAAATCCCAAGGAACCTACAAAAACAACAACAACAAAATGCCCTAGAATAAGATGTGAGGTCAGCAAGATTGTACAATGTAAAATCAACACACAAAAGTCATACACATGTCTATATAGTAGCAATGTCTATGTGGAAACTAAAATTAAAAACAAAATACCATTTATAATTGTTTAAGAAAAATCAAATGGTTATGTATAAATCTAAACAAAATAATTATGTGATATATATCCTGAAAATTACCAAATCCTGATGAAAGAAATAAAAAATGATCTAAGGAAATAGACACACTGAGTTCAAGGATCAGAAGAATCAACACAGTAAAAACATCAATTCTCCCCAGACTGATGTATCAGTACAGTATAATTCCTACCAAAATCAGCAAGATTTTTTTATAGAGGTAGACAAACATATTCTAAAATCTAGAAGAAAACACAGAAGACCTAGAATAGCTAAAATAATTTTGAAAGAGAAAATTAAGTAAGGGAAATTACTCTGTCTAGTGTTAAGGTATAACGTATAACTACAAAAACGAAAACAATAATGGTGAAGAAATAAACACATAAATCAATGGAAGGGAATAATAGAAAAACCAGAAAGAGACTCACACAAATGATTTTTTAAAAGGTATAAGAGCAATTCAGTGGAGGAAACACAACCTTTTCAAAATATTGCCGGAATAATTGGGCGTCTATAAACAAAATAATAATAACCTTCAATCAAAACTTTATATCTTACTAAAATTAACTCAGAATGAACCACAAATTTAAGTATAAAAAGGTAAAACTTTAAAAAAAGATCATCCGGACCTAACACTGGTTGTTCTTAGACTTGACACTGATAAATTTGGTCTCATAAAAATTTTTCTCTGTGACAGACTCTGCTAAGAGAATGAAAAGACAAGCTACAATCTGAGAGTGAATACTGCAAGCCACGTATTTAACAAAGGATCTGTAAGTAGAATTTTAGCATACATAAACAACAAATCTCAACAATAAAAAACATTTTAAAAATAAAATACAATTTAAAAATGCCAAAAAACACAAAAAGACACTTCACTATAGGATGTATATATGTATGACATGAGAAGATGTTCAGCATCATTAACCATTAGGGTAATCTAAATTCAAACCACAGTGAGATAGTATTATGTAACTATCAGAATGACTAAAATTAAAAATGGTGATAGCACCAAATGCTGGCAAGGATGGGAAGAAAGTGGATTGCTTATTGTTTGTGGTAATGTAAAATGGTATAGTTAGTCTTATGAAAAGTACAGCAGTTTTTCTAAAACTAAACTTGTGTTATATGAGCCAGCAATTGTATTCTTGGACATTATCCTAAAGAACAAAAACTTATGTTCACACACAAATCTGTAAACAAATCTTCTCAGCAGCTTTATTTGCAATAGCCAAAAGCTACAAAAAACACAAATATCTTCCAACAGGCGAATGGTTAAAGAAACCATGTATTTCCAAAAAATAAAAAGAAACCATGTATTTCCATATTATGGAATACAACTCAACAATAAAAATGAGCAAACTATTGACATAACTTGCATGGATCTCAAGGATATTACACCAAATTTTCAAAAAGCCAACTTCAAAAGATTGTGTACTATATTATTCCATTTATGCAATATTCTTGAAATGACAAAATTATAGAGACAGAGAACAGACTCATGCTTGCCAGATATTAAGGATGTGCCAGGGAGGGGGTAAGAAAATGTGTGGATTAAGTATATTTGCCATGAAACAGTTACAGAACTGTTTGTCCTGAATGTAGTGGTGATCACACCAGTCTACGTATGTGATCAAATTGCACAGGACTAAATATACACAGGAACAAATAAGTGGACATAAAATGGTGAAATTTGAGTAAGGTCAATGGATTGCATCAAAGTGAATTTCGTGGTTGTGATATTGCACTATAATTATGCAAGATACTACCATTGGGGGTAACTGAATGAGGAGCATATGGAATCTCTCTGTAGTGTTTCTTAGAACTGTATAAGAATTGGGGCATCTGGGTAGCTCAGTCAGTTGAGTGACTGACTCTTGATTTTGGCTCAGGTCATGATCTCAGGATCAAGATCCAACCCAGCCCAGTGTTGGGCTCCACACTCAGCCTGGAGTCTGCTTGAGTTTCTCTCCCTCTACATCTCCCCTCACTTGTGTTTGATCTCTCTCTCTCTTTCTCAAATAATACATAAACCTTAAAAAAAATAACTGTATGTGAATCTACAATTATCTGAAGATAAAAGTTAAAAAGAAAAAAAAGTTCAGCACTGAAACCAGTCTCAAGGTAAAGGTAGATACTGGTCTCTGTAAAAATGTACCTTTTAGCCATAAGTACTTTTCAAAAAAAATTGGAGGGAAATATTGGTAATCAAAGGTTAATATTTTTACTAATTAAAGCTCTTAAGCCCATAAGTAAAATGTAAAAATCTAAAAATACGTGTAAAACATATTAGAAAATAAAAATTTAAGTGTTTAACAAACATACCAAATATGTTCAAAAAATATTGACAAAAAATATTTACAAATGCCAAATCTAGCCAGTGGCAGAGGTGTGGGGAAATAGGCCCCTTGGTGAAGCTTTCTAGAAGGTACTGTGGCAATGTACACTAATGTTTAATGTATGTATCCCATTTGACCCAAGATTTCTCCTCTGGAAATATCCAGACAAGTCTGGCGTTAGCATTGCTAATACTACCAGTAAATGGGAAACACTTCCCACCCACTAGTAAGGGTTAATGAAACACTTCATGGTTGGTTCATTTGATGAAATATCATGCAGGCATTAAGATGGCTGTGTTGAACTGTATATAGTGACAGGAATAAAAGTTGTTCATAATACACTGTTAAATTTTAAAAAACAAGTTACACAAAAGTGTATGAAATGTGATCCTATCTCTGGATTTCTTTTTAAAGTTTGTGTATATTGGCAGAGAAAAAGCCTGAAAAACTATACAGTCAGATTAAAACAATGACCTATATAACCTTCACAGTGTCTGCACAGGAAAGCCCCACTCACAACCCTGCCCTGTCACGAGAAGGATAAGGTTCTACTTTCACCCCCAGTCTTCCAGTTTCTCCACCCCTTTCCTGATATAAGATGACAGGAGTTGGACAGAATGTGCTTGAACAGGCAGAAGTTCTGTTTTATCCAAAAGACAAACATTATTCAAGTGGTGGGGTAATAGTTGATCTTCTTTTCCCTTTATTTATGTGTTTTCTGAAACTTTTGCAATGAACATAGATTACCTTAATTAAAATAAAGCCATCAAAACAAAGGAATAAATCATGAAGTATTTGATTAAAGTATTTTAAGGATACTTTCTTAATAAGACATGAGATCTACTCTCTTGGCAACTTTTAAATATGCAATGCAGTATTATTAACTATAGTTACCTAAGAAAGTAGATCTTAAAAGTTCTCAACACAAAAAAATTTTTTGTAACTACATATGATTGATATTAACTAGATTTATAGGGACCATTTTGCAAGATATACAAGTATTGAATCATTGTACATGTGAAACTAATATGTTATATGTCAATTATTCCTCAATTTAAAAACTATGAGAATTGTATATTATTTCTTAGAACCTTACAAGAAATTATTTTTTTAGAGATTTATTTATTTATTTTAAAGGGGGGGTAGGGGTGGAGGGAGAGGGAGAGAGAGGTTTTTTGTTTGTTTTTTTTTTTTGAGGAACGAGGAGACTTTATTTCTCACAACACCGCCCCCCCTCTCCCGAGAGAGAGGTTTTTTAAAAAGATTTTATTTATTTATTTGAGAGCGAGAGAAAGTGCACAGGGTGGGGAGGGGGTGCAGAGGGAGAAACAGACTTCCTGCTGAGCGAGGAGCCCGTAGGGCTCAGTCTTACCACACTGGGCTCCAGCTCACAAACCTCAGATCACAACCTGAGCTGAAACCAAGAGTCAGATGCTTAACCAACTGCACTACCCAGGCACCTCAGTAATTTTTGTATGTGTGATGAAGTATATAACTATATAACTATATAACAATAATCAGTACCATGATTCAAGGTATAGAAATTACTTCAGTTAACTTTAGTGTTACTGAATGCAGAGAGAATCCACAGGCATAAGTAACGCATGTAGGGCCAACTGTATTCAATGAAATGCTTGATGAAATTAAAGCAAATCTACTGACGATATAAAAATAGTACTTCTAACTATACTTTATTCTTTTTAACAGCACCTTCATGCAAAGGTTTTAAAGGTTTCCATTGCCATAATAAAAAAGTCTCCTATTCTTTCAAAGGGAAGGAGGGGAAATACTCAGAAAGGATGGGTGGCTAGGCCTGACCAGTGAGAGTCTATGAGCTGTCCCTGTCTGTCACTCACCCATCCAGAGTTCAGGAAGACCCGGGAGCTTGGATTACAATTCTTCATTCATAAAATAATGGTAATAGTCCTTCCCATTCCTTTCTTCATGCACATATTGAAGGAATCTTAGCAATCTGATTAAAGATGTTATCTCAATACATTTGGCACAGTGCTTTCTCACTAGCAAAAAACGTCATTAGCACTAACTTCAGTGCTGCAACTGTGTCACTCCTAAAATGAGTGGCCCTTCTCCCTCATCCTACACGTTTTTTTTAGTACCAGATGAGCTTTCCAAAATAAGCAGTTGACAATTAGAATCTTTGCACTCCTTTGTGCTTCTTGGAGATAGTCCTGATAATTACTTGATCTGTGCATGAGGTGTTAAAAGGTTTAAGCCTGAAACACACTTTGAATTTCCTGAAGGAAAATAATAATTTAAAAAAAAATTATGATCAGAACACCCACTGAGAAAATGTATGTTTCTTGGTAGCAAGCATTTTAGAAATGTAGATTAAGAAGGAGTGGTAAACACAGTAGTGAAGAGCAGGCAAAGGGGGAAGAAGAGGAGACAGAACAGTGAGGGGACAGAACAAAAGAATAGTCAGAAGTTGGAGAAAAAGAGAGCTGTTTCTTCAAACTGAGTTGAGCTCTTTTAAGCAAGTACATATTACACTATGTGCTAATTTTTTATGCTAATCTTTTGAAATATGGATCTACTCTGTACAGTGCTTTGATATATTTTGTCTCTGGTGGCTAAAATATAATTTAGAATATACTGAAAGTGTTGACCCACTATATGTACTGAAGGACAATCAAGAGAGTCATTCTATCTACAGACAGGGGAATAATTCTCTCCCTCCTTTCCTGGGCCTTACCACTCACCAGCAGTAGGCCAGGTATCCCAAGAACAGAGGCAGGAGTCTCCATGTATCTCAAGATGACGTTTAATCTGTTTCTGGGTCCTGGGATCTTGCTATCCTGCTCCCCATTGGGACTTCTTGAGTGTAACTAATTATCCATTTCCTAACCAGAACAATCCTTAATCAAGAACAAATTTCCTAGATGATACTCTGGCAGAAAATTTTCTCTGGCCTCAATCCATTAACCCTCAATCCTGCTACATCCCATCCATTTTCTTCTGGAAAGAGTGAGCAGCAAAGGCAGAACAATGCCTTTGCCTATTTTGAGAGCCAATGCCTGAGTTGACAGCCTGCACCAACTTCCCCAGTAGTTTGTGAGTCTATGAAGTCAAATGGACTCTTCTGGCTTATCAGACCTGTGTAGGGCAAGACACCAATTTCCACTATTCTGGGCAGCCTCTTACCAATGACCTGTGTAGCTTTTGCACTGTCTGCACAGAAAAGTCCTATTCCCAAGCCAGCCCTGTCACCAGAGAAGGATTAGGCTCCACCTTCATCCTCAGCTTCTCTAGGTAGACCTTTTCTGATGTAAGACAACAGGAGTCAAACAAGATGTGCTTGAACAGGCAAAAATTCTAATTTATCCAAAGACAAACATTGCTGTGATGGAACTCAAAAGGCAAGATTCATTTGAGGCCAGATGAGCAGTGCTTTCTCCAAGCTAGGAGTTGGGGAGTCAGGGGACATTCCCTGGAGGAAGTGATGCCTGAGCGAGGTCCTCAAGGGACGGAAGGGAGTAGGCTGAACACGTGGTAGGAAGGGAAGAGAATTCTAGGAAGAGGCGGTAAGCTAAGAGAGTGTGGACAAATAGAGAAATGCAAAAATACATGTCAGCTGACATGTGGTGCATGTGAGGAAGAAGAAAGCAAGGTCACATCTAGAAGAATTTAGGGACACAGATTGCTGGCAATGGGGACCCATCAAAGAGTTTCTAAGCAAAGGAAGATCTGGTTGGCTTTCTTCAAGTTTCCTATCCACTAATTATTGACATATATTTTATTAATATATATGGGATGAAGCTTTTTCTGTCAACTACTATTGATCCATAGGAGAAAAACAAACAAAAACAAACAAACAAACAAACAAAACACTAAGAGCAACTTGATATTTTTAAAATAAAAACTATTAAATATTTCACTTTTAAAATTAGCAATTCTATTTAAAAGTAAAAATAAGATTGGCAAATAATAAAGGGATTGAACAGTCACCTCATATTTGGCTTCCTTCATTAAGTTTTCCAACCCTTTGTAGCCATCATACCCTAGTGCCTACCAAAATTAGGGACATCTTCTTCTTTGAAGGTGAGGTTTTGACTGTGGAGAGACCAAAACTTCAGGACACCTAGAGTCAGATGACTCCATGGGTCTTTTATTCCCATGAGCCCTCTGCCTAAAGGAGACTTAAATAATCATGATGATTCTGATCCCCTAGCTGGTATTAGGAGGGAGTTGGGAGGCAGTAGATGGAGGGACTTAGCTTGAAGTATTCCCAAAATCCTGGGAATGTTTTGAACCCTTTTATAACCTAACTCTAGGTGCCAGCTGTCATCCAGTTACAACTTCCTTTCACCTAATTTGGCTTTCTTCCTACATGTCAAAAGATCAAGCAAGCTAGATTTCTTGAACACAGGGCTGATATAGATCATTCATTCTCCTGCAGCCTTTCTGGAATTGGTGTACCAAAGTTGGTATGTCTATGTCTCAGGATATTCTTGACTGCAAGTAACAAAAAGTTTTATTGTTGAAGTGTCTTTAATAATAAGTAAAGGATTAGCCCATATATCAAAGATGTTCCAACATAGGGCAGCTCTGAGCATGGCATGATTAGGGCTTCCTCTCCATGCATCCACATGTCCCTATCTCTGTCCTTCACATGCTGGCTTTGTCCTCAGGCTACCTTCGTGGCCATAGCCATCAACAGCAACAGGGACAGCATGCCATCTCGTTGAGTCTCTCCTCTGATTGTGGAATAACAGTCCTCCCCTTCAGTCTTATTGGGCCAACTGTGGTCACTTGCCCATCTTTAGACCAATAGTAGTTGCCAGAAGAATGTGATGCCCTGATTGGCTTAACAGGGCTCTTGGAACCAATCACTGGCAAGGAGAAGTGGAATCAGCAAGATGACTTTATTTAGTCTAATGAGGACCCACTCCTGGAGTCATGGACATAGAGTAATGGGTCCACTTCCCCTGGGTCACTGAGTCTGCAAAATCTAAGCTCTGATAGGACAGAAGAAGGACACAAGATCCTTGATAGACAGCTAAGAGTGTCTACAACTCCTTGCTTAAGAGTAATAGTCATTGGGGCCCTTGGGTGGCTCAGTCCTTAAGTGTCTGCTTTGCCGCTGAGGTCAGGATCCCAGGGTTCTGGGATCGAGTCCTCCATCAGGCTCCCTGCTCAGCTGGAAGCCTGCTTCTCCCTCTCTCACTCCCCCTGCTTGCTTTCTTGCTCTTTCTATCTCTCCCTCTGTCAAATAAATAAATAAAATCTTAAAAAAAAAGTAATAGTCATTATCTATTAATTCTTTTAGTTCTCAATTCCTGGGAGTACATTTAAGAGTTTTCCCAAGACTTTCCATAGCATGTCATTAGGTCCCTCCCCTCAAAAATACTCAAGAACTCCTCATCTGACCTGAATCTTGATTTCACTAGTTTTTTTTTATATATTCTAGCCTTGTCTCTCAACTAAAACATAAGCTATCAAAAGACAGGGTTCAGGGCATAAAAAATATCCCCTGACAAAGATAATGTTTCCCAAAGATAGTACATAATAACTTATAAGTAAAAAACTTGATGAGGTAGAATTGATATGAAGCATAAAGATGTATTTTAGAACAAAAATCCCTTACCTAACACACTTTTAGGAACAAGGCATTATAATTTCCTAGCTACTTTTATGCAAAGATAACCATATAATGTCCAGCTCTGATCATACCACCCCCCTGCTCAGAGTCTTTCAGTTGCTTGGCACTGCTCAGTCTGCCCTAAAGGACTTTCCAGCCACTTCCTTACTTGTATCCTATGTGGGCCAAATGGCACTTACTCACTTTCACCTTTCCCAGTGCCTTTCCCAGCATGATGACCACTTTGGAACACCTTGCTTTTCCATTAGTTGAAAAATTCAAGGCTCTTGAAATCTTCAAGGCTCAGTTCAAATGCTGCATCTTCCCTGTGAAATAGGACTAAAGTATGATAGTGTGTGCTCAAAATCATGTTCTGTAAATATTGATTTTACATTTCTTTTACAGAGGCAGAGAGAAAATGATTTTATGTAAGTAAATATGAAAATGTCACTTGATATTTAATGTAAAGGATGTTTATCACATAAACATAAGATAATATATTTGGAGTGGTTTTTTTGGAGTCGTTTTTATTTTGTAGTTTTCTTTATTCATAACTGGAAAGTCACAAAGAATAATTCAGGCACATGTCTGATGGATAATCACAAATACTTTTTAATGAGCTTATGTCTTCTGAAAGCATAAAGATTATAAGTAGGATTTTTCATGAACATTTTCTGTAACATATTAAACTAGAGAAACAACATTACTGAAATCTCAGTGCAAAGTAATTTCATTGTATTATTGGTGCATTTACTTTGTGTTATATTCTGACCATGATTCATTAAATAATGTGCAATGAGCTACATAATCAGATCATTGGAATAAATTTCCACAACATTAACCCAACATGAGTTAGCCACATTACTGATAGTTCAGTGTTTCATAAATATAAAAATAAATCTATTCATAATTAACTTTCAGTAAATGAATCTTGGAAGAAAATTCCCAACAGAGCAGAAATAAAAAGCTCATCTTATTTTATATTCATTTCGAACTCAGTTAATCAGAGTGTCTCACACACACACACACACACACACACACGTTTTCAAAAACAGGTAAACTCACTAGCTCAACTCCAATGGCTAAAAGAGAGTCAATGTCCTGTGGCAAAAGAAAGAGCCAAAGGTTTCCATTGTTGCTGCAAGTCTTCTGTCTCTAGTTTTCTTTTTCCAATCTGGCACAGTAAAGATATGTTAAATCACTCACACCTAGTTAGGAGATGTTAGCTGACCTAGCTGCTGATACTAGGTAGCCATCAGTGTTGATATAGCAGATTATCGTTGTACCACCCGACTGAATGTTCAGCAGCATGCAAAGAATACTCAACCAAAAAAAATGGGTAGGGCCAAGAAATCTTATTTCTACGTGGGGCGCTTTTTGTTTGATGAGAGAAGAGCTGATATACTTCTCTAGTTATGAAAAGAGTTACACGAGAAAACAGAATAACTGGCTTCTGTTTTCTGTGATCAGTTACTCGTTTTAAGTTTGTAATTTTTGCCACCCCCAACCTGTGCCCCTAATATCCCTTACCCTGCTCTGCTTTTTTTTCTTAGCACTTACTGCCTTCTAAAATGCCATATGATTTACTTATATTTTTATATTTTCTGACTTTTCTACTGTTTCTGACTAAAATAGGAGTGTCCTAATACAAAGACCTCATGTATCCCAACTGCTAGAACAGTGTCTGGCAAGCACATAGTTGGCCCTTAATAAATATACATTGAATGAATGACAGTAAAAGATTTTAAAGGAGACATATACGGATCCACTGCTCTGAAATTTTGAAGGTGAAATAATTCAAACAGCTATTTAGCAGCTTCCTAGAAACCTCTAATTCCAACTTAGGGAAATAAGAAATGGCAAAGGGCCAAGGCGGGGAGAAAGAGACTGTCTTGAATTTTTTAGGTTTTCTCTCACATGACCTATAGCCTCTAAATGGGCTAAAAACAAAAACAAAACCAAAAAAACAGGGACTTTCCTAATGAGGAGAGAGGCAGGAGGCTTCTTGGCTTCTATCTTGTTTCTCCCAGTTCTGCCATCACATGTACTTTCTATGGGATGTAATTCACATACCACAAAGTTAATCCTTTTAATGTATATGATTTATTGGTTTTTAGTCTATTCCAAGAACTATGCATCTACCACCACTATAACCAATTTAGGACATTTTTATTACCCCAAAAGTATACTCCACATCCCTTTGCTATAACCCCCATATTCCCATCCCCCCACACCTCCTGCTTTAGACAACCACAAATCTACTTTCTGTCTCTATGTATTTGCTTATTCTGCACAGTTCATAGTGAAACCATACAACATGTGGCTTTTGTGCCTGGCCTTTTCCTGCTGCTGTATTGGACCAGCACCCACTCTGGAACACAAACACCAGTGTGCCCAGGTAGTGAGCCAGCAAAAGGTAGCCTGGGATTTGATAGGCAGAAACTGAAAACTGATCACAAACTTTCTAGAATGCTTAAAGTTGGAGGTGGAAATAGGTACGTAGACCCAGGACACCCACAAAGGTCTCAGTTTTACTGTATAGATTTTCTTTCTGGCTGCTTGTCTGTCTCTGTCTCCACCTTTACCCACCACTAAGCGTCAGGGGAAGGAGCCATAGCCTGGGACCCAAGAAGTCATCTGAGGCAGCTCCAAGTCCCCTTTATGGAGGGTGGGCAGAACTTGCAAAGTGCTGTGTAAAATCTGCTCTGGACCTGGCTTGGCCCCTGAGGCTAAGTAGCCCTAATGAAGAGCTAGGTCATTCTGGGATTTTCTGCCCTGTGACAGCTCCAAACGGATCTTTGGGAACTGGACTTCATCAACCAGAAACCAGCCCTGCTCATTCCTGGGTCCCTCAGGAATTGCTCAGCTGCACTTTATACTCACCCAGTGGCAGTGGTTGATCACTAGACTGTGTCTCTCGGTGGATTGCCACCAAGTCCTTATGTTTAGGCTGAAACCACTATTGTTATGTGGTATCCACTAAAAAACCTGCTTTTAAGGGAAATTCTCCCCCCCCTCAACACACACACCCATCCTCAACAGCTGACTGTGGCTGGTTCTGTTACTTGAGAGTCAGTATGTTGTTTCTAAACACATTTGCTGGGTTTCTGGCAGAGCTACTGTAAACACTTCCCATCCTCCCTACATATTTTTAGTCCTGAGTTTTGCAGTGCTGGGAGAGACCCAAGGTCTTTGCTCTGTCATTTGTAAAGAAACTGCCTTGCAGCAGGACAGAGCTGACTGCTCTGGTGTTGATGACTGAACGTTGTAAAACCTGCAGAACCAGATGCCACCTGACCTGGTTAGGTGCCCAGTGCTGGTATGAGAAGCAGAGAACAAAGCCATGACTGAGCTGAAAAGGGATATCACAAGGGCAATGTTCAGAATTCTCTGGCTACTGAGTGTGCAAGAAGGAAGAAGGTGGGGCAAAGGGGAAAAACAAAATCAGGCAGGGGTGGGTCTGAGAAAGTTCTTCTCTCCTGCCCAAGGTGGGTCTCAGGTACACCACATTGCCTTATAGATGGTGAGCAGTAGACTAACGTGAAGACCCACCTGGCTTCAAAGGATGGCCAGTCCCTCACTCGATGTGGGAACTTGAGCACATCACTCAGTCTCAGGCAACTCAGTTCCTCTGTGTCTGGTGGCCTCCAGGAACATGCTAAGAACTTAATAATAGAATCATCATTGGTACATTTCTCATTCTCTCACTGGACTAATAACTCCCCGAGAAGAAGAGTCAGATAGCCTTTGTCTTTGTACCACCAGGTGCCTGCCCCCAATATGTACCTGATACATATTAGGAATTTCATAAATGCTGGTTAAATCGAATGAAACTTTGGAGAGGACAAATATTAATTACAAATATTACAAATATTAATTTTGGGTTCCAGCTATCACTTTCTCTGGGAAAAGCATTTTATTGTTGTTCAGACACATTTGGCAATGGAATAGCTCTTACAAAAGAGCATTTTTTTTTTTTTTTTGGTTAGGTGTAGATGATCCAACCTATATGGATCAAATTTCCCTGTAAGTGCTTGAACATGCTTTGAGGAATAGAGCAGAGATAGGGAGAGGAGGGAAAAGTACATTTGGCAGAAGGTACATTTTAGAATTTACTGAACTGGAGTGTAGGAAAAAGAAAAGGTGATTTTGCTGAGTCCAAGGTGTGGCTGGATTTTGTCATTGCTAATGAGAAGCAGGTATTGAAAATATGCTACAATTAGTTGAAAATGTTTCCACCAGTTGTTGACCTTTTCCTTCTCCCAGTCTACAGACCCCAAATGCTGCAAGATGAGGAGATCCAGTTTAAATTTAACTACTCTGTTATTTTGTCCTAAGTGGATTTGAAAAGAAATGTTAGAAACACTGAGGTTGCTGAGGTTCATCTCAGAGATCTGAAAGGCTTCATGTTTCCCAACCAAGCCCCACCTACCTTGCTAGCTTGTCTCCTTATCTCCGCCCCCACTCCACTCCCAAAGCTTTCTGTTCTGGACCTTTCTAGTAGCCTGTTGCTAGCTCACTTGGCTGTTCCAAAATGCTTACCGGATTTGGAGAAGATGGTAACAAGTTCCAAGAAAAAAAGATGTGGATACAGTATGGAGGAAGAGGAAACTATTTTATGTTCATTCTAAAGGAAAAAGTGGAACTCAAAGGAGGCTGACCCAGGGAACTACAAGGGTCATGCTTCTGAAGGAAGATGCAAGGGATGTCAGGAGGCTGCTAGTGCCCCAAGAAGAATGAGTGTGTCCGTTCAAGTCTGCCTGCAAGGAGTGAGGCACAGAATCTCCATAGCAGCTGGGCACAGAAATGGGTTGCCCGGGCTACCCCCAAGTTGCCTGGCCCAAAGGGCACCATGGGCTTCAGAAAGAGTTCTTTAATGCCACAAGAAATGCTCATACAACTCTCCCTCTGTCCTCGGGCTGAACATGGGCTGAACATGTAACACGACACTTTAGCTCCAACACAGGACGGTGGCTCAACCACAGATTCTGAGTGGCTGGGCTTCCCAGTGAAGTGCTGGCAGTGGCTTCATTTTTGTCTGCACTCCACCCCCTCGTACCCCAGGCTCTCAACACTGTTTTCCTGTTTTCTGGCTCATTCATATCATCTGTAGAACCAAACAGTCCTCTGACCTAAGTAATTTGGGAAAGCAGTGTCCTGAGTGGAAACTATCAGGCTGAAGATAAAAAAGGGTTATATACAGACTCTACAATACAGATGTCGAATTTGTTCCTCATGAGGGGAAGGGTTGACAATTCTGAAACTACTTTATATGTATGATAGGGTTGAACAAATAAGGAAATGTATCATAGATAATGAGAACCAGGTTTCTCACTGTTGGAGAACCTCAGGAATGAGGTTACAATGAAATTCCGTGTGTGATTAAGGCCAGAGGTGTTAATGTGAACTCATAGTGTTTTAAATATACACATATACACAGATAGTTATAGAAGTAAATATAGATGTGTGTGTGCAAGGGTCATTGTACATACATATATATCCTAGTTCTGTTGACTGAGAAGGTCTAGAAGTGGTGACACCCTAGTAATACTGAGGACACCCAGCCCCCAGATACCATTCTCCAAGAAAAGGGATGAGAGTTCCTTGTAGAAGAGATTGATCACAAGACTTTTTGCTGACAAAAATAAGGAAATGTTGCAAAAATCAAATGAGGGCATATTAAATGACACAGAGGTTAACTTGAAGGAATTCCTGATGGCTAAGGTTGGGACAATGAGAACAACAAAATAAATAATGATAATACTGGATTATAGTCCCCCAAATAAAAGATTCATGAGTCCCTACTGTAGCTGAATAAGTAATATAATTGAATGCACTGAGCCTAGTAAGAACCTTGCAAGGCACTCAGTCTATTCATGCAAATCAATATGTATAAGTGCGTGATAGTTATGCAAATAATATACTTCTGAATGAAAAGAAATCACATGTTCCCTACATAGGAAAGGGGACTGCATTTAAGGGATAAATACATTTTGTAAAACATTTATGAGACTATGAGTAATTTTTTATTTACAAAAGCATATTTAAGATATAAATCTTTTCCTGTTCAAAGCAGCAAGTTTGGGATTAGAAATGTAAACAACTTGGGGCATCTGGGTAGCTCAGTGGGTTAATCATATGACTTCAGCTTTGGTCTGATCCTTGGGTCCTGGGATGGAGCCCCACATTGCACTTCCCACTCAGTGGGGAGCCTGTTTCTCCGTCTCCTTCTGACTGTCCCCCTGCTTATATTCTCCCTCTCTCTTTTTTCTCTCTCCCAAATGAATAAATAAAATCTTTAAAAAAAGAGAGAAAGAAATGTAAATGACTTTATGTGTACATATCATGTCTATAGTAGCTTCAAATTCAAGTAATGAAACCAGTTTGCTTAAACAATAGTTGAGCTTGATGCCTCAGATTCACCCAAAAAACATTCAGCCTCCTCTCATGGTTTCCAGAGGTCACTAGTTCAGGCCTTTGATTTACATTAGCAAAAATCTGAGAAGCCATCTCAAACCCTTCTTAAAGATTCTCCCCAGCACTGCAATGGTCCCCAAAACACTGATACCAGTTACCACTAGGTGAGAAAAATGGTAAAACCTTGAATAACAACAACAACAACAACAACAAAACAACAACAACAACAAAGGTACTAAGGTATGAAGGCAAAAGGCTGGAAGAAGAGTAAATTCCAAAATTTACAAAATGAAAAACAAACTCCCTTTAAAAAATTACTGATGCAGAAACATTCCCAAGCAGAGGCATCCCATTACACTTCTTCTGAGTGTCTCTGGAACAAATGCCACAATAAGGGGAAGGCAAATATGTTTTCTATAGTGATGCAGCAAAGAATAACAATTTTAATCATTTTGCCACCATTCTTGCAATTTGGGTTTCATAGATAATTATAGTAGATAAAAGCTACAAAAATAGAAAAGGAGGAGGAGGAGCAAGATGGCATAGGAGTAGGAGGCTGAGGTAGTATGAGATCCCAGGAGTTCAGCCAGGTAGTTATCAAACCATTCTAAACACCTACAAACTCAACAGAAGATAAAAGAGAAGAAGAACAGCAATTCTAGGAGCACCACTTTCCAGAAGGTAGGGTGTGTGGAAAAGTGAATCCAAAGCAAGGGAAGAGAGACCACGGGGGGAGGAGCCAGCTCCCAGGGCAAGCCACAGAGGAGCAGAGCACAAAATTGGAACTTTTAGAAGTCTGCTCCACTGAGGGATATTGCTCCAGAGGTAAGAGAGGGGTTTAGTCCTCATGGGGACAGTGTGGTTTCAGGACCCATAGGGTCACAAAAAGACCGGGGGTTTCTGAGGGTTGCAGAGCTCCCAGGTATCAGAGTGGGGAAGCTGACTGCAGAGATGGAGCCGAGCAGTTGGCTCTCAGCTTGGGCTTAATTTAGACCATGATCCAAGGCACAGTTAGGCCACTGCTCTTTGAGCATAAACCCTACAAGGGGCAGATCCTGAGAGACTCCTTCCTTCCTCCTTTGGGAGGAGCAGTGTGGGAGCTCGCTTCAGGAATATGCTGGATTTGGAGACTCCAGACTGGGCTGTGCACCAGAGACAGAAGCACTCAGTCACATGCCGGCTGAGCTCGCACTGTGGCTGCAGATCAGGGAGATGGGAGGGACTGACTGCTTTTCTCTAAGGGTGCACTGAGGAGTGGGGCCCGAGCTCATGGCTCCTACAGGCTGGAAATTGGGAGGCCACCATCTTCATTCCCATCCTCCAATGCTGTACAGAAAGCATTCAGGGAACAAAAGCTCCCGAGAGTGAACTCAGGCGGATTACTTAGCCCAGCCCCTGGCAAGGGCGGTGCAATTCCACCTTGGGCAAAGACATTTGAGAATCACTGCAACAGGCCCCTCCCCCAGAAGATCAGCAAGAATATTCAAGTTCATTGATCAATGAGAACCCCAGAGTTAGGAAAAAGCAACACATAGAATTCATGGCTTTTTTCCCCATGATCCTTAAGTCTTTCAGAGTTAAATTTTTTATGTTTTATTTTTCCTCTTTCCTATTTTAACATTTCTTAGCCAGTATCTTATCAATAGCTATTTAAAAATCTTTTCTTAATTTTCACGGTTACATTAATATTTTATCCCCTCATTGTATTTAACCTTATTTTTTGTATACATATAGGGTTTTTTTTTCTTTAAAATTTTGGGATACAATTTCTTCTAATTGATCAAAATATACCCTAAATCTAGCACACGGCTTGGTTCTAGTTTCCAGCTGGATCACATTCTTTCATCTTTTTTTCTTTTTTTAACCAACCTCTTATCAATCTCTTTTTTAGACTCTTTTTTAATTTTCATCTTTACACTCATATTCCATCCCTTCATAGTGTTTACTCTTATTTTGTGTATTTAAAGTTTTTCTTTCTTAAAATATTGGGCGATAGTTTCTTCTAACAGACCAAAAAACACCCAAAATCAGGTGTGAGGCTCTGTTCTAATCACAAGTGTAATATATATGTATACATTTTTTTTTCTTTTTCTCTTCTTATTTTATTTTATTCTTTTTTTCTCCCCCTCCCCCTCTTTTTTCTTCAAACCCTGGTTTTGGCTCTCCTGATATTTCTGGGGTCACTGCTACCCTTTTAGTACTCTGTTCTCTCATTCATCTATTCTTATCTCCATAAAATGACAAGGCAGAAAAACTCACCACCCAAAAAAAGAACAAGAGGCAGCACCAACAGTTAGGGACCTAAACAATATGGAGATTAGTAATATGTCAGAACTAGAGTTCAAAATGACAATTATCAAGGTGCTAGATGGGCTTGAAAAAACATGGAAGATACTAGAGAATCCCTTCCTGGAGAAATAAAAATCCTTCCTGGAGAAATAAAAGAACTAAAATCTAATCAAGTTGAAATTTAAAAAGCTATTAATGAGGTGCAATGAAAAATAGAGGATCTTGAGAAAAGCTTAGAAGATGGCGGAGAAGTAAGAGATCCTGCAGCAACCGGTCCCCAATAGTGAGCTGGAAATCTACCAGAACATGCTGAACACCCATGAAATCACCCTGAGGAGAAAGATTTCTAACCCCGGGATCTCTCCGAGAGCAGAAGACAGCAGTGGAGAGGTAAAAGCAAAGTGGGAACAATCGAGCTGATATCGTAGGATAAACAAAAGGGGGAGGGAGCCACCAGAAGCTAACCAAGGACAGTAATACCCCAAAGGAAAGTGCCCAGTGGCGGGAGGACAAGCATAAACGTAGAACCAGTTAAAAACACTTAAAAAGGGCAAAAAGTTCAGAGGAGTAACTAGTGGAAGGGGGTGGTCGCGGGCACCGGCGCTTGGATCCACTCT
Organism: Nasua narica; assembly: GCA_028533885.1. NCBI lineage: Eukaryota > Metazoa > Chordata > Mammalia > Carnivora > Procyonidae > Nasua > Nasua narica. The sequence continues at coordinate 78,285,489 of CM052811.1, read as the reverse complement.
CCCAGGAAGGAGCGCCCCAAAGTGGAACTGGTGGGGGATCCAGTCCGCGATTCCTGAACCTGCAGATTTCCGCTCTCTGCAACAACCTGTGGGCCAGGCTCACACCTGCAAGTGCCTTTTTGAGAGTCTGCAGTGGTTCACAAGC
>CM052811.1:78214308-78284844 GCA_028533885.1 Nasua narica | reverse complement strand
ATTATTGTATTATTGTTGATGTGTTTCTTTGACTTTGTTATTAATTGGTTTATATAATTGGCTGCTCCCACGTTAGGGGCATAGATGTTTACAATTGTTAGATCTTCTTGTTGGACAGTCCCTTTAAGTATGATATAGTGTCCTTCTTCATCTCTTATTATATTCTTTGGCTTAAAATCTAATTTATCTGATATAAGGACTGCCACCCCAGCTTTCTTTTGATGTCCGTTAGCATGGTGAATTGTTTTCCACCCCCTCACTTTAAAGCTGGAGGTGTCTTTGGGTCTAAGATGAGTTTTTTGTAGACAGCATATCAATGGGTCTTGTTTTTTTATCCATTCTTATACTCTGTGCCTTTTGATTGGGGCATTTAGTGCATTTACATTCAGAGTAAGTATTGACAGATATGAATTTAGTGCCATTGTATTGCTGTATGGTGACTGTTAACTGTATATTGTCTCTCCTCTTTTCTGTTCTGTGTTCCTTTTAGGCTCTCTCTTTGCTTAGAGGACCCCTTTCAATATTTCCTGTAGGGTTGGTTTGGTGTTTGCAAATTCCTTTAGTTTTTGTTTGTCCTAGAAACTTTTTATCTCTCCATCTATTTTCAGTGACAGCCTAGCTGGGTATAGTATTCTTGGCTGCTTAGTTTTCTCGTTTAGGGGTCTGAATATATCATGCCAGTCCTTTCTGGCCTGCCAGGTCTCTGTGAATAGGTCTGCTGCCAATCTGACATTCCTGCCTCTGTATGTTACCGATTTCTTGTCTAGATCTGCTTTCAGGATTTTCTCTTTGTCACTAAGACTTGTAAGTTTTACTATTAGATGACAGGGTGTAGACCTATTTTTATTGATTTTGAGAGGGGTTCTCTGTGCCTCCTGGATTTTGATGTTTGTTCCCCTCAGCAGATTAGGGAAATTCTCTACAATAATTTGTTCCAATATACCTTCCACCCCTTTCTCTCTTTCTTCTTCTTCTGAAATCCCAATTATTCTAATCTTATTGTGTCTTATGGTATCACTTATCTCTCGAATTCTTCCCTCATGGTCCAATAGTTGTTTGTCTCTCTTTTTCTCAGCTTCTTTATTCTTTGTCATTTGGTCTTCTAAGTCGCTAATTCTTTCTTCTGTCTCCTTTATTCTAGCATTAATATCCTCCATTTTTGTTTGAACCTCATTAATGGCTTTTTTGATTTCATCTTGATTAGATTTTATTTCTTTTATTTATCCCAAAAAGGATTTTATTTCTCCCGAAAGGGATTCTTTGATCTCTTCCATGCTTTTTTTGAGCCCAGCTAGCACCTTGATAACTGTCATTTTGAACTCTATTTCCGACATATTACTGATGTCTGTATTAACCAGGTCTCTAGCCATCGGTACTGTCTCTTGTTCTTTTTTTGTGGTAAGTTTTTCTGCCTTGTCATTTTATCGAGCTAAGAATAGATGAGTGAGAGAGAAAAGTACTCTGGAGTTCCACAGTTCTCATTCATTGCTGAACTTGGGCTTGGCTGGATATTCTCACTGCTCTTCTGGGAAGGGGCCTTTTCAACTTGGTTCTCAGATGTCTTTGCCTGAGGTGGCGTTGCCCCACCCTTGCCCAGGGAGGGGCCAAGCAATTTGCTTAGGAGTCTTTGTTCCTTTAGCACTTTCCATACCGCCCCGGAGGCCAGGAATGCAAATGGTGGCTCCCAGTCTCCGGCCAGAGGAGCTGAGTGCTGGAGTCCCTGCTCCTCAGCACACCCTCAGAGGAAAGCAGTCAATCAGTCCCGTCTCCCGGGTCCCCACACAAGCTCCGAGCTCAGCCACTGGTGGCGGTGCGTTTCTATCTCTGGTGCATGGCCCCGTCTGGAGTCTCCAAACCCAGCAGATTCCTGCTGCATGCTGTGGTGCTGCTCCTCCCCGAGGAGGAAGGAGGGGTCTCTCTGGAATGCCTTATGGGGTCCCCGCTCGAAAGGCCGTGGACAAGGTCTAGGGTAAGCCCCAGTTGAAAACGCACTGCGCGGCTCTTTCTCCGCCACCGGCTTCTCCACCCCGATATCTGGGAGCTCTGTGGCACTCAGACATTCCCAGTCTCTGTGATCTCGTGGGTTCTGAAGCCACTCTGTTCCCGTTAGGGCTAAACCTCTGGCTTAGCCTCTGGGGGGATGTCCCTCAGCGGAGCAGACTAAAAGTTCCGATTTTGTGCTCTGCAGCTCTGTGGCTGCTGGGAGCTGGCCCCTCCCCCCGCAGTCTCTCTTCCCATCACTTTGGAATCACTTTTCCAAACGTCCTACCTTTCGGAAAGTGGTTGATTTTCTTCTAGAATTGCTCTGCTTCCTCTCTTCTCTCTCCTGTTGAGTATGCTGGCTTTTAGAATGATTTAATATCTATCTAGATGAACTTCTGGGATCTGACTCTATCTCAACCTCCTACTTCTCTGCCATCTTTGGACTACATTTATTAATATGGGTTCTATTATCCAAGATTCTGGACTCAATATGTTAGTTTGAGGAGCTGGAATTAGCTCTACTAATCTGGCTGGTTGGTTAACTGTTGGTTGACTATTGGCCCAACAAAGTGCAGAGGTTCAAACCTCCCTGGAATAATGTCAAAGACTTAGGAATATGAGAAACCTGAAAGGAAATTATTCTGTGCAACCCACTTACCCACCACTTGACTATGTCTCCCAGCAGGACCCAGAGACTGACCTTAGTTAAGGCTTGGAGACATGCTCTGGTAAGGAGAGGACTAGAAACCTTGAACAGCCCCATGAGAATGACACTTGGAGAATTTCCAATGAAATGGGTTTTCTGGTTCAGTGGGAAGCATGGGACCCTGGGGCAATGAGTCCAACTGACAGTGCTTAACCAGCAGACAAGATGGGCACAGTTACTATAATATGCAAAAGGGGTAAAGATAGTTTTAAGTTTGAACCACTGGGATTACTTTTCAAAAGAAGTGTGAGCACCCTACTAAAGCATTATTTTACATAAGCAGAAAAATTCTAGGTCAGCAGAAATATGATTTGAGTAACCACAAAAGGAAGTTATTTCTCTTTCAAATCCCAGGCTTTGGCCGGCTCACAGGAACCCCAAATCCTTGATGAAAAGACTAGGTCTCCTTAGGAAGGAAACTTCAACACTGTCAGAAATACAATAATATATAAGTCTATATACAATAATAAAACTCAAGACTTATATACAATAATATATAAGTCCATCCCCAAAAGGACTGAAGGTCATTCACCAGGGTGACTAAGCATCAAGGAAAGAGAAGTAATGAGAGTTTTGAGGGCTCTCAGTATATATTAATGTTAATCTCCGGATAGCCAAAGTATCTCTGTGTTCTACCATTCAGAGCAAATCTGTAGCATTCTACTGACAACTGTAATTTATGCTTTTGAGAATCAGTTGCTGGTTTCCTACTGAGCTCTCATAGAGACTGAAAGGTTGACCACAGAACATCAGATTAGTAGGCAGCACAACTTGACATCATGAACTGGGTGCTATCTGACCCACCAAGCAATATGGCTGTGCATGCATAGCAAGAATTCATTCTAAAGTGATAAATGCCTTACTTCTTTTGATGTGTAAGAGTCCCTTGGTCAGAGTAAGGTTTTATACAAGATACCATGAGGGTTAATAGAATATTCTTTGATCCCATCAGTAGTGGGACTAACAGAAGCATTGCAGGCAGGGAAAGCAAGTTCACAGTCAGAATAGTTATCTATTGTCTTGAGAAAAAATTGCTCTCACCTCCATGATGGAAAGGGATTTAATGTAATCAACATACCACCAACCCCCCTCTTGGAAATGGTGCCCTACTAGAGAAGAAGTGATGACTTCTTCCACCAGCAGATTGGACACTCAGCAGTGGCAGTAGCTAGGTCAACTTTGGTAAGGGATAGTCCCTATCATTGAGCCATAATCCCTGATGCTATGACCACTTTGTACATGGGCCACTGACCAAGCTGAGGAGAAAGCTAATATTCATATATTAATTTCATCATGTCCACTTGACATTTGAAAGTCTCCTCTGCATTTGATGCCACTGGAAAGTTATTGGATGAGACACAAACGTGATCATGTTCCATCTATTTTGAGAAATCAGACCTCTTACCTAGATCTCCTTGTCATAAATCTTCCAATTTTGTTCTAAGTCCTCAATCAACCAGCCAAACCATTAGCCACTGTCTAACAATCCTTATCTCTGGCTATCTCTCCTGTTCAGCAAAGAGCTCAAAGTTCTGTCCACTGGGAAGACTTATCTTCACCACTGTCCTTCAGGCCCACCTTGGAAGGGTCTGAATGCAACAGCAGTCTGTTTCTTGTTGGTGCCACCATGTTGTGTGGATACATCTGTAAACCATATCCAAGTTTTTATGTCCCTCTCATATCGCCATAGGCAGTTTCTATAAGGCTCAACTTTGGAGGGAAGGTGGGGCAACAATGCAGCAAGAGTGGACATCATAAGACTTTGTGCCTTCTGGATCTGCTTAAGCCCAATCTTATACATATTTAGTTATAGGACCAGCTGGGAAACAATGTTGGAAGGGGGGAGTTACCCTATAGAATGCCTTCAGCCAGGAGCAATATATGGTGCCATTTTTTCCACAGAAGGAATTTACAAGGCCATGGATCAATGGGGTGGAAATGTCAAAGAACCCTCTCACCATTATATGATAATCTATCACCATTCTTGAAAATTTGGTCTAGAGGTTTAGAGTTTTTGGTTGTCAGGGACCAAGATGGAATGCCCTATCAGGGGATACAGAATATCCCCACTGACTTGCATGCTGAAACATGGCAATTTGGGGCCTCCTTATATCACTGCCTCAAAGCAATAGGCAGACAGAGAAGGGGACTTAATGAATAGTCTAGGTAAAACATCCTGAATTCCAGGGGGATATTAGTTTGGTTCTTTATAGTAGAGGATAAGAGAGGACCAGGTTTGGCACCTAGGGGATTTAGTGGACTCTTATTAGTACTTTCATGTCCAAAAATAAAATCCAGTAAAAAACTACAGCTGTCCATTAAAGGTAGGACCACCGAGGATGCACATGACCCAAAAATAAAGGTTTGTGTCATTCTACCAGGTAAGGATTCCCAACTACATGAAGGCAAAGGGAATTTGGAAAGGGTGGTTAAAAAAAAGTAATAATATCATCCTAATGACAGTTTCAGAAATGAGAACTATAGTAGTTTTAAATAATAAAATATGATGAAAATATAGTAAAGAAATAAAAGCATAACATACATAAATAAGTTTTTAAGTTATATATACATACATCCACTTTATCTGTTGCCTATTATTTTAGACAAGGAGAATTGGTGTTATCTAAGCTATGTAGTTCATTGACCACATGTGAAGCCACATCTGGATCTGACAGAAATAACTATGTATGCACTTTGAGGTGGATCCAGAGATTGCTGGGGCTTTGTGTCTCTCTCTTTGAGGAAGAGAGTATCTTAAGGGGAGCTGATCCTGGTAGTTGGATTCAGTGACATTATTGTATGGGAATTAACTATGCCTAGATATATGAGAATAGATAGAGCCACAACAGGAGTGGTTGTACCAGTTATTTTTCATCTGCTCTCATACCCCAGACCTCAGCCTGCTCTTCTCTATCAGACTTTATTTCCCAGACACCCTTGCCAGCGTCCAGTTAGGACTGGCCAATGGGAGAAACTGGCAAGAGATTGGCAGGAAGGAAAAAGATGGAAGTAGGGTACTTCCTCCACATTGTCCCTGCTCTTGTAGTATCTCTGGCTGTGTCTCTTCTGTCCTTCGGTTCGAACTAGGCAGATTCTCTCCCATAGCCCCAATTCTGGTACACATAGGTGCTTCTGGCTTTTGGATATCAGGCTTCACATCCTTTCTTTACCCTTTCCGCCCTAGGGAGGTAGCGCTTCCTGAAATTACTAATGTCTGGGATCCCTTGTCCTCTACTGTGCTCTATCAGCTTCCTAACCCATTGCTCCTAATTCCCTAGATTCAATTCCCCCTGTTGATCTCTGATTTAGGCTGTGTTTCCCAAGCCTAACTACTACTGTGTGTACTGTCACATCACTAGAATGTACTGTGTTAAGCCTTAAGAATGTCAGTCATCTGCCTGACTTGTTTCCCTCAAAATCCAAATGAGCACCTACATTTGTGAACCAGTTAAAAAATCAAGTTTACACACATCCGTGCCCTACCAAGAACATCCAGAACTGAGCTTGCTCTGGGAAACTTTAAGACTATTGCAGCCATGCCCAAAGAAAGGGTCACAATCATTTTACAACAAACAGCTGTGTCCTAGAATTGTCCTTTAATCATGTATAGTATGGCATGTTAATAAGGGAGGAGTCATGGCCTCCAAGGAACTAATTATCAGTGTGATGGCTTTTCCAAAGTTCATCTCTGCCTAAGTAGCCATGCTTTTCCCCTAAACACACAGGCGAGGGAAACTTTCTGAAAGGCAAGTTGTATTCTAGAAAATCAACTCTTAATAAAACCCAGACCTACTGAGTCAGGAATTCAAATTTCAACATGGTTCCTGGTTGGTTCACATTCACCTTCAGGTTTGGAGAAGCATGGTTCCATGGTGTAGAGGTTTTTACTAAAGTAATTTTAAAAAGTTAAAATAGGCATGGATAAGCATACAGACTGTCGTGGTTTGAATCTAGGTTCTAGCACTGACTGCCTTGGGCAGGTCATGGCACTGAAGGAAGAGCAGAAGGCTGCTCTGGTCCCCTAAGGCCCCATGCAAGCCTGGGATAGCGACTACATAGGGAAGGCACGTGGCTTATTTTGAATCAGAGTGTCTCCTCCCCAAACCCTGTAAGCACTGAGACCAACTGTGGTCCTTCAGACACCCATTCCCTCCTGCTTCCTTCTCAACAAGACAATGCCCTAGGAAGACATCCTTATCCCCAGCTTTGGGTAGACCCTGGTCAGTTGAAGGCCTATGTGCTCCTTCCTTAAAGAATGAGGGACCCTTTCCCAGAGCTCTCCAGCAGCCTCCCCAACACATGTCATTAACCAGGATTGGTTGTTGGCCCTTGCAGAACTTACCAGGCAAGACAACAAACATGGCAAAGACTTGGCCAAGACTGACCAAGATTTCTACACTAGGGTAAGGTCACCTTCCCAAACAGTGGATTCCTGACTATAACTGGGAAGAAGCGGCTCTGCATGGGAAGGCAGCCACACACATGCTACTAAAAGTAAGGCCCTCGGATATCAGGGTGCACAGGGGGTCTACCAGGCCAGCTGAAAGGCACAGGTATGGGAAGCAGGGAAGTGTGGGGGGAAGCCAGGACCCCACCTTCCCCTAGATGTGCACCCACAGGGCCCACAGCTTCCCTGTCTGCTGCTTTCTAGGGAGGTGGAAGCCAGCACTTGGGGAGGCCACCACCTCAGAGGTAGAACATTTCCTGTTGGATCTGAGTCCAGAGAAAGTGATTTGTATCATTCTTGTTGAGGGAATGATATTCCCCAGGTCCACAGGACCAGAAACCAGCTACTCATCTTTCCCGGAGGCTTCAATGGGTGAGGATGGAGAAGGGCATCAGAAATGTTTTTATTTCCTCTTCTCCAGTTTGTCCACCCCCAAGGGCCGTGGGCCAGCAGTATGTTGGAGACATTCCCAGGTGCAGGTGCAGGGAGGCCAGGCTGTGGAACACCGTGTTTGCTTCCTCAAATACACTGGAGAAGCACTTTTCCTTCTGTGCGATTATCTCTCATGGCCTTGGTAGGAAGAAAACTAGGCAGAAAAACAGATCCAACCTAATGGGGCTCCCTGAGATGGCTGAAGAGCAGGCTCTTGGATTTAAGCAGCCAGCCTGAACAGAGAGGGCCCAAGGGCACAACAGGCTTGCTTTACTCAGTGGTTGAGATCAGAAGCTATCCTTGTGTGCCTTCTTTTACCAGAGACTCAAGTTGACTATTAAATACATTATGTGTCAGCCCCCACAAAAGTCCCTTTCCCAAACCAGGGCTCACTGACCCACTTCTGGCTAAGACATGTGGGGGGCCAGAAGTCTTTGAGAAAATCCCCTCACTCTTGAAAGGAAGCTCCAGGGAGAAACTGGGTCTCCTACCACAGGCGGTGTCAGTGTCTGGCTGTGACGGGGGCCCACATCCGCAGTCCTGGAGGGGATTCACCTGAACATAGCAGTCTAAGGATGACAGCAGAGTGATGGAATGAACCTGGGTCCCTGATGACATCACTGAATGACCATGATATCTCTGGAATGTCATGTGATAAGAGATAATAAATACTCTTCCTAAGACAACTTGGTTTGGATTTTTTGGGGGGGACTTAAAGGTAATAAGAGTCTGAAGTCCTCCTAATAACAGAGTAGCCTTGCTACTCACACTGATAAAGCAAAGGCTCTTCCCTGTGGCCGGTTTATCAATATTACCTTGCACCTGTATGTTCCTTCATTATTTGTCAATGCAAATAGTCACAACCACTACTTACCTGCTAATGTGCTGCAGGGAAGGGAGTACTCATTCTTTCATCTTCTAATATTGGCTCACAGTTAGGGAGGGTGTTCTGGTGAGGACAGCAGCCACTCTACAGGAGTGGGATGGCATACACCTCTGAATTTTTTGTCTTTGTAACACACCTGTCCTGATTCCCAGAAATGGTGACCCATAAGATCCTGACTAACCTAAGCATTTGTAGGTGACATGCAGTTACTGCCAGTGAGAACGAATGTCGTGCTTTCCTACCTGCGCCACTGCCTGCCTCCCCAGGTTACACCTGCCAGAGGGCTGGGGGGTGTGATCTGACCTAGTGACAGCACTCCAGCCCAGGTGATCTCAGCCTGGCTTCCCACATCATCTATGAGCTTTTGGGCCTGATCCAGACCCCTCCCTAGGCTCTAATTTCCAACAGCCTTCCTCACCTTTTTACTCAGATAAGCATCTCAAACTTAACCCATCCTAAAATATAACCCTTGGCTTCCCCCTAAAACTTGCTCCTCCTACCAGTTTGTCATCTCAATAAAGCCACCAAATTTTTCAAGTAAGAAACTGGGGATCATTTGTGTCATGGGGTATGTTATGCAAACCAGACAAAATTAATTGGTAATGTTGGAAAGCAAGCCAGTGGCTCCCTCTGAGGAGGTGGGTATAGCAGGGACTGGGGCGGACACACGGGGGCTCTGGGAGCTGATGAGGTTTTCTTTCTTCGTCTGGGCATGGTCACCCAGTGTGTTCACGTTGTGATGATTCATTAAGCAGCAGTAGCTTACCCCTTACTCTCCTGTCAGAAGAGTAGACAGGCCCAAGGATATTGCTTTGCCTCATTTGAAATATATTGGTATTAATATTACCTTACATTTATTTGTTACTTTTGGGTTTTTGTATGTTGAACCTACTTATATGTATGTTATTTTTATTTATTTTTTTAAAGATTTTATGTATTTATTTTTGTGAGAGAGAGAGGGAGGGAGCATGAGCTTGGGGGAGGGGCAGAGGGAGAAGCATACTCCCTGCTGAGCAGGGAGCCCAGAGTGGGATTCCATCCCAGGAACTTGAGATCATGGCCTGAGCTAAAGGCAGACACTTGATCAACTGAGCCACCTGGGCCCCTCCCTATATATTTTTAAAGTTTATTTCAATATTCTTTGAGATTGCTACATATCAATATTTCTATGACTGTTCCAGAAATATTAGAATGTCATGTGAAATGTCTTGGAGCCTAATTCTTCAGATTGGAAAGAAATTGATGCAATGTGGTGGATGTTTTGTCAGGTGGCCTGAGTTTGAATCCTGGTTCTGTACTTAAGTTTTAAATTGTGCTCAGCTTTCCCATCTGTAAAATGGGCATGGTGATGATAAATATGGCATTCAAATGCAATAATGTACATTCAGAAAGGTGTCTGGCAGGATCAAGTGTCATTTAACATTAGCTCTTTCTTTTAAAAAAAAAATGCTTAATGGAAAATTTCATTCATATACAAAAGAAGAAGGAATGGCATACTGAACCCCACACATCCAAAACCCAGCTTCAGTGATTATCAACACATGGCTGGCTTTTTTCATTAAGACTTCTATCTACTTCCCCTTCCCAGCCAGACATAATATATTTTAGTATATATGTCAAAAAGATAGGAACTCTTTTTGAAAACGTAACTGAGATTCATTCCTGACTTTGTTCCCTAGCCTTCTCTATTCATTCCACCAGTAAGTCCTGAGGATGCTAACTCCAAAACAGATCTCCAACCTGGACCTTGCTCGTGGCCTCTACCCCTTCTCCTGATCAAGGACTGCATTGTTGCTGGGACGGCTACCTGGTGTCCCATCTCTACCTCTTGTCCTCTGGTCCATCAGTCCATTCTCCACAAAACAGTCAGCAATATGCTTTTAAAAAATGTAAATCATATGATGTCATTCTGCTACTTAAATTCTACCAGAGGCCTCCCACTACATGGAGAATATGGTGCCAGCATTCCCTCAGAAGCCAATCCTGGTCACTCTATTATTTTATTTTCTCTGCTTCCTTCCTAAGATTCCTCTGATGTTTGATTCCTGCTTATGTGCCTATTTATTTGCTTATTGTTTGCCTCCCCCAATGGACTGTAAGCAACTCCAGGGCAGAGATGGGGGTCACTTGTCACTGGCCACAGAACTTTGCCCAGGGGATGGAGTGTAGTAAGGTGACCAAGAGAGGTTTGTGGAATGATACGTGTTCTCAAAGTCTGAGTCACACCTGTGCTCCAAAGGCTTTCAAGAGGGAAGGGCATAAAAGCAAGTCTAGTTTTGTTCGTAGGTTTTAACATTGCAAATTTACTGAGTTGTGCAAGTGACTTCTGTATTTCTATGCCTCCTTCCTCTAGGTGCCAAGGACTGCTAATCCTCTTCTGGTCTCCCTGTTATATTTTCTCAGGTGTTCTATTCATAAGGTATGAGTTACTAATGACACTGAAATGGAATCATTTCTGTTTCAGCATTCATTCAATTCATTTATTCCATCAAAGAGGGCAGTCCTGAGGCTGGAGGATTGATTCAAAGTGCAGCCCTCCCCTGAACTGCCACTTAAAACTGTTGGCAAAGGAGTGCCTGGGTAGCTCCGGCACTTAAAGTGTCTGCTTTCGGCTCAGATCATGATGCCAGGGTCCTGGGATCAAGCCCTGAGTGAGGCTCCCTGCTCAGTGGGGAGTCTGCTTTTCCCTCTGCTTCCCACCGCTTGCGCTCATGCATGCATGCTCTCTCTCTCTCTCTCTCTCTCTCTCAAATAAATAAATAAAATCTTAAAAAAAAACTATTATCAGGATCAAAATGGTAACTCAGGTAAGTGCTAATAGCACTAGTACAGAACAAGTACTGCTTAAGCATTGATTGTGAGTAGCCATTCTAAGAACAAATACTTGTGAAGAATGGGAGTCTCTGCAACTAAGCATTTGTGAGTTCTTGGGTTATTTTGGGGTCAGGATATCACAGTAAGATACTATTTTGCCCAATGCATGTGTTTGTTTACATTCATAAACTAGTATTAAGCACCTGGCATTTTCACCCACTGTACTAGGTACTGGGGACCGAATGACAACCAAATTGATGTAGATCCCTGTTCCCAGGGAGTTTACATTCCAGCAGAGAGGACAGACAACAAAACATTCTTACAAATATTTGATTACATAATTTTGGAGGGACTCATCTTAGTCTAGGGGTCAGGGAAATATTCTCTGAAGAGGTAGTGGTTAGCTGGTCAGGCTTTCTGCAGTGGCTTGAAATAGCCACTCCTGGAACTGCCCTGTATTACCTTCCACCTGCTAATTGGGTGTTAATATTATCTTCCCTCTCTGACCTTCCTCATATATTGTCTTCATGAATCTATGGTCATTGCCCACGACAGCCATACAAAGTGAGGCCACATTACTAGGGCTCCATTATCTTATTTGACTCACTAAATTTGCCTCAAGGTTTTTTTTTTAATTCTAAGTAATGGAAATCCGCCTACACTAGCTAAAGGGTTAAAAAAGGACTGGATGATAAGGACATGTATATAGATTGTGAAACCCACTGCAGTCTCAGGCGGAAATACCCAAAACCTAGAAAGCGGTTTCCAAGTCCTGCTCCCAGCCACGGGGTCACTTGTCTCCATTTCCATCTGCACATGGTCCAGTTTCTGTCTTTGCAGACTGTTGACATGTAACAGAAGGAACATGAGTTCTAAGTTACAGGTAGAGACTACACCAGATGGAGTTGTCACACAAAGGGAACTTTATTTGCAACAAATAAGGAGATCACAGGGAATAACTTCCAAAGCTGTGAGTTACCCTGTGAGCAGGTTCTTTTTATTTAAGATTTAGGATGAATGTTCAGAGAGGGGAGCTTTATCATCACATGTAAAGGCAGGCATAAAGTTGCACAGGCATTCTTAGAAAACTTACTTACACAGGACTGTATACATATGTTAATGAATGCTCCTCTGAGGAGCATAGGGGTGGAGACTTTAACACTATCATGAGGCAGAGGTAAGGTTGGCAAGGGGAAGAGGCTATGGGCGTGCTCCCAGCCGGTACAAACTGGATGGGGTCTTGGTCTCCTTATCTCTGTAAGGAAGGTAGGGCCTTGCTTAGTTTTGAAACAGCAAGGGAGTTTCACTACTGATTTATCATCTCTGATATTCTTAGGCTATTTCCTGGCCTGGTAGAGACTGTTAGTTTTCCCACTCCCTTTGTTCCCTTAAAATCCTTACCTATTGAGTTTTTTGCATTTCTTTGTAATTCTGACACCTCCTAGGAAGTTCCCCCAAAATCTCTGCTAGGGCAAGTAGAGCAGGAAGGTAGGCAGTTAGATCCTGGAAACTAGCTGGGGCCCCAAAAGGACTTCTCTTCTGTCACGAAAGCTAAATTTCATCTTTCTTTTTCTGAAGACCCTAACTCTTTCTGCATACACAGCCATAGTTATCCCCTCTTCTCCAGGATAACACGTTCCCATGCAGTGGCCAGCACAGACTGGCTTCTCTGGTCCCCAGTTTCCAATTCTCAATCTACTGTGTTTGGTGCAGTTTGGGTCGTTCATTCAGATGTGTGCTTGGGCGGGTCACCTGGGACAGATGTGACCTACAAGGACCACTGCTGGGGCTGGAGGAACAATGTTTAAGGACAGCCAATGGTTGGGCTGATTCCTCCCCAGGTGCATACACACATTCCAAGATCATAGTGATCTTGTCGTCTTTGTCAAAGGCAAGCCAGGGGTCCTGCCAAGCAACCATATTGGAGCCAGAGGCAAAAGGTAGAAAAGGTTGGTGCTCTGTTTAGATTTTTATGTATTTTATAAGGATTTTTCCGCCAGAACATTAAAGTAGTTAATGTTTAAGAAAATTTTGAAACAGACTTATTAAAACTCCCAGCATTATTTTAAGTTTAAACATTTTACTTATACTCAAAACAGAATTATCATTTTACTTTCCAGGCTTTGATGGAAATAATAATATTTTAATAATATTTTATCATTAATAAATATTTTATCAAAATCATTAGCCATTTAAAAATACATAAAAACTGGGTGCCTTGGTGGCTCAGTCAGTTAAGCATCTGCCTTCGGCTTAGGTCATGACCCCAGGATCCTGGGATCGAGCCCCACTTCAGGCTACCTGCTCTGTGGGAAGCCTGCTTTTCCCTCTTCTACTCCCTCTGCTTGTGTTCCTACTCTTGTTGCCTCTCTCTATGTCAAATAAATAAACAAAATCTTTAAAAAAATAAATAAAAATTAAAAATACATAAAAACATGAATATAGGGAAGCATATTATTTCCTTTATCTCAGGCTCCAATGTGACTTGGATCCTGTCTTCATTTAAATTTTGAATATGGCATTCATCATGGATTTTCTTCATTCATGTGATTTTTTAAAAAAATATTAAATCACAAAAAAGATAATCACACCAAAAAATGGGCAGAAGACATGAACAGACACTTCTCCAAAGAAGACATACAAATGGCTAACAGACACATGAAAAAATGTTCAGCATCTTTAGCCATCAGGGAGATTCAAATCAAAACCACATTGAGAAACCACCGTACACCAGTTAGAATGGCTAAAATCAACAAGACAGTAGACCAATGCTGGAGAGGATGTGGAGAAAGGGGAACCCTCCTCCACTGTTGGTGGGAATGCAAGTTGGTGCAGCCACTTTGGAAAACAGTGTGGAGATTCCTCAAGAAATTAAAAGTAGAGCTACCCTATGACCCTGCAATTGCACTACTTGGTATTTACCTCAAAGAAGCAGATGCAGTACAAAGAAGGGCCACATGTACCCCAATGTTCATAGCAGCAATGGCCACAATCGCCAAACTGTGGAAAGAATCAAAATGCCCTTCAACAGATGAGTGGATAAGGAAGATGTGGTACATCTATACAATGGAATATTATGCCTCCATCAGAAAGGATGAATATCCACCTTTTGACTCAACATGGACGGGACTAGAAGAGATTATGCGTAGTGAAATAAGTCAAGTGGAGAGTCAATTATCTTATGGTCTCACTTACGTGTGGAGTATAAAGAAAATCATGGAGGGCATTGTGAGAAGGAAGGGAAGGGTGAATGGGGGGAAATCGGAGGGGGCGATGAACCAGGAAAGACTGTGGACTCTGAGCAACAAACAGTGGTTTGGAGGAGAGGGGAGTGGGGAGTTGGGCGAGGGGGGTGGGGGGTTGGGCGAGCCTGGTGGTGGGTATTGAGAAGGGCATGTATTGCATGGAGCACTGGGTGTGGTGCATGAACAATCAACCTTGTAACACTGAAAAAATAAAATAAACATATTTGGGGAAAAATATTAAATCAAACTATTATCTGGATGACTGAGTTTTCTAGCACTGTCCCCCTTGCAGCTTATGCTCAAGATAAATTCCTCACCCTGGTCCCTAACTGAAATACGAGGGTCAATCACCTAAAAGGAGCCCAGAAAGTTATGACTTTCTGTCATAACCAACTGACAGAAAGTAACCTAGGGAGCATGACCAGTGAAGTCTCCCTCAGGAGATCAATGTGACTGAGGAGGGAAGGTCAGAGGTCAAGAAGTAGGAAATAGCCTGGATGAGGTGCAGCCCCATTATGCTCTATCTCCTAGTGCCCTGTGCAGCTGGTGTCAGGCTTCAGAGTTCCTTTGACTTTAGATCCCCTTGGTTCTCCCTTGGGTCTTAGTGAAGTTTTTCCAAATGCTGCAGGCTTTCCGCAGGAAAAAAGGGCTTTATCCACACTGGGAGCAGAGAGTTTAAACTGGGAACAGTGAACCTCTGGGAGCTAGCATGAGGTGACATAATCAAATAGTTGTAACACTCACACTGGGCTTCCTATGTGTACACACAGGCTCCAGGCACAGAACTACGACTCTCTCACCTGTCAGCGCACCACCCCCTGGAGCATTAGCATGCTATCCTCACCTGGAAAGTCTCCTTTTGGATATAAATTTGGGAGGACCTGGGTTTATTTTAATAAAGCATTGTCTCATTTACTAATTGCAGCAGCACTTGGCTTTACATAGAGAACAAAATCTCAGGCATTTCTTACCCATAAAAGGGTGCATTTTAGACATCTCCCATCAGGGATTTGGCCAGAAGAGACTGGGTGCCCACTCCTTTTAATGCTGTAGGACAGGTAGTTGAAGTTTCTAACTGGACTGGTGAGGATGTGCAGTGTTAGTCCCAACCCCATTGCCTTCTTCCTACCTGTCTCTAAACTTTGCAAGATTACCCCTGCACTCTCTTAGCAATGGAGGCTCAAAACCAGTCTGCAAGGAATTAAATTTGCTGGGCTCACGAAGGCGTGCATTACAAATAAAATGCCAGTGTAAGAATTTTGCCAGAGGATTGAAAAGTAACCTCACTGCTAGCATTTACTCTGACATTTAGGATCCCACTGGCTTGTGAATCGAAGCATTGTCCTTTGGGGCCACACAGTCCTGGAAGCAAACAAAAGCTGCTCAGAGTTAGCATTGCATAGCTATTCCTGGGAGTGGGGAAGAGCAGAAACAAACCAAGCAGGGGAAAAGTCCCTAAAGTAGACAGTGTGAACTGAGTGGTTTCTGTTGACTTCCTTTTCTGTTTGCTCTAAGTGACAGGATCTGGACCTTGGCAGTTGAAGGGGTCCTGTGATCTGGAAATCAAATATTGACAAGCTGCTGAGGAAATAGGGCAGGAGACAGAGTCCAGGTTTGGATAAGAGTTCCATTTCTTTGAAAAGTGGAGTGCTGGCCTCAGCTTTAAATTCCAATCCAAATTGCAATGAGGCAGCTTTGCTGCAACTTCCCCAGCAACAATGTTCTAGATGCTATTGGGGGTAGAGAGACATTGGAACCAATTCATAGCTCCTGCAGTTCAAATGTAGTCATTGCAAAAACCTGATTTTCTTTTTTTGCCTTAGAGAAACTTTGCACATGCTTTCTGTACTCATTTTAGATTCTGGAACATTCTACCTAACACAAACTTCTCTCCTTCAACCATGCTCTCTCCCCTGGTGACCTGATTTAGTCGTGTGGCCTTAAATACCATCATTGGCTGCTGGCTCCTCATGTGCACTCCTCATGTGCATTGGTGCTGGCTCCATTATCTCCTCTGAGCTGTACAGCTTGATGTACAACTATGGATTAACATTTCTAATCGCCAAGAAAAACAAAAAACAAAAACAAAACAAAACAAAAACACTTCTAATCACCACCTCAAACTCACTATGGCCAAATCTGAACTTCTGTATAATGCCTCTCCCAGTGTTCCTCTCACCAAGTTCATAGCCATCCTCCCAGTTGCTCAAAGCCAAAAGCCTAAGAATCACCTACTCTCCCAAAATATATCCTGAATCATTCTGTTCCCACCATCTCACTGACAGAACCAGAGTATAAGGCACCTTCACCACTCGCCTAAGTTATTATATTGTGAAAGCTTCCCTCCCTCCTTCTCTGTCACCTATTTTTACTTTTTATGTTTTAAAAACTCTTTATTATGGAAAATTTTAAACATATAAGAAGTAAAGAAAATAATATAATAAACCTCCATAAACTCTTTACCCAGCTTCAAAATATCAGCATTTTCCTCATATTATTTTTATCTTTTTTCACACAAACACTGGTATTTTATTTTATTTCAGAACATTTAAAGCAACTTTCTCCTATCATGCCACTTTTTTTCTAAATATACTTCAGTATGCATCCGTAAAATTCTTCTTTTTAAAGACTTTATTTATTTATTTGACAGAGAGAAAGTGAGAGAGGGGACACAGCAGTGGGAGTGGGAGAGGGAGAAGCAGGCTTCCCGCTGAGCAGGGAGCCTGATGTGGGACTTGATCCCAGGGCCCTGAGATCACGACCTGAGCCAAAGGCAGATGCTTAATGACTGAGCCACCCAGGCACCCCATGTAAAATTTTAAGAAACATAATCACTATAGTATTATCATATCTAACAAAATTTGCAATACTCCTTTCATACTGTATATACATATTGTCTTAAAACCATATTTTTACAAGTGTTTTAGTGGAATCAGGATCCAAACAAATTCCACATATTGCATTTGGCTAATTTGTTCCTTAAATCTCTATAATCATCCTTCCCTTCCCTTTTATGACATTAATTTGTGGGGAACCTGGTCATTTGTCCTGTGGAGTTATCCGCATTCTGGATTGATTGATGACATCCTCATGGTGTCATTTAAATTGTCTCACTACTCCCTGCTTTTTCTTATAAGAAAGGTGGTAGCTAACTCTACAGGCTTGATTAAGTTTAGGTTACATATTTATGGCAAGAATACTACATAAGTGATGCTAAAAACTTCCTTCTGCATATACCGGGAGGTATAATGTCTTTAGTTCCAGTTTTAGTGCATTTATGATTGATTTGTGGGTTCAAGTGTCTGATTTATTTTTGTATAGGCTACAATTCAGAATCCCTTCAAGTCAAAATTAATGGAATGGTGTTATAATTTTTAAAATTCTGTGAGAATTCTATTTGGTGATTCAAACCTAGAGTCTACACAGTAAGTGGGAAAAGTGAAGCAACATGATTAGTTGTGACTGATGAAGATAAGGGATAGGGATAAGGACATGGCAATGAGGCATCCAAAAATCACAGGCCACCTGTCTCACCACTGGCATCAGATACTGAACGGATGTCATCCTGAGATGGACGCTTGATCTTGACTTACATCCTTTTCTTCCTTCCAGGTGTGGCCCTCACCTACACCCTACCAGCCCTCTGTTCTGCCTGGACTTCTGGAACAGGGTGCTCTGCCAGAAAGGGTGGCTTTGCTGATGTTACATTGACTTTTACTCCTTTGAAGAGAAAATGCCAGCTACTTCACAGCATAGTCAGTACCAAAAAAATTCTTGGTCTCACTAAGAATGGGCATCTCTTGAATGTTTTAGAAAAATGATGAAACAAGATATTTTGAATTCTGACAGTTTAAGAAAAATTGGTCAAGAGAACTTTAGTCAGCAAGAAGTTGAGGATGGGGGAGCTGACAGTTCTAGGCTTAGGACATGGCAGATACTAGAGTAAGTCTTTTCAGCTTTAGTATTGCCTTAACAATCCAACCCATCCATCCACAGCAGGTTGTACCCTAAAAGAAGATAGGTCAAAGATATATTCCCTAATGATGCCCATTATTATGAGGGATAGTCTGTGTGTATCAAGAGGAAGGGATAGTGTTTTGGAAGGGAATAGACTAGATCTCGGGGCTGCTACCTCCCAATAATGTACAATGGTTCTAAGACTAAGCAGGTCTATGAATTGCATTTCAAGCTGTGTAGAAGGACATCAAGTTAAATTTTATATATGCTATCTTGTTGAGTTCCCATAACAAGCTTATGAGATTATAGGTATTATTCATCTTTATTTTGTTGATGAGAAATCTGAGGCTCAGAGAAGTGAATCAAAATGATTTAAGTCTCACAGCTAGTAATATACTTTATTTTTTTTAATGGATTTTATAACACTGTCCTCTGAAAGGCCTAGAAACAATGATAGACCCAATGTGCACCCTAGATGTCTTTACAGCATTGCTCACGAAAACAAAAGAAAACAAAACAAAACTAGGCTTCTTTAGAGAAGTGTCCAATTCCAGGTATGGGGAAGGAAATGTACAAAATGAACTTGGAACATACTGCTATATTAGAAAGCAAAGAAGTAACAGCGACTACTAGAGTTGTGTCAAAATGAGTTATTAGCCAACTTGAGAGTCAACCAGTCAGAAAGACCCTCTCAAGTTGGCTATGAAAATTAGAGCATCAAAAAATAATTAAGGAGAGTTGGAAAACATTAAATATGTTAAAGCTTACAATTCATAAAGATATCTTTAAAATTCCATTTCCAAAATTCTGGGTGCGTCTGAAAGATTCTAGGAAACCATTTTGTTGTTTGGAAAACTGGCAAATAACAAGGTAAAACCTGTGCATCTATTCTTCTTTTCCCATATGAACTGTATCTCAGTGTAACTGAATAGTTGATGAGAAGTTTCTCTTTACAGAAGTATTCCAGCTAATAATTGAAGAGGGAATGATAGAATTAGAAGATAACCATCTGGCAACACTTGATGAAATAGTGGCTCTGGGCACCCGTCTTCAATAACTGCAAACTTCAAACTTATATGTACAAAAACCAGATATTATGGGTTTCCTGATAAAAGTAAAGAATAGCACTTATGAAGTGTTCTTGGAAAATGGAACCTGAATATACTTAAGCCTGTAGATATGAATACCAACTTCCAAGAAATAAGGAGAAAGAAGAACATGCTAAATGACACCATGGGGATACAATTGGCAAGATCTAGACTGTAGGAACGCTACAGGAGAAATGAACCAATTTCTTCAACAAATAAATAGAAACTATAGGGCACCTGGGTGGCTCAGTTGGTTAAGTGTCTGTCTTTGGCTCAGGTCATGATCTCAGGGTCCTGGGATTAAGCTCGGCATCAGGCTCCCTGCTTAAGGGGGAATCTACTTCTCCCTCTCCTTCTGCCCCTCCTCCACCCCTCCCCTTCTGCTCATGCTCTGTTTCTAGCTTTCAGTCTCTCAAATAAATAAATAAAATCTTTTAAAAATAAATAAATAACAAATAAATAAATAGAAGCTATAAAACAATTTTTTGATGGAGTAATTGGGGGAGAAACTTATTGGTTAAGGGACTTAACACATGACCAATTGAAATGCATGAACCTAACTCTGACTCTTTTTGAAAAAACAATTTAGAAATCTGAGAAAATGGGGGAAATTTGAACACTCTGAATATTTGATGATATTAAGGAATCATTGCTGATATTTTAGATGTGATAATGATATTATGATTATGTGATTATGTGTGTACACACAGTTTCCTTTTAGGGACACAAACAAACTTTAATTTTGAGTTTTATTAAGAACTTAAAAATCTAACTATTTCGGGGTACCTGGATGGCTCTGTTGGTTAAGCTCTTGGTTTTGACTCAGGTCGTGATCTCAGGGTCCTAGGACTGAGCCCCGCATCCAACTCCGCTCTTAGGAGGGAGTGTGCTCAAGGATTCTCTCTCTCCCTCTCCCTCTCCCTCTGCCCCTCCCCCTTCTCAAGCTCTCTTTCTCAAATAAATGAATAAATCTTTCTTAAAACTCTAAATAGTCCATAGAGTACTGGGAGGCCTCCCTGGACACTACACCTTCCTGCATTAAACAAGTCCACATACCTCACTGCACACACCCTGATGACGTGCAATTCAGCAGCATAGGGAGTGTCTACATTTTTATAATTTGTAGAAAACAGGCATTTAGATTTCAAAATCTCTATTACTATATTACCAGCAGCAGTTTTAAGCATTTCAACAATGCTTATGAATGCCACTTTTTCTGATGTCTGGAATTTGGTTCAAAATAACATGAGACAAGGGAAAGTGGGTAGGAAAATAGATGAAAGAGGATTTGACAAAATGGCTAACTGTGGAGCCTGGTTTATGGGTTCACTGGGGCTTACATATAGTTTTCCTTATTTTTGACACATTCCAAAATGATAAGTTAGTAACAACAGCTACCGTTTCCCTCAAGATAATATCCTTGGTTCTTACGGCCTACAATCTTTTGACAGCAATTCCTATTTCCTACCTTATCTTCTACTTCTCAGAAGTACGCTTTGTTCTAACCAAAGTGTGTTATTCATTGTCTCCTAATGGCAGGTGGAGACCCCAGACTTTGAAGAAACGCATTATATCATCCTGTTGCTGGAACTATCCCATCCATCATCACTCCAGGTACATGGTTCCTCGGTCTCTCTCCTTTAATGCTTCCCATTTAATAATACATTTTTTCCTCTGGGAACATCAATAACACATTGGTATGTGTATCTCACCTTTAGCACTATTTTTAGTTACTTTTCTGTATACATGTGACTTTCCTCCCTGTCTAAGTCCCTGAGACCCAAAACCTTGTCTTTTACTTATTGGTACATGTAGAAGACTTAGCACTATGGTCCATAGTAAGTGATGAAATAAATATCATTTAAATGGCTGTAATGACTCAGATGCTAGAAGGAGAGCCTTTGAAAGGAACAAGATGGTGATATCTGAAAGCAATGGTAGGAAAAAGAAAAGCTAGAAGGAGGCAATCTGCCTAGAAGAGAAAAAAAGTTACTTGGGGACAGCCTTCTGAATACTTAGCATGGGAAGATTTTGTCTTATGCCCTTAGCAGATAATACTAGCAGATTTCCCCAGGCTCTAAGTAAAGTGTCATTTTGTGCACACACAAAGGACTTTCATTTCCTGCTTACAGCATAACACTTCTGTCTGTCCCAAATGTTCAGTTGCCAAAGTACACAATCTGGCTGAAACACCCCCGAGCCACTCATTAAGTGGACATTACACAGTTCCTTTTATTAATCCTAATTTCTTTCTAAAATGTATCTCAAGTAGCCAAAGGAAAATAAAGAAAGGTTATTTGAGAAACAGAAAGCCTGCCTCTGCCATTTACACAACTGGCTAGAATACTATCCCTTTCTTCCCTAATTCATTTTTTAATGTTGCAAATACACATAAAATTTATCATTTCAGTCATTTTTAGATCAGTTCAGTGGCATTAAGTACATTCCATTGCTGTGCAACTATTACTACCATTCATCTCCAGAACTTTTTCCTCTTGCAAAACTGAAACTCTATACCCGTTAAACACTAAGTTCCCATTTGCTATCTCCCAATCCCCTGGCAGCCCCCATTCTACTTTCTAGCTCTATGAATTTGACTATTTGTGGTCCCTCATATAAGTGGAATTATACAGTATTTCTCTGTTTGTGCCTGGCTCACTTCACTTAGCATGATGTCTTCAAGATTAATCTAGGTTATAGCATGTGTCAGAATTTCACTCCTTTTTAGGTTGAATAATAGTTCATTCTATGAATGTACCACATCTTATTTACCCATTCATCTACCAATGTCATTTGGGGGTGTTTCTACCTTTTAACTATTGTGAATAATGCCACTGTAAACATTGGTGTACAAATATCTGTTCAAGTCCCTATTTTTCAATTCTTTTGGATACATCCCCTGCCCAACCCATGTTATTATTTGCAGTTATACTTAGGCATTCTGAATACTTCCGTTCTCCCTTCTCTTATTTTTTAAGGAATTCTAGAAGATTTATCTTCAATTTCTAGCCTTTGATAAGCCACATATAAAAAGCAACAGCCTCTAAGTGTCAGGCGATTGTCAGAGTTGATTTGGGAACAGGAGCCAGGCGGGTATGGATGGGTGCCGAGCCATCTGATTCAGTCCTTCCTGTTACACCTGGGCTTGATTTAGAATAACAGATGCTTCAGTCTCCAGGCTTAAGGATTTGGAATGACTGTTCAGTAAACAGCAGTAGGACAGGATAAAAACAGAGCCCAGGAACTTGAACCTCCCATCGAGCAATGGCTGAGTGGGACTGTGATTCATGGGAGCGGGAAGCTGGCAGCCCAGAGTTAAGGATCACAATGACACACTGTGCTAATGAGGCATTGCTGTGGCCCTCAGTGGTGACTAATCAACTCTGCCATTCCCTGGCTTGAGTTTACCAGCTTTTAGAAAAGGGATCTTGTAAAACAGCCTTACTGTTCAGAGCCATTGTAAGGAAAGATTAAATATTAAGAGAGATTCGGGCTTTGAAAAAAAGAAATAATATAATTCTTAAGTGTTCCTGTGAATCCCCTACTATGGTTAATGCAGGCTTTCAGAAAAAAAGTCGAAGACAAAAGAAAGAAAATTCACAGCCCCTTCTGAGCAGGAAGTTCTGTGGGTTCTTTTCTAATCTAGTACTGTTAGAAAACATGAGTGGCCTGTAGTAACCTTCTGTAAAAGGCCAATCTGAGCCTCTAGATTACAACCAATTTCCTCACATGATTTCTAGAGTCAAACAACTATGTAATTAAAACCTGCAGAAGAAAAAAAAAAACCTGCAGAAGATTCTGGAGGGATTCTCTTTACCACAACATCCAGTGAGGTGGAGAAACATCTGCTTTATTTTCTTAGCATAAATTTGGCCTAATGTTTAAATCCATCACTATTATTAATTCCTCAATTCAGAAAGTGGAGAATAAAAGCACTTGACAAAATCTCTGCAAATGACTCTCTGCAAATGGGGAGGTGCTGCAGATCAAACTACTGGAACATGTAAAAGGTCTGACAACAAAAACCATTCTAAGCATTAGGTAAACTAGCTCCTTCTTTCCAAGATTATTGGCTAGAAAAGCCAGGTGACACCTCTTAAATTGTTCCCATGTTTGCCATAGAGGGATCTGGCCAGTAGCAACATCTGCTGGATCCAGGCTGTTCTGGAGCATGGCCAGAACTCTACTGGAGGTAGAAAAGTCTCCAATCTCTGTTTCAAGAAACATCATCTCAGGGTGTTGCCAGAAGAACCAGGGTGTCTTACAAGACCATCAGCTCAACAATGCAATTTCCTAGGCACTTGAAACTGCTTTTTAACAGTTTTAGTGGTTTTTACTGTTTTTCAACAGTTTAGTGGGTTTTTTTTGGAGAGCCAGTTCTAGTAGCTGAGATGAGGGCCTTAAGAATGAGCCATTAAAAAAACCTAAAAGACAATATTGTATTATAGTCATTAATCTTGCTAAGAGACTAGAACTTAATGACTCCAATCACTAAAAAGAGAGGATAATTATGTAATGTGATGGAGGTGCTAATTATTGCTGCAATGGCAATCATATTACAACATTTAAATGTATCAAATTATCATGTGTACATCTTAAATTTATAAAATGTATTTATCAACTACATTTCAATTAAAAATAAAAACTATTTTAAAAGGATTTTTTAAATAATTGAATAATGGGGGGCCCTTGGTGGCTCAGTGGGTTAAAGCCTCTGCCTTCGGTTCAGGTCATGATCTCAGGTTCCTGGGATCAAACCCCGCATCGGACTCTCTGCTCAGCAGGGAGCCTGCTTCCCCCCAACCCCTCTACCTGCCTCTCTGCCTACTTGTGATCTCTCTCTCTTTCTCTGTCAAATAAATAAATAAAATCTCAAAAAAAAAAAAAAGAATTGAATAATGAGATCCCTGTTGTTGAGGCTCCATTTGAAAAAAAAATTTTTATTACTGTGCAGGCCTACTCTTTGTATTACTGTGTATTACTATATTAGATGGGAAATCAGAAATTGATTTTCTTAACATATGTGTGAAAGCTAAATCGAACTGGATTGCTTTTTAAGCTGGTCAATGGAAAGAGGTCACACAGAAGACCAGCAATTAGATCACTATCATCTTTTTGTAAATGGCTCAGTCCCAGGCTTCAAAGTCTTTTACAAAACCATGTTCAGGATAAACAAGAATACACACACACGAGTCCAAACATGTAATATGCACACCTGGTGGGGAATTTGGAACTTGGGTTTGCTTTTATGGAACATAAAAATGAAAGTTTCAGAAAAAAAGTTAAAACTGTTCTGGAAACAACTTTGAGAGAGCAAATCTAGTGTTTACCCCAACTTTAAATGAACTTAATTTGGTTCCAGTGAGTGCTACATCTTACCTCTTAACTCTTGCATGATAGTTTTGTTCTTTTTTAAAATTTTATTTATTTATCTGACAGAGAGAGATCACAAGTAGGCAGAGAGGCAGGCAGAGAGACAGGTGGGGGGGAGCAGGCTCCATCGCTGAGCAGAGAGCAGATGCGATGCAGGGCTCAATCCCAGGAGCCTGGGATCATGACCTGAGCTGAAGGCAGAGGCTTTAACCCACTGAGCCACCCAGGTGCCCCGATAGTTTTGTTCTTTTACCTAATTTTTAATGAAAGTTGCGTTAAGAGCACAAAGAATTTCATGTTTTTTTGTCCTGATTCCCCAAATGTTAACATTTTTCCATATTTGCTTTAACTTTCTCTGTTGCTATTTTTTTTCCCTTGAGCCACTTGAGAGTAAGTTGCAGACACGATGCTCCTTAGCCCAGATACTAGCGTGTATTTCCTGGGAAGAAAGACATTATTTTACACAACCACAATGATAAATCAGAAATTAACATCAAACTGTTAATTTTGATGCCAAAATGCCATTATAATCCACAGACATTATTCAGATTTTGTCAATTGTCTTAATAATGTCCTTTAATAATGACCATTAATAATGTCCTAGCAAAAGACAGTCTAGATCATATGTTGCATGTGATTGTCATATTTCTCTCGTGTTTTACAGTCTGGAACAGTTCCTCTTTGTCTTTTAAGATATTGACATTTTTGGAGACATGTCATTATATTATAGAAAGTCCCTTCATTTGGGTTTGTCAAATGTTTCCTAATTATTCCATCCAGGTAGAGATTTCCTAGAAGTAATGTATTCTTTTCAGTGGCTCATATCAGGAGCCACATTATGGTGGTGCATAATAATTTCTCATAGAAAAACTGTATCTTGGCATGCTCTTCTCAGTGGGAAACACATAAGAATTGTAAACCATCATCAGATTCTTTTTTGTTTTTTAGATTTTATTTATTTATTTGTCAGAGAGAGAGAGAGAGAACACAAGCAGGCAGAGTGGCAGGCAGAGGCAGAGGGAGAAGCAGGCACCCTGCTGAGCAAGGAGCCAGATGCAGGACTCGATCCCAGGATGTGGGATCATGACCTGAGCAGAAAGCAGCTGCTTAACCAACTGAGCCACCCAGGTGTCCCCCATCATCAGATTCTTAATAACTGTAGTACCATTCTGTATTTATTTATCACTTTCCAGGAGTAAGAAAAATATAGAGCATGTCTTATTTCTGTCTAAAATTTAGCACCCAGAAAAGTGCATGACATCTAATTGCACTCAATAATACCTACTGAGTGAATTACTTTTCAGGAGGAGAGCACTCACTTCATCTTCACAAACTATCTTTACTTTTGGTTTCCACTCTGGATTTCCTCAATCTTGGCATCTTTCTCAACTTAAACGGGTCACACAGCAGTCCAGTCTGGACACGGCTCCCTCTTAGGACATGACAGGTGGCTCCCCTCCAAAGCTCAGAGTGGTAAATTGCCACTCACTTCAGTGCTCGAGGATTGTGGATCACTAAATAAATACATGTTTAGAATGAATATACCAAGTAATTTTCTCACTTCTGCCAAACACTGAAGTTTCATAAAGTTGATTGAACATTCAAATTAACTCATTAACATTCAAAAAATTTTTTCAATTTATAGAAAATATTATGATCGTCAACTTCAGGTTTCCCTATAAATTAGTATTAACACTCAGGACAGGGGCCCCTGGGTGGCTCAGTGGGTTAAAGCCTCTGCCTTCAGCTCAGGTCATGATCCCGGGGCCCTGGGACTGAGCCCTGCCTGCATCGGGTTCTCTGCTCAACAGGGAGCCTGCTTCTCCCTCTCTCTCTGCCTGCCTCTCTGCCTACTTGTGATCTCTCTCTCTGTCAAATAAATAAATAAAATCTTTTAAAAAAAGAATATTTAATTGGAAAAAGATGATCATAATTATTTGCCAGGTTTTAATTTCTTCATAGATACTCATTTGTGGTTTGACTTTATAGTATGTGCAAATTAGAATTACAGTGAACATTTATCTTTTTTGTATGCAGGTCTAAAGTCCTTCCTATGTTAGTTCTCTCTTAATTTTTAATATTACAAGTGGTTGTTATTGTTGTATTATACAGTCAATAGTCTTTTTTTGATTTGCCCACATATGCACATTAATTTACACATAACCACATATGTCTCAAAACTTCCATCTGGAATTACTTTGGCTTTTTCTCAACATAGTTCTTTAAGGAACGACTACGTTAGCAGAAAATTCTTTCAATTTTTTAGTTATCTGAAAACACCTTTGTTGCGTCCTCAGTCTTGAAAGACCTATCAGCTTCATCTTCAATTACCGCTAAATGTTATTTTTGTTAGTACATTGAAGAGATCATCCCCTTGGCCTTGTGGCTCTTCCTGCTCTTATTGCTATTAAGAGATTAGTTCTCAGCCTACCTGTCCATTTTGGGAAGATAATGTGCCTTTCTCTCTAGCTTATTTTAGTGTTCCCTCTTTGTACTTGGTGTTCTTCAATCTAAATATAATATACCTAGGTGTCAGTTTCTACTCATTTATTCTGCTTGTGATTTGTTGGACTTCCTGACCAATGATTGGTATTTTTCGTAAGTTGGGGAAAATTCCATCAATGTTTCTTTATCGCCTATGGAAATCCTGAATTCACGAATGTTAGGTTTCATCCTACCCTTTGTGTGCCCTTACCTTCTTTTTTACATTAAAGAAATCTGTCTCTCTGAGCTGCATCTAATTAATTTCTTCAAATGTATCTTCCAGTTGATTTTTTTTTCTTCTTTTGAAATGTCTGACCTAGTATAAGGCCGGCTGTTCATTAAGTTTGTCCATTTTAAATTTCAATTACTATATATTTTATTTCTGAAAGTTTTGTTTAGGGACACCTGGGTGGCTCACTCGGTTAAGCGTCTGCCTTCAGTTCAGGTGTCATGATCCTAGGGTCCTGGGATCAAGTCCTACATCAGGCTCCCTGCTTAGCGGGGAGTCTGCTTCTCCCTCTGCCTGCTGCTCCCCCTGCTTGTGCTTTCTCTCTCTTTGTCAAATGGATAAATAAAGGCACTTTTTTTTAAAGGATTTTATTTATTTGACACAGAGAGAGAGCACAAGCAGAGGGAGCGGCAGGCAGAGGGAGAGGGAGAAGCAGGCTCCCCTGCAGAGCAGGGAGCCCCATGTGGGGCTTGATTCCAGGAGTCTGGGGTCATGACCTGAGCTGAAGGCAGTTACTTAACGAACTGAACCACCCAGGCACCCGGATAAATAAAATCTTTTTTAAAAAAGTTTTGTTTAATTCTTTTTCAAATAAGTTTATTCAACTTATAGTCTCTTAGTTGCTCACATTTTTGTGCTGAGCATTCAGAAAGGACTATGAAAAAAATCTATGCCCAGAGAAAGCTCACCACATAGTAAGGAAAATAGTCAGGTAGAAAAGGTAAATTACAACATCATAGGGGAAAATGCAACAGGGAGCATATAACATAAAAATGTAGCCAACTCATGAAAGTCTTCCTGAAGAAAATGACTACCTATACATTGCAAGTGAGGTTACAGTTAATCCATATTTCTCTTAAGCAATAACATTCATATGATACCAGCTGTTGCATAAACTAGATTTTTTTTAAAGATTTTATTTATTTATTTATTTATTTATTTATTTATTTATTTATTTATTAGGAAAGAGAGAGAGTGAGAGAGAGCAGGTCAGAGTGAGAAGCAGACTCCCCATGGAGCTGGGAGCCCGATGTGGGACTCGATCCCGGGACTCCAGGATCATGACCTGAGCCGAATGCAGTCGCTCAACCAACTGCACCACCCAGGGGCCCGCATAAACTAGATTTTTAACAGAACTAAATAGTATCAACTCCATGCTACAGGAGAAAACAAATATCCATTGGCATTTTGAAAATCAACTAATTTGTGATAGTCCTGGAATCTCCCAGTCCCTTATTTTGAGTCCTATACTCATTCTTTGTGCTAGATATCATCCATTCATCCCCAGATTCATTCTCTACCTGGAGGACAGATCATCTGGGTTTAACTGCTTCAGTTCCAGTCAACTGCTGAGAAGCACAGGAGGAGGGAGGCTGGCTCACTCCTTGGCCTTGGCTGTGGTTCTGCAGTGGCTGCGTCCTTCTGGGATGACGGGATTTGCTAGACAGCCCCTTTCTCCAGCTCTCAATAGGCGCTGGTAACATTTCAGTCTTGAGGGTGGTAACAGCTTCCCTGGGTGCCTCAGCCTTCCCTTTTTGTTTCTTAATTCTATCCATTCTTTTTAATATTGTTCTGAGAATAAGACACCCCAACAATTAGACAGCAAAGGTTAACAGACAAGATGAGTCCCTTCGTGTCAAGGGAAAAAACTCAAAAATTATAATCGGGCTGAATGACCATGAGGAACAAAAACAGTCAGCACCAAGATGACAATCTTGTACAAAATTCATCAAAATTTGTGGAAAGATCCCTGCAACAAATCTTATCGTGTTCTTCAGAGGCTGCTGCCACATTCTGAAGCTGCTACCAGAAATGGTGAGCTGTGTCCTGCTGGACACTCTGCTTCTGAAGTTTGCAGTTTGGCGCCTGAGTCGGACTAGTTTCAGAGAGAACTTTCAGTTTGCAGCAGAGGCTATGTCTCCCCAGTGTGTAAAATGCATGGTGATAAAGTTTTTCCTTCCCTCTGACCAAATCTTTGCATTCCAAGAATTTTTTTTTAAAGATTTTTATTTATTTATTAGAGAGCGAGAGACTGAGAATGAGAGGGGAGAAAGTCAGAGGGAGAAGCAGACTTCCCGCAGAGCCGGGAGTCTGACATGGGACTCGATCCCAGGACTCCGGGATCATGACCTGAGCCAAAGGCAGTTGCTCAACCAGCTGAGCCACCCAGGTGCCCTACATTCCAAGAATTTTTGTTGAAAGTTTCTTCATTCAAAAATCTATTTAAAAATTCCACTTGAACATGCCTTCTATTTCCCATCAGGGCCCTGCTTACTACAATTCCCCAAAATCCTTTTCCATAGAACATGAGCACAATAAAAAGAGAGTAACAATATTTATGGTAACATATCATATCTTAGAGCCCTTTCCATCAAAGGAAAATCAATCTAATATGATAATTGTGTATTTCATCTTCGACATCAAGTACTGAATAGGTAATATGATATTGTTTCCATTAAAACTGGTCTGACACCAACTGGGTATACTGTAATTCAATTCCAACACTAGCTGCCTGAAGTCAGGTGTAGGCCCCATAGGTTGAGGGCAGAGTCCTCCACAGGCTGCCCTCTCTTTAGACGGCAGCCACAAGTTTCAGAGGATCCCCTTGGGTTTGATACTTCATTAGAACAACTAACAGAACTCAGGAAAGTGCTATACTTTATGAGTATAGGTTTATTGTAAAGGATACACATAGGGCAGGATCTGGGAGGGTCCCAAATGGATAGGTTCTGTGCCCTTTCCCTGTGGAATTAGGGCGTGTTTCTATTGGGGTTTCATTATATGGACATGGTTGATTAAATCATTGATCACATAATTGAACTCAATTTCCAGGCCCATCTCACCTCCCAAAAGGTGTGGCTCAAAGTCCCAACCCTCAAATTACACGGTTGGCTTTTTGTTTGGTGACCTGCCCCCATCCTAAAGCTATCTAGGGACCTATCATGGGTCACCTCATTGGCAAAACAAAAACACTCCTATCATTTAGGAAATTCCAAGACATTTAAGAAACTCCATGCCAGGAAGCCAAGACAAAGACCAGAAACATTATTATACAACAATGATCATGAAATGGCTTAATGAACTTGTAGCTTCTCCCAGAGCAAAGGATTTTCAAACTTCATATTAGTAGTGGGAAGGGACTTAGGACACAAATCAACATACAACTTAAGTTTGGATGTTATTTGCAACTAAGGTTTCCCAAATTAAGGATTTGGCAAGTTATGACAGATATTGTCATTAAACTTATGAATTGATACCTATATACTTACCTCACTTTCCAAAAAGATTTGGGAATATGAACAAGACTTCTTTTCAAAATATCCTATTATAAGAAAGAATAATTTACCCAAACCATAGAAAATAATCTAAGTGGAGCAACAGATGTGAGTTGAGGCTCTGTGGGCTTAGGTCCACACCCTAGCTCAGCCACAATATTACTCTTGCCTTATCTCTGTTGCTCCATGTATAACAACACCAAGAGCTGGACAAGATGATATCTGCCATCCCACACCTGCCACAAGTTAACTGCCAGTTCATACAATGATAGCATCATGTGTATTTAAGCTTCAAATAACGAGCACTCTTAGACTATGATATGTAATTTTCAAGCATTTAATCTTAGAAATTTTCTATCATATATAGTATTGAGATTTAAAAATCAATTCTCGATTTAGTATCTCAGTGTAGTATATACATACACACTCATATATATATAAAGCTAATTTTTATATTAAGGTAGAGATTTATCATTTTTCAAGTTTGTGGAAATAAGGCCCAGAAAAATGAAAAATCAATATAATTTATTAAAAAAAAAACTACTTTAGGCCAAGTAACATTTGTACTTGCTGGTGGCTATTCAGTAGTATTTATCCCATTCAGAAGTATTTTATGTTTAGTCAGACACTTATTAAATGATTGCCAGCTCACTTGCGAAAAAACATGAGATTCTTCAAGAAGAAAAGGGGTAACAACCAGAACTACTTAAGTACTTTTGTAAGATTAACAAAATCTGCCATTTGAAAAGGTAGCATGTCATCATATTGGTGAAATGCCTTCAAATGAAATGTGAGTAGCTTTTAAAAAATATAAAACAAGCAGACAGATTTGGGGAAGAAAAATGCACCTATATAGAAAACATGAGAACATAAGTAAGCATGTAAAGCTGAGGGGCTTACCCTAAGAAACTAAATGTGACTGTAATGGGAGTAACAGGAAATATAATCTTTAACGGCTTATGATCAGTTGTTTGTAACAGAAATCAGGAAAGGGTTATTTATTGCAGTCTCTTAGGTGTCTTGGAACATCTTTGTGTTAGAGAGAAGGCTGCAGACTGAGCTTCTAAGACCTTCCCAGAATACCACCACAGAAGAGGACCACTGGAGCTGCCACCTCTGTTTCTGTCTGGAAGATGGAGAATCAAGAAGTCACTGTCCCAGATGGACCAGAGTTAAAAAGCTATGCATACTCTGCCACCCAGGATCTGCTCACCAAAAGTCTTTCATTGGGATATTCATAGCATACTCATTATAGCCCTAAAAAGAAACTACTGAATTGACATAAAAGACATAAATTGTGTTATAGTCACACAACTATATAGCAACGAGAATAAACAACCAGTCTGCAATCAATAATACAGATGAATCTTACAAACATCATTCAGGAAAAAAAGTCAGACACAAGTAGTATATACTATATGGTTTCATTTATGTAACATACAAAGACAGTCAAAATTAATCTGTGGAGTATTTTATATACTCCCATAAAAAAATTTTTAAGTTGCTGCCTCAACTATGGATCTAGGCCCCTGGCGTCCTAGCCCCAGTCCACACCAGCAAATTGGATGCCTGTGCACTGCTCTAGACTTTGATAACTCTAAGCACCAAGCTAGGGCTCTACCCCCAGGAAAGATCTCCATCTCCAGCTTGCCTGTGGAATGACAGAGACAGAAGAACCTGCATCTCACCTTGACCTTCCTAATCTGCACAGCAGTAACTTGATGGAAGCCAGTCTAAATAAAGATTCTCAAATTTGAGGGTCTAAGACGTATACCTGCAAGTCTGAAATATGCCAGTTTCCTAGAGTGAGGCACAAGATGGGGTTGGGATGGAGTTGTAGAGTCAGTGTGCAAATCAGCCTCCCTTTACCATCCATTAGCTGATGTCCTTGGTATTTGCCTCTTTAGATTAATCCTGCCTCATCTGTTAACAGCTTGATGCTGTAGCCTTCTTAGGGACTATATTTCATCATTTAGATTTTATTGTGAATAAGTTCAGATAAACAGCAAAACAAGAAAGAATGGAAAAGTTGTGACAGGAGACCAAAGTATGCCTGTATTTTTTTATGTACTTTTTCCCCCTTGTGTAATATTTCAAACATGTAAAAAATGGTAAACAAATATATACCCATCACCCAGCTGTACCATAATTAAACATCTTGCTATATTTGATTCTGATCTTTTTTTAAAGAAACAGAACATCACAGATATAGTTATTTCTCCACTTCATTCTCCTTCGCCTGCAAAGGTAACAACCATATTACATTTGGTATATATCACCCCATGGCTTTTTTTTTGCTGCATATGTTTGTATCCCCAAATGAAACAGAGTATTATTTTATTTTCAAATTATATAAACTGTATCATACTCTACATTTCAGCCTGCAATTTGCTTTCCTTTTTCACTTAACACTACAATTTTGATTTTAATCCATGTTGGTATATACGGTTTTACTTCATTTATTTTTAACTGCTTTATAGTACGTCACCGTATGGTAGTACTACAATGTACCCGTTCTCCTTGTGTTGGGAAATTCAGGTTGTTCCCTTTTTTGTTTTTGTTTGTTTGTTTGTTTTAAAGACTTTATTTATTTATTTGAGAGAGGAAGAGAGAGAATCCTGGATCAAGATCCTGGGAGAGGATCTGGGATCTTCTGGGATCAAGAGAGATCCTGGGATCAAGCCCAGCATCAGGCTCCCTGCAGGGTGGGAAGTCTGCTTCTCTCTCACCCACTCCCCCCTGCTTTTGTTCCCTTTCTCACTGTCTCTCTCTCTCTGTAAAATAAATAAATAAAATCTTAGAGAGAGAGAGAGAGAGAGAGAGAATACCAGTGGGAGGAGGGACAGAGGGAGAATCACAGGAAGCAGGAAGACCAATGCAGGACTTGATCCCAGGACCCCAGGATCATGACCTGAGCCAAAGGCAGATGCTTAACCAATTGAGCCACCCAGGGGCCCCCTTTTCAGTTGTTATTACAAACAACGCTGCAACAAACATGCCCTTGCCCTTGTTTGAGTTCCCTAAAGCCAAAGCTAGCTAATTCTTAGGATCTTATTGAAATGCAATTTCTGATTCAGGAAGTCTAGGTGGAGCCTGAGATTCTGGACTTCTAATAAGCTCCAAAGTGATGCTGATGCTTTAGGTATAACGACTATGCACTGGGGTATCTGATGGTGTAGTCCATTAAACTTCCAACTCTTAGTTTTGGTTCAGGTCCTGATCTCAAGATGCTGAGACCAAGCCCCACGTTCCATGCTTAAGACTCTCCCTCTCCCCCTCTCTGCGCTTGAGCATCTTCTCTCCCCTCTCAAGTAAATAAATAAATCTTAAACAACAACAGCAACAACAACAACAACAACAAAATAGAGGATACCTCCTGAGTAGGGTATATATTGAGAAGTGGAATGGTTGGCTTAAAGGATATAAGTATCTTCAACTTCATTCCATTTTTCCAAATTCTTCTCCATAGTGGTTCTACCTTACACCTTTTCTGCATTTTCTGCAGATGTAGATTCTGTTCCCTTTGCTCTACAGTTTTCCTAACACTTGGTATTATAAGAAAGTAAAGTTGTTGAGATGATTACATAGTTTTTCTCCATACTGGATTGTGGCATATTATATGAAACAGATTTTCTGATTTTTGAAACAGCCTTTTACTTCTGAGGGGAGTACCTTACTTGAATTTGCTGAATTTGATAAGCTATTATTAAGGATTTTAAACTCTAGTTTAACAAGTGAAATCATCCTATAATTTTGTTTTCATATCTCTGTCAGTCTGATTTTGGTATCAAGATTACATTAAACTCATAAAGTGAGTGTTTCTTTTTATATTCTCTGAAACAGTGTATGTTAAGTATCTGTATTATGTTTTGTTTGTTTTGAGAGATTACTGTGTTTTCGGGAAAGAACGACTTTTTCTTTAAATTTTTTTATTTATTTGACAGAGAGATCACAAGTAGGCAGAGAGGCAGGCAGAGAAAGGGGGAGAAGCAGGCTCCCCGCTGAGCAGAAAGCCTGATGTGGGGCTCGATCCTAGGACCCTGAGATCATGATCTGAGCCGAAGGCAGAGGCTTTAACCACAGAGCCACCCAGGCACCCCACGAATGACTTTTAATTAACAACTCAATGTCTTTAAAAATTTTTTTTTAAGATTTTATTTATTTATTTGACAGATCGAGAGAACAAAAGGGGGGGGCAGCTGAGGGACAGGGAGAAGCAGGCTCCCTGTTGAGCAGGGAGCCCAAAGTGGGGCCCAAATCCAGAACCCCAGAATCATGACCTGAGCTGAAGGCAGATGCTTAACCAACTGAACCACCCTGGTGCCCCCACAACTCAATTTCTTGAATGGTTATTTGGGGTTTCTAAAGATTTTTTTATTTTGGGAGGTGCCAAGGTGGCTCAGTTGGTTAAATGTCTGCCTTTGGCCCAGGTCATGATCTTAGGATCCTGGGGTTGAGCCCCAAGTTGAGCCATAAGTTGGGCTTCCTGCTCAATGGGGAGCCTGCTTCTCTTTTTCCCTCTGCCCTTCCTCCTGCTCATGCTCACTCTCTCTCAAAATATATAAATAAAATCTTAAAAAAAGATTTTCTATTTTTAAGTCTTTTTCCCTTAAAACATTATCTAATATTATTTCTCAAGTTGTTACTGTAAAGTTACTATAGTGTTTTTGTATAATTTATAACCTCTTTAAGTTTACTATATTTCTAGTTTGATTTGAGTGATTGACCTAATTTCATCCAATAACACGAACTGATGAAAAATCTGGATTATAAGATAAGTGCAATTCATTTCATAAACTCAAACTAGGCTGACAAATTTCTGCTTCAACATAGGTCCCAGAGTTAATGAATGCCTGCAGCTAGGCTGGGGCATGGAAATAAGCATCTATATCACAGAACTTTCTGGTTAAAATGACCTCGATGTTTATCCTGTCCAACTTCCACTCAGTTCAGGAATTCTTTCCTCAATATCCTATACCAATGGTAGTATTCACCTCAAATGAAAGGCACATGGTCATGGCTTACAGTCTTCACCTACCAATGTTTCCCTTAAATATTCTTTTATTCTGTTCATTTGTTTACTGAACAAATGTTTGTTCACTAAACAAAATATTTGTTTACTGAAATATCACTCCATAATTAGTTAAGAACTTAATTTCAATGCAGCCTAAATCTGAATAGATTTTCTGTGTATACCAAAAACCCAGAGATGTATGCAAGGAGACACAAGGAAACAAGGAGAGAGTGAATCTGACCAGTCAACATAAGAATTACACATGTCTAGTCTATACTCATTAGTTCCCCCACCCCCACCCCCAAACACACACACAGGGAAGGAAAAGAAGAGCATACCTCAGGTAACATTCCCCAGGCAACTTGCAGATGGCTTCAGAAGGATATCTGAAGGAAAGTCTAGGAGAGTGAAAAAATGTTCATGAAATGTGCAAGGTAGATTGAAAGCATGTATCATGGTGAGGTGGAGGGCAGGGGGGGAAGTGGCAGGAGATGAGGCCAGAAAGAAGAAAGTGGACCCCGAGAGACTGTGAAAACCCTGTCAGTCCAAAGCTGGGGAATGGCATGGCCTGATGTTCCTTTGCAAATCTCCCTCCAGAAAGGGTGCCACGGACTAGCAGTGGGCACATGGAGATTGAACAAGCATCTTATAGAAGCTTCCTGTGGTACCCGAACTGTAACAAGTCCTACTCTCATCTCTGAAGCCTTAGAGTTAAGGTGTCTCAGGTAAGAATCCAAATACTTGCTTTTTTTCACTTTTTCAATATCTGTATTAGGTATAACCCAGTAAAAACTGAATGAATTATTTTAGACCAAGGAGAGAGGATAGCCTAAATTTAAAAAAAAGTCAGACACCCAAAAATATAGAAGGAACCATTAAGTTGGAGTTACACTGGGATATGTAAATGGGGGGAAATGAGAAGTTTTTACTTTTTTCCCTGATTCTATCTTGTCATTTATTTAAATCCATAAGCATACATTACATTTTTATATAAAAATAGTTAATAAAGCAAGGCATTTTTATTCAATTTTTACTACATATGTAGTTAATTGGGTGTCAAAATTGTAGGAGGTGACTCATTTTTAAGAGCGGTTTGCAAACAAGTGGCAAATATCCTTAAAGATTCTATTCTTTAGGGCCCCTGGGTGGCGCAGTTGGTTGAGCGACTGCCTTCGGCTCAGGTCATGATCCCGGAGTCCCGGGATCGAGTCCCACATCGGGCTCCCAACTCCATGGGGAGTCCGCTTCTCACTCTGACCTTCTCCCTTCTCATGCTGTCTCTCACTCTCTCTCTTCCCTAATAAATAAATAAATAAAATCTTTAAAAAAAAAAAAAAAGATTCTATTCTTTAAAACATATAATCACCCTTTGTAATACAGCAAAGGCAAGTTTATAACTGTTCCAAAATGAGTTATCAAAATTCAGATTCATTGGGTTAAAAATTGGTAAATTTATGGCAAGGAAAATGGATAACGTATTGCTGGTTTTCTTCCAGGTTGACCTTTAATCTTATGATTGTGTGGAAATGGTGAGCATTCCATTAAAGCTTAGTGCTCAAAGTGGGAGGAGAGGCTGGGGAGAGGGGAGGTAAGCCTGAAAAAAGAAACATAACCATACCCTATACATTTGAGCAACTCTATCATTCTGAGCTAAGAAAATGACCTTTCTCAGCCCAAATGAATTTTATCCTAGGAGAGATAGAAAAAAACTAAACACCTAAAAATCTAGTTTTAATCTTATTCCTGCACAGCAATATCAGGTATTAAAATCAGTATTTACCTCAATCATCAGTGCTTGCCTATGGTTTTTGTTTCATCTCTTATACAGGGACTGTGAATTTTCTCCATCATTTCTACATCAGCTGGTGGTAGCCTTGTAAGCTTCTGGCCACTTGACTATAACTTATGTTCCCAGAGAAGTGGCAGAGTCTAGTGCTTACCACAAACCCAAGAACCAGGTTGCCCGAGGTTAAGGCCAGGTTTTACTACTAACTAGCTTTGTGAACTTGGACAAATAGCCCGTTTCTACACCTCAATTTCCCATCAATAATATGGAGATACTAGAATCTAATGGGAATGAAGCTGGGAGAATTAAACAGTTTACTTTTATAAAGTGCTTAAAACCTTGCCTTGGCATGGACAGTAAGCTTCCTGGAAGTATTAACTGTTTTCATACAGCCAAAGAAAACCATTCGCTGGGTTTAGAATCTCCTTAGTGCAGACTCAGTAGCCAGCCATAGGATTGAACTGAAGACCACAACCAAAGCATTGCCTCTTGATACAAACTTGTTATGGACTGAATGTTTGTGTCCTCCAAAATCGTTATGTTGAAACCTAATCCCCAATGTGGGGGGTATTAGCAGGAAACATCTTTGGAAAGTGATTAGGTTATGAAGATACAGCTCTCATCAATGGGATTAATGCCCTTGTGAAAGAGACCCCAGAGAGCTCCTTTTGCTCTTCTCTCATGTGAGGACACAGGGAATAGACTACTGTCAATGAAGCAGGAAGCAGATTCTAACCAGACACAGATTCTGCCAGAACCTTGAACTTCCCAGACTCCATAACTGTGAAAAATAAATTTCTGTTATTTATAAGCCACCCAGTCTATGGTATTCTGTTATAGCAGCCTGGATGGACTAAAACAAAACTCAAGGATCACATTTACCAATATTGGAAACTTCTCAACAAATCTCAGGAATTCAAAACTTCTGAGAGACCTGTAAGAGTATTCTAACACATGCTTCCAGGTTCTTTCATCAGAACAGCATAAATTTGGGTTAAAAAAATTATATAATGCTACTTCACTGGGTAACTTCATTCCAAGTCAGGCCAGTTTTAGCTAAACCTTTGGTCAGAATGGATATGGCCTAGAGCAGTGTTTATCAAGACAGAATCAGTCACAAAGGTTCGTTAGATCTATTTTAACTTCTCAGGTGCTCCTATAACCTCTGATCAATTATTTCCAAGGGCTGTGTTGTGCCTCCTGAGACAGTCCACGGCATGGTTAAAGTGATTATTAGTAAGTTCTCTAAGCTAAACTAAACTTCACTTTTCTACTCCTTTGCTTTTTGGGGTTACAGAAAGTAGTCATTTGTATACATGATAATACTTAGAATATTTAAAGTCAGACTAGATTCTCCTAGAGATTATGTACTTGAACCAACTTGTAAGGTAAAACTTTCCTATAACCAAATTTACTCATGAAAATCTTTTAAGTTGCTCACAAAGTAAAATCCTATTAAAGATGATTTTACCTCCTGGGTTGGAAGATCGTTCTTTTGGCTGGTCTGTAAATGAGGTGATTGGCTACCAGTTAGGAGCCAAATCCTATGAAAAATACATTTGGCATAAATGTGTATCATTGAAATTATCCATATGATGTTACACTATGAAACATTTGTGTTTTCCACTAAAAAACCAAAAAACACCCACTTATTATCGTCAACACACCAGGCATTGTGTGAGGGTGGGGACTTGTCCCCTATTCCTTACCAATAAATGTGGAAAAAGAGACAATTTTTTAACTGAATGGGGAAGCTACTCCTAAGACAAAACTGAGTTTTAAAGAGAAGATTAAGGAGAAAAAAGTATAACATGAAGGTGAAATTCTTCAGAGGAAAATAATCAGGTATGACACAACTCTACTGCTCAATCTTGAAAAATGAGTCCACAAAGTGTCATTTTCCAACTTAACTTCTAATGTTATTCATGAAAATTTGACTCATCACTGAAGAACAATGGTTTGCAGTAAATTCCCAGAGTATTTATTTTTTAGGATTAACTTCCAGGAAACTCTAAATAACTGCCATTTATTTAGCAAAAAAGTTTTTCACTAGGACTAATTACAAAGATCTTCAAGTGGGTTGTTCAATGAATCCTTCTAAGATACATACTTCTCAGGAAAGAAGTCATTCTAGAAACAGAAACTAGACTTAGTCGTTCAGGTATATGGAAAAATATTTTTATAAGTTGTCATAAAGCAAGAATGACAACAAAAATCTCCAGCAGCAATGACAATTGGATCTTCCCAGGAGAGCAATGGCAGAAAAGTACATCAAGTCTTCCCACATATCCTTTTCCATCTGACTAGAGGTGAATTTTGTTAAAATAGAGATTAAAGTATTTATTTGGTGAGGAAATGAGCTCATTAACAACCAAAGCTAATGGACACTGAAGAAAATAAAAAAAGGCATTCCCATACCTTTAAGATCTGTCTGGGTAGGAAGGGTTCAGGTTAGTTGGCATGTGTGTGAACTATACTTTTTTTTTTTTTAATGTAGTGGTGAAGGTACTACCCCTTCACCACGTTGATTGGTGAAGTTGATTCCTCCATCACTGAAGCCAAACTAGAGTTTTGCCCAAATTTGGCAATTTGAAGTGCAGAAAATATTGTAGAAAAGCACTGAATCTTAAAATCTTGCTAGTTACTATTTACTTTGTAACCCTGAAGAGTCATCAACCTTCATTCCCTTAACAACTTAAAGGGAAAGGAAAGGGATCAAATAAATGGAAACTTCGAAAGGCACTGTGTGAACTAGAAAACACTACACAGATAAGAAGTATAAAGGACTACAATGATTTAAACAATTCAGAGAAAAAATGTAGTGTGAACCTTTTATTTTGACAAAACAAACTTTTACAAATTATACACTCTATAAACTCCCACAGTTTCACTCATCTAAAAAATAAGAGACGAGGCATCCTGGACTCCCAAGATTTCAGTCATGGATAAAATAGTACCAGATTTTCAAGTTATATAAACTAGCTGCATTTTACATACCATAAAAGTGAAGAGAATCGTGACCAAACATTCATTAGTTTCAAGTGTACCTGTAAGAAACACATGGACATACCTAGGTTGTCTATACCACACAGTTTCATATCAACAAACATCTAAGTAACTGACATACATATTTCCACTAATGGCAGACACAACTCCACAAAATCAAATTACACATATCATTTGCTTTTAATAATCTCAATTTACTGAAACTGAAAAATAAGAGGAATGTAGAGATAAGTAGCTGAAAATGCTATACTTATTGCACACAAGCACATCATGACAAGGAATGCTAGAAGTAGTTCCCCTCGGGAATGATTTTTGAAAATTTAAAGTAGGTTTTATTGGAAAAGTTAAAATCTGTAGTGTGAAAAGCAGGTTAAATGAAGTA
This sequence comes from Nasua narica, assembly GCA_028533885.1. NCBI lineage: Eukaryota > Metazoa > Chordata > Mammalia > Carnivora > Procyonidae > Nasua > Nasua narica. Next base: position 78,243,737 of record CM052811.1, on the reverse strand, counting down.
CTGACTCCATCTTTAAAGATCCAGTAAATTATAGATTTTGTGCAATTAGTTACTAATATACACATTTTGAAATTAATATTGACTTCAATAGAACATTTAGATGGTTCTGAAGTATTTACTTTTTATAGTTCACTTTAGCTTTATATGTCAACATAATATACAATTCCTCAGTGGAAGTTATATAGCTTGTTCTGCACTAGATACAGGCAATGTGTATATGATACCAAACAAATGACTGCGTTTCACCTTCAAGGAACCTCTATTTATACAAAATTAGACTGTTTTTACCCATATGTATGGATAAAAGTGCTTCCCAAATGTACATAGCCCACTTCCATACCCTAAAACAAAAAGCCACACAAATGGATAATAGTTTAAGTATTTTATGTGAATATTTCTGATATGTCTTTAAACAAATTCAACTGCTATCTAGAAAGGTGTGACAAACTCAGTACAAATTTCTCTGACTTGAGAAAGTAAAAATCTAAGAACTCTCTAAACTGCAGTTCTGTGCCATTTGTATACTGGTTCATTCACTCTGTAAGCTGTTAACTCACTCCTTAACCCCTATGGGCTTCAGGTACTTAAGTTTCAGCAGTTAGGAGACCAAAAAGACTAAAGGAGAAGGATTTGTGAGACGTAGTCTCCCACAAAGTTGTTTTGAATCTTGTTACAAGTTGATTTAATATGCTCGTGAGTTAAATTTTATAATAATTATATAGACGTTTACCCTAACAAATTTGAATGAAATGTGATTAAGAACTACACTTTAATCTTAATGAAAGGTATTTTTCACTTATATACAAAAGAATTTAATAGCCAGCAGCATTTAAATAAAGAAATAGTCCCATCTCTTTTCCCTTTTATAAAGTGCTATTTTTTAACTGGATAGATTTACTATCCAGCTTTTCAATTTCACTGTACGTCTCTAACAAATTTAAGGAAACATCAGAAAATTCAAAGTCTTTAGTGTTATAAACATTTGCAAACATTGGTACAAAGCACATACGAGTGTGCTTTATTAGTAAAAAGTGTACCTTATGTGAGAATCATTGATTTAATAATTACTTCACAGAAGCATAAGCTCACTAACATTTATGCTGATTTTTGCTAGTCATCTAAATCAGAAACATCTTCTGTAGGCAATTCACTTCTAAGTACCACCAGATAGGGTCATGTCAAAGAGAATCAATGGTTATATGATCCCTAGAATTAAAACTCTGGCAAATTTAGACTTTTAGAATAGCAAAACAAATTAGTGAGAATCAGAACCAAAGGTAATGTTTTCCTTAAAAGTACAACAAGTAGTTAAGCATTCTCTTTTAAAAAATTTGTGTAGTTATTAATAATGTACCTTAACACTAAGCGCAGTGATACTAGAGTTAAGAGGAAACCACACTATAGATTACCTCAAAAATGAATGTTGCCTATTTCTTTAGTTCAGTGATTAAAGTTGAAATTGTTTTAAAAAATAGTTGAGCACAAGTTACAATACAAACATTTTTATTCACATTATTCTCTAAATAGTATTTTTGCTTTTCAACTTTGACCTGACCTTCAGTAGTATTTAATGCAATTAGTAAAAAACAAAAAACCAAAGGAGTATGTAGTTTTGTTCACACTTAAAATTTCATTATAACTTGCACTCCTTATTGCTCTTGGAAGAGTAACCACTTTTAAAAACAAAAACATAAAAGTGCAATATTCCTTATTTTGCATGGCATCCAGTAATGGTAAAATCAAAGGAACCCTCAATCATCAATTCCGTACACCCAATTTAAGTACTTTTCCAGTCCTCAGAAACAGGGACTCTGGGGCACAGGGAAAAGAGGCCTAGGGCAAGGTTTGATGAAATGACTAGGAAACCTACTTAACACAGAATGCTAGGGGGAATTCCTCTCACTCATCCCAACTCCCCAAGCAAATATGCAGAATTTAGCCTCTTTTCTGGTCTCACTTCCTTGCCTACACATTCTATTCCTGAAGGCCAATAAACCTACAATTTTCTAAAAGAAATTATTTTTACCCAAATACATTGGACTTCGGCCTCAATTTGAATGAAGATGAGTGGCCTTTAAGAGCCCGATCCTCCTCTTCCTCCTCCCCCTCCTCCAATGGCTGCTCCGGGTCTCTAAAAGAGGGTGTAGTGTGGATGATCTGGGTCCGGAAGCGGATTTTGTTGAGTCTGGGTTTTATTCGTCCACTTGAGCTGACCGAGGCCTTGCGACCTGGATCCTTTGCTTTGCCTCCAGCCCATCCCTCAGTCAAGTGGTGGTGGTGGTGGTGGTGGTGGTGGTGGTGATGATCCCCTCCATCCTCCAGGACATGAGAGAGTTTGTAGGTGATGAGATGTGAAGGGAGTACCTTTGAAAGCCTCCAGCGCCCACCCCCACTGCCAGTGGCACTCTCTCCATCGTCCTCGTCCAGGGCTCCCACCAGGTTCTTGATTTCCTCCGCGATGCTCTGACTCAGGTACTGAGAGGCCTTTTTCCCACTGTAGTCCCTGATGTCCACGTCTGCGTCGTAAGCCCCCACTAGCAACTTCACCACCTCCACGTGGCCATGCATGGCAGCTAAGTGCAGGGCAGTATAACCTCCGCTTGTCCTGGCATTGATGTTCACTGGCAGCTGGTGCTTATTAGCGAAGTTGACTAGCATGGCCAGGAGCTCCTGCCTGCCATGCTTGGCGGCCCAGTGCAGGCAGGTGAAGCCGGTGATGAAGTCTCGCTTGGAGAGCAGGCCGGGCTCGCAGGTGAGCAACCCTTCCAGGCTGTCCCACTTGCCGTCAGAGGCTGAGAGCATCCAGGCGTGTTCTATAGGGTCCAGCGTCACCGAACCCCCGCCGCTGCTCTCCTCCTCTGCAGACGACGAAGCGACTGATGCACTGTCTGAGTCGCCCCCGCCTTTGCCGCGTACTCCCCCAGAGGAGCTCCCCAGGCTGCTCCCCGCTGGACAAGCGCTCCTCTTCAGCTGCGGGGAGCTGCCCATCACAAGGTCCCGGAGGTTCTGGCGGGTAGACCTTGGGGTGGTCACCCCTCCGGGGGAGTTGCCCGAGTCCATTTCCCCGCAGCCGTGGGGCGGGGGCGCTAGGTCCTCGCTGGGCCCAGGGACCAGTCCCCGGGGGGTTGGCTGCACGTCTCGCCGCGAGTTTTTCCTCCGCGCCCCGCCGCTCAGGGGCGGCCCATTCCGGCTCTCGCCGGCCGGGCTTGGCTGCCCAAGCGTTGCGGCCGGGGGCTCCCCATCGCTCGGCTCGTAACCTGGACTCTGGGACGCCTCGGCGGACGCCGCCTCTGGGCACAGGCCGCTCTCCCGGGTCTTGACCAGGCCGTCGGGCGCCTCCGGGGAGCAGCCGCTGGACTCGGGCTCTGCAGTCACTGAGATGCTGGGCAGGTCCCGTGGGGGCACAGCTTCGGACGGCGGGGCCCCCTCCAAGAACCTCTTCTTAAGGTGCACGTACTTAGAGCCGTCGGTAGGGTCGGTGCGCACCGTGGCTATGGCATTGACCAGCTCCTTGAAAAGGGCGCGGGCGCGGGTACGCTGCTCGGGCTCGCCGCCCAGGGCACCCCTGAAGCGCTGCACCAGCTCGGCGTGCTGGGCCCGACCCCCGCGCTCCGAGAGGAAGCGCAGCACGGCTTCGGGGCTGAGCTCCGCCGAGCCCTCCATCCTTGGCCGCGCTGCTCGTCCGGCGGCGGGCGGCTCAACCCGGCCCCATTTCCGCTGGCTTCAAAATGCTGGCTTCTGACCGACGTAGAGCCGAATCGGCAAGCTCCTCGGGATAAGAGCCTGGGAGTCCGCGGCGGGAGACGCCGCCACCGCCTTACTGGGGCCGCGCCCCAGCCAAACACGCCCCCGCCGGCCCCGCCTCCGCTGGCTGCACCCGCCCCTGAGCCCGCCCACTTCCGGTCCCCGCGCTGGCCGCTATCTCGATTCCCGCCGGCCGCCGGCGGGCACGCCCCCTTCCCGCCCCATGGTCCACCCACTTCCGGCCTTCGCTCGGGCCCGCAATCTCTGCACCTACCGGCGGCTGTCCGCTGGCGGAGATTTGTTTCCTCGCATCTTCTTCCTCAGGTTCCGAATCTCCTCCAGTCACCCTCCCCTTGCGTGCATTTGTCGTTCATTGAGACGACGAGGGGCACTCTTGTAATAGGCTCGCTTCGCGCGCTCAACGATTTGGTGCGGCTAATGGCGCGCGCCCTGCCTGCTGGGGCCTCCGCCCTCCGGTTCGGCGCCCTCGCGTCACTGAGTCCGCTAAGCTTGGCTCCTCCCCTTTTCCCGGACCACCCGCCCCCTCCCCTACTACTTCCCCCCCAGCGGAGGCTGGCCCCGCCCGTTATACCCGCCTTCTGCCCGCGCCCAGCGCGTTCCACCCTTCCCGGCCCCTTTTGCGCCCTTGGTGGTCTGGACGCTCCGCTCGGGGGCTGGGGCTGAGACCGCCCGCTTCACTGGGACCCCCGCCTTCGTTCAGCTCTTGCTCGGGACCATGACCTCTGAGGTGGCGCGGCACCTGGTGAGTCCCAGTCGACCCCTCACGCCCCCTCCGCTGCCCAGCGCTGCCCGTTCCCCCAGCGCCCGACTTCCAGGACCCCTGCCCCGCGTTTCCCGGGGTCCCCGCGTAATTTCCTCAGCGCAGGGCTCCGGGCTAGCAGCCCAGTCCCAGCCGCGTCCAGTCCAGGCGGGGATTGTGAGCCGCGCCCCTCCTCTGCCCTTACTGCTCACTCGCCTGGTCCTTCCTGGGCTCCCGCGGCCGGCTGGTCAGACGCGAGTGGGGAGGAGGCATTCTCTTTCTCTTGCCGAAGAGCCGGAGACGCCCGGAGGGGCCGTGCCTCGCCACCAGAAGCTGGGCCCAGGGCGGCCCCCCACAGCTCGCCGAGAGCGCGGTGCTGGAATGGCTGGAAGTTTTTGCACTGCTTCCCTGTCTCACCAAAAGTTAAATCTGAAACAGCGATTGCGGGTCCATCATTTTCATAACGGTTTTGGACGTGCAGAGCAGATTAATCCAACAGCAGTGTAGTATTTTACGGCTGTACACTCTTCCCTGACTATACTTACTGGAACCCAGCTTCTTTGGACTTTGAAGAAGCTCCCTCTTTTTACCAACTGTGCGCTTGTCCAAGTTGTCCTCCATTAGGATTTGAGCTTTTTTTTTTTTTTTTTTTGACTTGGCACCCTTGAACATAAAAGAATGTATGTTTTGTTCAATGATTTGTTCGATGCTTTATACTTTTAAATTACTTAAATATTTACCTCATTTGATAGTAAGCCAGTGGTTCTCAAAGTGTGGTCACAATTATTTTCATAACAATACCAAACAGTTATTTACTCTTTTTACCCTGTAAGTATACATTGAGTTTTCCAGAGACTATGTGAGGTAGGATGACCTTACTATTCTGAGGGCTAATGTGTGTACTTGTCTTTTTAAAAAGTTCTCCTTTAATTACTAATTCTGTAAATATTAATGGTTGTAATCCAGATAAGTGAAAGCCCTTTGGGGGCCTGAGACCAAAGCGTTTGGTCTTCTAGTCTAAGCAATCTCCTAAATTAGTTAGGCAGTAGGAACAGAGTTCAGATTGTAGCCTTAGAGGTAAGGTCATGAGTGTACGTTATACAGCCATTTTCTTTGATAGAGCCTCAATAAGGATTTTTCTCCCTGACATAGCCCAGGTCTCTCTGCACTTTTAGCACGTGTTTAGAGAAATCTGTTTTTCTGTCTGAACTGTGTTACAGTTGCTTGGTGTGAGTATGTAGGTGAGGAAATTGTTTTATAAACTGATTCAGAGTAACTTTCAGAATTAAACTCTGGCTAAAGAGAGCACTTCATTTAATTGGTATTGTATTTCTTGTCAGTTGGTGTACTTATTTTGCAATAATGCTACCTTTATTTTATAATTAAACTTTTTACTTTGAGGTAATTGAGGATTCAAATGTAGTCGTGCAGTTCGTAAATAATAGAGATCCCCTGTACCCTTTATCTAGTTTTCTTCAGTAATAACATTTTGCAAAATCGTAGTATAAGACCACAACCAGGACATTGCCATTGATACTGTGAATATGGAGAATTTGCCATCACCACAGGATCCCTCAGGTTGTCCATTTATACCACATCCACTTCATTTCTACACCACTTCCTCCTTAACCCCTGACAAACACTAATCTCTTTTTCATTTCTATAATTTTCTCATTTCAAGACTGCTGTATAAGAGAATCACATGGTACGTAACCTTTTGGGGTTGGATTTTCTTCACAGAGCAAAATTCTATGGAGTTGCATGTGTCATTAGTTTGCGCCTTGTAATTGCTGAGTAGTATTCCATGGTATGGATGTACCACACTTTGTTTGAAGAACACCTACTTGTTTCCATTGTTTGGTTACTGTGAATAATGTTGCTATAAACATTCCAGTACAGTAACATGCCACATAACATAAGTCTTCATTTCTCTGGGATAAATGCCCAGGAGTATAGTTGCTGGTTCACATGGCAGTTGCATGTTTAGGTTTTTTTTTTTTTTTTTGCTTTTTTAAAGATTTTATTTGTTAGAGAGCGAGAAAGAGAGAAAAAGGGGAGCAGCAGACAGAGGGAGAAGCAGGCTCCCTACTGAGCAAGGAACCTGATGCCAGACTCCTTCCCAGGACTCTGGGATCATGACCTGAGCTGAAGGCAGACACTTAACTGCCTGAGCCACCCACTGTCATTCATGTTTAGTCTTGATGATAAACTGTTAAAACTGCTTTCCAGAGTTTCTGCACCACTTTACATTCTCACCAGCAATGTATGTGGGGTCAGTCTCCCCACATCCTCATCAGCATTTAGTGTTCCTATTTTTTATTTAGACATTTTGATAGATATGTATGTGTATATGACAGGTATCTGGTTTTAATTTGCATCACATATTAATCGGATGTTTAATGTTAATGATGTTAATGATGTTTAGCATCTTTTCATAGGCTTATTTGCTAACTGCATGTCCTCTTCAGTGAAATGTCTCATTTCTTTTTTTCTTTTTTTATGTGCAGTTAGTCAACATATAGTACATTATTAGTTTTTGATGTAGTGTTCAACAATTCATTAGTTGCATGTAACACCTAGTGCTCATCACAACATGCGTCCCTTCATTTCTTTAGCCCATTTGCTAATTGGATTTTTTTACTGTTGATTTTAGAGGATTTTTGCTTTCTTTTTTAAATATATATCTGGTGGCAGTCCTTTTTTGATATGTATTTAGCAAATCTTCTCTAAGTGTATTTTTTTTCTTGTCCTCTTAAAAGACTCTTTTGCAGAGCTAACATTTTTAATTTTGATAAAATCTGTTTTAACAATTTTTCCTACAATGGATTATTCTTTTGGTGTGAAGTTGTAGAACTCTTTGCTTAACCCTAGATCCCAGATGTTTTCTCATTTTTTTCCTAAAAGTTATATAGTTTATTATTTTACATTTAAGCCCATGACCCATTTTTTTAAAGATTTTATTTATTTATTTTAGAGAGAGAGTGTGAACAGAGGGAGGGGCAGAGGGAGAAGGAAAGAGAAAATCTCTAGGCAATTCCCTGCTGACGGTGGAGCCCGATGCAAGGGTCCATCTCATGACCCTGAGATCATGACCTGAGCTGAAATCAAGAATTGAATTCTTAACTGAGTGAGCCACCGAGGCGCCCCAAGCCCATGACCTGTTTTTTTTTTTTTTTTTTAATATTTTATTTATTTATTTATTTGAGAGACAGAAAGAACATGAGATGGGAGAGGTCAGAGGGAGAAGCAGACTCCCCGCAGAGCCGGGAGCCCCATGCAGGACTCGATCCCGGAACTCCAGGATCATGACCTGAGCCAAAGGCAGTTGCTTAACCAACTGAGCCACCCAGGTGCCCCAAATTTATTTTATTTTTTTGAAAGAGATAGATGGAGATAGAGAGAGAGAACACCGGTGGGGAGAAGAGGGAGAAACAGGCTCCCTGCTGAGCAGGAAACCCGGGGTCCCAGGACCCCTGGATCATGACCTGAGCCAAAGGCAGATGCTTAACCGACTGAACCACCCACCCAGGCGCCCCTATTCTTCCTCTTCTTCTTCTTTTTTTTGAAAGATTTTATTTATTTATTTGACAGAGAGAGATCACAAGTAGGCAGAGAGGCAGGAAGAGAGGAGGAAGCCAGATGTGGGCCTCAATCCCAGGAGCCTAAAATCATGACCTGAGCTGAAGGCAGAGGCTTTAACCCACTGAGCCACTGAGGCACCCCTATTCTTATTTTTTCAAAAATTATTTTGATTATTCTAGTTCCTATGCCTTTCATTATAAATTTTAGAATAGTCTGGTCTATATAATCTACAAAGAATTTTGCTAGGATTTTGATAGTGATTACATTAAATCTATATAGCAATTTAGAGAGAATTTAAATCTTTAGTATGTTGAGTCTTTCAACTTGCAGACATGGTATCTCTCCCCATTTCTTATATTTTCTTTTATTTCTTTCATGAGCATTATGTAGCTTTCAGCATACAAGTCTTGCATGTTAGATTTACACCCATTTCATTTTTTTAAGTAATTGTAGATTGTATTTTTAATTTTATCATCCACATATTCATTGTTAAAATATAGAAATACAGTTGATTTTTGTATGTTTATCTTGTGTCCTTTGACCTTGCTGAATTCATTTATTCTTGGAATTGGGATTCCTACTAGATTCCTTGGGATGGTCTTCATAGAAAATCATGTCATTTACACATAGTAACAGTTTTATTTCTTTCTTTCCAATCTGTTTGCCTTTTCTTGCTGCTTTATTTGTGCTGCTTAGGATTTATAGCATTATTTGAATAAGAGTAATAAGAATAAATGTCCTTGCTTTATTCGTGATGTTGAGAAGAAAGCATTCAATCTTTTATCACAGATGTAGATTTTTTTGTAGATGTTCTATCAATTCATGGAGGATATTGATCTATAGGTTTTTGGTATCGTCTTGGTCTGGTATCAGAGTAATAATAACTTCATAAAATTAATTGGGAAGTATTCCTTCTTTTTTTTTTCTAGAAGAGATTGTGTAGAATTGTTGTTAATTCTTCTTTAAATGTTTGCTAGCCTTCAGTGAAACCATCTGGGCCTGGAGTTTTCTTTTTTAGTTTTAAAATTGCAAGTTTAATTTCCTTAGTAGTTATGTGGCTATTAATATTATTTCTTACTGGATGAATTGTGGTAATGGGTGGTTTTGTGATCCATTCCTTCCAAGATGTCAAATTTATGTGTATAGAGTTGTTCATAATATTCCTGTTATTATCATTTTGATGTCTTCAGGGGCTGTTATGATATTCCCTGTAACATTCCTGATAAAGTTAATTTGTGTCCTCTGCTTTTCTTGGTCCATCTTGCTAGAAGTTTGTCAATTTCATTGTCTTTTCAAAGAACCAGCTTTAGTTCATTTATTTTTCTCTATTGTCCTATTTTAAATATAACTTATTTCTGATTTTACCTTTTTTTGTGTGTGTGCTTCTCAGTTTTGTTTTTCTTTTTGTTTGTTTGTGGTTTTTTTTTTTTTTTTTTTTTTTGCTTCTCAGTTTTGTTTTTCTTTTTCTAAGTTTTTGGGAGTAGACCTTAGATCACTGATTTGAGACTTTTCTTCCTTTCTAATATATATGGACTTGGTTTTGTGAATTTCCCTCACAGCATGGCTTTAGCTGTGTCCCACAAATTTGGGTATGTTGTAGTTTCATTTTCATTCTACCTTTATTTTTTAAAAAGCTATGTTAAATCTCACTTAATACTCAAGTTTTCAAACTTTTTTCTTTTTTTTTTGAGACAAGAACATCAAGATTCAGGTAAGTTTCGTATTTTGCTCAAGGAATTACAACTGGTGATGGTGAAATCTGCTCTTGGCCATATTGTTTTGCCACTGTCTCCAGCACATATCTTATTAGTAAATGCAGAAGTGTTATGATTCAAGAGATCTTGACTGTAGAGTTATTTATTGCTGACTGCAATCGTAGATCTTGAAATAATGTTGACTGCCTTTTCCTTTCTCCTGAGAAAAGCACTTAGAATTTCCCACTTTTCCAGATTATCCTTACCAAAACTTTCAAATGGTGTCTGAATTTTTTCAGCTCTTATCTGCATTGGTGATTTCCTCTTTCAACTGTAATGTTTCTGAACTCCTTTATGTTTCTTTTTTAGTTATCCTTCAGTGAAGATAATGTTTGTGTTTTAGAGGCTTTTCTCATTTGTTTTATTTTTTATTTTGAAGTTATGACTCTTCTTTACTTTCATGTCCTGAAATTAATTACCACCCCAGTGCCTTGGTGTATTTCTGGAGGGACATCCTTCTTTCCCACTGATCCAGATCCTATAATCATTACAGGAAACTGGTCTTCCCCAGGAAAGACCTTTTCTCTGAAGCTTTCCCAGAGAATCCTAATCCTTGACAATCTGTGGTACTGCCACTTAGTCATTTGCCACTTAGTCATATGCTACCTTGTAATACCTCCTAATTTATGTTTTGTTTTGTTACTTAACTTTTTGCATCAATTAAGTTTTTTAAAATATTTTTTAAAAATATTATTTATTTATTTATTTATTTATTTATTTGTTTGTTTGTTTATTTATTTATTTATTTATTTGACAGAGAGAGAGAGTGATCACAAGTAGGCAGAGAGGCAGACAGAGAGATGGGGAAAGCAGGCTCCCTGCTGAGCAGAGAGCCTGATGGAATGCCGGGCTCCATCCCAGGACCCTGAGATCATGACCTGAGCCAAAGGCAGAGGCTTTAGCCCACTGAGCCACCCAGGTGCCCCTACATCAATTAAGTTTTAATGAGCCTTGCATTTTCCCCTTCTGTTAAATGATCTGTCCTCAAGAAGAGCAACCTGTAATATTCTTTGTATCCTTCATAGCCATGATTATATGTTGTTGAGGACAGATGTTGATTACTCTTTATATGGAAAATAAGTTCACCTTGAATAGTTTTAGTTTTGTTGAATGCTAAATGCAGAAATTATAAATTCTTACAGGCACCCAGGAGGTACTTCTTGGTCTACATTTATGCTTTCATTAAACTCCACCTTCCACCAGGCTGGATGCAGAATGTCCTATCTTTTAGACATTCCCAGATTGGTTTTGATCCTAACATAGTCCCAGACTACTTATTTGTATTGATATGTATGTATGTATGTATATATTTTAGTGTGTGGGAGAGGAGGAAAGACAGTGCTTTTAAAATTTCATGTTTTACTACAGAATAGATGTCCTCTCTTCAAGAATATGTATCATCCCCCATTTTTAACCATATTAAATCTAATTTTCTCTGCTTAAGATTTTAAGTACTCCTAATAACCTGATTTTCAAAGCTCTCTGAGTGATAACTTTGATTTTTACACTTTCTTCTCATATCTGGAAGGAAGTTTGATTTAAACGATGCTTTATCTCAAAAATGTATTTAACACCTTGTACGATTTGTATCTACTACTGATTTGAAGATCACAGAAATAGGAATTACATTTCTTATAGTCTCAATAACATAAATAAAAGATTAAAAACTCATTTTAAATACCTTTAAAATAAATATGATTTTGTAGACTGGGATAGAGCACGTAAGCTTTGTTAGTATTACTTTTAGTAATACTAACATATGTATATTTAAATATGCATATGTAAATATGCATATTTTGCTCATATTCTTCCTGTCTTTGAAATTTTGTCTTTGGCAGTTACACTAATTTGAAATTAACTGCTTTCTTTCTCTTTCTCTTAGCAAGTCTTGAGAATTTAGCTGAAACAGTTCATTCCAGAACATGAGATTTTGAAGGTGAATTTTGTTTGCCAATTTTAAAGTTGTTTAGAATTATATTTTGGCACCTCTCCTTTTCCTTGTTTGCTTAAATAATGTTGCATCAAATGTATAGGTTTCCCTTGGCTACCTACAAACCTTACTATCATAGACAAATGAAGGTGTGTGATAACAGTTTTACCTAGTTAGAAGTCTTGAGTCCTGGATTTTCTGCGATAGTACCAGTTATCTTTCCAAGTACCATGATCCCTCTAGACCGTGTGTTTGGAGAAACATAGTTACCATATTCTCTCAATAACCATGAATTGACTACATTGGGAATTCTAGAATTTTCAGATTTCTTTCGGTCTGTTTTTTCCGACACTAAGACAATTTTAAATTATGGAGTAAATTGTCAGGGCAAATTTTAAAAAGTGGACTGGGTATTGAGACTAGAAAGGAAAGTAAAGTTAAACAGCATGTGAAAGATTTTTGAAATTCACCTTTGGGGAGATTAAACTGAGGAGAATGACCCCAGGCTTTAGAATTTCATTCCCACTTCTTTCTGTTACAAGGGAAGATGTTTGGAGACTCAAGTGAGAGAAAGTGGTACTTTCTTTGATAAGAATAGGGGAGAGCTAAGGCTATAGAGCCATGTTCCATTTAAGGCTGTCCCACATCTTCTTCCATTCTCTGATATCTAGGCCTGAGACAACTGACAGAAAAGTGTACATCAGTATAGTAGAGATTGCATAGTAATCATTTAGTTAACAGAAGTTGTGTTCCAGGGTGCCTGGGTGGCTCAGTTGGTTAAGCAACTGACTTCGGCTCGGGTCGTGATCCCAGAGTCCTGGGATCGAGTCCCACATCGGGCTCCCAACTCCATGGGGAGTCTGCTTCTCCCTCTGACCTTCTCCCCTCTCGTGCTCTCTCTCACTGTCTCTATCTCAAATAAATAAATTAAAAAAAAATCTTAAAAAAAAAAAAAGAAGTTGTGTTCCAAAATCCTTATGACCAGGGGCACCTGGGCAGCCTCTGCCTTTGTCTCAGGTCGTGATCTCAGGGTCCTGGGATCGAGCCCCACATCGGGCTCTCTGCTCAATGGGAAGCCTGCTTCCCCCCTCTCTGCTTGCCTCTCTGCCTACTTGTGATCTCTCTCTCTCTCTGTGTCAAATAAATAAATAAAATCTTTAAAAAAAACAAAACAAACAAAAAACCAAAATCCTTAGGACCAGAAGTTAAAATTATACCGGAGGCCTAGGGTTATTTGCTGGGATGTCAAACCAGAGTAATAAATTGAAATATAAACTAAAATGATGCTGTATGTTTAACAAAGTAATGTATACATAGGAAGAAGATGGGGCTATGGTTAGGGGAAGGGAGAAGAGACAGTTGTGTTTGAGATTTGGGTGTGGGGTGAGACCAGGAGGATGACCTAGCCCTGCAGGTCCTTGCCAGGTATGATGGGTGCCTCAGCCCCTTCCAGGTAGTTTTAGACAGCCTAGTTGTCACATGACCAAGGGGTTTACCAAAGAAAAGATGGGAGAATCATCAGACATCTCAGATCTCCTTTCCTCTCTCCTCTTAAGAACCAGGTCAAATTTATCCTACTCTCTGTAAGGGCTATTATAGAGACACCAAAGAACATCCTATTGTTCTGGTTAGCCTGATATGTGTAGAAAGATATTTTGTGAGTCATCTGTATGCTGTGTTGTTTTTTTTTTTATAGACAAATACAAGTTGTGCACAGCAATATTTTGCCCAGTTGTATGTATACTCTTTAGCTGAAACATTACTTTGAGCTGTGGATTAAGCCAGAATCACTTGAATGATTTTTGAAAATAAAAAAATGTCTTTGTTATAAAGGAGCTTTATTTTAAGAGGAGTTGTTAACTAGGGTAGTCCTGTATACATAGATGAGAAATTTTCCTCTGAAAATTTGAGACTAGTACTGCTTAGTCTGCAGAGCAGTGAGTCAGGGCATCAAAACCAAAGACATTGAATTACCCCCACCTCCAGTATGATCTTCATTATTTTCCCATTTATACTGCACGAAATCCACTTTTCTTCTCTGGAAAGTTAGTGGCTCACTTTCCTAATACCTAATACCTAATAGAATCCAGAAGGGGAATCCATTAGGGGTGAATACAGCTGGGCAGTTTTGATTTAGGGCCAGACTAGGGGAAGAAACTGGAGTGGGCAGGACAGCATGAGAGAGTGCTGCAAAAGCAAGGTGGAAAACGACAAAATGGTAAACATGGCCTGTCTCAGGGTTTATCTAGAGTAGTATTTCTCAACGTTTTATTTTCATTATTGCCCCTTAAGGAGAAAAATTAATTTTAAATCAAATTTAGTTAATAAGAGATTTAATTAATCTTTTAAAATTAATTATTCTAATTAACTGAATAAGTTCTCCCTGTTAAGAGGAATTCAATATCAAAGAATAATTCTTTTAGGTAGGTTGATCTTAAGATGGCTACAAACCATTGATTTTGGGGTTTTTCATGCCCCAAGAACTGATATCTACCACCTTTCTGTGGGTTAGGTAATGTCCCCATTACGAATGCATGATCTAGAGTTGGTCTTTCTAGGAAGAGGGCAACAAATATGCTTTCTTCTTAGTTAGCTGCTGGATTTGAAAGCTTAGTCTTGGACTGTAAGTTGTTTTTATATCATAGGTAAATAAATGAGGCATTTGTGAACCTACTCAGGACCTGAACTCCATTTATAATATTGTTTCTATGGAAACTATTCTAAATTCAAAAAGCTTATTACTAAAATGAACTTTTGGAAAATACAACCTATTTGTAAGTTTATGATTCGTACTAATTTTAAGTTATATAGTGAAGACTTGTTCACTATTGTGAACAAGCAAAGTTCACATTTGTGTTCACTATTGTGAACAAGCAAAAGTTCAATATTGAGCTAAATATTAAAGGAAGAGATGGCCATAGACTAGCAGAACTGGCTAGATATTTTAGGTAGGAAGAAGATTCAGTATCTCAGGCTCCATCCATGTACTCAATCTTAAAATAACACAAGATGCCTTTTAATTGTATTGACTAATCATGAAAAATTCCCTTTAAATTTTTTTAGGTATAGTTGTAAAAAACTAAAGGGAACTTTAGCCATTACTTCCAATTTCTTTGGACGTATTTTTATTTCTTTTAGTGGTCTAGTAATCTCTAAAGATCTTTGCAAACATTAAAGTATTCAAGATACATTTTTTTAATTTTTTTGCTAAAGATTTATTTATTTGCAAGAGAGAGAAAGAGAATGTGAACAGGAGAGGCAGAGGGAGAAAGAATCTCAAGCAGACTCTGTGCTGAGCATGGAGTTCGACTGGGCTTGGGCTGGGATCCCATGACTCTGAGATCATGATCTGAGTGTAAACCAAGAGTTGGATGCTTAACTGATTGAGCCACCCAGGTGCCCCTCAATATATATTTTTATATGGATTTCTCCTTTGCTGCTTTGAGTACGTCCACCAGCATAATTGAATGCTATCAAATGCTAAAGTGCATTCACTATGACAAGTACTTTGGTTGTATTACCATATTTATCCTCCTAACTCCAGGAGCTCAGTACTGTTATTCCATTTTGGGGGAATGAGCATTAACTTTCTCAAATTTTGCTAAGAAATCTTTTTTTTTTTTTTTGAAGATTTTATTTATTCAGAGAGAGGCAAAGAGAGTGAAAGAGAGAACACGAGTGGGGTGAGGGACAAGAGGAAGAAACAGACTCCCTGCTGAGCAGGGAGCCTGATGCAGGACTCGATCTCAGGACTCCAGGATCATGACCTGAGCCGAAGGCAGACACCCAACAGACTGAGCCACCCAGTTGCTCTCAGAGAAATCTTGTTTTGTTCATGTTGTCATTGTACCTCCTCGTCCCAGGCCCTTAAACAGGGCTTTGGCAGTTATTTTTGTGCTCCAGCAGTTTGCATCTGTTATCACTATAAGCAGTTAATTCTAACAGCCTTCTTAAGCCATACATTTGTACTGATGTCATGTTAACTCTTCTCTACTGTGACCATTGAGATAATTTCTAGGGCTCTCTGTTTTGGGAGAAGATAGGCTGCTTGTCATAATAGTAACAGAGATTCTGTTGTATAGAATAGAAATATAATTTACGGTTTCCACATAACTGAGAGCCAAAAGAACCTGATGCAGAATTGTAATTTGAACAATTGGAGAAAATATTTTAATCTCCTTTTGCATTTGCTTATTTTGGTGTATATTTGCTTTTTTATTGTTGCTTACAGATATGTTGTCTTAATTACTTAATTTGTCCTCAGATGTTCAAAGTTTTTGTTAGCTACTGCTTTCCCATATATTGCTTACTTATGTTTAGTTAGAAAAATTTGTTATATCTTCATGAACTAAAGTTTTTTTTGTTGAGATATAATACATGTGTAGTGAAATTTACCATTTTTTAATATAAAGTTCCATGAGTTTTCATGAACACATACAGTTGTGTAACCACAACCACAATCAAAGATATAAAACCATCCAACCCCCTATTCCTTTGTGCTTCTTTGTTGTCTTCCTCCTGATCTTTGACAATCACTCATCAGTTTTCTGCCCCTATTGTTTTGCCTTTACCAGAGCGTCCTGTGTATGGAATTACTGTAGCTTTTGAGCTGGTTTCTTTCACTGAATGTAATATTTTTGAGATTTGTCCCTGTTGTTGTATGTTCCTTTTATTGATAAGTATTATTCCATTGTATGGATATGTCACAATTGAATTTGTTCATTCTTTCTCCATTTGAGGAGCATTTGGGCTGTTTCCAGTTTTAATAGTTTTGAATGAAGTTACTGGTTACATTCACATTCAGGTTTTTATGTGAATATAATTTTTCATTTCATCTGGGTTGGTATCTAGGAGTAAGACTGCTGAGTGGAATGGTATTTATTTAATTTAAGAAACGTCAAACTGTTTTCCAAAATGTTTTTACCAATTTATATTCCCACCAAAAATGACTGAGAGCCCTTGTTGCTCTGCATCTTTACTGGTGGTGTCAGTTTTTTAAAAAGTCATTTTGATAGGTATGTAGTGATATCCCATGATTTATTTGGCTTTACCTAATGACTGATGATGTTGAGCATCTTGTCATGTGCTTATTTGCCATCCCTATATTCATGGTGAAGTGTGTGTTCAAACTTTACCCACTTTTAAAATTAAGTTATTGTGTAATTATTGAGTTGTATAAGTTTTAAATATATATGTATTTCTCATATAAATCCTTTATGAGATAAATGACTTAAAAATGTGTCATCAAAATATGTGTCTTGTGTTTTCATTCTCTTAATAGTATGTTTTGAAGAGCAGAAGTTTTTTCATTTGTTAGGTTCAATTTGTCATTTTTTCTTTATGGATCACGCTTTTGGTGTTGTAGCTAAGACATTTTTGTCTAACTTAAGGTCACAAAGTTTTAGGTCTACAATCTATTTTGAGTTAATTTTTGTATATGGTACAAGGTTCTACAAGGTTCCTTTTTTTTTTTTTTTTTTGCATATGGGAGTCTAATTGTTCCAGCACCATTTTTTGAAAAGACTGTCCTTTCTCCATTGAATTGTGTTTGCACCTTGTTGGAAATCTACCTCTCCCCCCATTACCCCTTTGACTGCTCTGGATCACATCACTGTCTTCCCTTCATAACATTGACCATACTCTGCTTTCTTTTTTAACTGCCTCCTCTTCACTAAGCTCCTTGAAAGGAGGAACTTTTGTATGGGACTGAGGATGGAAAGGGTATTCAGGCAGAGTGAATGACAGTTGCATAGTGCCTGCCTGTTGTGGGGGGCAGCTTTGGGATGTCTGAAAACATGCCCAAAGTGGAGGCACTAAGAACAAGATGAAGCTGGAGAGATAGATAAATG
The DNA here is from genome assembly GCA_028533885.1 of Nasua narica. Lineage (NCBI taxonomy): Eukaryota > Metazoa > Chordata > Mammalia > Carnivora > Procyonidae > Nasua > Nasua narica. Next base: position 78,226,118 of record CM052811.1, on the reverse strand, counting down.
GTGGTCAAATCCTGTAGGGCCTTAGAGAGGCCATGGTACCAAAGGAGAATATGGCCCAGGGCAAAAGGATTGCCCTACAGAGGGAACAGGGCATCATCACAGCATGATATTCCTCTTTGTCAGTGTAGGTAAAAGAGGAATAATAAAATTTTTTGCTTATTTATTGCTTGTGTCTTGTTTCGCAGTTCCCTAGAGAGTTCCGCCCACTGCTTTTCTTAGGTTAGGATGGACTAAGCCTTCCTTATGTATTTGTTAATTTAGTCACAGTATAGTAATATTTTACCAATTTTACGTGTGACCAAACTTTTTCCAGAGGGGATTTGTGAGAGCTTTGTTTCAAGGCTTACTGTCATTAATGGTCACACCTTACAGTATGGAACCTATCATCATTGCATATGCTTTATGCCTGTCTTCCCCTAATTGGAATGGAAGCTTGATAATGGCCAGGACTTTTTTCTGTTTTGTTAAGTTATACTTCCTCTATATCTAGGACAGTTCCTGGAATGTAGTAGTCACTCAATACATATCTGTTGAATAAACACATTTTTATAGGTATTTGAAAAATATTTACTTCTTTTTTTCTTTCAGTCTTTGTTAAGTTCACATAAGTGATAATATTAATGGATATCAAGAAAAAAGGTAATATTTATTCTCTTCCCTCCAAGAATCAAACTCTTTATGCTTGTTCATATGTGTAAATAACTTGTAACCATGGTGTCGATATAGTCTTAAATTCCTATTTTGCCGCTTAATATCACATCATCTCATTTCTCTTAATTTTCATAATTATTTTTTCCAGTTTTTATAATAATATTCCCCATAGTCAGTATTTCATTTTAGACTTTCATATGCAACTTTTTCCTTTTTTAAAAAACATTTCTTTTTCTGACTTGCAAAAATGGAAACTACCTTCTAAACTGCAGCCTGTTAGTAGTAATATAGCATTAACTATGTTTAGTCTAAAAAGTAAGCCTGACTGGCTAAGTGAGTTAGGCTAATAAGTTTTTAGTGCTCTAAAATGTAGAATTACCAATATGGATGAATTCCAGTCTTAGAGAATCAGTGGAAACTTAGAAATGGGAATTACCACTGTATTTTTTTTTTAAAGATTTTATTTATTTATTTGACACAGAGAGAGAGATCACAAGTAGGCAGAGAGGCAGGCAGAGAGAGGGAGGGGAAGTAGGCTCCCTGCTGAGCAGAGAGCCCGATGTGGGGCTCGATCCCAGGACCCTGAGATTATGACCTGAGCCAAAGGCAGAGGCTTTAACCCACTGAGCCACCCAGGCGCCCCACCACTGTATTTTTAATAATCATATAAAAATTACCCTAGATTAATTATATACTTGACTAAAGATTTGGGTGATTTAAACCCCCTGAGAGATCCAGAGTGCCCATGGGAACCTTAAACTCAGTATTTTCAAAATTGCATCAAACCTGTGCTGATTTATTTCGTTTTCTTTCCTGCCTCACGGTAATATCTACCAAATTACCTTAGGTCAAGACACTTGAAGGTGGGCAGGGCTTCACTCTAAGGCACAGTGGATGTTCAGCCGTGCTCCCCCCCACCCCCCACCCCTTGCTTGTCCAGGTTCACCTTTAACCTTAAGCCTCCTTAGGCTTAAATGATAATGAACTTACTGCTGTTTTCCCACCATTCCAAGTATACGTGCATGTTTTGCACATATCAGTTCTATTTTTTTTTCGCATTGGCTAGGAACATTTGTATTTCTCCTTCAAGTCTTTGCTCAAGCCTTTTCTTGGCAGTATCTCCTCTGACCATGCAGGGTTCATTATACCCTGAGCTACTGTTATGTCCTGTCCATAAACTGAAAGACTTTTTTTTCACTGTACTAAAATTTAAATTGCAAGGCTATTTGACTTACTCACTTTTGATCCTCAATGCCTGGGGTTTGTTATCCTGTCCTGAAAATGGAAGTCCTTTTGGTAAGTATTGTGTGTATTTGTGTAACAAATAAAAAGCAGTTGTGTACTGATAGTCTTCACACTGATTCCTCAGTATATTTTTTCCTCAGGAAAAAAAGTATATATGTATTAATTTATTAAATATATCTTTTTTCCTCAGATATTCCTTTTCAATTTTAAGTCTTTTTAATGAGTTTGTTCTGCCTTCCCCCTTCTTCAGCTCCTTTTTCCCATTTGCTTTTCCTGGGTTAAATAAATGACTTTTAAAATTTGATTGCCTTTTTTGTTACCTAGTCTACATGGAACATACTCCTTCTCCCAGGAATTCAGTCTGTCTACTTTTCATTTAAGTAAGCCTTGAGATTTAGTTCCAAGAAGTCTTTTCACATCAACTAGCAGTTTTGTTGTGCCTTTCCTTTCTTCCCCTTGTCTGAGCATGCAGTTTCCATGACTCATTCTTCATTCTCTAACACATCACATACTTTTTCCTCATTCCTTACTCATAGGTATACAGTAATAAAATTGAGTTGAAAGAGACCTTAGAAGATCATTATTTTTGCTTCCCACTCAGTGTAGGAATTGGTCTACCTTTGCCCAGTTGATGACTGTATCACTGTTTGAACTCCCCCCCACCTCACCCACACACACTGCCCCCTGCACACTCTGGGGGTGCTGAATCCTTCCACTCATGTTAGGCAGCCATTCCACTCTGGCTAGGCAGCCCTAGTCCTTCAGAAATTTCTTCTCACTGTGTTAGATTGGCCTCTTTAGTCCATTCATACATTCTAATTTTCCCCTTGGGGATTCGTTTCCCTAAAACATACTATGGATATTTGAATGTCCTTTGATGGAGCAGTAGGCTGAGGATGTTGGGAAATAGTCAAATTACCTTGACTCACACAGTACTAGAAAGTAATTTTTAGAAGGCCTAAAAACTTATGTGTAAGACATAAAACCCTAAAAGAACTTGGAAAAAATTTAGATGCTTTTTTTTTTTTTAAACCCCAGGGTGTGAAAAGATTTTTTAATCTTTATGTTTAGGGAAGAAACCATAAAGGCAAGGATTGATAGATTGGGCTCTATGAAAATTGAAAAGGTCAGTGACAGATCAGGAAAAGATATTTGTAATACACATGGCAAGTACAGAGTTATATTCAACAGCTTTTGATTTTAAGAGGACCAAAAAAGAGATACCCTGATGGGCAAATGGGGGAAAACATGAACTGATATTTATGAAAATATGCTGAAAAAAGTGTTCAAAATACTGGACATCAAGTTATCGTGAGGAAATTATCAAATGTACAAAATGATTGATGCTTATACAGGTATGTCCCTTTGGATCCTTCAGGAAGCAGATGCTGAAGTTAGGAGTGTTAGAGATAGATTGTAGATAGGAGGTAGGGAGGGGAGATAATGCCTGTGAAAGAGAAAGAAGGAGGAAGAAGGACTGGAAAGGAAAAGCCTTCAGGCTCTGGTGCAGTTGCAGACAGCTGTGAAAGTAAAGAAACTGGGAAGCTAGAACCTGGTAGAGAGAGCCTTAGAGGCCATTCAGGTCTGGCAAAGTCTGGGCCAACCCAGTGGAGAGCTCTCTGACTGACTACTGGGGCTCCCCACCTAGCACAGAAGGGGCCAGGTCCTGACACCCTCACTGTGCTCAGTCCTGGGCTAGGGGCTGCCAGGGAGGAATGGTCTCAAATGGAATACTAGGCAGATCCTGAAGGCTCTGCAGCTGGAGGCTGTCAGCCAGCTGCATTCTTTGTAATCGAAGGGCAAGTTCTTGCTAGAAGGGAGATCTAAGTAATGTACCACAAGAGGGATGCTCATTGCAGTATTATTAAAAAATGACACAATTAGAAATGGTTTTTTTTCCTATAATAAATATAAAATACTCTGATTTCTAATTAAAGGGACAGAATTTATTTATTATTTATTATTTTAAGCATTTATTATTTTAAGCAGCCTTCTAATTACTGTAAGCTTTTGTTAAACTTGATACCCCAACTCTTTATTACATGAGCCACTGTCAAGAATTTCCATGTTTTGATCTTTTGAGGCTGAATATTAGACTTCGTAGTTGTCCTCTAATTTTTATATTTGTTGGAGATGATGGTAATACTGAGGTAATATTTTGATGGAACTTTGACTACCCCAAGCTGCCCTAAACCGAGACTGTCCTGGGGAAGATCCAGGCAGGACATGCACACAGGAGGCTGCTGTGTTGCTTTGCCTTACACTATCCGGTCTTACTGGTTTCAGTTGAATTCTTTTTTTCCCTGGGTTGTGATTAGCATTCACTTCTAGAATCAGGTAATGTTATTACTTGTTTTTAGGAAAAGTTTAGATCAGCACTCTTAAGTTTATTTTAAAGATTCCTCAACCTGAAAAGTTAATAAAATGATTTTAAATAATGAGTTTGTGGAATCTTGCAAAGTAGTATTTTAAGCCAAGAAACTCTATCCTCTTAAAACCCATAGAATAGACCCAGGTAATTATTTTGACCACTTTTTGCTTTTTATTCTCTCTTTCTTTCTTTCTCTCTTTCTTTCTTTCTTTCTTTCTTTCTTTCTTTCTTTCTTTCTTTCTTTCTTTCTTTCTTTTTTTTTTTTTCTCCCTCTTCCAAAAAACTCCAGGGAACACCAGGGAACAATTTGAAAACTCTGGTTCTATTTCTTGGGTTAATTTTATAAAGAAAAAAGTTGCAGGACAGTAAAGGTAAAATGAGGCTGTGGTAAAGCCAATTCACATTTCTGTTCCTCTAAGGCTCATTGTTATATCTAGAGAGAAGGGCAATTTCAAGAATGTTTACAAGTAAGGAAACTTATCTGAGGTCCTATTATGAAAGAATCACCAAATGTTTCCCCATAATGTCCAATTGGAAAAAGGTCATCTACTGTGTGTCTCCCAAAGGACCCCAGAACAAATTGTGTGCCACCTCTGTTGTATTGCCCATACTCCCCAAACTGAAATTTTGAAGAAAATAGGGCAGCCATCTCTTCCTCTAGCTGCTTCAAAATGTTATGGCACTTTTTTCTATGTATTACAACTTAAAAAAAGTATGTCAGACTTTGCCAGGAGTTAAAGGTACTTTATGTTTTTTTTCCCTTTAGGTAGTCTGTGTATAGATTTAAATATTTATGTGTTTGTGTATGATCTGTATATGTATTTAAAATAAAGTAAAAACTATAGAAAAGCAAACTGAGTAATCAAGTGTAGGTGGTGATTTTGTTAGTCTTCCTTCGAATGAGATTAATCAATGGCTTTGTGTTTCTCTGAGGTAAGTTCTTAAGATCAAGGGCTCTGTCTGACTCCTCCTGAGACCCCAGAACCCAGTAAGTGATCATTGGTATTGCAGACTGAAATTCCACTTCTATTTTTTTTTTTTTTAATTTAGCCTTTGCCACTAGAGGGACTTGGTCAGCTCTTGTCCCCTTATTATTTTACCTCCAATAATGTCATGTTAATTTATTAGAAACTTTATTCTAAAGCTTGTTTTGGAAATATGACTAGTCAGGTAGTGGCAGTGGAAATATTAAAAACAACTATTTTAATACTTCTGTGTGACTCATTCATACTTCCTGATCAAAACATTTATCCACAGAGATATTAAGTAGACTTTTTTTTGGTGGGTTTTCAGAAACACAGGAAATGAACAATCAAAAGCAGATCTTTGAAAAGAACTTACATAAATGACAGAAATATAACCTAGCTTTTATTAGTCAAAATTTAATGATGAACTAATACAAAAACCTATCCTATTTTTTAAGCAAATTTTACGTCTCAACCAAACTGCTTACTAAGCAAGTATTTAACAAAAATATGCTAGTCATTATGTTAAAACTGTGTAGCTACTTTCTTACCATAATTTTTTGACATCAGGAAGTAGCACTGGGTATGGAATGTTCTACTCTTACTCAGTTTGTCTAAGGCAAGACTAAACAGGGCCCTCAAACAGTTACTTTCTTTGGCACTTATTTGCCTTTACTAACAAGTCAGACTCTTGAGATGGGCACTTCAAAATTCCTCAGTCAGCTACCCCCCCCACCCCACTACCACCACCAAACTCTTATAGTCACTGTTTTCTTTCTCCAAATACTAAATTCTGCCTCCCTCTGCTACTCAGGGATTTTTTTTTCTATCCTAAATGCCACCTTCTTTCTTGCAGTATATACACCACTTTTCCTGACTCATTGCAGTATCATTGTCTTCTCTGAAAACTGCTTTGGCCTTTGATGATCTCTTTTTCCACATCTCCATAACTACCACTGCTCTTTTCCCTTTACTCTCACTTTTCTGTTCTGGCATAGGAGAGGGACATGAGCTACTGCCTACATGGCACGCAATGACTGGGGGCAAAGGAGCTGGCTGGAGGGAGTAAGGTAAAGTATGTATAGTTAAAAACAAAAACAAAACCTTCAGCCAATTTGATGTGCTTGTGTATTTTTCACTTTTTTAAATTGTAAAAATACAGCCAGTACCTAAGTGTTCATCACAGAACTTTTGTTGTGTGCTTTATATAAGGACATCTTCCAACTGGCAAGTGTCATTTCATGTTGAAACAATGTGTTCAGTTAGGTACTCAGGATTTGGAAACACTGTATATGTAGTGATTAAGTTACAGAGTCAGCTTCAATAGCTTATATTACCCAGAATGTACAGAGGGAGATGGTTAGCATTCTATTAAATCCAGTCATGATACATACTTGTGTATCTGTGAGATTGCATTCACAGTCCTAATGTGTATGTGTATGGGGGGGGGGGCACTTTAAGGTGCCAAAAACATTCTCTTGCTTCAGTGATAAGGTTCTCCCTTTCATCATGTGGTCAAAGCTGGTCATTACAGTATAGTTTATTGTAATTAAAGACTAGGGACTGCTTAAATAAAGATAGAGATCCACATATATTGTCATATATAAAACAGTACTATACTACTAAAGGAATGAAGTAGATCTGCATAATAGTGAAACAGTCTCCATGAGAGATTAAAAGGAAATACCACAATGCAGAGCAATAGGCCTCTACCGTTTTTATAAATTAAGACACCTGCATATTCACATATGCTCATATATGCATGGTCTGTCTCTGGAAGGATACATAGTTCTGTTGAGGTGCTCGTAAATCAGGGGTAGGAGAGGAACTTGTTTTGCACTGTTTTCTTACTGGCAGTGTTTACATTTTTCTTACTATATCCATATGAATGCTACTTTTTTAAAAATGCCACATTTCCTTAGTATCTTGTGCAGCACTCAAAAGTAGGATAGCAATTTTTGAGGCAGCATTTCTTTGAAATTCCCACTTCTCTTGTACGTCTCTTCCCCCATTCCTCACTGTTGCAAACAGTGAATATTTGTTTGGTTTATAGCTAGGGACAATAGTGGAAGGAACATCAGCTTTGCGGGCAGATCGGACCTGTTTCTACAGCTAACTGGCTTTTATGATTTGGAGTATGTTATTTAACCTTTCAGAATCCTAATTTTTTCATGTATCCATTCATTTGTTGATGGACATCTGGGGGCTCTTTCCATAGTTTGGCTATTGTGGACATTGCTGCTATAAACATTTGGGTGCATGTGCCCCTTCAAATCACTGTATTTGTATCCTTTGGATAAATACCTAGTAGTGTAATTGCTGGGTCGTAGGGTAGCTCTATTTGTAGCTTTTTGAGGAACCTCCATACTGTTTTCCAGAATGGCTATACCAGTTTGCATTCCTACCAATGGTGTAAGAGGGTTCGTCTTTCTTAGCATCTTTGCCAACATCTGGGGTTTTCTCAGTTGTTCATTTTCACCATTCTGACAGGTGTGAGGTGGTATTTCACATCTGTCAGTTGGTTTTGGTTTATATTTTCCTGATGCTGAGTGATGTGGAACATTTTTTCGTGTGTCTTTGGTCATTCATATGTCTTGGAGAAATATCTGTTCATATATTCTGCCCATTTCTTGGCTGGATTTTTTGTTTTTTTGGGTATTGAGTTTGGTAAGTTCTTTATGGATCTTGCATACTAGCCCTTTATCTGATAAGACATTTGCAGATATCTTCTCCTATTCCATAGGTTGCCTTTTAGTTTTGTCAACTGTTTCCTTTGCTCTGCAAAAGCTTTTTATCTTGATGCAGTCCCAATAGTTCATTTTTGCTTTTGTTTCCCTTGCCTTGGAAGACATGTCTAATAAGTTGATGTGGCTAAGGTCAAAGAGGTTGCTGCCTATGTTCTCCTCTAGGATTTTGATGGGTTCATGTCTCACATTTAGGTCTTTCATTCATTTTGAGTTTATTTTTGTGTATGTTGTAAGAAAGTGGTCTAGTTTCATTCTTTTGCATGTCATGGTCCAATTTTCCCAACACCATTTGTTGAAGACACTGTTTTTTATCCATTGAATATTCTTTTCCTGCCTTGTCAAAGATTAGCTGACCACAGAGTTGAGGGTCCATTTCTGGGTTCTATATTCTGTTCCACTGATCTGTGTGTCTGTTTTTATGCCAGTACCATACTGTCTTGATGATTATAGCTTTGTAATACAGCTTGAAATCTGGAACTGTGATGCCTCCAACTTCTTTTTTTTTTTCAACATTCCTTTGGCTATCCAGGGTCTTTTCTGGTTCCACTATAAAGTCTTTTAAATAAGAGTAATGTTCTTTGTCTTCCTGGATATAAATAGGAGTTTACTCTTTTACAGTATTTTTGCATATTTTTGGTAAGTATGTTGATGTCTATTATATGTTGAATGTTATATGTTATTTATTTTTGTGTATATTTATCCAGCAAGAAGACCATGGTTTTTTTAAGCATGAGTCAGTTGTATAGATTGCAAGTCAAAGCTTGGTGATGATGATAATATTAGAATTCCTTTTTAACATAGATATATTATATATAAGGTTTTTTGAGTAATACCTGTTTTAATTTTTTTTTCTTTTTCAGCTCTTTCAATCTCACATGCCAACAAAAACAACCTGTCTGTCCTCACAAGTGTCTGATGATGAACAGAAAGTGAGTATATCTTTATTTTTTTTAAATATTTTATTTATTTATTTGACACAGAGAGAGATCACAAGTAGGCAGAGAAGCAGGCAGAGAGAGAGGGGGAAGCAGGTTCCCTGCTGAGCAGAGAGCCTGATGTGGGGCTTCATCCCAGGACCCTAAGATCATGACCTGAGCCAAAGTCAGAGGCTTTAACCCACTGAGCCACACAGGCCACCCCCGCCATATCTTCTAAATAGATCCATATTGTACTCTGCACACCTCTAGGATTTCAAAATAACTACTCAGAGATCTGACAGACTTTTGTTTGTACCTTGAATATAAATTAACTTTTATGTTGACTGAAATTCAAAATCAATTTGAATAATTGTTGAATGTTTACAGTATTTCTTTCTTAAGGGACATGAAGCAGATTAAAACTCTGACTGCTTTCACAGCATTCAGTAGGAAGACTAGCACTGCTTTTGCTGGGCATACTTGTGGAGTATTGGTGCTTGGTGGTTGGAGAGAAGTCCTTTAATGACAGAGTGTGGGAAGTCACTGGATGGCCCTGTCAGATGTCTTCCTCAGTGCAAGATCAGCCCTTAAAGGTTCTTCTAAGTGTGATGCATAGGAGGGATGTGTTTTACTAATTCATATTAAAATTTATATTTAAAAAGAGGGATAAATTTAACTTGGTGAAAGTGAGTTGATGATTCTTTAAATAGAAAATTGGAAAAACAGGTTAAGCATCTGCCTTTGGCTCGGGTTGTGATCCCCCGCATTGGGCTCCCTACTCAGCGGAGAGCCTGCTTCTCTCTCTCCCTGTGCTATTTTCCTTGCTTGTGCTCTCTGTGTCAAATAAATAAATAAACAAAATCTTAAAAAAATGAAAATCACAAATACAAGCATGGGTAATTCAGTAAGATTAAATTATTTTCTTAGTTCTGTGCCCAATAAGCCTCTTGTTTTCCCTTCTTCCTTCACACATGTTAAAGGCCCCACAGTTTTGATAAATTGTAGTTTGGCCACCAAACTACTGTCCTTTTTATCTTTTTTTCTCTCTTTGGTATTAATAGTCTGCCCCATCTTTATCACCCGGCAGACCTTTGGAATTACTCTTTCTCTGCTTTCTAACACATTGTTCTGCTGAAACTGCTGCCACAGTCACTAGTAATACTTTAGTGACTACTCCACTGAGTGGTCATTGCTTAATCTTCATTTTCTCCAGCCCCTCTTATTCACTAAATTATGGTGACCACCGCCACAACATTTTCTGAAAAGCTTCTTTTAACATGACCCTAAAATCTTACAACTTTAGAACAGAAAGGAATTCTATAGGTCATTTAGTTCAGCTTTTATCTGATAAGTATGTGCTTATCCAGTAAAAAAAAAACTAACAAGTATTACTCTAATCTTCTTGAATACTTTCATGACTTAGGAAGCGTAGAGTTTTTCTCTTTCTTAATAATAACATACGTGACTAAAAGGGATTCAAAGGGTAGAAAAGAGAATATAGTTATACTAGTTTTCTGTTGCCTCATAACCAGTTGCCATGAATTTAGCTTCTTAAAATATCACCTATTAGCTCATTGTTTTGTAGGTTAGAAAGCCAGACCAGCACAGCTGGTTTCCTTTGCTCAGGGTCTCACTCAGGATGTTGGCTGGTTAGATTCTTACCTGAGGCTCCCCTTCCAAATTCTTTCAGGCTGTGGCAGGATTGAGTTTCTTGCTGGCTGCTTGCTATTAGCTTATGTCGTTGCCATATAGCTCTCTGTCATCCATATAAGAGGAAAGAACCCAAATGTCAAATCCTCTTCAGGTTTCAAATCTCTTTCACCTGGAAGCTCCTGGTCCTTTTTAAGGGCTCACCTGATTAGGTCAGGCCCACCCAGGATAATCTCCTTTTCTCAGGTTGATTTGTGACCTTAATTACACCTACAAAATCCCTTCCTAGCGGCACGTAGATTAGTGTTTGATCGAAAAAAAAAATAGAAGATGGAGAAACATCAGGGGCCATCAATCTTGGGGTCCATGTTAGAATTTTATCCACCATATACAGTAAAAATGGAATCTTTCTTACCTGTACCTCCCAGACCACTCCCTCAACTTCCAAGTTGATTCTCCAGTAATGACCACTTTCGATAGTCTGTCACTTCCCTTTGAAAGATTTTTATCCATATTATTATATACGAGAATACATGAAAAAAATGTACTTTAATTTTTTAGTTAAATCACAGTAAATAAATCACTTAGTTTTTGAGACTTGTCCATATTTTGGCATATATCAGTAGTTTAATATTCCATTGTATGGATATACTACATTTTATTTCTCCATTCACCAATTGTTGGATATTTCGGTTGTTTCTGGTTTTTGACTATTTGGACTAAAGCTGCCAAGAACATTCATGTGTATTTTTATTTATCTTGGGTATCTACATGTAGGGTTTTTTGTTTGTATGGTAATATGTACTTAACTTTATAAGAAACTGCCTATATGTTATCCAAAGTGGCTGTACCATTTTGTTTTCACACCAACAAATTTATCAGAGTTCCACTTAATAATCTCTAATACTTGACATTATCATGCTTTTAAATTTAGCCATTTTGGAGGGTGTTCAGTGATATCTTACTGTAGTTTTAATTCACATTTCCCTGACAACCAGTACTGATGAGCACTCTTTCATTTGATCTCTGGCTATCTTTGTGAATTTCTATTTGAGTCTTTACCCATTTTTTAAAAAATGTTTTTTTTTTTAAACTTAAATATGTTTATTTTATTTTTTCAGTGTTACAAGAATGATTGTTCATGCACCACACCCAGTGCTCCATGCAATACATGCCCTTCTCAATACCCACCACCAGGCTCGCCCACCCCCCACCCCCTACCCTCCAAACCCCTCAGTTTGTTGCTCAGAGTCCACAGTCTCTC
>CM052811.1:78200198-78213808 GCA_028533885.1 Nasua narica | reverse complement strand
CTGAATATATCATGCCAGCCCTTTCTGGCTTGCCAGGTTTCTGAGGACAGGTCTGACGTTATTCTGATGGGCTTTCCTCCGTATGTAAGGAATCTCTTTCCCCTAGCTGCCCTCAGGACCTCCTGTCTAAAATTATAACTTGCACATTTTAATATTATGTGCCTTGGTGTTTTTCTTGATTTATTGATCGTTGCAGGGGGCGCGCGACCCCAGCTGCCTTTCTGCGGCTCCCAAGCGCGGACCTGGGAGGCCTGCGGCGGGCCGGGAAAGTCGCGATCCCAGCCGCCTTTCTGCGGCTCTCAAGCGCGGACTGGTAGGCCTGCTGTGGGCCGGAAAGTCGCGATCCCAGCTGCCTTTCTGCGGCTCCGCGAGGGGCACCCCGGGAGGTTAGACCACTTGCCCGCGTTCTCTCCGCGGCCAGCGGGAATCGCTTAGGCTCTGCAGTGCGCCGCAAATGTTGCGGTGGTACGCACACCGGGAAAAACTGTGGCTCGTGAACCACCGCAGATTCTCAAAAAAAAAAAAGGTGTTTGCAGGTGCGAGCCCGGCCCACTGGTTGTTGCAGAGAGCGGAAATCTGCAGGTTCAGGAATCGCGGACTGGATCCCCCACCAGTTCCACAGCTCCTTCCTGGGAGAGTGGGTCCAAGCGCCGGTGCCCGCGACCACCCCCTTCCACTAGTTACTCCTCCGAACTTTTTGCCCTTTTTAAGTGTTTTTAACTGGTTCTACGTTTATGCTTGTCCTCCCTCCACTGGGCACTTTCCTTTGGGGTATTACTGTCCTTGGTTAGCTTCTGGTGGCTCCCTCCTCCTTTTATTTATCCTCCGATATCAGCTCGAGTGATCCCACTTTGTTTTTACCTCTCCACTGCTGTCTTCTGCTCTCGGAGAGATCCCGGGGTTAGAAATCTTTCTCCTCAGGGTGATTTCATGGGTGTTCAGCGTGTTCTGGTAGATTTCCAGCTCACTTTTGGGGACCGGTTGCTGCAGAATCTCTTACTTCTCCGCCATCTTGCCCCCTCCCCTCCATGTTGTCTGGGAATCTTAAAATCTTTAAGGACATATTTCTGATCTGGTATTTAAGCTCATTCTCCCTTACAGTGTCACATGTGCATATTAAACATTCACATAACTTTTCATCAAATATGACTAAAGATGGCTAAGTTCTATGTGATACTTTCTTCAGTCTATTAAATTTCTTAAATATCTGGTTATATTTTGAAGGGTCATTGGTTTTGACTTAACCGTATGTTCTTGTGGGAGATATTAACCTCCCTGAGACGGTTAACGTATCTACAAAACTGGGTCAATACCTACAATTGGGTTGTTGGGAGGATATAGTCTGTTCACTGCCTAACACAGTGACATTCAGTAACTGTTCATGCCATTTCTCCTTTTCCTTTTCTGATTTTTCATTAAGATACTTTATATAAAAAACTGACTAATGTAAATGAACTGATCTCAATACTCATGTGTTATGTTGTCTTTAAATCTAACTTTATTTTTTGTGCCCACTTGGAATAATTTTTCAGAAAGGCACAATTAAGACACTGTGTCAGTTATTAAATACTAAACATAATACTTAATACTTTTACATTAGACCTTTCTCCTGTATTAATCCTCACCTTCAGACAGACTGGTCTACTCACTGTTCTCTAAATCTAGCTATTATGTATTTGTTCGAAATCATCTCCTTTATTAAGTTAGTTCTTACTCTCCTTGAGCCATCTCTGGTTTGGGTTATATCTTCCTGCTCACGGTGATTCCTCACTCCTATAAGTTTATATAACATTTACTACCTTTTTGCACTAGTTTGGGACTTAACTATCACTTTGTATTAGTATCATGTATCTGTGCACACACTAAACATAGATACATATTTTAGTTATTAATTTTGTGTGTGTAAGTGTGTACGTGTGTAATTTCCTCAACATTATCTTTGTCTTTTAGGGCAAAGATAATACTGAGGGAAATGATACCTATACTAGAATTTTTTTTTTTTTATTCCTATAGCATGATACCTTGCATGTGGGGGATGCTCAATGACTAAATTTCTTTCCGGGGCCTGAAATTTACTCGTACAGAACAGTTGTCACATATTCACTGCCAAGTTTTAAAATTGGAGGTATAGGGATGCCTGAGTGGCTCAGTCGATTAAGCATCTGCCTTCTGCTCAGGTCACGATCCCAGGGTCCTGGGGTTGAGTCCCATATTGAGCTCCTTGCTCAAAAGGGAGCCTGCTTCTCTCTCTGCCTGCAGCTCCACATGCTTGTGCTGTCTTTCTCTGACAAATAAATAAGTAAAATCTTAAAAAAATAATTTTAAGAGAAATAAAATCAGAGGCATAGCAGATCATTTGATTTTAATAATTGTGTTATTTAGTAAATTTTCTCTAATCTGTTACTTTCATAAAACTTTTTTAGTCACTCATTTATCATAATAATGTGAGATATGATTGGGTATCATGATTCCTTTCCAGGGACATTTGCCATTTGCTGTTGTAGGAAGTATGGATGAGGTAAAAGTTGGAAATAAGATGGTCAAAGCTCGCCAGTACCCTTGGGGTGTTGTACAAGGTAAATGAGATGAATGATGACTGGGAATATGTATGTCACCTAACAGTTTGAAAGTTGCATTCAGTGCATTCTCTGAGATGATGCTTATTTTGGGTTATGATTTGCTAATCAGAAGAATGGAATGTATTCTATTTTGGCCAAGTGTGTGGAGGCTGGGCAGAGCTTCCCCATTTTCTCCATTATACCACATACATTTTGTGCCTGGTGTGCCAAGACATTCAGAAAGTGGGAAGCACTAGTCAGAACAGAATTTGAGTATAAATACTAGTGTTTAAACATGATATATAAACTAATTACTAAAAGGTAATTCTAGGCACAATAAAACACCTTGTACATTTATGTATTTCCAGTCATCAAAGTATTGCCAGCTATTTCCAAAACAAACTAGTCACCCAATTAAAAAAATTTAGGGTTTATCTAGCATTGTAATGAATGAATAGTTAGTGCTATCTGGTTCATTCATTCACTTGTGCTGCTATAAGTGGGGAATGGATTACCCCTATTAGTACTGGTTTCCTAATATTGCTGATTTTTTTAATTGACAGATTTGTAATTAATAAAAAATATCGACAAAACTTAACATTTTTTTAATATATAAAAAATACAGAAGTAGTAATTGTACTTAAAACTGTTGGTTACAGTTACATAATTATTTGTAGTCTTCTGGTCACCATAACCCTAGAAAAAGGACCATGTAAGGAGAACTAAGTGTATTTATTCACTAATTTTGAATGGTGTCAAACACAGCATCATAAATGTGGCATCGTATAAAAAGAGTTTGATAATTATAGCATGTACAGATGGTATCTTGTGTATGTAGAATTACTCCATCAAAGTTTTAGTAAAATAATGTTACAGGCTCTTTTTAAGCACTTTGTAAAATGTCCTAAGGATGGTTTGTAAACTGCTAGCAAAATATTAGTGAAATAGCTGGAGCATATGGTAACATAATATAATGTGTTTCTTTCCTGTTTAACTATTGCATACTAAATTTAAAGCAAATTCTCAATCTGTTACATTGCTTATAATTCAATGGTATATTGCAAGAGTTTCTTCCTTGGTTACTTATATAAAACAATCATTGGTGTTAGACTGATTATATCACTGTTATTTCAGATCTGTTTTTATAGATTCTTTCATTCAACAAGTTCTGTGTGCCAAGAATTAAAAATTGGTGTTGCTGTTTTCTTGTTTTTCTGGCTAGTGGAAAATGAAAACCACTGTGATTTTGTGAAGCTCCGGGAAATGCTCATTTGTACAAACATGGAAGATCTGCGAGAACAGACCCACACTAGGCATTATGAACTTTACAGGCGTTGTAAACTTGAGGAAATGGGCTTTACGGATGTGGGCCCAGAGAATAAGCCACTCAGGTAACGGGATTTCTGTGAGATGACAGCCAAAGAGGAAGTTATAGAGGATTGTACCTTGTTTTATATCCAGGGTGTTGGAGAATGTGGTTTTTAGAAACCTTGGCAAATCATGAAGTAGAATCATTTGTATATGATTAATTACTGTGCTTCTCAGATCACTTGAGGCCTTCTTGCCTTTGAAGGGTATCTATTATCTCATCTGACTCAAAGAGTTTAAGAAAGAACATAATGGCAGAAGCCCATGATCTCAGTACATGCTGAAATGAATAAAGGATAGAACTCTTGTTTGGTTTTATGTTTGTATTTTTCTGAAAAAGATAAAAGTATATTTATTCTTCTAAAAGAAAGTTGGAATGTGAATCATATTAAACCAAGAAACCCTGGGTTTTTAGCTTGATGAAAGTTTGGAATGACTTAAATGTAGGAAAATGTCTTATAAAGAAAGAATGAAAGTGCTTGGAGGGAGTCAGGGATTAAACTGTTCCTTAAAATATTACAGGGTAGTTATAAGAATTTTGGAGCCTGATGACCTTCTTGTTCAGTAATTATAGCATTCAGTGTTATAAACTTGCTGGGTAATTTGTGTGTTTTCACATTCCTGACTTTGTTTTTATTAAGATATGTAAACATGAAACTCTAATCCTTACCTACTACATCAAATTTGATTTGATGTAGCATTCCAGAATAGTTTTGGTTTTTTTTGTTTTTTTGTTTTTTTTTGCATGGAGCAAAGCAGGAAATCTTTAGGAAAAACATTCTTTAAAACTCTGTTGTGGAACTAAGGATTTCTTTTCCATTTCATTATTTGCATTTTGGTCATTTCCCTGACTGTTAGTATTTGTACTAGAGTAAACACAAAAAGAAGGAGGAGAACATTATATCAGTGCTGCCATTGCATCTGGCCTTTGGGAAGATTTAATAGTAGATGAGGTTAAATTTTTTAATTTTTTAATCTATGGATTTAATTAGTGTTTTAGCTCTAGTTAGAATTATATATACTTAACCTCTCCTCACCAATTTCAGGCATGCTGTGGTTTGGTTATAGGCAATTCTGATAAGATTATTTTCTCTATTGAAGATTTGACTTCGCTAGTGTTTCCCAGAGTGGGCTTCACTTCTCATTCTTTCAAGTCTAAGGGTCAATTCAGAGGTCTCAGTGTATACTAGTAAGACATGAATCCTGGGACAGCCTTTGAAGTACTCCGAGAAGAGGATTCAGGTTGCCTGGTGGGTCAGTCATCAGGCATCTGTAGAAGATTAAGAAATACAGGTTCAGAATTTCTAGGGGTGGAGCCTAAGAATCTGCATTTAAGTTAAAATTTCCATTCAGTCATTTAGCAGATACTTGCTGTTTGTCTGCCATATGCTTTCACACACTGCTAGTCAGTGGGTATATAAGCACTGAGGTCTTAAACAGAAACCCTGCCTTATAGAATTTCTGGGATGGAGGTGGGAGGAGAACACTCTGGCCCTTTCTAGAAAATAGAGTTAGGGGTGCTGCTACAGTAGTCCTGGTGAGACCATAAAGACTTGGTAGTATAGAGGTGGTCAGAAGCACATTTAGGACATGTAATTTGAAGGTAGAGTTCATAGGACTCATTGATGGTTTGGATATGAGCTGTAAAGGACAGAGGAATCAAAGATGACTCCAGCCACTGAAAAATGACCTGAATTTGGCTAAATGGTGGTAATGTTTACTGATATGAGCAAGACTGGGGAAGGGATAGATTTTAGGGGTTATGGTTAATAACTGAGAGGTTTGGACATGTTAAACTTAAATTGCTTATTAAATATTCCAGTGAAGGGGCGCCTGGTTGGCTCAGTGTATTAAACATTCAGCTCTTGGTTTCAGCTCATGTCATGATCTCATGGGTCGTGGGATTGAGCCCTGCATTGGGCTCCACACTCAGCAGGGATTCTGTTTGAAGATTCTATCCCTCTGCCCCTCTGCCCACTCAAACATGCACATGTGTGCTCTCTCTCATTTTTTTATTATTTTATTTTATTTATTTATTTATTTATTTTTTATTAACTAACAGAGATAGAGCCAGAGAGCACAAGCAGGGGAAATGGTAGAGGGAGAGGGAGAAGCAGGCTCCTCACTGAGCAGGGAGCCTGATGTGGTGCTCCATCCCAGGCTCCTGGCATCATGACCTGAGCCACCCAGGTGCCCCCAAATCATAAACATTTTTAAAGTGTCTATTATTTGCAAGGCTCTGGGCTAAGTGCTGGGGATATAATACTGAATAAGGGCCTATAGACCTGGCTCTCATGGAGTTTACATTCTTATATGGGAGGCCAAAATCAAATTGCACAATTAATCACAGTTGTGAAATGTCCACTAAAGGAGAGATGGTATATATGGGGAAGGGTTTCCTGACTTAATCTAGAAAATTAGAGAAATTTTTCTTGAGACAGTTACTGTTTTGAGGTAATAACTTGGGGGAAATCAGAGCAAGACATGAAAAGACTGCAGGCAGAGAGAGAATGACATCTTCCGAGCTCTGTAAGAAGGTCAGTGCAACTGGAGAGCAGAGAAGTTGGGGGCATAAAATTGAGAGAACAGGTAGGCAGGAGTCAAAACTGTGGAGGACTTAGTTGGGATTTGGGCTTTGTTCCAAGGGAAAGGCAAAACCGTTCAAGGAGTTATCATACCATATTTGCATTTCAAAAATCACTTTTAGCTATAATGCAAAGAAAGTATTAAAGGGGTATGCAGAGATGCTTAGGAGAGACCAGTGGGAGAATATTGCTTGGACTGAAGTAAAAGTGGTAAAAATAGAACTGGACATGTTTGAGACATATCTAGAAGATGAAAGTGAAAGAACTTAGTGACTGGATGTAATGAGGTAAAGAAGCAGGAAATGCCAGAAGATGCTGCTAAGAAAAAAAAAAAAAGACTTCTGGTTTTCTGGTTTTATGGTTTCATTGGCTAGGTAGATGGTTGTACCTTCCCTTGAGATAATTATCTCTGGAAAGAGTGGCTTTTTTGTGGAGCAGCAGTGATGGGCATGATGGAGCATAAGCTTGGTTTGGGACCTGCTGACTTGAGTTTCCTCTGAAACATACAAGTGACAGTGTTGAATAGCACTTTGGGTATTTTTCTGGACCTCAGAGAAGAGGGCTTGGGCCAAAGGAATAAACTCGAGAGTCATCAGCATTTACATGACTAACTGAATGTATGAATATGGATGTGAGATTGCCTGGAGAGAGAAATATGTCTGAAAAGAAAGGTGCCTTTGAAACAGACTTGAGTCACTCTAATATTTGTCAGCTGGAGAAGTAGATAGAAGAGATTGAGAAGCCTTCGGTAGAGGAAGGAGGAAAGCCAGAAGTGTCATGTCTTAGAAGCCAAGTGAAGAGAGTTTCAGGGAGAAGTCAGCTGTGTTGACACTGAGGATCAAGTTCTTGCTATAGAAGTACAGCAGTGTAATACAATCCAGTTGCTTCCTTTACAGCTCTTTGAAAATAATGAAGACCACTCCATCTAAAACAAAAAGGGCAATAGTTCTATGGAAGACTACATCAGCCAAGAATTACATATTCAAAGGGAAGACTTAGAACAGGTAGAAACCAGTTTCATTCTATGCTGGGAGTGGAGTGAATGAACTGAAACCATTTCCAGCCTTTTTTATTTTCTTCTTGACAATTTACAGCCTAGTCTAGTATGCCTAGCTTAGGACATGTACCCTTCTTGTCTTGGCCAGGGTGGGCATGAATCTAATTAATTGTCCCACCAGACTATATCCCCAGGGGGAAGAGGTAGCTCTCCAAAAGGTAATCAGGTTAACAATACCAAAGGAAGGTATAGGTAGATGGTGGGCATTCAGAATCAAAGATTGCTTAGAACATTCATTTTTTTTTTGAGCATTTCTTCAGTTTGAGAAGCATCTGCTCACTGATCAAATGAAGAATGGAAAATTGGAAAAAGAAGGTTCTTCAAGTTACACTGGGTAACAGATTGGGTTAGGGAACAAGGAAGGGAACAAGCAAGAAAGGATGGGGAACTAGATCTTAGTGTAAGGAGGGCCTCTGTCTGCCTGCATCTTCTGCCCTTCCTAGGCTGCTCTCCTTAAGAGAGAAGACATTTCTTACTGGATTTCTTGAGTTAGGCATGGCAGAATGTTTCTTCTCTTGGTGTTTTTTTGTTTGTGAATAAACTATTTGGTAAAGCTTCTAGAGTTGATTATAGTTTGATGTCTTAGGAAGGTTCTATAGTTTCAAGAAGTTACATTCTATTTTCTGGGCAATATTTTCCATTTAATTTGAAGTGTACCTAACAGTAGTCACTATGATTTGGTTGGCATGTAAAATCCATCCCTCAATATTATATCTATCAGTTAAAAAAACCATTATATAAACCTGTTGGGATGACTTTTATTTCTCTTTACTACCCAGTCCTCTTCATTGCCAGACCTTCAGGCTTCTTTTCCATTTACATTTTATTGTGAACGGTTATGCTGAGTCATAGTGCCCTACTCTCTCAACACTACCCATGTGCTTATCATGAGGTCCCAGTAAATGGCATTATACTCTCATCTAGTCTTAATTAACTGATCTTTAATTATTAAAGCTAGATCAGAAATGCTTATAAACCTTCTTAAATCCCTAAGTTATTTTAGATTAACATAACCATTCTCATTCCCAGTTGATCATCTTTAACATTTGAGTACAAAATCACTGCCGTTTAAAGTGTTGAGGGACCTATAGTTTTGAAAAGAAGATTTTTGTAGTATTTTAGAGTTGTTTAAGTGTTTGACATAGTTTTTTTGTGTTGTAAAATTTGTGTCTTTGAAACTCTCAAGAAATAGCTTTCTGCATTTAGTCTAGAGCTGAAACGGAAAAAGTTCAGCAGGCTTTTTAGAACGGCATATGAAACACAAAGAAGTCCTAAGTGAAGGGACTGTAGTGATTTTCTTGATGAATATGAGCATTTGAGAATTTTTTTTCTTCCTCTTTGGTTTTAAACTTTGCTTTACATCAGTGATATTTGCAAATATAGTAATGTTTCATTGACTATTGAGCTACTTTTATACTAGAAAAAGCAAGGGTTTTTAAAAATAGTAAGAAAACTTTTTCATTTTTCATTTTCGTTTAATGAATAAATCCATGATAGTAAGCAGTAGTTGCATTAGTTTTACAATACTATGTAGCTTGTTCCCTTACAGATCTTCTAGGAGGTTTTCTTTACCATCTTTTGAAAGATATGCAGGTTTCTTTACTTACAATTGATTTTACTTAAAATTTACTTCTGGTTGTCAAAGCTAAAAAACCATGTGACATGACGGAAAATATGCAGGAGCAATACATGACTTTTTAATCTTTTTTTAAAGATTTTATTTATTTATTTGACAGAGAGAGAGAGAGAGAGAGATCACAAGCAGGCAGAGAGACAGGCAGAGGCGGGGAAGCAGGCTCCCCGCTGAGCAGAGAGCCTGATGCAGAGCTTGATTCCAAGACCCTGAGATCATGACTTGAGCCGAAAGCGGAGGCTTTAACCCACTGAGCCACCCAGGCGTCCCTTTTTAAATCTTTTGATAAAATAAAAATCTGACCTGGTTCAAATTCCAGCTTTTTACTTAAAACTATGTTGCTTTACTACTTTACCTCTCTGAGCTTTAGTTTTCTTATCTGTAGAACAGAGTATTAGTGCTTGTTCTTCATGGGTGCTATGGGAATTAGGTGGAAAAAGGATTCTAGAAAAGTACCTTGTTGGTAGCAGCTATTTAACAAATGTTAGGTCTTTTCTCTTTGCCAGGTAGATTTATTTTCCTCTTAAGCAACTCAAGTGTTTATATACACAGATAATGAGAACTTTTTTAAACTTACATTTGGTACGAATTCAAAGCATTATTTAAATCAAGTTTGTCATTAAAGACTGTCAGTCCGGTGTAGGATCAGCGAATTGTAGTGAAATTTCTGAAAATGATGAAAGTAGCCCAATAGATATAGAGGCTTCTTTAAAATAAGAACAGAACAAACACAGAAAAACAAAAAGCCTGGTAAAAGGTAAAATGTTTCCTTAAGATCTGGGGCATTAATGTGGTTATCTAGGGCACTTTGTACATTTTGCTCTTAAAGACAATGTTTAGGATCTGTTCCTCCTCAGAACACCTGCTACTCATACCCTGTGCAATCAGCCGTAATAGCAGTTGCACAACATTTCTTACTCTAGTTCTCCTTTTACTTAGAAGATTTATTTCTCTAGTTATTGGAACAATGACTAGGTTGGTGTGGCTGGAACCTTAGGAAGAATAGATTTGTTTGGTAAGAGATGAATCTGGAAAGGTAGAGTTAGGCCAGATTGTGAAGTTTCTTATGTGCTCTTTAAAGGAGGTGAGACCTTATTTAAGACTGTAAAATTCCTTAATTCATCATATTTATATCTGTTTAGATATAAAGTACTTTTGTAAGCAGTAGAAATTTCTCACTGCGACACAGCTGGAAGGCACATTTGTGTTCACTGTTAAGTCTTTGGGATAGTCTCACAGTGTGCTGAAATGGAAGGGCTTGGTGTCTGACATGGAAGTCTGTGATACCTCTGAAATGCTGTAAGTAAGAAAAGGCAGCTGGGCAGATAGCGTTCCAGGACAACCCTTGCTCTGCTTGGTTAAATCTGGCTCTACTTCCTGGCAATTTCTGTCATTAACCGAACATTTATGAAGACCCTGATGTGTCTAGAGAGCTTTGCTGGATAGTCGGGTTACAAAGATAATGATCTATGAAAAGAGAGAGACAAGTAGGATATAAATGCCAAAGAAGAGGTACAAAGTGCCATTAGAGTGCTTAGAAGGCGTAGTTAGTTCCAACTGGGGAGACCAGAAAGGCTTTTTTTTTTTTTTTTTAAAGATCTTATTTATTTATTTGAGAGAGAGAGAGGGCAAGCACAAGCAGGGGAAGCTACAGAGGGAGAAGGGAGCTGGGTGTAGGGCTCCATCCCAGGACTTTGGGATCATGACCTGAGCCAAAAATAGATACTTAACCGACTGAACCACCCAGAAGGAAGTTGCATTTGAATTTGGACTTGAGGATTAAAGGATTAGCTGGGTAGAATGGGGTTTGGCAGGTGGGCATTAGCATTGGAAGGATAAGAGTTACACAAACTAAAGCTAAAGCATGAAATATGTGGTTTTAGAACAACGAATAGGTTGGTATGGCTGGAACCTTAGGAGGATTGAATTTGTTTGGTAAGAGATGAATCTGGAAAGGTAGAATTAGACCAGATTCTAAAGTTTCTTAAGTGCTATTTAAAGGAGGTAGTACCTTATTCTGTAGATAACATAACTAATGCAGTGGAAAAAAGATAATGAGATCTGTGAGGGGTTTTGGAAAATCTTAGGAATGGCAAGAAGTAAGAAAGTGAAAGAAAGGAGAACTAAAAAACCCAGAGATCAGTTAGGATATTAATTTGTAATAGTAAAGGCAAAAAAATCACTAAGATTGAGTTGGGCTGTAACAGAATATCTGTAGAAATCAGAAGACTGGATTAAAATGATTTCAAGGTCACAGACTGAACTCTCAGCCCTTGGTGATCAGGGACAGAGATAAGGGAAGAATCAAGGATGACTTCAAGACTTTAAGATTTCCAGACACAGTGATGCTAATTAAGACTAAAAGAGGAATTCATTTGAAGTAATATGAGAATACTTCTTGTGAAGGACTTGATAAATCAGAGATTTCAGAAATCTAGTTTTCTCTATTAGGTGTAGCATTGGTGGCTTTTTTTATGTCTCATGCTGTAGGAAATGTCATGTTTCGGGTTACTCTGTATAAGATGGTATTGGTAGTGTTATAGTTATAAGGCTTAACCCGAGAAGTTTGAGTGTTTGCAAGTTTCCTACATTATTTTTTAACATGAGAGTATCACAAATAACTTTTTAGTCTTCAAGAGACCTATGAAGCCAAAAGACATGAATTTTATGGAGAACGTCAGAGGAAGGAAGAAGAAATGAAGCAGATGTTTGTGCAGCGAGTAAAGGAGAAAGAAGCCATATTGAAAGAAGCTGAAAGAGAGGCAAGTATGCTGGTTTGATGTGATCTGCATTTGTTTTTTAGGTGTCCTGCTGGGGAGACTTATCTCAAGAATTTAGCTGAGATGCTTTTGGAGATTACTTGTTGTTCATTAAAAAATAGCTATTTTAATACACAGTCTTTGCGTAAGACATTTAAAAATCTGAATTCAAATAAAAATTTTGGCCTTTTTGCATAAATAGTCTCCCATTAGAAGTGGTTCACCAAAGACTTATATTGGAGTAGGTTACTAAGAAGGGTTTTAAATGCCTTAAGTTTGAACCAGAAATGTTTTAGCTGGAGCTTGATAAAGCCTTTCTTGAGAGTTGTTGAGAGTTGTTGGGATTGATGCTTGCTATGAAATGGATAACTATGAAAGCAGTTAAATAGCTCTTTGAGTTTGAAGTCAGGCTTTCTAGATGAGTCAGGTGGTCAAATGACCCTTGGATAGTCTTGGTACACACGTGCGCTCACATACACATAAACATCGTGGTAAATTTCCATAGTACTGTTTGCTTCTAGTTCTTCAAGCAGTAATGTTACTTTTACATTTGGGTTAAATGATCTTTTCTGTAGACCTAACCACAGTGGCTACTTTTTTTTTTTTTTAAGATTTTATTTATTTATTTGAGATAGAGACAGTGAGGGAGAGCATGAGAGGGGAGAAGGTCAGAGGGAGAAGCAGACTCCCCGTGGAGCCAGGACCCCGATGTGGGACTCGACCCCAGGACTCCAGGATCATGACCTGAGCTGAAGGCAGTTGCTTAACCAACTGAGCCACCCAGGCGCCCCACCACAGTGGCTACTTTAAAGTGAAATGGCCATATTCAAGATGATGGTCAAAAAGAATGAGCTCAAGAGAGAATTTGCCATCTGTATTTTACATATGTGTGTTTATGCATCTGAGGGGAGGATGTTTTTCCTTGATCATCGGAAAGCTGGTTGTAGACATAATGACACTTTATCCCGAGGCCCTTCAGTATGCATCTCTGAAGCTCAGGCACATTTTCCTCCATAACCACTGTACCAGTATTACACCTAAGAAAATTAATGAGAATGCCATAAACTCACCTGATCTCCAGTCGGCATTCACACTTCCCTGCTTGTTCCAAGATGGCCTTTTGTTGTTTTATTTTGTTTTAGGATTTTTGGTGATTTTTTTACTTTTGTTTTTGAACTGGAATTCAGTTGTAGGTCTCATGTCACATTTGAGTATTCTCTTTGTTTAGTCTCTTGTATTGTATTGGAGAATAGTGCCCTAGCTTTGAGTTATTTTTAAATATAATTATTGAGGAAAGAGTTGTGATGAGTAGGAAATAAGGATGCTGTTGTTTTTTTTTTTTTTAGTAGTAGATTCATCTTTAAGATGGTAGTAGAGTAAAACTCTTTATTTAAGAGTTTCTCCCTCATGTATCATGATTCTTAGTTTCTCCAGTGAGGAGAAAAGATGTAGAAGTGGTTTCTAGTTGAGTTTTTAATTTTTAAAATCCCACATAAGAATATTAGCAGCAACGGCCACAATCGCCAAACTGTGGAAAGAACCAAAATGCCCTTCAACAGATGAGTGGATAAGGAAGATGTGGTACGTCTATACAATGGAATATTATGCCTCCATCAGAAAGGATGAATATCCAACTTTTGTATCAACATG
>CM052811.1:78057333-78200098 GCA_028533885.1 Nasua narica | reverse complement strand
GGTGGTGGGTATTGAGAAGGGCACGTATTGCATGGAGCACTGGGTGTGGTGCATGAACAATCAATCTTGTAACACTGAAAAAATAAAATAAACATATTTGGGGGAAAAAAAGAATATTTTATTTAAAAGGAAATTAAAAATTCAGGATAACCACATCGTTGAAAGGAAAAGAGAAAGACTTTGTCAGCAGATCCTTCATAGACTTTTATTTTTACAGTTCAAGTGCTTTTTTATGAAGCGTAAAAAAATGAAGTTAATGTAAACCTAAGGCATCAACAACCAAAGTTCTCACAAGAGTTCTAAACTTTTAATTAAATAGCATTAGAAGCAGTAGGTTCCAGGCCTCTTTTATTAATATCATAAGATACTTCCTGACCAATTTTTATACTCAAAAGTCAGTATCATTAAATACTTAAGAGTCAAGGTCAGAAAAACAGGAGACCTCTGTGCTGTTGTTAACTTCTCACCAGTGCCCTTTAGACAATATCACCAGTATGGTACACTGCTTTATCTTTTGTAAACACTACTTCTGAGTATTTGAAAATATGTTTGAAGTAAATCCCTATTGTTGTGAATAGTGGAACCATGAGTGAGTCTTGTATATGGTATAGACTGTTGTTATCAAAAGTTGTGAACTCCATGTGATGTGAATAGTAGTCACACCTTCCCCTCCTCCCCTTTTATTTTTTTTTAAATATTTTATTTTTAAAGATTTTATTTATTCATTTGAGAGCGAGACAGAGCACAAGGAGGGGGAGCGGGAAAGAGAGAAGCAGACTGCCCCATGAGCTGGGAGCCCGACGCGGGGCTCAATCCCAGGACGTGGTGATTATGACCTTAGCCTAAGGCAGACGCTTAACCATTCTGAGCCACCCAGGCACACCCCCCCCCAACTCCCTGTTTAAAACATTTTTCTCTTTATAGTATTTCTGCAATTTTTAGTCAACCTCATGAACGATATATGAAGTACCCTATAACCTTTCAAGATTTAACTATGCATATAGGGTATGCATCCTCCATTTAAGTAATTGAGATGTCTTTATTAATATAATACAAATCCACTCCTGTATCCTATCTCTCCAAGCTTTACTCAGCTCCTCTCCCACATTTATAGGAGATGCACACATACTCAGAGTTGTGACTGTCTTATTTATACCACTGATTTGAATGACCACTAGATGTACCCCACCCTTTAAACACACACACACACACACACACACACACACACACACCTATGTAGCTTTTTGCAAAAGCAGGAACTATATAAATAAATACAAAGGAAAGATGCTTCTCTGAAATGCCATCCTCAGGAATAAAAGAATCTTAGAGTAGAAGAGTCTTACTTAATCTGTTTTAGTTCTTTTCTCTCTCCATTTAAATATATCTCCTGTCAGGTTTTACTGGTGTACAGCACAGCCTC
The DNA here is from genome assembly GCA_028533885.1 of Nasua narica. Taxonomy (NCBI): domain Eukaryota; kingdom Metazoa; phylum Chordata; class Mammalia; order Carnivora; family Procyonidae; genus Nasua; species Nasua narica. The sequence goes on along the minus strand of CM052811.1, from coordinate 78,198,678 downwards.
TTCCATATTTGGAACAGTTAGTTTTTATTAGGATGGAGTTTAGCTCTTCAGTTTCTACCCTCAACCTCTGTTTTTTAACAAAACATTTCTTCAGTTTTTATATGCCATCTTTTCTAGAAACCAAGTCCTACTTTTTTTTTTTTTTAAACATTTATTTATTTGACGGAGAGAGACACAGTGAGAGAGGGAACACAAGCAGGGGGAGTGGGAGAGGGAGAAGCAGGCTCCCCGTCGAGCAGGGAGCCTGATGCGGGACTCTATCCGAGGACCCTGGGATCATGACCCGAGCGGAAGGCAGACGCCCAACCGACTGAGCCACCCAGGCACCTCCCCAAGTCCTACTTTTTAAAAAAGATTTTATTTAATTATTAGAGAGAGAGAGAGAGGGAGCACCCACGTGCAAATGGGCAGAGTGGGGAGGGACAGAGGGAGAATCAGACTCGGCTGAGCAGGGAGCCTGATGTGAGGCTCGATCTGAGGACCCCAGGATCCTGACTTGAGCTGAAGTCAGATGCTTAACTGCCTGAGCCACCCAGGTGTCCCAAGTCCTACTTTTATATGAAAGCTGCCCAGAGGTGAAAATACTAAAGTTAATATAACTAGATTAAAGAATTTTAAAAGTTGCATTTTTTGATCTAGATTCTAGATGTTGTACTTGTGTTTTTGGCAGGCAGGGCACACAGCTGATTCATGTGGAATCTGCTCAAGTCCCTGTATTTTTTTTTCCAGATAAACACCAAACTAGGGAAATTTCACCTTGTAAAGTTATAACCTTTTACAAACTCACTTTAATGACTGCATTGAGTATACTTAGCATAAATTTATTTTTTGACTTCATTAGACACAGGCTATTTTTTCCCATTATGGTGTAAATTCTACTACAGTGAATATTTTTATGAAAAAAACTTAGGATTTCTTGATTTACTTTAGATTTCAAGAAGGTGAATGACTGTAGAAAAATGTAATAGGTTTTTAAGGTTCTTGATTTAAATTGATAATTGGCACTTTCCAAATAGGTTTACCAATGTAACTTTGTACTGTTTCACTACACTTGGTAACTTTATTTGGAAAATAAGGTGATTTTTGATTACTTGATTTTGTGATTTGTTTCCCTCACTTTTTTTTTTAATATATATATATATTTTTAAAGATTTTATTTATTTATTTGAGAGAGACAGAATGAGAGAGAGGAAGAGGTCAGATGGAGAAGCAGACTCCCCACTGAGGAGGGAGCCCGATGCGGGACTCGATCCAGGGACTCCAGGATCATGACCTGAGCCGAAGGCAGTTGCTCAACAACTGAGCCACCCAGGCGCCCTGTTTCCCTCACTTTTATTGAACGTGGATTTTATAAAGTTTATTTGAAGAGGGGGAAGTACAGAGCAAGAAATTAAAACTCTAAGAAAAGGTCAGATGTTCTAAAAACATTTTTGGGCTTTTTATTTATTTTTTTGTTCATGCATTTTTTTGCATGGGAATGCATTTAAAATTAAAGTTACTGGGGTGCCTGGGTCACTCAGTCGGTTAGGCGTCTACCTTCAGCTCAGGTCATGATCCCAGGACCCTGGGATCAAGCTTCACATTGAGCTCCTGGTTCAGTGGGAGCCTACTTCTACCCCTTTGCTGCTCCCCTTGCTTGTGCTCACTCACTCTCTGTCAAATAAATAAAATCTTAAAAAAAAAAAATAAAGTTACCAAGGCAGTTTCGTATGTACATTTTTAGTTCAAGCATGAACTTTGAGACATCAGGAAAATTTGTAGATTACTGTGTAGGTTAGTGTTAACAATTGTTGCTAAACTGGAGAACATCCTTGTGTGCATGCTGCCACACTGTGTCATTGATGGGAATTGCACCTTTGTTTCACAGCTACAGGCCAAATTTGAGCACCTTAAAAGAGTTCACCAAGAAGAGAGAATGAAGCTTGAAGAGAAGAGAAGACTATTAGAAGAAGAAATAATCGCTTTCTCAAAAAAGAAAGCTACCTCAGAGATATACCAGAACCAGTCCTACATGGCATCAGGCAGCAACCTGAAGAAGGACAAGGATCGTAAGAAGTAAGCTAACCCCAAAACCCCCACTCTGATGGTCCTCTCCCCCATTGCTTTCTGTTTCATTGCCCTGCTTGATCTTACACTTATCACAGTCTGTTTATTTATTATCAGCCTCTGGCAAATAAAATGTCAGCTCCTTGAGAGCAGACACCTGTTCCTCTTGTTCACTGCTATTTCCCCAGCATCTAGAACAGCATGTAAGAGATGCTCAGTAAATATTTGCCAAAATGAGTAAATGAATGAATGAACAAAATACATCATAATGAAAAAAGGCTCAGTTACCTGAGGGGAAAAATAGCTGCCCTTATTTCATTGTCCAGCCTGTGTTGCTAGCACACATTTAATAACTGCTAACCTGCTGTTCGTTATGTTAAATTTCATGTCTAAATGGAAGCTATATGCTTTGTTGGGGAATCATAGAAGTAAAATAATATTTGATAAAAAAATTCAGTTCATTTTTTTAAAAAATTCTACTGATGATGATTTTGTGAGAATTTTTATTTTAATAAGGGAACCAGGCTATCGATTCGAACTCCTGTGCTTTGATGTCAGAGCTTGTGAAACCAATGGTGGACGCAAAGATGCAGAGGAAGGTAGAGAGGGCCCCTGTACAATGGGGCGGCCATGAGTAGGATTTGGATGATAATCTCAAGGCTTATAGGTTTGGGGTATGTGTTAAAATCAAAGTTACCAAAATTTTAGAAAATAAGTTTTTTTTTCCTTTTTTATACTTTATGTCCTTTATTTCTCCCACTTAAAACGTCCTTGTCATTTTGCCTATTTGACTATTCTTGAAATTCATCATTGACTGGTTCTTTTGAGAGTGCTTCTTGGTTACTCTTTGCCTTAGTTTACTCTAGCTACCTCTGCTTTGGCAGCATCCAGCTCTCCTTTTGTTCCTCACAGAGCAACATTTCTGGTTTAATTTTATCATCACATCTTATTTCAAACCCAGCATTTTCAGAATACTGTAATTTAACTTAAAAATAATTAGGAAAACATAATGTTGACCTATGTAGTTTTCCATTTTTGAACTATGGAGAAGTAAATCCACAGAGTTTTGGTGGTTTTAACTGACCTGTGGATTTTATGGTTTGTGGGGAAAAGAGAAGGAATGAATTCTCACATCTAATCTTTCAGTATAACTTCTACATGGGCATGGATCTTTGTTTTGTTCCATTTGTTCCGTGCATCCATTCCCAGAGCCTAGAACAATGCCTACCGTTATAGTGGGCATACAATTACTTGTCAAGAGAATGAATATGAATATTTAATAGCAATATTTTAATCATTGAATTTCAAAAGATAAATTTATAATTTATTACTGCTTTAAGATATGCTTTGAATTATAAAGCTAAGGGACCTTTTACTTGTTCTTATCCTTTCACCTTAATCCAGTGTTACTAAAATTGGATTTCCCAAGTTTATTCCATATATGAAAGACAATTTACATTTACTTTGTAAAAATTGTTGCCCTGCTCCACCTCAAGACCATTATTAGCATATGTTCTTATTTGTAAAGTCAGGGCCAAGCCCATAGTTTTTTTTGAGAGCTCAAAAGAATTCATATTCAAGAAAATAGAGAGTTTGGTGTTTTTTTATTTTTTCTTTTCCAAAGATATCCTTTAGTATATTAGGTGTATATTTGCTCTTTCTGTAAAAGCTTTGTAAAACTAATGATTCTAGTAATTTTTATTTCCTGTATAGTTTTTTTATTGTACCAATCAAAAGGTTTTTTTCTTCTCTTTCCAGCTCCAATTTTATGTAAAACAAAGGTTCCAGATCACAGAAGGTCATCACAAGCAAAAGTTATTAAAATGTTAGAAGTATGCTTTGATTTTCTTGCTGTTTTTATTTGCTGTATCACTTATTCTGTATCTGGCAAATGGCTGTAGTTATTGCCATTTATGGAAAAATATTTTTAAGTATAAGATTAATACATAAGCCACAGTGGATGATATCACTTTTATGTTCACTGTTGTTAGAAGTTTTCAAGTTGCTGGTTTGTGGTGAATCTAAATCATTTCTCCTGCTGCCCAGTTATTGGCACTTTACATGCATTGTACCACAAAGTGTCAGTACTGCTGAAAATACAGAAGTCATTTATTGTATGGCTATCTGATTGCATTTATATTCCAAGATAAACTCCTTTTTTTGTACATACTAAAGGTAAAATTTGAGAAATATGTTTTAAAATGTATTATGTACCTGAAGCTCTAACCTCTTAATAGTTTTATAGAACTTTTTAATTTTTGATATAATTATCTAGTTGGTAACATGATCGTAAGCTTTTGTATCAAATTATGTAACATGGCCTTCCATGCTTCGGTGTGCCTTATTGTGGTTGATGTACCGTGGTGATGAAACAAGATGGGTGTAAAAGTAAAAACATCTAGGTATAAATCCCTTTTCTAGTGATGAGTACCTTTGAACCTGCAGTATTGCCACTCTATTTCATTAGAATGTTTTATATACTTGTCGTTTTAAACCTCTGTCTTCCAGGGGAAAAATCATAAGGTAGAATCATCTTATTATAAATATTTCTTAAGACAATAACTGAGCAACTGAATATTAAAGAGATGAAAACTTAGATAATTCATATATAAGGGGATATTTGGATTCATTGCCTTTGTAGTAGTCTTAGAACGATTTAATGCCTTTTAACTTTTTCTTAATAGTCATTGGTATATAATATTTCATTTTTTTGTACTTGAATATCCTAAATAAAATTGACGTTTACTCTTGACAAATAAAATATGTATCTACATACTTACTAAAATGTGATTAAATTACTTTAACTTTTCTTTTTGCCAACTGTCATCTTAAACATTTTATCAAAATTCATTCAATCATGTGCTTGAATTATTTTAAGACAGAGGTATTCATTACCGTATTGTTCAGAAAACAAAATGTTTTACTTAGCCCATGTCAGATTCTGAGCAGTGTATTTTTTCATGAAGTTGTAAAAGTTGCAAATAAAACCTTTCATTTCATAGTACAATTTATCTGGACAAACTCTTGAAATTCCAGTTTTACATTCACAAATGTAAATTCACGAATGTCTCTTAGCCTTTTAAAACTTGAGTAAAGTAAGTTATAAGTATTACAGAAAAAGCTCTGAACTTTCTTCTCAGGATCAGTAATGCCCAAGTTCTGGAAGGTGGGAGCAGGAGAGCCCGTGAGTCCATGAGGGCAGGTAGCCTGTCGTACAGAGGCCCAGCCACTGCCACAGCGCTGAGTGTTAGCCGAGGAGAGTGTCATCCCAGAAGCTCAATTGTGTGATGTGAGTGGTGGTTATCTCTAGATTTATTATATCAAACTGTATTAAACAGCTATCCTCAACTTTAATAAAGTTACTTTTAAATGCCAGATTGGTTGTTGGCATGTTCAAAGTTATTCAGTTCTCTTAGTTGAAGAGATTATGGAAACCTGTCCAAAACTCTGACCTTAGCAGAGGGGTGATCATTTTGTGCTACTAGCGATTCTGCTGTGAGAAAGACTTGCCACATGTGCTTCATTTTATGTATTTGGGATTCCAGGTAAGATTTTATTTTAAAAGAGGTATCCTTCAAAGAACAAAAGTTTTAGAACAATTATAACTGTCAAATTCTCCTTATAAGGCTGATTTATTTTTCACTATTCAGGCACAAGGTTACAAAGTAAGTTATGATCCACTGATACTTAAATTAATAAATTTCCTGGGAACAAAATAAAACTAGATATGTTTTGTTTAAATGTTTTTTCCATAAAGTATGTGAAATAGTTAACCACTCACTACCAGCTGTTAATCTTCAAATACGTACCTGATTTTTAAAGGTCTTTCACATAGACTGTGATTTCAGCTTCAGAACAACACAAAGGGAAACAGATGCATTGTGGGGAGTATAATCCCCTTTTGGAGGATGAACTCAATTTAGGCCCCATTTTCCTATTAGGCTAGGAAATGGGGATACAAATGGTTAAGGCTAGTCCTGCCCGCATGAAGCAATAATAAGATAAGAGAGCAGATTATGCGTAGGATACTCTCAGAAGGGCTGCAGCCTCCACCCACAGAGCACAAGAAAACACCCAGGGAATTGACTAGTGTTGAAGAATTGAAAGCAGTTTTTCAGATACACGAATGGAGAATGGCAGTCCAGGTAGAAGGAATAGCGTGTTTTTGATAAAATCTGGGTACTCTAGAAAATCACTATGAGTAGAGAGTATAGGGGAGATGTGGGCCATACGTAAGGATGAGGTTTTAGAATTAGGTAGGGGACAGATCAAGAAAGAGTTTATATATGAACCTGGTCCTGTAGGTAGCAGGAGCCATGGAAAGATTGGACCTCACGTGGTCGGATACTCCTCCAGGGTTCACAGGAAAGGTGTACTGGAGGAGCTGGAACTGGCCCAGGCGGGCAGCCTCAGTAGAAAGACTGCAGTCCAGACAAGCAGTTCTTAATGCAGTGTGCAATAGAATAAATAAGTAGTGTGTAAAAAAATACAGATGCAGGGGCGCCTGGGTGGCTCAGTGGGTTAAAGCCTCTGCCTTCAGCTCAGGTCAAGATCTCAGGGTCCTGATCAAGCCCCGCATAGGGCTCTCTGCTCATCAGGGAGCCTGCTTCCCCCTCTCTCTCTGCCTGCCTCTGCCTATTTGTGATCTCTCTCTCTGCCAAATCAATAAATAAAATCTTTAAAAAAAATACAGATGCAGATAGGTATATATTGTAATGGAAATGGCAAACATCTGGGTAAATCAAAATGAATAATGACTACAAAAAAATGTCTTATAGAGATGGAAATACAGAGAGAACTAAAATACAAGGCTAGAGTGGCATATAAATTGGGGGAGGGTGATAAATAGAGTAATCTAAGGTTCTTGTATTAACTGAGAATCCTAGTCAGCCCATAACATGAGACTTGGAGTACGTGTAGACATGGTAAATTGTGACTTTCAAGGCAGAGAAAGTCCAGTAAAGGATCATCCAAAAGCAAACAAAGGAAATAAAACAGGTATGACAACCAGAAAGCATTTAGTAATATGGCAGATTTAGACCCAAATAAATAATTACATGGATCACATGCTGTAATTTTTTTTTTCAGATGGAAGTCTTTAAAAATCAGCCATAAACATTTGATAAGAGAAGTCTGAAACTTTCTCTATCTTCATAGACCGAAGATAGGAAAAGGTACATCATGCAGACTATAGCCAAAAGCTAATGTATAGCTGTATTTTCTATGTATTAAGAAAACTTTAAGGCAAAAGCATTGTTAGAAATGGAAATAAACTTTTCAAATATGAGACTATGTAACAACTTCAAATTTGTACGTACGTAACAGCCTTAGCACATTTAAAGCAAAAATGATGAGAATACATGGAGAAGTATGCAAATCCTCACTTGGAGATTTTCACACATCTTTTGTGTATGATAGACTAAGCAGACCAGTATTGGTACAAATATAGGAGCCCTGATGAAAACATTCAACCACATTGGCCTAGTGGACATTTACAGAGCAGTGTGCCCCAAATCACAGAACACACACTGCTTTCAGGCCCACCAGGAACATTTATGAAAACTGATTAGGACATTTGACTACAAAGCAAGCCTGAGTACCTTCTAAAGGAGTTATATCATGTGGACTGTGTTCCCTGATCATATTATAATTAAGATAGAAATCAGCAATAAAAAAATTCTCATTTGGAAACTAAGAAATATACTTCTAAGTAACCCGTTGGTCAGAGAATAAGTCAAAAAGGAAATTAGAAAAATATTTTGAGCTGAATGGTAATGAGAATATTATACATCATAACTTGTGAGAAGCAGGTAAGCCATTCTTAGAGTCAAAATTTATCATTCTGAAAGCTAGTATGAGGAGGGGAAAAGGCTGAAGATCAGTACTATATGCATTCATCTCAGGAAGTTAGGAAAAAACAGTAAACTAAACCCAAAGCAAATAATAAAGATGAAAACAGGAATTAATGAAATAAAAAAAAAAAAGTTCTTATATTTTTAAAAGATGAAAATTTAAAAACCATGGAAAGAATGCCCAAGAAGACAGGAAAGAGGCATAGAATGGCTAAAGTTGAAAACAACAACAAACCTGACATTACAAAAATAAAAGGGGCGGGGGGAGGTTGTGGAATGATGAACATTGCTGATGGGAACGCAAAATGGTTCAGCCAGGAAGTCTGGCAGTTTCCCGTTCTCACCATATGTGTTAGTTTTCTATAACTGCTATAACAAATTGCCACAAACTTAGTGGCTTAAAAAGTCCAGTATTACAGTTTTGGAGGCCAGAAGGCTGACATGGGTCTCACATGGCTAAAATCATGGTGTGGCCAGGGCAGTGTGCCTTCTGGAAGTCATAGGGGAGAATCCTCTGCCTTTTCCTGCTTCTACAAGCTGCCCACACATTCCTTGACTCATGATTGCTTCCCCCATTTTCAAAGTCCTCAGTGGTGAGTTGAATCCTTCTCACATGGCCTCGGTCTGATCTTACCTCTTCCCTCCCCCTTCCAACTTTCAGAGACCCTGGTGATTACATGGGGCCCACTAGCAACATCTCTGTATCTGCTGGCTAGCAAACTTAGTTTCCCTCTGCCATGTAATCTAACATTCAAGGTTCCAGAGATTGAGATCCAGGGGGACATGGGTCTGCCTGCCATGTTGTACAAGCCAGCAATTCCAGTCCTAAAAAATGTATTCAAGATAAATGAAAATATTCATATAAAGACCTATACTGAAACATTTATAGCACCTTTTTCCATAATCTGCCAAACTAGTAACAACCCAAATGTCCATCAACTAATGGATGTAATGCAAAAGCTGTGGTTCATTATACAATGAAAAGGAGCACACTATACATGTAGACATGTGAATAAATCCAAAGTATTGTGCTAAGCCAGACACAAATGGCTTATGACTCCATTTATGCAATGTTTTTGTCAAAGCAAAACTATAGGGACAGAAAGGAGCTGTGTTTACCAGGCCTGCTGAGAGGGAGGGGGCAGACTGACTTCAAAGTCACACCAAACCTATTGGAGTGGTGGAAAAGTTTCATATACCGCAAATAAGCCTGATATTTTTAAAAGTTAGCAGGCAGAAACAATGGGAATAAAAAAATAAAATGTCACGATACAGATCCTGTTATGCCACCTTCTGACGGCACACGGGAGAAGAATGAGGCACAAACAAGTCAGCTGCAAGAGAGAGGGAGCAGGGGACGACAGTAGAGAAGACTATCGCCCCAAACAACTCCTCAGTCTCATATTTATTAGAAAGTAGATAACAACTAAGAAGCCAGAGTAGATTATACATTGATTGTGAGGCTTGTAGATAAGTAAGAAGAAAGGCAAAACATATCTGGTCAAGCAGTATAAAGTTATAATTGAGCAAGCACGTTCAAAGGGATCATCTAATTAGCCACAGGTGGTCTCTGGGGAAAGGGAGATAATGGAAAAGTGAAGCAGGCGGCGTTCCGCCCAGAGCCAGCCGGGCATCCCCAGCTGTTCCCAGCTGCTCCACTTCAAGGACGCATCTCGTCCTCTCCCCCAGAGGCCTGTTGCCAGTATATGTTTTTCTTGAGACTATATCTAAGCATGCTTGCCAGACTAGTACAATTTCTCATAGGTCATATTTTAAGCAGTACATTGTTTTGAGGCATGGTTACACTGTTTAGACTTTAAAATATCATAAATAAATTTGAAAATAAAAAGAAATGATAAATTAAAAAATAACTTACTGATAAAAAATTAATAGAAAGTCTCGTGATAACAGATAATCCACAATTAAGATCCTCCATAAAGGTTAGGGCGAGATAGCTTCACCCAAGAATCCTACCAGACATTTAAGGAGGAGAGTGTTCTTTCACTACTCTCCTGGTGCTAGGTGGGCAGCACTACCCTCTCCCCAACCACTGAAGACATCTGTGCCCTAATGCCCCGAGCCTGGGAAGCTGTAGCCTTACCTGGCAAAAAACACTGTAAATGTAACTGAGGCTACAGCCTGGAGATGGGGAGATGGGCCTGGATTGTCAGGGTGGGCCCAGGCTAATCATTTAGTTCCTTAGAGCTGAGAGCCTTTCCTGACTGTAATCAGAAGAATGGACCACTGTTGGCTCTGATGAAGGAGGAAGGGGCCACTGCCAGGAACACAGGGGCTTCCAGAAGCTGGAAAAGGCAAGGAACGGATTCTCTGCTGAAGGTTCCAGAGGGAACTCAGCTGTGCTGAAGGTTCCAGAGGGAACTCAGCTGTGCTTTGATTTTAGCCCGGTGAGGCCAAAGTGAGACTTCTGGCCTTTGCTTAAATTCCTGCCTCTCTTAGCTATAAGTAGCTGTTATCCACAAGGTCAAAGCAGCAGGTGCCCTAAACCTTAAATTCTGCAAAGTCTAGAAGTGCAAAGCCAAGGGCACAGCTAAAAACACCCCACAGGACACCAAGCCACCAAGCCACAACACCCACTTGGGTCAAATCTGCATAGCTAGAAGTCCAAATAATGGCCATTCCAGGTGAGGAGTGGTAACTGAAGGGACATTCTGGGGTCCTGGTAAGTTTCTTGATCTTGGTGTTGGTTACATGGGTGCCACTGTTTTGTGAAAATTTGTCAGGCTATACATTTACAGCATTTTCTGCAATACTTTAACAAGAAAGGAAGGAGGGAGGGGAAGTGCCACATTCTGAGGTCCATGCCCCTGGTCCCACAAAATCTCACCATGAGTTCTTTGGTCGGCATCATCCATTCTCTGTGTTATTTTTCCATGTTTCTGACCAGTTAAAAATTTTCAGGGGCTAATAAATAGCCCCTAGTTTCCTCACCTGAGTTCTGAAAGAAATTGAAAAGTAAAACTGGCAGCTGGAGGCCAAAATGTCACCTTAATTGCTGACAAAGTGTAAACTTAGTGTGAGAGCTCGATGAGCCTGTTAAATGAAGCCTATATTTAGGGAGAAACACATGCCCTGCACCCCCACCCCAGGCAGTGCTGGATGAGAGCAGGCCTTCTCAGAATTATATCCACTACCACCTCACCCAAATTGCCTGATTCAATCATGTAAAACACAAAAACAAGAACCTTTTGATCCTAGACATTGCAGTAGCATTGGCCTAAACATAGTTGCTGAGTCTGGTGCCCTCTCAGCAATCCAACGCTTTTAAAGCCCTTGGTAATTTTCAGACTGCTCTAATGTCTGTGCTCCTGTTTGACTCAAGGAAGCAGGCGGGCGGGTATTATGGACTCTTCTTGTCTCCTGCTGTAATGCCCTGTACTCCAGGATAAAGAAACCAGGCATGTCTGTCTTTCCCAGTGAACAGCTACAGTGTAGCTGCTTGTCCAGGAAACTTGGCTCTGACAGTCTTACCAACACTACCTTGTCAATAGAAAAAAGGTCTCCGGGAAGAAGTGAGCTGAGGGGAATTTCTTTTTGGGCATTTGGAAACTGGAAATTGATTATTAAGGTCCTCAAGTTAGATACCTAAGGAGAGAGGGCAGCTTACCCCCCACTCCCCGGGGCCAACGCCTGATAGTAGTCTCCAGGGCTTGACCCTGTGATCCTCAGTTATTTCCATTTGTTCCTGGTTTATTGCAGAGTTGTTAATTTCAGTGTTTTAAGGCGGTACTCCACATAAAGAAAAATATTAGCTTTAAAAAGATGCTTAAAGAACAGAAAAATCTTCAAGACTCAAACAAGTTTGAATAATGGGATTTCAGAAATATCAGTAGATGGGAAATTTTTTTTAAATTTTTTTCTTCATTATTTTTTATTTTTTTATTAACATAGAATGTATTATTTGCCCCAGGGTACATATCTGTGAATCATCAGGCTTACACATTTCACAGCACTTATCATAGCACATACCCTCCCCAATGTCCATAACCCAGCCGCCCTATCCCTACCTCCCCTACCCCTCAGCCACCCTCAGTTTGTTTCGTGAGTTTAGGAGTCTCTTATGGTTTGTCTCCTTCCCAATCCTATCTTGTATCATTTCCCTCCCCCACCCCCCCCAACAACCCCCCACCCTGCCTCTCAAATTCTTCATATCAGAGAGATCATATGATAATTGTCTTTCTCTGACTGACTTATTTCACTTAGCATAATACCCTCTAGTTCCATCCACGTTGTTGCAAATGGCAAGATTTTGTTTCTCTTGATGGCTGCATAGTATTCCATTGTATGTATATATACCACATCTTCATCCATTCAGTAGTTGGGAAATTTTTTTTAAAAAGATTTATTTGAGAAAGAGAGTGCACATGACCGGGGCGTGGGAGGGGCAGAGGCAGAGGGAGAACCAGACCCCTGCTGAGCAGGGAGGCTGCTGTAGGCCTCAAGCCCAGGACCCTGGGATCATTACCTGAGAAGAAGGCAGATGCTTAACCTACTGAGCCACCCAGGCGCCCCTAGATGGAAATTTTTTTTAAAGTACCTCCCAGGATCTCCTGTTCTCTAATTTGATCATAGTAAAAGCTGTTTTTCGGTAGCAATTAGAAGTTGTGTTTACATGAATTTGGTGGATTCATAATTCATATGACACTGTATCACTTTAACACTTATCTGTTTCTATTTCCTAAGAGCTTATTTCCTTTTAAAAACTGTGTTAAAGGTTGTTCTGTAAAAAAAATTGATAATGAATGGAGTGATAATGAATGACATTGAGTGGAGAATATTATCAGAATGTAGACGTTATCTCACACCCATGTTATCCCATTGGACAGCCTTGATTTGATCGATATTTGCCATGGAACTCCAAAAAATTTCTGCATTCAAAGATAGATGTTTTGCTGTTCTTGAGTAACAGGTGCAAATAAAAAACTGTTTTCCAAGAGAAAAATAAGTGTGTCATATTTATTTTAAAAATACAGAGAACACTTGGGCGCCTGGGTGGCTCAGTTGGTTAAGCGACTGCCTTCGGCTCAGGTCATGATCCCGGAGTCCCGGGATCGAGTCCCATATCGGACTCCCGGCTCTGCGGGAAGTCTGCTTCTCCCTCTGACCTTCTCCCCTCTCATTCTCAGTCTCTCTGTCTCTAATAAATAAATAAAAAATCTTAAAAAAAAAATACAGAGAACACAATAACAAAAAGGGTAAGTCACTATCTTGCGTTTCTTTTGTGGGCCCCAGTTCACACATTTGCACACATTTCACTGTGCACATTGGTATATTTATTTTTCAAATGCTTACATCTGAAGAACCATCCATTTAAATGTGAACCATTTTCCTTTTTTTCTCCTCATTCAACAACAACAAAAAATAATACAGTCATTCAGGGGTGCTAGACTTTTCCTAGTCAATATATAGACAGTTGGCCCTAACTAAAGTAATTTCCTTTTCAAATCTGGGTGTTTATGGTTCCCACCAGCAGATGCTGCTAAGAAATCACTGTGAGTTATATGTGGCCACGTGTCTTCGTCATGCTGTTAGGATGGCTGTCTTCTTAATGATTATCAATAGTTTTGTGCAAATTTATGAACAAAGGTAAGGTTTACCCAGTGTCAAAGTGGTTAATGACAATTTGAGAGAGGTGAGAATTTAGTAAATCATTTGAGACTGTCCAGAAAATACCTGAGAGGTTTTTAAGAGTATTCTAAATTATGGTGGGATATTCAGAAATGTCTGATTTAAGGAAAACTTCCCATCTCTTTTAGAAATCTATCATTTGGGTAAAAATAAGATGTGGCATTACTTTATACCTAAGTGCTACAGATGACCTTAAATAGTGCCTGGTGTTCATACACAAAAGTAATGATAGATCAACCATAAAAATGATCTCTAGCTTTAGATAAATTGATCTTGATAGTTTTCTCTGATGTCCTAAGATGGGCAGATTATCATGTCTCCTCTTGGATGACAGGACTGTGACCCATTTGCTAAGTGGTTTATTCAATTCCCACAAGCAGATATGGAAGAAGTCATCCATTCAGATCTTCCTGAGGCCCAGCTGTCTTTGTGGTGCCTTCGGGAGGAACAGGAACAAGTGAGTGGAAGCCCCTGCTTTTCCTGAGCTCCGACCTGTGTGTTATTTAATGTAATGAGGTTAACATGCTATGTATGAGGCACTCTCTACATGGTTATGTTGTCGTAATATTATTTCACTTATCTTTAGGATATTCCAAAAGATAGTTGTTTTTCTCTCCCTTCTCAAGACGCTGGGGCAGGTTCGGAAGCATAAGCCTTGTTCTTGCCTACTTTCCCTTCTCTGCCTTCTGTGCTGGGCCAGCTTCTTGAATCACTTGAAAAATGGTGTCACCATTTCCATCTTCAGCTTCCCTTCCCCTTCCCTGCTCAGCCCTCCTGTGTGTGCTCCCTTCCACTCTTCACTTCAGCCACATGACGACAGTACCGTGTTTGTACTGCGGCCTTCAGCTCTCATCCAAGCACCAGATCCATATTTCTAACCATGTGTTGGAAATATTTCTACCTGGGTGGCCAACAGGTACCAACACTTCTGCAGTCCCAGATAGGCCTCGTCGAGTCCACTGCTCACTCCTTCCTCCTCCTGGGTACCCTAGTCTGGCTAATGGAACACCCTCTGTCCAGTTGCTCACATCTGTCTCCAGAGGCTCCCACATGGGTCCCCCTTTCCCTGGGGAAACTCAGTTTTGTGCCCAGGAGGCTGTGAGGCACTGGGCACCTACGCTACCAGCCTCTGGTAATACATTGCCCGGCAAATTCCTTTCTTGGTCCACATGGTCTTGTAAGCGCAGCTGCTTCAACCCAGAAGGGCTCCTGATCCATGACAGCCATGGGTGGCTAGTAGCCTGTGGGATTGACCTGCTTGGGATGAGAGAGTGAAATAAGGGCCTGATATTGCATTTAACAGCAATTTAGCTGTCTGGGTCATTAGGATCATCAGGAAGATGACAAAGGGGAGTTCACAAAGAATGTCTTGAGGGGGCTGGTATACAGGTGTGGCAGAGCACAGGGGAACCGTGACTGACATGGAAATGGCAGCTCCCAATGGTCATGCTGATGAGAATGGCAAGCAATTGACACTTTGCCCTTCTTGCCCTGCAGTGCTCCCCTGACCTCTCGCCAAAGCCTAATAAGAAACTGCTGCAAAGCTACAATATGGGCTACAGAGTTACAAAGGAGGAGATGGGAAGGAGAGTGTGAGCGCTGGGCCATATAACCTAGTGGGACTCTCCCTGGGAGTTTGAATGTGAAGCAGGTGGTGGTCCGCAGCCACAGTAGGGGCTGAGAAATCAGAACACAGTAGGTCAGCCCAACCTACTGACCCACCTCTCTGTGTGTGTTTCTCTCTTCTTGGGGTGAAATCCAAGAGCACATAAAAAATGAAAGTGATAGTGTTAAGCTTTACTCAAGCCTTGTGATCCTGCAAAACAGCAAAGGCTGGGATTCCCCCCACCCACCCTTTGTATTCCAAGAAATGACTTTCTGCCAAGATCCCCCTTTCCATACAATTTAGATGACATTCACAATGTCCCCTTGTTTGCCAAGGGCAAGATTTGCCCCAGACTGGTCCCCACTGAGTAATCAGAGTAAAGTGCTCCAACTCTGACCCGCCCTCGGCTGGGCGCAGCCTCTCAGCCCTTCCTTGGACCTTCCTGAGAATAGGCTGGCCTCTGGGTGAGTCATTATCTGATTTATGACAAGATCCTGCCACTCCTCCACCACACTTCCCTAGAGCCAGTTCTCTCCAGTTTTGTTCCCCACTCCCTATAACAGGAAAGCCCTTTTGGCCTGACCCTGAGCTACACAGATGCCATGGTCAGAGTGTTCTCCCTATTGCAACAGTCCCAGTCTCCCACCCTTACAACAATCCTTTGGAATAAAGTCTTTCCATACAAAGTCTATATTTGTTTTTATTTGACAAATCTTACTGGGGTGGGGAGGGGATGTGGGGGAGAAGAATTTCCCAGGTGGGAGATGGAGACCGGGCATGTCAGGCATATATAAGGCAGGGGGATGTGAGAGCCATCAGTGCTGTGGGTAGAGGGAATTCAGCAAGAGGCTCAGGATGATTTGGTGCCTTTGGGCAGGAGGACCAATGCATACCAGTGCCCTACAGCCTGCCTCTCTACGTTCCGACCAAGGGTCCTTCTATGCACAGGACTGTGGATCTATGGCCCAACAAGCCCATCTTGCATCTTCCTCCACTCCACGTGCACACACAGGTGCTCTTTGTCCAACTTTCAGCTTACTCCTGGAGACCTGGGTTGTCCTGGGAGATTGTACCCAGGGTAGAGATCCGCAGAGGTTCTGGGAGCCAACCGGGCCCGAGCTTTCCTCACCTGGGGAAAGGGGTGGCTGGCAGGGCCCAGGGCAGGGGTTGAAGTGTGCAGTACTGGACATCAAGCAGGCAGGCTGGTGGGGGAGGGAGAAAGGGACGGAATAGCTGGATGGCAGGGGAAGTGATGGAGTTTAGAATATAAGTGAGGTTCGGTGGTGAGGTCTGGAGCTGAGGACCAAGAAAGAATTCTTGAGACATCTTTTGTGCAAAATGGTGGTTTATTAAAGCACGGGGACAGGAGGTATGGGCAGAAAGAGCTGCTGCCCTGGGGTTGTGAGGGGTCGCTGATAATATACTATGGGGTTGGAGGAGGTAAGGAAAAAGGAGAGTTTGAAAGAAGACACACGGGATGCCAGACCCTTTGCTATTTGTCTAGTTAAGGTTGTTTTTCCTTTTAGTAAGGTATTAACAGTAAGATAGTTGAAGGCTTCATGGAGGAATGCCACACTCCTGCTATCACACGTCCTTTTCAATGAGCTTTAGGTTTAGTAGAATTTAACTTTATTTACATTTCCTTGTGCCTCAGCCTCCCTCAATTTTATGGAGGCAAAGATGATGTTAGGGCTTCAGGAACTGAGTTATGGGTCTTTGGAAGTTAGGCTATTGATAAGAAAGCCTCTTCCTTGTAAATCACCAGGACATTTATAAACTGAGGGAGACTCAGATCTTGCAGGATTGTGATCTCTACAAGTTAACAATTTGTTTTTTTCTTTAGGGCAGCCAGGAATGCCTGAGGAATGTCACAAATATCCCATGGGTGGGGGACTTCTGCTTTGTCCTCAGCTTGCCTTCTGTTCCCTCATCAACAGGACTCCCTTCTTGGAGCTCCCACAAAACATATTCCTATATCATGGTGCTTACACAGCTTCTGTGCTTGAGCTTTTCACTATACCACAAAATCCTTCAGGTCAGGGTCCATGCCCAATTCATCTCTGGAGTTCCAGGGTCTGGCCCACAGTCCACTCAGCTGTCCGCTGGATAGATGATGCCAATCTGTGGGCATTACAAATGGTGTTCATGTGCTCCATACAAGATTTTTTTTTAATGGCTGGAGAAAATGCTTTAGCAGAGGCTATATACATCAGTCAAGAGCAGTCAGGAGAGAGACATCAACAAGGAAAATTTAATATGAAGAATTATCAACTGTAACAGAATTAAAGAGGATTTGGATAGTAAGAAGTAGAGAAAATGCCAGAGAGTACAGCAATAACAGCTACGAGGAGCAGCCAATGCCGCTGGTGCTGAGAAGGAGCTCCCCAGGAAAAGCTCCCCTCCCCACCCCAAAGTCCCTGCCAGGCCCACGAAGTTTCTATATTTCTGCCCTGGGAATTATGCTGGAGATCCACACTACAGGGTGCTAGGAAGGCTGTTCTCAGGGAGGTGTCTCAGAAAAGGCCCTTCTCTCCACAACCACCCAAGTGCTGCAGGATCCTGCTGGAGCTTGGAAGGAGAACACCTCTTCCCAATTCCCTCAATGGGCAAAATTTAATGTGGTGCCTGCTGGCAAAGAAAAAATACTTAACGGGCCCATCTTAATTTTCACAAACAGGCAAGGAAGGGTGACTTTGATGTTGAGAGACAATATATTGATAGTTGACACAGTATATCTATATTACTTAAGCAAGAAATACCCGAGATCTATCAATTAGGCGGGGCAGTTTGTTGCTATTGCTGTTGTTGTTATTTACCGATTCACCTTCAGAAGAACTGACCTTGATCTCCTTCCTCTATGAGACAGGTTCCTTGTGCCTTGGTCATCCCCTGCCTGTGGCTCCCTGAGCTACCTGGGCTGCACCCCTACTATGTGAAGTACAGAGGCCATCCCACCTGCTCCTCTTGGAGGAAAGTGGCAGCTGCTCAAATCCCACCTTGTCCAGGCTAGGAAATTGATCCTCTTTTAGTAGCGATTCAAAACACAAAAGTAGATCTGGTCAACAGACTTACACATCACTTCTCTCCATACCCCCATTTTAAAATCAAGATTCCACACAAGCCCTCTATCCACCCCCTATTATAAAAGATAAACATTTTCTCTGTTTATCTTTTTTTTACTCCTGAAGAAATACAGAATGTTTTTTGTGGAACTGTAGAGCCACTTACTTGGACACTGATGACTTTTGGTTGTTTTCTGTAAAACCCTCCACCTTGACTTGCTTCTGATCATGGCACATTGGCTCAGTGCCCCCCCCCCATGAAGCTGGCTCCAGTCCTGCCCATCCATGGCTGTGCAGTGCAAAAACTTGTCGTGCTCAGTGAGGTGACAGTTGATCAGTTTAGCAAGCATAGATGTGTAGGTAGTATTACTGTCTGAAATGTTCCCATTTGTTGACTTGGCAATCATACAATTCTTCCTTGAGTAAGTTGTCCCCATCTTTTTATCTCTATAAGCAGCTTGTTTCTGCTACTAATCAGGTTCTGCTTTCCTTTATGAGTCAGTGAGAATTCTACAGTCCCCTCTGACAGACATCGTCCTCTTTTTGCTGTGGCTACTGGGGAGCTCAAAGTTCAATTTAGTGCCAAATAAGGGTAATGAGCCTGTTCTTAATTGCTGGTACATTTATCTCCCTGCTTTACTTGTAAGACTTCCAATAGCTTAAACGATTAACTGCCATGTTTACATGTGTATGTATTTTTACTATCAGAGATATATAAGATATATATATCTATAGATCTAGCTATCTATCATACATCTATCTATCTACAGATATCTTTTTATTTTTGAATTTGGCAGATGATATGTTTTAAACAAGCACACATAGTTTCTATACAGGTCTTCTAATTATTTCTTCTTCTGCTTTGAGGAATGTTTTGTAAAGCTTAGCCTGTAACATTATCCATTTATCCAGCTTCCAGATATCTGTGTGGCCTCTATGGGCCACATAGCGGGCTAAAGGTCAAGGCATGATAACCCAGGCAGCAGGCGCAGCTCAGAGCTTTGCTGTTTGAGGGCTCCGATGGAGAGATTCAGGATGCTACTGAAGCTTGTAAATGGCATGCTCGATCTGGATTTGGTGGGGCCTCAAGCACTCTTTCCAGAGGAATTAATCTCCATGCCCAAGTCTAAATGATGCTGGATTAGCCTTCTTTTGTTGTAATCAATAATGGAAGCTGGATTTTGTTTAAGGCTTTTTCTATTGAAATGATCATGTTTTTTCCTCTTCAATTTATTTTTTAAATGTATTTTATTGAGATGTAATTGACATAGTTAAGTTCATGGCATACATGTGCTGATTTGATACATTTATATATTGCAACATAATTCTCACTGTAGTGTCACCTAACACTTCTATCACATCACATAATTATCATTTCTTTTTTTTTGGTGGGAACAATTAAGATGTAGTCTTCTAGCAACTTTGAAGTTTATAATACAGTATTGTTCTCTCTAATCTCTATGATGTACATTAGATCTCCAGGATTTATTTGTCTATTAGTTGCAAGTTTCATCCTAAGACAAAATCTCACCAGTTCCCCCAGCTCCCAGCCCCTGGTAACCACCACTCTCCTCTCCGTTTTTAAGAGGTCGGCTTTTGGGGCACCTGGGTGGCTCAGTTGATTAAGCAACTGCCTTCGGCTCAGGTCATGGTCCCAGAGTCCTGGGATCGAGTCCCACATTGGGCTCCCAGCTCCACGGGGAGTCTGCTTCTCCCTCTGACCTTCTCCCCTCTCATGCTCTCTCTCACTGTCTCTATCTCAAATAAATAAAGTCTTTAAAAGAGGTCGGCTCTTTTAGATTCCACATGTAAGTGATATCATATAGTATTTGTCTTTCCCTATCTGACTTATCTCACTTAGCATAGTGCCCTCAAAGTCCATCCATGTTGTCACACATGGCAGGATTTCCTTCTTTCTCAGGACTGAATAATATTCCATTGTATATATGCATACACCACATCATCTTTATCCATTCACCCACTGGCAGACGCTTAAGTTGTTTCTGTATCTTGACTTGTGAACAATGCTGCAGTGAACATTGGATTGCAGACACCTCTTCATTATTCTCTTTTCATTTCCTTTGGATTGATATCTAGAAGTAGATTTGTTGGACCATATGGTAGTTCTATTTTTGCTGAATCATATGGTAGATTTATTTTTAACTATTTGAGGAAGCTCTATACTTTTTTCTGTAAAGGATGAACCATTTACATTCCCACCAATAGTGTACAAAGATACCCTTATTCTACATGCTCACCAACACTTATCTCTTTTCTTCTTTATAATACCCATTTTAATGGGTATCAAGTTTTGATTTGCACTTCCTTGATGATTAGTGATGTTGAACATTTCTTTTATGTACCTGTTGGCCATTCAGTTGTGTTCTTTGGAAAAATACCTACTTAGTTCTACAGCCCATTTTTAATTGTATGGTTTGGTTCTTGTTGTTGTTATTGAGTTGTAGGAGTTCTTTATATATTTTGGATATTAAAACCTTATTCCATATATACTTTGCAAACATTTTCTCCTATTCCAGAGCCTACTTTTTCATTTCGTTGATCACTTATTTTGCAGAAGTTTTAAAGTTTGATATAATCCCACAAGTTTATTTTTGCTGTCGTTGCCTTTGCTTTTGGTGTCATCTCTTAAAAAAATAATCACCAAGGTCAATGTCATAGGGAGCAACTTCCCTATGCTTTCTTCTAGGAGTTTTATTGTTTCAGGTCTTAAGTTTTTAATCCGTTTTGAATTAATTTTTGTGAATGGGGTAAGATAAGTGTCCAATTTCATTTTTCTGCATGCAGTTATTCAGTTTTTCCAACACCACTGGTCAAAGAAGATATCCTTTCTCCACTGAGTGTTATTGGCTCCTTGGCAAATGTTAGCAAATGCCGGGGTTTGTTTCTGAGCTCTGTATTCTGTACCATTGGTCTATGTGTCTACTTTTATACTAGTACTATACTGTTTCAATTACTTAGTTTTGTAGTAGTTTAAAATCAGGAAGTGTGATATGCCTTGGCTATGTTCTTTGTCATGACTGCTTTGGCTATTTGAGGTCTTCTGTGGTTCCATACAAATCTTAGAATTGTTTATTCTGTTTCCATACAAAATACCATTGGAATTTTGGTAGGGATTTTATTGACTCTATAGATGGCTTTGGGTAGTATGGACATTTTAACAATATTAAATCTTGTGATCCATGAGCACAGGATAAATTTGTATTTTCAATTTCTTTCATCAAAGTCTTATAGTTTTCATTGTTCAGATAAATTTCACTTTTTTCCAGTCTTACTGAGATATAATTGACATACAGTCCTGTATAAGTTTAAGGTGAACAGCATAATAACTTGACCTTCATATATTGTGAAATGATGACCACGATAAGTCTAGTTAACATCTACCACCTCATAGAGACCCATACACACAAAATGTTTTTCTCTCCCTTGTGGTGGGAACCTTAAGATTTATTCTTTTAACAATTTTCAAATACACTGTACATCAGTGTACATTGCGATGTACATTGTGATGTACATTACATCCTCAAGACTTGTTTATCTCATAACTAGAACTTTGTACCTTTTGCCCCCCTTCATCCAATTCTCCCTTTCACTTTCTTGATTTAATTTATTCCTAGGTATTTTTTTTTTTAAATTTTTGAAGCTAATGTGAATGGGATAGTTTTCATTTCTTTTTCAGTTGTTTCATTTTTAGTGTATAGAAATGCAACTGATCCAATTCGTTTTCTGTATCCAATTTGTTTAGGGTTTTTAATCATGAAAGAATGTTGTATTTTGTTAAATCCTTTTTCTGCATCCCATGCAGATAATAAAAAGATTTTTATCTTTCATTCTATTAATGTGGTGTTTCATGTTTATTGATTTGCCTATGTTGAACCATCTTTGTACCCCAGGGATAAATTTCATATGGTCATGGAATATAACCCTTTTAATGTGTTATTGGATTAAGTTTGCTAACATTTTGTTGTGAATTTTTACCCTTATATTCATCAGGCCTATAGTTTTCTGCTCTTACAGTGTTCTTACCTGATTTTGGTATCAGATAATGCCGGCCTTATAAAACAAATTTGGAAGATTTCCCTCTTCTTCAATTTTTGGGAAGAGTTTGAGAAGGGTTAGTATTAATTCTTTTTTAATGTTTGATAAAGTTCAGCTATAAAGCCATCTGGTCTTCAGGTCTTCTGGGTTGGAAGGGTTTTGATTACCAATTCAATCTCCTTATTCATTAGTGGTCTATTCAGATTTTCTGTTTCTTCTTGGTAAGTTATATGTTTCTAGGAATTTGTCCATTTCTTCCAGGTTGTCTAATTTGTTGTTTAGTGTATGTCTTATGATCCCATGTATTTCTATAGTACCAGAAATAATGTCTCTTCTATTCTAATATTACTTATTTAGGTCTTGTCTCTTTTTCTCTTAGTCTAGCAAAGATTTGTCCAATTTGTTTATCATTTCAAAAGACCTACTTTTAGTTCCACTGATTTTTTCTAGTCTGAATTCATTGCTGAAAGTGGGATATTAGAGTCTCCTACTATTATTGCATTGTTGTCTATTTCTCCCATCAGATCTGTTATTATTTGCTTAATATATTTAAGTGTATTTTATTTTTATTTTACTTTTTTATTAGTTTCTGAGGTAGAATTTAGTGAATCATCAGTTGTATATAATACCCAGTGCTCATTACATCAAGTAACCTCCTTAATAACCATAACTCAATTGTCCCTTCCCCCCACCCATGTCCCCCTCCAGCAACCCTCAGTTTGTTTCCTAGAGTTGAGCACCCCTTATGGTTTGCCTCCTTAATTTTAATCTTATTTTTCCTTCTCTTCCCCTATATTTATCTGTTTTGCTTCTTAAATTACACATGAGTGAAATCATATAGTATTTGTCTTTCTCCTGCTTGACTTATTTCACTTAGCATGATACCCTCTAGTTCCGTCTACATTAGTGCAAATGGCAAAATTTCATTCTTATTGATGGCTGAGTAATAGTCTATTGTATATATACATACCACATCTTCTTTATCCACTCATCTGTCAATGGACATCTTGGCTCTTTCCATATTTTGTCTATTGTGGACATTGCTGCTATAAATATTGGGGTGTATGTACCCCTTCAAATTGCTTTGTTTATACTGTTTGGATAAATAACTGGTAGTACAATTGCTGGGTTGTAGGGTAGCTTATTTTATTTGTTTGTTTGACAGAGAGAGAGAGACAGTGAGAGAGGGAACACAAGCAGGGGGAGTGAGAGAGGGAGAAGGAGACTCCTCACAGAGCAGGGAGCCTTACACAGGGCTTGATCCCAGAACCCCAGGATCATGACCTGAGCCAAAGGCAGATGCTTCACAACTGAGCCACCTAGATGCCCCTAGGGTAGCTCTATTTTTAACTTCCTGAGGAACCTCTGTACTGTTTTCCAGAGTGGCTACACCAGTTTACATTCTTACCAACAGTGTAAGAGGGTTCCCCTTCCTCCACATCCTTGCCAGCCTCTGCTGTTTCCTGAATTGTTAATTTTAGCCATTCTAACTGATGTGAGGTCGTATCTCAGTGTTGTTTTGATTTACATTTCCCTGATGCCTAGGGATGTGGAGCATTTTTTCATATGCCTCTTGTACATTTGTATGTCTTTTTCAGAGAAATGTCTGTTCATGTCTTCTGGCCACTTCTTGACCAGATTTTTTTATTTTGGGGTATTGAGTTTGACAAGTTCTTCATAGATTTTGGATATAAGCTGACATGGATCTGACATGTCATTTGCAAGTACCTTCTCCCATTCCATAGGTTGCCTTTTAGTTTTGCTGACTATTTCCTTTACTGTGCAAAAGCTTTTTGTTTTGGTGAATTCTCAATAGTTTCATTTTTGCTTTTGTTTCTCTTGCCTTTGCAGATACGTCTAGCAAGAATTTGCTGCGGCTGAGGTCAAAGTGGTTGCTGCCTGTGTACTCTAGGATTTTGATGGATTCTTGTCTCACATTTAGGTCGTTCATCCATTTTGAATTTATTTTTGCATATGTTGTAAGAAAGTGGTCCGGTTTCAGTCTTCTGCATGTCATGGTCCAATTTTTCTAACACCATTTGTTGAAGATACTGTCTTTTATTCATTGGATATTCTTTCCTGCTTTGTCAAATATTAGTTGACTAGAGAGTTGAATGTCCATTTTCAGGTTCTCTATTCTGTTCCACTGATCTATGTGTATATTTTTATGCCAGGACCATGCTGTCTTGATGACTACAGATTTGTTTTTTGTTTTTTTAGATTTTATTTATTTATTTTACAAAGAAGAGAGAGATCACAAGTAGGCAGAGAGGCAGGCAGAGAGGGGGGAAGCAGGCTCCCTGCTAGGCAGAGAGCCCAATGTGGGGTTCTATCCCAGGACCCTGAGATCATGACCTGAGCTGAAGGCAGAGGCTTTAACCCACTGAGCCACCTAGGCACCCCAATGACTACAGATTTGTAATATAGCTTGAAGTCAAGCATTGTGATGCCATCAGCTTTGGTTTTCTTTTTCAACATTACTTTGGTTATCCAGGGTCTTTTATTGTTCCATTCAAATTTTATGATTGTTCCAGCTCTATGAAAACTATTGATGGTATTTTGTTAGGGATTACGTTGTATGTGTAGATTACTTTGGGTAGTGTAGACATTTTAACATTTGTTCTTCCAATCCAGGAGCATGGAATGTTTTTCTTCATCCTCAATTTCTTTCATAAGTGTTCTATAGTTTTCTGAGTACAGATCTTTTACTTCTTTGGTTACATTTTTTTCCTAGGTATCTTATGTTTTTGCTGCAATTGTAAATGGGATTGACTCCTTAATTTCTCCTTTTTCTGCCTCAATGTTAGTGTATAATATAGTACTGAATTCCTGTATGAGTTCTAGCAATTTATGGTGGAGTCTTTTGTGTTCTCCACATAATGAATCATGTCACCTGTGAAGAGTGAGAGTTTGACTTCTTCTTCGTCAATTTGAATGCCTTTTATTACTTTTTGTTGTCTGACTGCTGAGGCTACGACTTCTAGTACTATGTTGAACAATAGTGCTAAGACTGGTCATCCTTGTCATGTTCTTGACCTTAGGGGAAAAGCTCTCAGTTTTTCCCATTGAGAATTATATTCATATGGGCTTTTCATAGATGGCTTTTATGATATTGAGGTATGTTCCCTCTATCCATACACTGTGGAAAATTTTTTTTTAAGATTTTATTTATTTAACAGAGAGAGAATAGCGAGAGGGGGAACACAAGCACGGGGAGTGGAAGAGGAAGAAGCAGCCTTCCTGCAGAGTGGGGAACCTGATGTGGGGCTCCATCCAGAACCCCAGGATCATGACCCAAGCCAAAGGCTGATGCTTAATAACTGAGCCACCCATGTGCTCCAACTGTGGAGAATTTTATTTTATTTTTTCTTTTATTGTGTTATGTTAGTCACCATACAATACATCATTAATTTTTGATGTAGTGTTCCAAGATTCATTGTTTATGTAAAACACATAGTGCTCCATCCAACATGTGCCCTCCTTAATACCCACCACCGGGCTAACCCACCCCCTGCCCCCCTCCCCTCTAAAACCTTCAGTTTGTTTCTCAGAGTCCACAGTCTCTCATGGTTCATCTCCCCCTCTGATTTCCCCCTTTCACTTTTCCTTTCCTTCTCCTAATATCCTCCATGTTATTCCTTATGTTCCACAAGTGAAACCATATGATAATTGACTTTCTCTGCTTGACTTATTGACTCAGCATAATCTCCTTCAGTCTCATCCATATTGATGCAAAAGTTGGATATTCATCCTTTCTGATGGCAGAGTAATATTCCATTGCAAGTATGAACCATATGGACCATATCTTCTTTATCCATTCATCTGTTGAAGGGCATCTCAGTTCTTTCCACAGTTTGGCTATTGTGGACATTGCTGCTATGAACATTGGGGTACATATGGCCCTTCTTTTCACTACATCTGTATCTCTGGGGTAAATACCCAGTAGTGCAATTGCAGGGTCATAGGGTAGCTCTATTTTTAATTTTCTGAGAAATCTCCACATTGTTTTCCAAAGCGGCTGCACCAATTTTCATTCCCACCAACAGTGTAAGAGGGTTCTCCTTTCTCACTGTGGAGAATTTTAATTGAGAAAGGGTGCTGGGGGAGCCTGGGTTGCTCAGTCAGTTAAGCATCTGCCTTCCACTCAGGTCATGATCCCAGGACCTAGGATCAAGCCCTGCAACAGGTTCCCTGCTGAGCTTCTCCCTCTCCTTCTGCTTGCTGCTCTCCCGGCTTGTCCTGTCTTTTGTTCTCTCTGTCAAATAAAAATAAAATCTTAAAAAAAAAAAGAAATGATATTGTATTTTGTCAAATGCTTTTTCTGCATCAATTGGCAGGATCACATGGTTCTTGTCCTTCTATTTTAAATTTCTTTTTAAAATTTTTTCTTTTAATTTTCCTTCTTTTTATTTTAAATCAATTGTCTTGATTGATTTGCAAATGTTAAACCACCCTTTCCACCCAGGAATAAATCCCACATGGTAATGTTGAATAATCCTTTTTTATGTATCCTAATGGCTAGTGTCTTGGTAAGAATTTTGGTATCCATGTTCATCCATGATATTGGTCTGTAATTTTCCTTTCTGTTGGGATCTTTATCTGGTTTTGGGATCAAGATAATGCTAGCCTCGTAGAACAAGTTTGGAAGTTTTCTTTCCCTTTCCATCTTTTGAAACAACTTCAGAATAGGTATTAGTTCTTCTTTAAATGTTTGGTAGATTCTCCTGGAAAGCCATCTGGCCCTGGACTCCTGTGTGTTGGGAGATTTTTGATTACTGCTTCCTTTTCCTTGTGGGTTATGGGTCTGTTCAGGTTTTCTATTTCTTTCTGTTTCAGTTTTTGTAGTTTATGTTTCCAGGAATGCCTAATTTCCATGTCCTCCAGATTATCTAAATTGTTGGCTTATAGTTGCTCATAGTCTGTTCTTAAAATTGTATTTCTTTGGTGTTCAGTGTGATCTCTCCTTTTTCATTCATGATTTTATTAATTTGGATCCTTTCTCTTTTCTTTTTGATAAGTCTGAGTAAGGGTTTATTGATCTTATTTTTTTTAAAGATTTTATTTATTTATTAATTTGAGAGAGAAAGAGAGAGAGAGAAAGATCACAAGTAGGCAGAGAGGCAGGCGGGGGGGAGGGTGGGAAGCAGGCTCCCTGCTGAGCAGAGAGCCCGATGCAGGGCTCGATCCCAGGACCCTGAGATCATGACCTGAGCCAAACACAGAGACTTTAACCCACTGAGCCACCCAGGCCCCCCAAGGGTTTATTGATCTTATTAAGTCTTTCAGAGAATGAGCTTCTAGTTTCATTGATCTGTTCTACTGTTCTTTTGCTTTCTATTTTATTGATTTCTGCTCTAATCTTTATTACTTCTCTCCTGCTTGGTTTAGGCTTTATTTGCTGTTATTTCTCCAGCTCCTTTAGGTGTACAATTAGCTTGTGTATTTGAGATTTTTCTAATTTTTTGAGAACTGGTTGTACTGCTATGTACTTCCCTCTTAAGACTGCCTTTGCTGTATATCAAAGGTTTTGAACAGTTGAGTTTTCATTTTCAGTTGCTTCCATGAGTTTAAAACTTTCTTTTATTTCCTGGTTGACCCATTCATTCTTTGGTTGGATGCTCTTTAACCTACAAGTGTGAGTTCCTTCCAAATTTCCTATTATGATTGAGTTCAAGTTTCAAAGCACTGTGGTCTGAAAATATGCAGGAACTACTCCCAATCTCTTGGTAATGGTTGAGACCTGATTTGTGACCCAGTATGTAATGTCTTGGAGAAAGTTCCATGTGCACTCACGAAGAATGTGTATTCTGTTACTTTAAGATGGAATGCTCTGTATATATCTGTGAAGTCCATCTGATCCAGTGTGTCATCAAAGTACTTGTTACCTTGTTGATCTTCTGCTTAGAGGATCTGTCCTTTGCTGTGAGTGGGGTGTTAAAGTCCCCTACTATTAGTGTACAATTATCAATGAGTTTCTTTAATTTTATTGTTAATTAGTTTATATAATTGGCTCCTTGCAAGTTATTAGCATAGATATTTATAACTGTTAGATCTTCTTGCTGACTAGACCCTATAAGTATGATATAGTGCCCTTCTTCTTCCTTTACTACAGACTTTAGTTTAAAATCAGAATTTGATATGAGGATTGCTACCTCAGCAGTCTTTTCGTGTCCATTGGCGTGATGAATGATTCTCCTCCTCCTTACTTTCAATCTGGAGGTGTCTTTAGGTCTAAAATGAGTCTCTTTCAGACAGCATATGGATGGCTCTTGTCTTTTTACACAATCTGATACCCTTTGTCTTTTGATTGGAGCATTTGGCCCATTTACATTCAAAGTAACTATCAACAGATATGAATTTAGTGCTTGTATTACGTGTAATGTTTCTGTTTCTGTATAGTGTCTCTGTTTCTTTCTGGTCTATGTTATTTTGGGCTCTCTCTTCACTTACAGGATCCCTTTTAATATTTCTTGCAGGGCTGATTTAGTCATCACTAATTCTTTTGGTTTCTGTTTTTCCTGGAAGCTCTTTATCTCACCTTCCATTCTGAATGGCAACCTTGCTGAATAAAGTATTCTTGACTGCATGTTTTTCTCATTTAATGCCCTGAAGCTGTCATGCCAGCACCTTCTGGCCTGCTGGGTCTCTGTGGATAGGTCTACTGCCAGTCTAATGTTTCTACCACTGTAGTTTAAGGAGCTCTTGCCTTGAGGTGCTTTCCCTATTTTTCTCTTCATCCCTGAAATTTGTGAGCTTCACTGTTATATGTTGGGGTATTGATCTATTTTTACTGATTTTTGGGGACATTCTTTACCTCTTGGACTTGAATGCCTGTTTCTTTCTCCAGATTAGGGAAGTTCTTAACTACGATTTGCTCAAATATACCTCCTACTCACCTCGTCCTCTTCCTCTGGGACCCCAATAATTTTAATATTGTTTTGCTTTATGGTATCACTGATTTCTTGAAGCCTCCCCTCATGGTCCATTGGTTGTTTTTCTCTCTTTTCCTTAGCTCCCTTCCTTTCCATCACATTGTCTTCTATGTCAGAGGCTCTTGCTTCTGCCTCATTTACCCTAGCTGTTAGAGCACCCAATTTATTTATTTCTCTTTTTAAAGATTTTATTTAGTTATTTGAAAGAGAGAGAGATAGCAAGAGACAGTACAGGTGGTGGGAATGGGAGAGGGAGAAGCAGGCTCCCCACTGAGCAGGGAGTCTGATGACATGGAGCTTGAGCCAAAGATCCTGAGGTCCTAATCTCAGCCAAAGGCAGACACTTAAACTACTGAACCACCCAGGTGCCCCTACAGCATCCAATTTAGATTGCATCCCAGTTAAATTATTTTTAATTTCAGCCTGATTAGATTTTATTTCTGCACTAAGAGATTTTCTAGAGTCTTTATGCTTTTTTCAAGCCCAGCTAGTAACTTTATAATCATTAACCTGATTTCCAGCTCTGACTTTTTACTTATATGCATATTGATTATTTTTGTGGCAGAGAGTATTACCTCTGGTTCTTTCCTTTGTTGTGAATTCCTCTTTCTAGTCATTTTGACCAGAGAAGAATGGATGAACAAGAGAACAAGGTCAAAACTATCAACCATGACCCAAGCTAAATACACACTAGAGAAAAACAAATAGGTCAGAAACCAAAAAAGGAAAGAAAAAAAAGGGGTGATAGTGGTGGAAAGAGGAATATAATCTCCTAGATGGACAAAACATGGTGATCCACTTGGTCCTGGGTGTATTTTGGTCTGTTTGTTAGAAGACCTAAATCCCAAAATTTTAAAGAAAGCAAAATTTATATATCTGTAAAAATAAAACTGAACACAGTGAAAGGAAGCCAGAAATAAAGAATATATCTATAAAATGTAAATGTAAAGATGGAAGTTAAAAAAAAAAGACTTAGAAACCAAGAGTTGATAAAATAAGAATTTAGTCAAAGAGGAAAAAAGAAGAAAAGGAACATTTTAAATGGAAAGATAGAATTATGAGGGAAAAAAACCCTCAAATTCTATATACTATTTTCCCCTAGCGCTGGATTTATGAGGTTCTGTGTGCTTGGCAAACTGATGTTTCAGCTTGTCTACTGGGGAGGGGGTGGTGCTATCCTGATTTTCAGGGGTCTTAGCCTGAGCAGAGTTGCACCACTGCTTGTCAGTATAAACTGTTTGGGTTCTTCTTTCTGGGTTTTGTTCCCTGAAGGCTTTCCATGCTCCTTCAGAAAATGAAAATAAAAATGGTGACACCCTGATCTCCAGGCCTGGAGCTGAAAGATCCTGTCCCTCTCTCTTCAATAAACCTTCAGAGAAAAGCAACCTTCACTTTTGTGTGCGCCAGACTCTGCAGACTCCTGAAGGGAGGAGGATCTCAATGTTTCTGCTCTTTGCAGGGCCACCACACAGAGAGTAGTTGCCGGATCCCACTAGTGTTCCTGGTTTACGGCAAACAGCTGAGAGTTCATTCCCAGGCTAACTAACCATAATCAGCTTCCCCTTTTCACTGCTTGGGAAGTCTGCTGGCTCAGAAACCAATGTTCTTTCTTTGACCCCAGGGATCCTGAGAGCACACCGTCCCATCTAGGATTCTGCCTTGCTTCACCACCCGCTTCACCACCTGGCCACTTTTCAGGGAAGGATGTCCCTCACTGGAGCAGATTTCTAAAGGTTCTAATTTTGTGCTCTGCTGCTGTATCACTTTCTGGTAGCCGGCTTACAGAGGCTCCCTCCCCCTGCTGTTTATTTTCCCATATAGTTCCTCTGGTTCACTTCTTTGCACCTCCTACCTTGAAGAAAGTGGTTGCTTTTCTATTTGTAGAACTACAGCAATTCTTTTCTTACATCTCAGGTTGAATTCATAGGTGTTCAGAGTGAGTTGATAGTTATCTAGCTAAATTCAAAGGACCAAATGAAACAAGGTCCCCTACTCTTCTGCCATCTTGCCTCTGTCCCACTGTTTCTTTTTTCTCCTTTCCTTCCTGACTCTTCTGTATTAGTTTAGTATTTTTTAATTTTTAAAAATCCTTTTTAAAGGGGCGCCTGGATGGCTCAGTGGGTTGGAGCCTCTGCCTTCAGCTCAGGTCATGATCTCAGGGTCATGAAATCGAGCCCCGCATTGGGCTCTCTGCTCAGCAGGTAGCCTTCTTTCCCCTCTCTCTCTTCCTGCCTTTCTGCCTACTTGTGATCTCTCTCTCTCTCTCTCTCTGTCAAATAAATAAATAAAATCTTGACAGAGAGAGACAGCAAGAGAGGCAACAAAAGCAGGGGGAGTGGGAGAGGGAGAAGTAGGCTTCCCGCTGAGCAGGGAGCCTGATGTGGGGCTTGATCCCAAGACACTGGGATCATGACCTGAGCTGAAGGCAGATGCTTAATGACTGAGCCACCCAGGCGCCCCTAATTTAATATTTTTTATGTTTCCATTTTATTTCTTTTTTTTTCCTAAGAAAAGCATATTTCTTTGTTTCAGGATTTTATAATTGCATTAGAGTTTACAATATACATATTTAATTATCCATGATAATTAAATTATCATGATATTAAACATAAATATTGTACCACTTCACATATTTTCTAAGCATTTATTACAGTGTGCTTCCATTTTACCCTTCTCAGCCATTGTGTTATTGTTCATCTACATTTTACTTCTACACATTATAAAGTCCATATATCTTTTGATTTTACTTTAAACAATTGATTATCTTTTAAAGTGTTTTTTAAAAGAAGAAAAACAAAAAAATAAAATAAAATGAGGAAAACAGTCTTTTATGTTACATATTTACTATTCCCAGCACTCTTTATTACTCGGTGTAGATTTGAATTTCCTTCAGTTGTTAGTTTCCTTCTGCCTGAAGGACTTTACTAATTTTTGTAACCCAAGAGTGTCAGCAATAAATTTTTTTTCAGTGTTTGTCTCAATGTCTTTCTTTTGATTTTGTTTTTGAAAGATATTTCCCCCAACATGGAATTCTAGGTTGACATTTTTTTTCACTCAGTACTTAAAAGATGTCATTGTCTAATGGCTTATTTTTTTTTTTTAAGATTTTATTTACTTGAGAGAGAACATGAGTGGGAGAAGGAGCAGAGGGAGAGAATATCCAAGCATACTCCTGCTGAGCGTGCAGCCTGATGTGGGGCTTGATCTCATGACCCATGAGATTAGAACCTGAACCAAAACCAAGTCTGATTCTTAACTGACTGAGCCACTGGCTTATATTGTTCTTGATGAGATGTCTTCCTCGGTCTTACTTATTCTTGATTTGGTTCCTCTCTATGTAATGTGCTTTTTTTTTTTTTTCTCGACTGATTTTAGCTTTTCTCTTTGTCACTAGTCCTCTGGAGTTTGATCATGTTTTGTGTATGCATGATGTGTGAATGTGCATGGGGGTTTTCATGTTCTTTCTACTGGGGGCTCGCTGAGTCTCTTTTATCTGGACATTTATAGTTTTCATCAAGTTTGGAAAGTTTTTTTTTCACAATTTCTTCAAAATCCTTTTTTGTCTACCTTCCTTATTTTCTAGGATTTCAGTTATGCATGTGTTAGGCCAATTATTATTGTTCCACAGCTCACTGATGTTCTCTTAATATTCTCTCTTTCCTCTTTGTTCATTTTAGATCATTTCTACTGCTATGTCTTCATGTTTATTGATCTTTCTCATGAATCATCTAATCTGCTGTTAAGAGCATAAAGTGTATTTTTCATTTCAGATATTGTATTTTTCATCTCTATACATTAAATTTTTGTCTTTTACAAGTCTATCATTTTTCTTTCCATCATTTTCATGCTTTCTTTTACCTTTCTAAACTTATGGACTATAGTTATAATACTAGTTTTAATGTTTATGTCTACTAAGTCTATAAGCTGCATCTTGTCTGTGTCTATTTCTACTGACTGATTTTTTTAAACATTACAAATCATATTTACTATGTTTTTGTATGATATTGTGAAATTTATATTATTAAAAATGGAGTGCTGGAGTTTGTTGTATTCCTTCAAATAGTTTTGGCTTTGTTCTAGATGCAGTTAAATTCCTTGAAATCAGTTAAGTTTTTATGAGACTTGTGTTTGAGCTTTGTCCAAGCAGTTTCATTCTGGAGCTAATTTGGTTGCATTACTGAGACCATACCCTTCTGAGGGATTTAATGACCCCTTGTAATAGGAGGTTTCTTCTTGCTTACTGGTGGGAGCACAAGCCACTGATCGCATCAGTTCTGGGAATTATTACGCCTACTTCCTCAGGCTGGCATTCTCCCCAGATTGCATCATTCTTTCACATGGATTGGTACTCAAATAAAGGTTTGAGGGGTCTCTATGCAGACCTCCACAGCTTGCTCACTCAGTAAGGTCCCTTCCTTTTTGGTACTCTCTCCCACAAATTCTGCTTATTTTGGCCTCTGTCTCCAGTAACTCAGCAGGCTCTATTTGGTTCCCTTTTCCATGTGATCAAGCTTAGAAACTCTCCAGGCAGGACCTAGGCATCCACTGGGCACAGTCTGTTATGGACTGAGTTGTGTCCCCCTGCATTCATATGTTGAAATCCTAACCCCCAGTACCTCAGAATGTAACTATGTTTGGTATAAGACCTTTAAAGAGGTCAGGTTAAATAAGATCATTAGGGTGGGCTCTAATACAATGTCCCTGGTGCCTTGATATGAAGAGGAGATTGAGACACAGACATATAGAGGGAGGCTATGTGAAAATACAGGGAGAGAACAGCCTTCTCAAGCCAAAGAGAGAGGCCTCAGAAGAAACCAACCCTGCCCACACTTTAATATCAGACTTCTATGCTCCAAAAGTGTGAGAAAATAAATACATATCTGTTGCTTAACACACACACCCCTACCCCAGCCTATGGTACTTCGCTATGGCAGTCCCAGCAAACTCATGTACCTCATTTGGTTCCCTTCTCCCAGAAATCACTGTTCTATAGTGTTTGTGTTCTAAAGTCCTGTATTCTGCTTGATTTTCTAGTTATGTAAGCTGGAAGGTAAATCCAATTCCTGCCTTCTGTTATGTCCATAAGCAGAAGTCAGAACTAGCTTTAGGCACTCAGCAACTCTGCTCCAACTCTAGTTTAGGATCCAAGAAGAGATGACAATGCATAGAATGTCAGATTAAAAAGAAGTCTAGAGGAAACTAAAACACAGCTGTAAGAGGAAAAAAGCTTGACTACTATAATAAGAAACTCAATGTCAAAGGGACTTAAAGAGATAAAATTTGATTTCTTTCCACACAGTACCTTGGGCAGGCAGCTTAATGGAGTCAGAGTTCCCTGCGTCTTGCTTTCCTGCTATCTGTAGAGCTTGCTCTTGTCCTCATGGCCAGAGCTGGCTTCTTAAATAGATATGCTCCAGTTGCCAGAAAGAGGGAGAGAAGTGGGGAAGTGTGTATAGCTTTCCATGCCTACCCTGCTCATGGCCAGGCCTAGCTGCAGGGAAGTCTAGGAAAGTATTTAGGGAGGCCATCTTGTACTCAGATAAGATTTATATTTCTATGGAAGAAGGGGAGAATGACAGCAGTCTATGTCACACCAGTAAATTTTTTTTTATTTGATGAGATGAGAAGAAGTTTTTAAATGGGATATAAGAGCAACTAACCCTCACAAAATCCTGTGCACCAGAAAGCATCAACATAGCTGGGCATTTTAGGAAGTGACCAGTGAAGATTTGTTCAGAATGGTGCATTTCCACTTGACTTGTGGCTGTGAAGTGGCTCTATAGGAATGTCCCTGGACGGTGATGTCAAGCCTGATACTGAGTAAGAGATAAGGAATAAGCAAGCCTGAGAGATCTGGCCCCAAATAAAATTCTGGGAGACTCTGGGGATATAGTGTGTGCTAGATATAAAATGTGATAGCTGAACTGTTTAACTTACCTTTGTGATATCAATTCTGGATCATAATTTTAAGTCTAAACATCCTTACAAGCTCCTCTAGGAGTATGTTAGAATATCATGCCCCAACACAACTGACAGCTTGTCAGTTTTTACAGAAATGTTAGACTACAAAAAAAAAAAAAGAAAGAAATGTTAGATTACAGAAATATTTTACTTGCCAGGGAGAAATAAAAGGAGTCAAGAGCACACTTGATTCAAGGCCTCTTTACCACAGGGATTTGGGGTTATTTTACATAATAGTTTTCCAGAGTGTAGGGGGCATCCGTAAAAATGGTGTCCTGGACCCCTACCTCTGTTTCAAGAAAACTAACCCCATCTAATTTATATTAGGCTTCCAGATGAGATTTCATTTGAACAAAAGGTTTTAAAAATACAAAGTATAAAACAGTTCATTTATAATTTGCTTGCTTGATGCAACTCAAAAATTTGTATTAAACGATCATTCCAATGCCTGGAAAGTGATCTAGTCTATCATTGAAGAGAAACCTACCTCCCTTGAAAATTCTGCCTGTTCGTCCTGGGAGCCCCTCACAATAGTCAGAGGCCATTCCAACCCTGGAGCTCTGAGAGCAGTGCTGTGTTACCACTAACCCTTCTCCAGGCTTCAGAGCTGCACATTGTTGGTGGTTTCCCACATGCCCCTATGGCATGCCAGCCCCAGGTGGACTCTTGGTGGGGCATGTAGCCAGAGCAGGGTGCAGCGGGACACACTACATCCACCCACACACGCAGTTTTGGATTTACTTATGTCATATCATCCTTTTGGGGGAACGCTAGTCACTCTGCAAATGATCTTTGGTCAAATGCAATGATTTGTTGGTTTCTATATACAAGGTTTTACAATTATTCAGGTTGGTGCATTAATCTCTTCCCTTTAAGGTAATTGTGACCTTGATTCTACCATCTGTTATATCTACCTATCCCACTGAGCTTATGGTAATTGATAGATGTGATATTTATTCCTTGATGCCTTCACCTAAATTATAGAATGCTTTACTGGGCAGAGCCCTGTGGTATGCCACTAGAGACTCCCCTTCACATTGACAGTGATTTGACTTGGCCCCACAGAAGATTTTTAAGTCTTTGATTAAAATCTAGGTTCTTTGATGAGTTAATTGAAAAAAGTATAAATCAGTGTTACTACAAATGAACAGCTGAGAAGTCATTCCCAGACTGATTTACATTTATTAGGGCTATGATGCATATTTAAGAATCACATTAAAGGGCTGGGTTTAGGGTAATGTGTTGAATTTGCCATGATTTTAATAACTCAGCAATGTGGAGGGTGTGCCCCTCCTTCCCTTTATAAGTGCTCAGCACCACAGCAGCTGATAACTGAACAGAGAGAAATAGCCAAGAGGGAGGCTTGCAGATTCCGCATTGCTACAAAGCACGTCTTGAACATTTGAAAGGGCTGACATCAAACACGGAACCAGTCTGGAGAGTAGGATGTTTTCACATCAGAAACCAAGTGTCAGAATTGCAGCTTTGAACATCAAAAAAGAGGGAAGAAAAAAAAAATCTGACAGCATTGATATCCAAGGGACAAGCTCTGAGACCAAAGATAGAGTTACTTGTGCCAAATTTTTAAAGATCCTGGTTGAAGGGTCGTCTTCCAGGACCTGCACCCTGTTTGTTTCCTCTGTTCACATGCTCCCTGGCTGTATAGGAAGAGGTTCAACCAGGCCTGGGGTTTGGAATGGGGAAAGACACGGAGGCACTGGCTCACCGCTGTCAGGTCCTTTTCTTCCGCCTTCGGTTTGTCCCTCGTAGCCCTGCCTTTCTCACTGTCCCATCTTCCCCTCCCCACCTTCCAGCCTCTGGAACTTCCGGCCCATCTTAGAGTCCTTATGCCATGTGCATCCTTTAGCTTGCTGGAATCATCCTTAAAAATGGTGATTCTCAAAACCCAGAGGGGCCCAAACTGTCTAGACTTTTCTCATCAAGTTGACCTGCAGCCCAGATCAACAGACCATCTACTAGTCCCCCTGAATAGGCTTCAGAGAGACCTCCGGGTCTGCTCTCCTGCTCTTGTCCTCCACCCCCCTGTTTCCCCTGGCCTTCTACCTTCCCCAAGGATCCTTCAGCCAATTATTTCTGCCTAGCTCTCTACGGAACTGGGAAGTGGCTCCAGGACTCTGATGATGGCTTGAGGTCCTTCAAAAGGAATCAACTGCAAAGTAAATTTGTTAAGATTATCAGCTTGTCAGCCACATCTGCTTATTTTCTTTAAATAAATCTTTTATTTTGAGATAATTTTAGACTTACAAAAATTTGCAAAAAAATACAGAATTCTCATACCTTTCACCTCGTTCCCCTTACATGAACATCTTAAATAACCACAGCACAATTGTCTAAAATTAACATTGGTATGCTGCTATTTGACCTCATTCGAATTTTGCCAACTCCCACTAATGTTCATTTTCTTGGCCAGCATTCCATTTTGCATGGACCCTCTTTGGCCTCCTCCAATCTGTGAGAGCTCCCCAGTCTTTCTGTCTTTCTGTGTTGTTTAGGACCTTGTCAGGGCCCATCTTGAATATGGGGAAAGCTGTATGACATTTCTCTCTCTTTATCTTACTTTATCTTCTCTATTTTTTTCCCACTGTGGGGAGGAAGGAAGCAAACACCATTCTGCCTCAAAGATGCCCTGTTCTGTTTAGTGTCAGACTTCTTGCACGCCTGGCTGGTTTCCCATGGATGTGGACGTGCATGCCCTCATGCCCTCTCCCTTTTCCCCTTCAGAACCAGCTCAGTGCTTGCGCATGGCAGCTGGTCAATAAATGTTGACTGAGCTGGGTTTAGACACTTAAGAGAATTTGGTGCTTGTGGCCTTGTGTGGGGTGTGGCACGTGTATGTAAGCATTTGTAGAAGTATGTCCTCTACGAATAGGCTATGAGTACTTTCTGTTAGCCAAATTAAGCCATTTAATTTTTCAGTGAAAACTTGTCGAGTGTCAACTTGGTGGCAAGCACTGTACTGATTAAACCCTCTCTCAATTCCTAGAGAAACAGCCAATAAATCAATGAGGCAGAGTCCCTGCCCTGGGGTGAGGCAGTCTTTTGTTGGAAGCAAAGGCTCACTGTTTGGGGCAGATATCAGGGCTCTGGGAACACAGAAGCAATCAAGGAGGGCTTCCTGGAGGAAGTGACATCTTAATTGAGACCAGAAGGTTGAGTGAGAATTAACCAGGAGTGAGGGGGTGATAGGGACCTAGGTGAGGGTCTAAAGCAAAGATGAGAGACAGTGCATTTGGGGAACCACAAATCAGAAATAGAGTCTCTCTGTACCAGGTCCCACATCAGACACCTTCTGCACATTTCCTTTAAGTCTTACACATCCCAGAAAGTAGGCATTATTGTCCTCATTTAAAGATGAGCTGAAAGTAACTCAGAGAGGTGACTTGCCCAAGTCCAAGGCCAGCAGGAGGGAGTCCTGATGTCTAAACTCAAGAAAAGGAAGGCTGTGCTTTGAATTTGAGGTCTCAGAGGATGACAGATGAAGCCTTTGTGAGAAGTAAAAGAAGGGATCTCTAATCTGTAAAAAGACATAATAAAGCGTAATTTTGTACCCACTTCCCTGAGTTTCCTGGCTGCCAGGAGCCAAACTTTATTGGCGGTGGGGGCTCAGAAGCTACAGTCGGCAGGCAGCTGCTCCCTGCAGGACACTGTGGCCTTGTGACCGTGCACTCAGACCTGTGACCGGGTTGCAGACACAGGGCGAGGCCTGGGCCTGGCACAGCCACCTCCCTGTGCACTTAGCTGCCCAGCGTGGTTGTTTTGGAGATCACCACCAAGGCTTCTGATTAAGCTGGGAGAATTAACAAAAGCAGCATCGGCTTCAGATGACAAGTGGTTGGACCAGGGGGACCCCAGATACCTGAGCTCAGAAAGTGGAGCCATAACGCGGACAGGCAACTATGGTCCTGGACACACAGACATGCATCACGCAGGCCCGACAATGGACGAGGAAAAGCCTTTAGGCTTTAGAAAGGGAGCCTGATTTTTAGAATAAGCGCCGTGGTCAGTCATGTGACCTTTCTCCCTGGCGTTCTATAACTGATGGGTCCTTAAGCAGGCTATCCTGAGCTACTCCAACAGGTGACCCAGGAGTCACTGAGGGACTTTCCATCCTCCGACTGTGGGAGACACACTTCCCTGAAGGCCAGCAACACTGTGCTTCTTTGGGAACCTGGCACGCTGTGGGGCCCACATGGCCAGCCCAGCAACTGTTCCACAAGCATATACCTGTTGCTCTCTTGAGACCTGACTCCCATGCACTGCTTCCAAAAGATAATTTGGCATTGAGGATGGTTACTTTTAGACAATTGTGTAGGGCTGGGCTGGGTGGCATGAGGGGAAGTGGAGAGCAGCAGCTGCAGAGGGCAAGAGACTTGCCCTGGTTTTCCCCAAGAGCTCAGTTAGGGGGTGGATAGAGCAGACAGCTGCCAGACAAGCCCTAGAATTGAAAGGCCTTCAAATATGCACAGGTTGCTGTCCCTGGAGGGCCACTGGGGGCATAGTTTCTTGCAGCCTGTGACTACCCTGGCAGGAGAAATGAGGTCAGTTGTTTCCACTTTGCCTTTTTCTTAAAAGGGTGTTTTTCAGGACTAGCTGGAGGTGGCCCCAGGGGAGCCAGAGATGAGGGAGGGAGAGCTGCAAACTCAGCAAGTGACCAAAGCCAGCGTGGAGGTGGAGGTGACCTACAGAGGGAATCAAGTGAGCCTCAAGCTCAGGGGTGAGTATTTTGATGTTTGTCTTCCATTTAGTTTACTCTACGCATGGTTTTCTCTGTCCACCTATCACAGGATTTATCTGCCTCTTCACTTATTATTTATTATATCTTGGCCCTGTAGACTGGCTGGTGGCTGCCTGATACTCTTGCACATCACTGATGAATTAAACAGTTCCTTGTGGTTGGACATTTGCGTCCCTTATAACTTTTTTTATTATTATGGATAATGCTTCAGCAAATACCCTTTGACGTAGTTTTTGTGCTCATCTGTGATCATTTCTTTTGTTAGATTTCCCCAAAGGCCTCAAAGTATGAACATCTCAAGGCTCTTGGTACATTTTGCCATACGTTAAAGCCACACCTTAAAAGGTGAAATTTCAGAGTCATGGGCCAACCTCCTGGGAGGTCCTGCCTGTCACAAAGCCTTCCTTGCTGGCTCAAGCCACCTGTCTCAGGTCTCGGGGAGACGCCAGCGAGAGTCCTGCATGGTGCTGCTGAGTCCCTCCGAAGACAGGCCTCTCCTGGTCCTCTCAGACAGTGAGGACCTGTCTGCCTCAAGTGAGGGCTCAGTGAGATGCTTTGGAACCGCACAGCCTGACACTCCAGATGGCAAGAGGGTGGGCATTCAGAGCCTGAGCGAGCCCCCGGTCCAAGTGCTTTAGGGGACAGATGGCATTTTACATATCGTGTGTCCCCAGAGTTGTGCCCAGAAAAGGTGCTGTGATAAAACTTCGTAAAAAATAGAGGCTGGAGGAGAAGGAACCAGCAATCATGAAATGAGCCGGGGCAACTTGTCAGTGGGAGGCTGTTAAGGAAAACGGATGTCTGAGGGGTGTAGATCCATTACCAGAGGAAATTTAGTGACAGCTCATTTACATATTAATGTGTATTTGTTTCTTTGCACTTATTCTAGTTTGGGCAATCTACAATTCATAAACGGAACTGGAATTTCTGCAGCTCTGTCTAAATGCACATCTATTTGAACACTCTCTTTTCCATCATTCTCATGAGCCTGATCGCTCTACATTAGCAGCATTGAGGCCCAAGGTGTTCCCTGAAATGAAGGCATTGAATGGGGATACTTAATCTTGGCAGCATGTTAACATTTCTGGGAAGCTTGTAGAAGAGGCTGACGCCTGGACTGACCCCAGGCCCGATGGACCATATGGGTCGGATGGAGCTGGATGTGCTTTTCCCCAGGGAGGCTCACATGCTGCTGGGGCCCGAGGACCACAAGTACGGGCAGCTGGAGAGACAAAGATGCCCCCTCAACACTTACCTGGTTGGCTTTGACCAATCTCAGCTGGTAGGAGACTCAATTCCTATGGAGCATATGCTCATTTAGCCGTTTCTTTTTTAAACTTAAAATTTGAAGAAAAATTCTGTGAATTTTTGTTGCTCCATGTAAACATGGAGCATTATGAGTAAAATGCTGTCATCTCAGAGTGACGGCTGCTTGGCAGAGCAGTGCTGAGCCTCAGTGGGGTCGAGCCTGGCTCATCCACAGGCAGAGGGACAGCCGCGGATACTGCCTCTCCTGTCCCTGCAGAAAAGTTACCTTCAACACCTACTATAACAGTCCGTAGGTAATGAGTTGATTTAATCAGTATTAAAAGTGCTAATAGCAGGGGCCTCCAAGGAGCTTAGCCGGGGCTGCTCAAGGGAACTACCTGTTACTGTGGATGCAAGCCTCTTTCCTCTTACAAGGGCTGTTCTAGGTGACCCTCCCAGGCAGCGATTCCCTTTGATTGTCAAAAACATCAGGGTGCAAATAAAAGGGGGGGGGACAAATAGAAGAGTGGAACTGAGTGGACTTAAGTGAGAGCTAAACTATCAGACGCAGCCACCGCCATCGTCATCTATTCCAGCATGAAGCCTCCCTAGCTGGCCTCAGACCCTTCTAAGCGTAGGGAGCACCCTGACCGTCAGCAGCCGTGCCCTGGCTGGATGGGGCTACCAACGAAGCTTAGGAAGCCCTGGACTTTCCCAAGAGCGTTCTCAGCCGCACTGGGGAGCCTGAGCCGGTGTAGCGGGCTCGTGGGACAGCCCGGGAGCCGGCCAGCACGGTGGACCTGACCCTCGGCACACATAGCACAGCCCTCCCTGCATGGCTAGCCTCTTGGGAGGCACCTCCCTCCCTTGGCCCCCTTCTCATCTGACTTTTACTCTCCTTGATGGAGAGGACGACGTGAACTTGGGGCGCAGGTGTTGAGAGCACCCCGCTCCTTCGGTCCATTGTCTTTAACATCAGTATTCTTCAGCAGGGCTATCCCCCACCTGCTTTCTTCAACTTTTTGCTCTAAACTCAGTTCCAATTCCACCCTTCTTTAAAAATTTTTTTTCTTTTGAGCTAACTGTGGATTCATCTACAATTTTAAGAAGTACTGTGGACAGATTCCATGTACCCCTCACCAAACTGCCCCTCAGGGCTGGCATCTTGCCAAACTACAGTACTGTACCCAGCCAGGAACTCAAGACAGGTATATCCATTGACCTCATTCAGACTT
Organism: Nasua narica; assembly: GCA_028533885.1. Classification (NCBI taxonomy): domain Eukaryota; kingdom Metazoa; phylum Chordata; class Mammalia; order Carnivora; family Procyonidae; genus Nasua; species Nasua narica. The sequence goes on along the minus strand of CM052811.1, from coordinate 78,156,278 downwards.
GGCCTATTCAGCACTTGTGTGAGCGTCTGAGTGTGTGTGTACACACGTAGTTAGTTCTGTGCAACTTTACCACACATATAGATTCATGTGACCACCACCGAGATACACCTCAACCCCTCCCCATCCCCCTGAGGATCCCCCTGCCATTCGTAACCACTCCCACCTCCCTCCTGTAACTCCCCATCACTTGCGACCACCAATCTGTTCTCCAACTCTGTAATTTTATGATTTCAAACCTGTTATATAAACAGGGTCATACAGTATGTGACCTATTGAATTTGCCTTTTTTTTCAATAATGCCTTTGAGCGCCATTCATGATGGATCCATTTCTTAGATCCATTTCATAATGCCTTTGAGAGCCATTCGGGTCATTGCCTGTATCAGTCAGCAGTTTGCTTTTTACCGCTGACCAATATTACATAGGATGGACATACCAGAGTCTGTCTACCACTTCTCCATTGAAGGACATTTGGGTCTTTTGCAGTTTGGGGCTATTATGAATAAAACTGCCATGAATGTTAGTGTACAGGTTTTTTGTGTGTGAACGGAGCTTGCATTTTTCCAGGATAAATGCACAAGAGCATGCAATGTCTGGGTCATATGGCAGTTGCATGTTTAATGTTTTAAGAAACTACCAACTGTTTATCAGAGCCATCATACCATTTTCCATTCCCACCAGCTGTGAGTGAGAGACACAGTTTCTCCACATCCTCACCAGCATTTGCTGTTGTGACTAGTTTTTATTTTAGCCAGGTGTTTTTTAGGTGTGTAGTGGCATCGTGGGGTTTTGATTGGCATTTCCTTCCTGGCTAATGACACTGAACATCTTTTTATGCATGCACTCATGTGCCACTCGTAGATCCTCTTTGGTGAAATGTCTCTTTGTGCCTTTTGACCATTTTCTAGTTGAATTGTTTAGTTTTCATTCTTAAGTGTTGAGATTTCTTTATATATCCTGGATATAACTCCTTCGCCGGCTATGTCCCTTTTCCCCCTTTAAAACAACAACAACAACAACAACAACAACAACAACAACAACAACAACAGCTATTTTTAATGTGCTTCCTTAACTTCAGTTTGCCTGGGGCTTTTGTCTGTCTCCACATCGCCTGCTGCCTGCTCCCTTTTGCAGTGGCTCTCAGCCCTCTGCCTCCACCAACAGGATCAGACCCGACCTGTCCCCAGCCTCCTTAGCCTGCCCGCCCAGCCCTGCATCACTCTCCATACCAGAGGCAGGAGAACAGGAGAGTTCTGGCCAGGCTGTGAGCCCGAGGTGGGGGGTCCCAATGGCTGGCCCCCATCCCCTCCTCTCCTGCAGCCTTTCTTCTGGGACTGAGCGTGTGGCAGGAGCTCCGCCCCCAGTTGTGCAGCAAACCAGCCTCTGCCTCCTTCCTAAAACAGGAGCCCCACTGAGCACTTCCAACAGGTCCCCACCTATTTCTTGGTTCTTCTCAGGCCTCTCTTATAGGTCCCTGGCTCCCAGGGTCTCTAAAACAGGGACATGTACTGGGTTGCTGGAACTAGAGGCCACCTCTGAGCTCTGGAGAGCACCTCCTCCCTGAGTCTAGTGCTCTCCTCTAGAAAACCTTGTTTTCACCGGAACAGCTTCTCTCCTTGGTAGGCTGCCCACCCACAGCGGACGAGCCTCCTTCTCTGCTTGCCAGGCTGGCCTTTCCCAGGGAATACAGGTTTCTTTCTTTATTTTTTTAGATTTCATATATTTATTTGGCAGAGAGAGGGAGGCACATGAGCTGGGGGAAAGAGCGAGGGGAGAGGGAGAAACAGACTTCCCGCCAAGCAGGGAGTCCGATCCAGGACTCCATCCCAGGACTCCAGGATCATGACCCGAACTGAAGGCAGACGCTTAAGTGACTGAGCCACCCAGGGGCCCCAAAGGGTTATTGGTTCTACTCTGTGACGGACGCTGCGGTGGGGCTGAGAGAGATGAATAAATGATTTCCATCCCCAGAAACATCATTTGGCCATCGACCCAGGCTATGATGACGTGGGGGGAAGAGTCTGGGTAAATGAGGCTGGGAGATCTAGGGAGGTGGGGGCACTCTGCTGGGGAGGCAGGAGCCTACTCCCCATCCCTGGGTTCCCTGGCAGCCTCCTCACTTCCCAACTCCAAAGGGAGTCCCGTCAGTTCTAGTCTGACCATGCCCCTCTCAGCTGAAAAGCTGTGATGGCAGGCAGCTCGTGCCTGTGGCCCTGCTGGTCCTAGACAAGGGGCCGCTGGACGACTCTGTGGATGGTGGTATGTGGTGCCATCCGCTCTGTGTCCGCCGTGACACACACACTGCTTCTCTCCTCATTCTACAGATGAGGAAAGGCAGACTCACCGCTGAAGGAACTGTCCCAGCAAAGGGCGTGGCAGTCCTATTTGCTTGCAGGGGCTGCTGAGCTGCCTGATGGGCTCGTCCTCTCTGACTAGGGTCAGACAGGGTGACAGACAGGTCAGACCCCTGACAGGGTCACTCTGCAGGTCCGGAGCAGCAGACCCCACTCTCTGCGCCCCATGGGGCCAGCTGAGCTCACACCTCGCCATCTCCAGGCTCGCCGACAGAAGGAACAGCATGCCACGTGACCCTCAGCTCCCCCGGTCACCTCCCACCATGACTGCAAGGGCCCTCAGACCAGGGGTCCTGTCGCAGCTGTCCATGTGGCTCCATCCTCATGGGCACGGGGCTGGTCTGTGGGTCTGTGGGCCTGCCTCCCCCAGTGGCTTCCCCAGGGCAGATCTTGCTGGAGACAGAACGAACTGGGCAAGAAGCCCCAAGGGAGCTGGATCAGAAGGTTCTTTCTTCATCTCCGTGACACAACAGGAGAGAGGGTTCTGGTGCCCTAACACCTCTCTCTTCCTGGAACGGGTGGCAGAGAAAGCACTTGCCACAGAGCTGGAGGAGTCGTCCACCTCCACCTCCCTGATGGCCTCTCGACGTCAGCAGCCAGGTCCCACAAACATTCCAAGGCAGGGCCACTGACCCAGGAGGCTGAGGCCCATCCGGGGCTAGAGCAGCATGCCCTTCCAGGCCATGTTTCCCCACCAGCTGTAGGTTCTCCTGCGCCCACAGCTGCAGAAGGGCGTTTCCTCTGACTTGCTTCCCCATGTGCTTCTCCACCTCATTTAACAGGATTTCATCCTGAGAACCTAGAAAGCGGAGAGATAGGCTCCTGGACTAACATGTCTAATGTCACATTATAATGAGTACATGTGACACAGAGCTTGAAGGTCTTGGGCAAGAAGACAGACGTAGCATGCACTTCCTAGAGGCTCTTCTGGGAGAGGCCAGCAATGGGCCTGAGGCTCAGCTGCCCCCAATCTGCTCTCTTCTCCTTCCTGTGCCATAGACCAGCTGTGTCCCAGGCTAATGCCAGCCGTCCCTCCACCTGGCCACGTAGGGGAGCGGCCAGCCACATCTGCTGTGAAAGGGCACCCTGGGTCGCAGGGCCCCAGCTCTCTAGCCTAACCTGGAGAACCTAACGCGGTGCTCTCCAAGAACAGGGGCTCCTGGAATCCGAATTGCCCACGTTGTCGCCCACGTCTGTGGATGCACTGTGAAGCCCTGGGCATGTGGAGGAATTCAGTTCGTGCACTAGCCTACTTCTTCCTTTTCCCCTTCAGGTCAGTGGAACCTGGTTTTGAAAGGAGCCTTGAGATGGAGGACAGAGCTGGGGCAGCCCTGGAGGCCCCCACCACCCGTGTTTCCCATGCCTGGCCTTGCTGAGCTTGGAGGTATGCCCACGCCCTCTCCCTTCTGCAGACTCCGATCTATTAGGAGGTGAGGCGTCGCACAATTAGTGCCCTGGCCTGGTCCACTGAGCAGACAACAACATTAAGAGAGCAACGCCCTTGTACCCCTGACGGATATGTGCAGAACACCCAGTCGCTTCCTCCATGTAAGGGTTCTGGGACATCTGTAAACGAAATGGTAAGTAACTGTGGGGCATCCATGCATATGTGATTAGTACATTTTTAATGCGTGTCTTTTTTTTTTTTTTTGACACTGGCTGAAAGAACTTTTTATCACTTTTATGTATGGAAAATTCAACAGTGTCCACGTAGCCCAGTTTGGTGGCTGTTTCTTGAGCCTGTGCCTTTCCCAACTTGGCAATGTGAGCCACCAACTTTGGACCCAGGGCACTGCCTTCCCAGTGATGGTGGATCTTCTCACATCTGTCACTGTCATTGGTCCTGATGGCTTCCCCCAGCTTAGCCAGAGCCCCTTTGTCTTCTGAGTTGACCTGTGTGAAGGTGACAGTGGTGCAAGTCTTCCTGGGGACCAGATGTGCTAGCCTGGCCTTCGCATTGATAATGCGGTAGGGGACCCCCATCTTATGACACAGGGCAATCGGGAGGACAGCCAGCTCAGTGGGATCCACGGCCTGTGTAATCACTACCAGCTGAGGCTTCTTGTTTTCCACCAAAGTGGTGACAATATTAACCCCTGCTTGAAGGACAGGCGGCCTGTCGCTGGGATATCCCCTTTGCCGGCAGCTTTGTTCTCAGCCTGGGTCAACAATCTCTGCTAACTCTTTTGCTCTGTCTCTGGTCTGTACCTGCAGGCTGCTTAAGCAGCTGAGGAGCTATGTGGCCGTCCAGGGCCTGGGGGAAATGGTTAATCATGAGAGGTCCTTCTGGATGTTGATAGACAATAGCCTTTCGCTGCTGCAGCCAGAAGTAATGGGCCCTTTGACAAAATGGGCGAGGTCCCTTTTGGGCTGGATCCCCCCTCTGATGACAGAATTCTTGGGCCTTTTCTCAAACACGTGCTTGACCACCTCCTTGGCCTCCTGCTTCTTGATGTCAACAGGGGCTGCAGCCACCTTCCCCTTAGCTTTCTTCCTTTTGGGCATTTTGAGTGGCCGGGGAAGAGAGGCGTGTCTGTTCTTTTTTAGAAATACAAATATAGGGCGCCTGGGTGGCTCAGTTGGTTGAGCAACTGCCTTCGGCTCAGGTCATGATCCCGGAGACCCGAAATCGAGTCCCACATCGGGCTCCCAGCTTCACAGGGAGTCCGCTTCTCACTCTGATCTTCTCCCTTCTCATGCTCTCTCTCACTCTCTCTCTTTCTCTAATAAGTAAATAAATAAAATCTTAAAAAAAAAATACAAATATAGCATTTGGGTCCGAAGTGCCCCCGCAGGCCAGTGCCATCTCCCCAGGCACTGGAAGGGCCCAGCTGTGAGGAGCTGTGGAGGAGCCCTGGGCAGTTTCTTGTGGCAGGATTGTACTTTTAACAGTAGGAATTGCATACGAGTCATTGATCAAATCAAATCAGTAAAGTATATTTATTGAAACAAAACATTGTCTGTAAGAATGCTTTTTTTAAATCCCAGCAAAGTTCAGTGGGAGATTTTCATTCAGTGTATTTGCTTGACATACAATTCACTTACTTTAATTATGAGATTAATTTAATTATTATAAATTATTATTATTATAAATTAATTATTAAATTAATTACGTTAATCATGAGAACAGCCATCAGAAATCACGGTGATGGTTCTTAAAGCAGATGCCTTCCCTCTCGGGGTGGACAAACTATGGGCACCTCCTATGTGTGTGTGTCTGAACGCACGGGTTCTGGAGGCTGCTAGGAGGGTCTGATTCTCAGCTCAGCTGATTGTGGGTTGTGAGACCTCTGAGAAGCTACCCAACCTCCCTGCTCCTCCACTTTCCCATCAGTAAAACAGCACAAGAGTACTTGTGTGCAGAGAGCTAATAAAATTAAATGAGATCATTGGTAAAATGCTTGCAGCCCAGTCACTGACAGCTAAGATCATGTGTAATGCTAAAAAGGGGAAGGGTAGCTAATGTTTCTCTCCCTCTGGAAGCATACCGCTTAGCAGGAGAAATAGACTTGTATGCACACAGCTCTTGCCTTATGCAAGAGATGTTAGAAACAGATGCGTGCTAGATAGATCGAAAGTGGAAAAGTAACACAATCACCCTATGTAATTACTCATATTTATTTTTCTATCCTGAAAGTTATTTGTTAGGAATTTCATTTACGGACTCTAATGAGGCCAATTAGAGAGACACTATTGGGTTGAGAACACGGGTGTAGACCAGTTTGCAGCTCAGCGGTGAATTTGCAGCTCAGGCGGCAGCCCACTTGGCAGCAGGGCCTCAGCGCGTCAGGCCACTCCATTTTTAACTGCATTGCCTCAGATGTCATGAAGAAGGCATGAAGCCTGAGACTCAGTGCCAACGTGTCCTTGATCCAGCCTTCCTCAACTTCCCTTGGGGACATGTATGTGCTCAGCCAGCGCTCGTAGACTGTGGAGCTGCAGCCATGCAACCATGCCCCGCCCCCCCCAGAGAAGCTGAACCCCCTGAGTTCACCCCAGACATGGCACAGTTTGTGTGGAACATCCGAACCCCTGTTTGTGTGTCCTTGGAGCTGCTGTATACACACAGAGGGTGTCACCCTGAAGTGTACATTAGGTTGTCTGGGATGCTTCTACCCCAGACCCCCTAGGTGCAGGAGCTCAGGCAGGGACCCAGTGTTGGGACCTTGGGAAACTTCCATGTGATTTCAGGGCATGGCCAAGGTGCAGAATTGGCAAGTAGGTGCCAGGTCCTAAGAGCACCCTTACAGTCCACGGTTGGGGTTAGGGGATTGGGGAAGGAAGAGAGCCGCAGCCCTGCAAAGCCCGCCTCCTCCCAGCCCACTAATGAAATTTAACAAAGCAAGTGGCTGGGACCTCTGCACTGAGGGCACCAAACATGGAGGTTTTCAGTTTCCATCGCCCTATCTGGCCTTCCTTGCTGAGGTAGCCCTGAAGCTGTGAGGAGAAACATTCCAGCGGAGGTCCCTACGAGCCCTCAGATTAACCCATTAATAATCAGTGACCCCATCAAGCTTTTTTTAAAGATTTTATTTATCTGAGAGAGAGAGAGAGAGAGAGAGTGCACAGGGGAAACAGCAGAGGAAGAGGGAGAAGCAGGCTCCCTGATGAGCAAGGAGCCTGATACGGGGCTCCATCTCAGGACCCTGGGATCACGACCTGGGCTGAAGGCAGACATTTAACGGACTGAGCCACCCGGTGCCCCACCCGCCCTCCGCCATCAGGCTTTATTGAGCGTGAACTACATTCCAGGCACTGGGTGTTTCCCTGCTGAAGACGGTGGCGGGCACAGAAACCAAAGGGGGCATGGATAGCTTCTGGGGCATGGCAGGCGGGCTGCAGGGGGCACCAGCTTCCAGAGGGAGGGTGGGACCATCAGGCCCTCTGCAACTCTTTGTACATGAAGGTTACCCTTTCCAGGGCAGGACACAGAGGTTCTGGCTGGTTCTGGGCCTGGGGGCCCGGGGGTGGGGCTGGCATTCCTGGAAAGCCTTTGCAGGGGAGGTCAGCTCCGCAGAGTCCGCCACCACTGTTCCCTGTATCGTGACTGTCATGTGGGCCAGGCTGTGACTCATTAAGCTGAGGCCAGGCACTTGGTGAGGGATGGGGTCCACACCGCCCACAGCAACCAGGATCTGTTTTGACCGATAAGGAGCAAGGGTGAACTATTTTTTGCCCTGAAAGAAGTCATTATGGGCAAATAATTGGCCTGTGTCTGTTTTGGAAAATGCAACCACTGTTGAGGAGATCATCATCTGAAAGCAGGAGACAAGGAACTTTGCGTTAATTGCTTGGTGAGCTGCACCTCACGCTCCTGGCCCCCGTTTTGAAGATTGGGGGCTTCTGTAGGGGCTGGTCATGATTTTCACCCATAGGCCGGCTTTGCCTCCTTTCTGCTGCCTTAGTGTGGTGAGTCATGAAAGCCTCACACCTCAGCTGTCCAGGGGCAGGCCCTGGGGCAGGGGACGGGAGCTGCGAGCTGTAGGCTGCCATCCCCAGGAGAAGACACTGGGAGTCTCCTCTCCTGAGCAGGGGCCAGGTTCTCTGTGCACACAGCGGCCACAGCCTGGGAGCCTGATTATCTCTATCTGACCAGTTTCTGTTCTGGGCCGGAATTTCTGTTCAGCCCCAGCTGGGGGTCCCGTGGAGAGGATCAGAAGGGCCTGGGAGGCCTCTCTTGCAGGAGGCCCTTGACAAAGACTGTGCCACTTCATCCTTAAACCTGAGAGTAGGTCTGTCACAGCCACATTTTCTAGATGAAGGATCCCCGACCTGAGAGCACATTGTCAGTAGGTACTCAGCCCTTGAACTTGACTCTTTTTAACCCAGGAAATACCAGTGAGATGAGCCCGGCAGTAAGGCCGGTCCTCGAAGGCTGAGAGCCCAAGTGCAGGAGGGATGCTGGGAGGCTAAGTAGGCTCAGCAACCTGGGGGCCTCTGGGACTCCAGGGCCTGTGGTTCAGAGTCTGCCTGCCCAGATGCTGGCCTTCCTCTGCAGGGGGAGGACGAGGCTCAGAGGACTGTTCGCATATCTCTTGGCCCCAGGAAGTCCCTTAAACAGGGCCCCAGGGAAGTCCCCTAATTAGAGACCTTGGGTCTCAGCCCAGGGTGCTGAGTACGCAAACAGGCAATTAGGCTAAAGTACACTTTGCCCTGAGTAGGAATGTCTCTGGTGCTAATGGCCATGTTGGGGTGCTAGGAGTCTGTCTGATGGGATAAGTGGGACTCTCGGCAGACTCCAGCCTTCTTAAGCCCCACAGTGGGGAGGTGGGTGGTGTGAGATCGGGGCTCCGGGAGAGGATGGGAAGGCTGTGCCATGCTACTGGTTTCTCCTGTCATCCAGGGAGCGGCCGTGTCCCCGTCTGCTCGGGGTCGGGGGCATGGCAGCCCACACAGCGGAAGTCAGCAACTGGCAGGGTGTGCGCCCACTCTAGGCCCAGGTGGGAGGCCCGGGATTTGTCCCCATGCCTGCTGGCTGCATCGGCTCCCTTTTCTCAGACACTGCCTCCAAACCCTCTTTAATCTACTTCTAGATTGTCTGAGGCCGACAGCGTGGAGTCCCAGGTTGTGCTGAGCTTGCAGTCACCGACCACTGTGCGCTGCCGACTTTCCATGCGGGCCGCTTCCTGAGCTTAGAGAACATCTCTCGCTTCCTGAGCTTAGAGAACAGACATCAAGGCTGAGTGCAGATCCTGGCCCAGGGGCAGAGTCACTCGCAGTCTTCGAGGCCATGGTGATTCGCCGGGTACCTGTCGTCCCTCGACTCACGTTCTAGCACCAGGCAGGGCACGGTGCTTGGGAACTACCCAGGAGTGGTTAGCTTGGCATTCTGAGTGTTTCTGGGAGACGCTGTATGTGAGAGGGAGGAGGAGTGGGGACCAGAGAGGAAGGGAGGGGGCATGTCCCAAGACTGGAGAGGGGGAGGCCATCTGAGGAAGCTGCAGCAGCATCTCTGCGAGCAGCCTGGCTCAGGAGGCCCAGGGTCTGGGGCGGGAGGAGACATCCTTCTCCCACCGGCCCAAGGCCCCCACTGTGGCTTCACACAGTGCAGTAACACTGTAGGGAACTTCCAAATGCCAGTCAGTCCTATGGTGACAGGAAGTGGAAAATGTGGGGAAGAAAATGCCAGTCCAGTCGTGACCTGCCCAAGCCCACTGCGGGATACCACCGTTTCTCCACTCCGGCTGGGAGCGTAGATTCTGAGCCTGGACGGGAAGAACATTCCACGCCCAAGGCCTGCGGGTGGAGGGAACTCCACATGGTGGGGAAGGGTCCAGCTTCAGGAACAACCCCCTGACCTGGATCTTCCCCCCAGCGGCCTGGTGGGCCCGGGTACAGGCTGGCCCCCAGACACCACCAGGCATCCTGAACATAACCACTACAGTTCCCTGAGCGTTGGCCTTTCACTGGAGGGGTCACAGCTGTTTGCAAGTCTTAATTCCCTTGAATTAAGGCAGGGATGGATGGGCAGCTGCGGGCAGCAGACACCCCCGGAGCTGCCTCTTCCCAACAGCTCTGGTCTGTGCTTTAGAGCCTGGCTCCCTGAGCCCAGGGCAGATGCTCGCATTTACCAGCTCGGAGCTGCACAGAGGCTCCACATCCGGAACCAAGTTATGAATCATAATAAGATTCTAGGAACAGCCAGCCCAACACATGGGAATTCCCAGGGAGTTACACAAGCTCGGAATCTGGCCCAGGGAGCCTGAGACAGAGTTTAAGTTTCAAACAAATCTCAGAGCCCTGAGAGCATTTTATGGAGGAGATAGAAACTGGGCTTGCTGCTTTCCTGAGGGACATGAGGACGTGTCCATTTGAAGGCCCTTCTCTCATTCTCGCTCCAGGTGGAGCTGAGAACCCTGATAGGAGCCAATGACTCCCTGGGAAGCAGGCTGTGTGCTGAGATGGGGCAAGGGTGTAAGGCAGGAACTCTGGGGAACAGGACTGGAAGACATGGACAGCCAGTTAGAGGGCTATCTTGGAATTGTCCCCCAGAAATGGAGGGGTTCCACAGGGCATCTGTCCAAGTGTCCCCTTCCACCCCCAGCTTTCTGAACCTTAAGTGCCTTGGAGGCTCCCTCACTGGAGTGACAGGAAAGCTTCTGGAAACAAAGGTGCAGCCAAGGGGAGGCATGGCCAGGTAAAAGTCACCAAAGCCGGTTGCCATGACAATGGCTGCAGTAAGTGGTAGGCTTGGACTCTTCCAAGGTGGGACCCAGAGGGCTATTTAGCTTTCAAGAAGCGGACAGTCATCTCCAGTGGCTCAGGAAAGCGGCAGGAGTGAGACAAGGGCATTGCCAATGGGTGGGATCTCAGTGACCTCCATGGGTATAAGTCCTCAGAGAGATGCACGCCCCGGGGAGCTGGGGAGTCAGAGACTGAGGTCCTGAAGGCTCCACGAATGCTCCATTCACTCACCACTTCCTACAGGGCTGGCTCATTACATTCTCTCCACTGTTGGCCTCTGTGCACTCACTCATGGCCCAGCACCCCTGCTCCTGCCTCACCTCCACACGGCCCCTGCAGTCAAGGATTCTTGAAAACCCCAATGTTCATAGCAGCAGTGGTCACGATCACCAAACTGTGGAAAGAACCAAAATGCCCTTCAACAGATGAGTGGATAAAGAAGATGTGGTCCATATATACAATGGAATATTATGCCTCCATCAGAAAGGATGAATACCCAACTTTTGTATCAACATGGATGGGACTGGAAGAGATTATGCAGAGTGAAATAAGTCAAGCAGAGAGAGTCAATTATCTTATGGTCTCACGGGTGGAGCATAAGGAAAAACATGGAGGGCATTGTGAGAAGGAAAGGAAGCATGAATTGGGGGAAATCAGAGGGGGAGATGAACCATGAGAGACTGTGGACTCTGAGCAACAAACTGAGGGTTTTGGAGGGGAGGGGGTTGGGGGTTGGGCGAACCTAGTGGTGGGTATTGAGGGGGTCACGTATTGCCTGGAGCACTGGGTGTGCTGCATGAACAATTAGTCTTGTAACACTGGAAAAATAAAATAAAAGTATTTGAGGGGAAAAAAAGAAAAAGAAAAACCCTCAGCATGGAGAGAAAGAGACACACTGCAGAGGACAGGGAGACCAGGGAGGGGATCGCAACACACCAGAAGAGAGACTGCTCAGGGGAGATATGAAAAATCCATAGCTATGAGTAGCTAGGAGGCACAGGTGGAACCACCCTGGGCACCCCCTGGGCGGGGGCAGAGGGATGGAGTGGGGGCTGTGCGTTAGAAGGAGGAAGCGGCAGCAGGTGGAGAGTGATCAGACTTTAGGAAGAGGAGGAAGGCTGTGTGGAGGGCCGCCCCTGGAGCCTGCCTGGACCCTACTAGTCAGGACTGGGAGAGATTCCCCTCAGGATGTGCAGGGTGCCTGGGCCTTGGCGAGGGGCTGTGTCCAGCCAGCGGTCAGATCCAGCAGTGAGGCTCAAGAGAGGGAGGCTGAGGCACAGCTCTGAGAGTCTCTTATCTGAGGAGGCCATCAGACATTGAGACTGCACGGGGCCATCAGGGAGAAAGGAGCCCTGGGGTCCCCAGGCAGAGAGTGTCACAGCCAGAGCTGAAGGGAGAGAGAGCTTCCAGAACGAGGGGCGGGGGCACCTGGCAGAGCCAAACGAGGCAGAGCAGGCTAAATGAAAGCAGGGCAACCACTCCGAGAATCGATTTGTATGTCAGACTCATGTCACCCCACTCTATTGTCACATGAGTGAAGCTTTCCAGAGGGGCGGGGTGGGCCCAGGCTCCCATGTGGCCAGGAGGCAGGCATGAGCAGGAAGGGCCCCGGCCTGTGGAGACCTCCTCTCTGCTTCTGTGGGGCTTGGCAGCAGTCAGGTCAGAGTGGCCATGGGCACAGGTTCATGTTGCCTGGAATATACTGACACTTTCTCTGCCCTTTGTACCTGAGGACCCAGACTCTGTCTTAAGCCCTCCCTGGGTAGCCAGGGCCCAGGCAGCCTTGGGGAGCCTCCTGCCTGGTGTTCCGTGGCACTAGTGGTCACAACAGCTTTGGGATGAGGATCGAGCATCTGATCCTCTCTTCCGTGTCACCTCTCAGCTGGGCCAACTGACTTGGGGTGTGGTCCTGCTTCCTAGACACTGAGAGTGACCAGAGACGGCCAGACGGACAGCCAGCATCTATCTGGGCTTGCTGTGAGGGAGGAGCCTGAGGGCTGTGTCCTGTGCGGAGTCCTCGGGGTGCAGCTGGATCCCATACCCTTGGGGCATCCGATGGGGTGATAGGGTAGAGGTATGATGGAGGAGCCAACATGGGTCCTCAAGGCCCTTTGATAGAAGATAGCAGGTCAACTTCTTAGAGGAGAGGAGAGGGCTCACCTCCACAGACAGCTGCTCCCCCTCTGAGGCCCACTCTGTGTGCTCTCCCAGGTGGTGACGAGATGAGTGTCTGTACAAGGAGGCAGTGCTGTGAGCAGGACATCCTTCTAGCATCTGTGAATCTCTCTGATCACTCCTTCTCTGTGGGAAAAGGAGGCAGGGATCCAGGTACAGAGATGGTGTCAATTCGACAGAAGTTTGGTCCATTCAACAGAAGTGAATGGAACAAATGGGAGCCCTGGCCCCAGCCTCACCCAGAGTCACAATAGCCAGCAGGTGTAGATGTGGGGCTGGAACTTGGCCCCTGACCCCCAGGCTTCCCTGCTTCCCCCTCTGCTTCCTTTCTTCCCTCCCCTATGGCACCCCTACCTCCACATGGGTACCACAGCCTCGTCTCAGCCCTGAGCCCCAGCAGTGGCAGCTGGCTGGAACTACTCAAGCTGGCGAGCCATGTCTCAGCCTGGTTGTGAGGACATCACTCCCAGGCCACCGAGCACCAGCCTGGGCCCTGAGCAGAGGCACCCATGCAGTGGGGATGGATTTTCATTCTTTTTCACTGAAAGAGCTAGTTGCCACTCAAGTGGGGGCACCTGGTACTCTGGGCCATCGGGGTCTCTATCATCCGAGGCCACAAAGGGACAGCTAAGAACCCACTGTAGCTGATGGGGGACATCATCTTCCAGCCCAACATCAGGCTTTGGGGAGCAAAGAGACACACGGGAGGGCCCCCTGTTACTGCTTGTGTGCTGTTACAGAATGCAGGAGGTCAGGTGGGGACGCTGCCAATGGCCCTGGGTCTGGAATGTGGTCTTTGGAGCCGGACTGCTTGGGTTTGAATCCTGGCAGCACCACTTTGCTTTGGCCTCCACGGAGTTGTTTAGTTGCTCTCTGCCTTGGTTTTTCCCATCTGTGAAATGGTCATGGTAACAGTCCCTGCTGCATGTGAGGACAAAAATGAGAAAGTGCATATAAAGCTCTTCATGCAGGTCAGCAGAGTGAACACTTGTCCTTCATATGCACTTACCGTCCTCACCATCAGGGATGCAGCTGAATTCTAGGATCCAGGTGTCCGTTCTCCACCATTCTCGGATCCTTCTCCACCTTTGGTCTCATCTGCTTCCCGGGCTGTCACTGGCTCCCTCTGTCTTGCATTCCATTTGCCCAGAGGGAAACCTCTTGTTTGGGTGGTTTGATCAGTAAGGAGCCCCCGCTGCTGTTGCTGGAAGGGCCCAGATCCTGGTCAGACGGGCTGGGGTTGGGATGGCAAGGGGGGGTCACCTGGCACACAGCGGTGCGACCGCTGTGGAGGCTTTAGTAGCTGCTTTACTTAGGAGGGGCTGCGGGCAGTCTAAGCCTCTGTCCTGGCCAGTAAGAGAAATGAAGCCTCAGATCCCCATCAGCGTCTGAGCCAAAGTGTGACCCAGATGAACGGCAGGTGAGAGGCAGAGGCTGAGGGATGGAGTCTGGTGTCTCCTTTCAGCAAATGCACCCACTGTCACATGAGGAGGGTTCCCCGGGCCTGCTACGCAGGGGATCCAGAGGGGCAGTGGTAGCTGGATGGTTAATTTCATGTGTCACCTCGACTGGGGGAAGGGAGGCCCAAAAAGCTGATAAAACAATATTTCTGGGTGTGTCTGTGAGGGTGTTTCTGGAAGAGATTAGTATTTGAATCCGTAGATGAGTAAAGTTCTGCCCTCGCCAGCGTGGGTGGTGTCATCCAATCTGTGGAGATGGAACAGAACAAAAAGGCAAAGGAGGGGTGACTATCTCCTTGAGCTGAACATTCATCTTCTCCTGCCCTCAGACACTGGGGTGCTTGGTCCTCAGGCCTTCGGACTCAGACTGAATTACACCACAGACTTTCTGGGGCTCCAGCCAGCCGACATAAGATTGTGGGACTTCCCAGCCTCCATCCTTGGGTGAGCCAACTCCTGTAATAAAGCTCCTTTTCTATTCGTACATATACCCTGCTGGCTTCGTTTCTCTGAAGAACCCTGACTAACACATAGGCCCATAGTTGGGAGGGTTCCCGGGCATCCTCCCTTCCCTCTTCCAGCCCCCCGCCACCTCCTCCGGTTTTCTTTACACTCTTATAAAGAAATAACTGCAAATAAGAGAAGAGTTACTTAAGAGTGGTCTTCCTCAGGAACGTGTGGACAGCTTCCTCCTTGGCCTTCACCATGGCTTAGCTTATTGGGAAGGCCCTTCCTGTCTGCCCATTTCTCTCCATGTCCTTGCCACCACCCTATGCAAGGGCATCACATGTCTTTTCTGGAACTTTGTGGTAGTTTCCTCATTGGCTTCCTTACATTCCTACAATCCATTCTCTACCTTGCCCACAGATGGAGTTTAAAGCACAGATATGGTTGTGCCCCACTCCTTACGCTCCTCAAAGAGGCATTCTTGCCTTTGGCCTAGAAGGCTCACCCCTGCTTGCCTGTCCCTTCTCATCTCAGTTCCTCCTTCTGTCCCCTCTCCTCTCACCTGCCCTGGCCAGCCCTCTCTCTTCTCCCCCCGCCTCCCACAGCTTGGCCCAGCTCTCTCCGGCCCTCTGGGTACTTGCCCATGCACGTCATTCCCCAGAACAGCCTTCCCTCTCTCTAAAAACCACCTGCCATGCTCCTCCCCCGGCAACTAGATGAGATTCTCCTTGTCATCCCTCTGTACTTTGTATGCTAATAATTACTTGCCTAGTAGCTATTATCTACGCACTTAACTTTTGACCTCTTTATAATGTGGTCTCCACAAGCACAGGCTGAGCTGTGTCCCCCCACATTTATATGTGACTATACTTGGAGACGGGTCCTTAAAGAGGGGATTAAATTAAAAGGAGGTGGTGAGGGTGGGTCATGGTCCAGGTATGACCATGTCCTCATAAGGTGAGAAATCTGGACCCAGACACACACAGAGGAAGGCCAGTGAAGGCACAAGGAGAAGGTGGCCATCGGCAAGCCAAGGAGAGAGGCCCTGGAAGAAAGCATTCTGCCAACACCTCAGTCTTCCAGCCGCAGAGCAGTGAGGAAATAAATGTCTGTTGTTTATGCCCTCCACTCTGTCCTCTGTCACGGCGGCCCTAGCAGGATGACACAGGCGTCATGGATTTGCTCACCTCTGTTTCCACAGCACTGAACACAGTGTTTTCTGACTGACCCACCAGGGTTCCAGCAGGCTAAAGCTCCGGGGATGCTCAGCCTCTTGAGCGGGATTGTCTTGCCTCCGTTCTTCTCTGTGATGCTGGTGCCTGGCACAAGGAGTCTTAGGAAACAGCTGTAGCATAAATGAGTACAAGTGGGAGGGATGGGGAGAAGGTGCACAGATGCAGAGCAAACGTCCTGAAATGACCGTGATAAAATGGGCCACATGCTCAGATTTCTCTGACAGAAACGTGCTTACCCCATTTCTGGGCAGGAGGGAGCTTCTTCCCTGCTATCTTGGCACTTCCCACTCTTGCCAAGAATCTCCAGGCAGGAAGCAGCTCGAATCTTGTCCTTGAGTGGGCTGGATCCCTCTGCCATGTGCTACCAACGCCTGCTCTCCTCAGGCACAGGGCTTTTCGTGTTTCTAGTTACTCATTCAACGCTGGCCTTCCTCTCCAGACTGAAAACTCCATCTTCCCTCACCCTGTCTGTAGGGGTAGCCTGGCACCTGTGAGTGCCCCCTCGCCACGCATGTCCCAGGGAATGATGGATGGAGACTGGAGCCAAGGTGCGTGGATGGGTACACTCCTTCCATGCTCTTTCCTTTCTGCCTCCTGGCTTTCAGCTGGTTCTACTTTTTAGGACATTGAAGAATGTGATTTCCACCAAACAGAATTTTACTCCATATTTATGTCCAAGTCTGTTGATCTTTCCTATGGGATTTGGTGTTTATACTTCACCTTTTGAAATAGGGTACAGTCTGTCTGATGGTCCACTTTCTCAGACTTTGTTAGGTTGTTTCTAGGAGCCATGTCCTGGAGTGGGGTATAGCCCTGTGGAGTGGGCATCTGTTGGTTTTAGCTGGTTAGTCATAATCTTCTTCAGTTTTGCCACCAGCACCATGGTGGGGGGGCATCCTCTTGCCTCCATCTTTAATCGGTGTGGTTTGGCTAGATGACAGCTCAGGGACAACCTTTATCTCAGGTCCCATCAGTTAGCAAATTCCTGCCCTCTGTCAGGCCAAGTCAGGGAAATAAGCATGGGCCCAGTCTGAACTGGTGGGGTCAATCCTAAGATTTTGTCCAGGACCACTGAGAAAGACTCTCTTTCTGTGGGGGTGGCTGAGGTGTTAGTCATCCCAAACCTGCTAGTGATGTGGGGAGAGTCTGCCTGAGAGAAGGGAGACAACATGGAGGACAGCAAAGCCAAGATACTCGAGAACAGCATATGAGTACCTGGATCCAGCTGGGCCTGAAGGAAGTTTTACCTCAACTAGCTGCTGCTACTGCTGCTTCTGCTTTTTCTTCTCCTTTAAGATTTTATTTATTTGGGAGAGAGAGAGACAGGGAGAGAGCCTGAGAGGGGGAGTGTCAGAAGGAGAAGCAGACTCCCCACTGAGCAGGGAGTCTGATGTATAACTCCATCCTAAGACTCCAGGATCATGGCCTGAGCCAAAGGCAGTTGCTTAACCGACTGAGTCACCCAGGCGCCCCTAAACTAGCTTCTTAATGAATATTCAATTGGCATTTTGGGCAGGACATTCTACACATTGCAAGATGTTTATCATCCCCAGTTCCCACCAGCAAAATGAAGGCCGTTTCCCTAGTCGTTATAACCACCAGAAGTACCCTCCATCTTTCTCACATATTCCAGATGGCTGCCCTTGGCTTTTCAGTTACTTGAGTCAAGAATTTCCCCCTTTTTATTTATTCCAGTTGGTTTTCTGAAATTATCAAATAAAAACTAATGACTGTCTACATTTTGGGGGGGGGGCCAGGGATTTAACCCTTAGCATGTCAGTTGGTCTAGGTATAACCTCTCAGAGCACAGGATGAGTTCTGAGAGAAGCCAACGGTCAGCACAGGGGCCTGTCAACATGGACAAATGGAAAGTTGTCTAATTCTAGTTCTCAGGGACAGACCTCAGCATATTCGGACCAACCTTAAATACTGGGATGACAATAGCTCAACTTAAATCAGGACACCTGAAGCTCATAAGCCTGAGAAGCACTGCCTTGTGGGCAACCAAGTGTGGCCCCTCTGGGATATATTAAGAGAGCCACTTGGAAGGGTAATACCAAGTGCAACTGAGATGAGAACTCCAACATGTTCAAATCAATAAGGATCCCTATAAGATCCACAAAGATGGTGACTGGGTCTGTGAGACCGGGCCAGTGGTGGGAACTGGCTTAGGGAGGGAAGAATTCAGGCCTCAGCAATTTCTCTGAGCAGCACAGGATTTAGGAGGGGATGCTGTGTCCTCCTCCACACATCTAAGTGAGAGGAGAAACATTTATCTCAACGTTGGAAAGAACCCAGAGCTGCGCTAGTCCTTCCTTCCCTCTGGTATGGGCCCAGGGTGTGTTCCCTCAGGCACAGCTCAGAGCAGGCTACTAAAAACCATCAGTGGCTCAGGGACTGAGCCTAGACTCCTCTTAGCATTCAGTCCTGTTTCAATCACAGCTCACCCATGCACTAGTGTGTGGTCTTACACCAAGCATCAGGCCTTGTGTTGCCTCCGATTCTCCATATATAAAGAGTACGATAGCAAAGCCCACCTCTGAAGGTGGTTCCAGCTGATAGCAGAGTGAGTGTTGCCTGCTACAAGAATCATTTTAGTATTGCTGCTGCATTCAGTAAAGAGCTGGAGATTGGATTTCAGAAGACCTGGTTCTGGCACTCATTGAACTCAGAGCCAACAGTATAGTTTCTTAGAGTCTTGATTTCTTCATCAATAAGAGGGGAATAAGGACCACATCTCAAGGAGGTGCTGTATGGATGAGGTGAGATGATGTTTGTAAATAAAGTATAAGGAAGAGATTGTGGATCATGTGTCGGTCCTTCTGTTTGGAAAAGCCCCAGGCCCTGGCCTCCCCCACCCTCGAAAAAGCCCAGTTTCGGGAGAGAGATTCCCAGAGAGGCATCCGAGGGGCTTGGCTCCCTCTCCCATGAATCTGCGCGCAGCTGTGCATCTCAGCCAGTTGCATGTTGTCCTGGCTGCTCTGCTGAGGGCTGGCTGCTCTTCCTCCCCGGAGCTTGCCCTGCACAACCGGTGTGGCTCTTCATGAAGAAATTGAAATCAAAGCTGGCCTGTGGAGCGTCTCCCCTGGGAGAGAAGGCCCAGTGCTCCCCCAGTGCAAACATGCCACCTTGTAAGTTAGAAGCAGAGATGTGACTCCTGCTCATAAAGTCCACGGGGACTGAGGCCTCAGCTAGAGGTTCCGCTTACTGGTGGGTCGTGACAAATGCCCACTACGCTGGCTGAAAGGTCGAGCTTCCTTGAGGAGAACACTTTTCTCCCTGTGGGTGTTCCAAGGGGAAGTTAGTTCTGTTTCCTTAGTGAGCAGGGGTTCAGAATGCAGAAGTTTTGTGACTTGAATGCAAAATGGAGCCAGGGCCTGTGAGGTTGCCCTATCCACCTCTACAGTCATGGTACCCCTGCCCCACAGACTTGTGTGTTGTCAGCTGGGCACCCTTTCCTGACATATTGTAGTGGCCACTGCCTACATGTCCTATGTCCCCCTCTTCTCATGCTCTCATTCTTGAAATTTTATTTCTGTGGAGGGTTTAGGGTCCAACTTCTCGTGCTACAGTAGGCTTGAGTCTGGGTCATAATGCTCTGTGAGCAATGTGACCTGAGGCAGTTCATTTCACCTCTTCTAACCTCCATTGCTCATCTAGCAAACGAGGATGAGAGTAAATTCCACTGAGGGTGGAGGGTTAAGTGAGCATGTAGTATACTTCCCTATTATAGTATTGGGCCCTCACTATACTCCCCGCCTGTGCTCATATACATCCATTTAATTTTTGTAGAAGACGAAAATGTCTCCTTGCTAAGCTTTCTTCCAGCTCAAGGATATGTGATAGTCAAAGAATATGGAGGGGGTGTCTTGGTTACAAAGGCAGTGAGATCTTATTTCAAGTTTCAGGCTGGTAGGGCACCCTCTGCCAGGCATTGGTCCATCTGGCTGATGTGGGGACAGGCCCACTTTTCTGGAGGTTGGTGGCCTCCTGAAGCCCCTCCTGTTGGTGGATTCCAGGCACTCTCCTCCTTGTGCTCCAGAGAACACATCCCCACAGCATGGGCACTGTGAGGGCCAGATAGACAAGGGCAGGGTGATGAGTGTGCTGGTCTGGGGGGTCAATTCCAAGTACTTCTGGAATCAATGGACTTGAGTACTGACATAGAACACTTTTCCGCAAAAAAAGGGAGGTGAGTCTTCTGGAAAAAGTCATTCTACCTTCCAGACAAATGAGCCACTGGAGGAGATCTAGTGGAGGAGAGCACACTCACCAGCTCAATCCTTACTGCTCATCCAGTGGATCTCTGGCATGTACTGGATATGGAGTTCTTGACATTCCTGGTCTCCTTAATGGCCCTCCACCCTGTGCTCCCCACATAGAAGCATTCTGAGGTGATGGGTGTGTGAGCCAACATGCTGGCCAGCAGGGACGCTGTGTGGCACCCGCCCCCTCATGCTCCTATCCACTTGGACATCTCTGCTCGGGCCCACTCAGCCTCTGCCCCCGCTTCGCTGCTCGCATCATCCAGACACAAGGCCTCTCCATGTTCATATTTATTTAAAGACTCAGAAACACAGGCATCATAGTTTGTCATCACTGTCAATTCTTCCAAAATCACACGCTGACATTTGTGTGTAACAAAAACATTGGTGTGTGTGTGTGTGTGTGTGTGAACTGTGCAAAGTACAAAGAACTTCCCAGCCAGGCAGCTGAGCTGTTTGGGGTGCCAGAGGCTGGCATTCACAAGGGGAGGCTGCCAGCAAATTGCCTGCTCACTATCTCCCCACTCAACTTCTGAGGCCCTCTGGTGGACCAGATGTCCCTGTCACTTCATGTCTGCTGACCTAGGTAGTGGCTATAGACTCTACTGCATTCCTCAAAGCAAGTCACCTTGGCTGCCAAATGCCACTGGTAACCAAGGTCTAAGTTGCTGGGCCGGGTAGAATGTGAGCGTTCAGACAAGGTGTTGGTTTCATCTTAGTAGCCAGAATGAGTTTGTTCTTTAGGACAAGTTGGGCCAAAGGGTCTAATTCTGCTCCTGCTCTTGTCTGTGGGCTAAATGGTCATGAAGGCTGATAGATTTGGCTAAATGTGTTTGAAAACAGCCCGGAGCATGGGGGCTGGTCGTGCACTTCCTTGCTCTCTGGAAGTCCCACTCCAAAGGCTGTCCTGGTGATGGCTGGCCTATGGCATTGCTTCCTTTCCAAAGTCATGCCATGCCTGCCCTAACTCTGCCCCAACAGTGGCCAGCTGATGCCTTGCAAAGGCACTGGCTGCCACCCCCAGCTCTCTTCTCTGAGGGGGTGCTGGGCCCTGGTGGGCTGCTGCCTCGCCCACAGTCACTAGGCTGTTCAGAGATTCCTACCTACCACAAGTGTCGTGTGGGCGGTGGCTGGGAGAGGAAAGAAGGTCCAAGTTAGTCTGTTTCGTTGCTTGGTAACTGTCTTCATTTTTAAAAAAAGCTTTCCTAATTATCTGGGAATTTGTTAGTTCTGGTCTCCCTGGGGGCACACATATCTCACTCAGCACATTCATCCATGCACATTTTCGGTGATGGCATGATTTTAAACATGCATGTGATTTTTGTGCATGGCAAGCAACTAATTTGGTATCGATGGCAAATGGATACCTTCTGGTTGTCATTAACTCAGGTACAGGGCTCCCTCGGTTTAAGCAGGATTTTGTCTTTCTTTGATTCAGAACAAACTTCTCAAGTCTATTAAATCTATGATCATCTGGAGAGAGGAGAAGAGCCTTTGCCCAGGCGTGATCCCAACAGTGTAGTAGCCACCTGGCGGTAACAAAAAGTCAAGTCACATCTCCAAATAAGAACTCTGAAAATAAGCGTTTGGTATTTCAAAGGCATCACATCAAGAGAGGGAATGTGTTTCTGGATTTGTTGCATCTTTGAAAATCAGGCGATCCTATGATACGAAAGGCTAATTTAGTCCGCCTAATTTAAATTTGAGTAGCTTTGTAAAAATAGAGAAAAGGGGCTTGCTTATCCATTGTGACTTTGAGCTGATAGGAATGTATTCCTAAGGTCTGACTCTCTGGAGAACAAGATAGGCTTATGACAGTGCTTCTGCCGTCTGAGTTTGCGGGGGTTCAGGGGTGGCGGTGGGCAGCTGGGCTCAGGAGGAGGCCTCGATGGACCCCGCCCAGGGTAAGGTCCTAGGATCAAAGGTGCCCCTTCTCTCTCCCCTGCTGGCTCCCTTGGATTCTGCAAGTCTGCAGCAATGCCTCAAATCCCTTTCTCCTCATTGTACTTCCAGTCTCTGGACCAACATTTATACTGCCTGATAGGGAAACATTTATTAAAGAAAAAAAAAAAAAGACAAAACTGTCACAAGGTGGTAAATCTGAACTGTGATTAAAAACTGTACGTTTCAGTACTGAGAAACCATATTTTGATAATGGTAATTGTAGTCCTTTTCTCTAAAGCAATAAAAGGAAAATTTCTGCCTTTTTAGGCTGGGGTTGACCTTCATGTTCTTTTTACTGCCACACACAAGGCAATTATAGTGACCCTTCCCTGAAATGGTTTCAGTTCTCGAATAATAATTACCACTGTCTAGACATAGCATAGGGCTTTGGTAAGGGTTTAAAGAAATTGGCTTTTTCCAAACTCCCTCCAATCACTTAAATGGATTCCTTCTTCTCTGCGGAGCAGTAGCCAACACTGATGTTGAGTACGTGGGCTTTTCAGAGTTTTTCAAAATTCACATGGTAGGTATAAAAATTCTGCCCACTTGATATCAGCTCAGACATTTTTTTTTCTTTCAAGCTCAACCAAGTCATTACTGGTTTTACAAAAAGGCAGCACCAGATGTATGAAAAATAGGCAATGTATGTATGACCTATTAGAAATATAGAAAGTCTGACAGCTTTACTTTAAAAAGATGTTGTAAGAAAGAAGCAATGCAAAGGGACAGTAGCGGCAAAACGAAACGTGTGGCTTATAATATGGGTAGGAAACAAAGCCAAGTGCGATCTCGCGCCTCCAACAGGAGCTGCGTGCGGGGCTGCCCCAGGGACTCTGGCGACCAAGGCCCTGGGCCAGGAACACCCTTGCTGAGTGGCCAGGTGGCAGGTGACTGAGGTATATAGAGAGGTGATGGAGCAATGTGGACCCTCCACAAGCAGCCCGGGGCAGCCCGTCAGACCTTCTGCTGACGCCCTGGGCCCACGTGCCTGCCACCCAAGCCCCACAGCCCTTCCGCAGTGCCTGGGCTGGAAGGGACAGCAAACTAGAAGGCTGCTGCTTAGCAGTCCGTCGCAGAGCCAATCCACCCGCATCAGCAGCTTCTCTTTTCAAAGATATTTCTTTAGAGTTTACGCAGAGGGAAGCATTTTGTTGGAGAACAACCCCAGGGTGTCTTGGTGGGCGGTTGTGGACAAAGGCATGACCTCCACATCCCCCGGCTCCCATCCCCGTCCAGGGCGGCCTCCCCAGGAGTCTCGAAAGGGACCTGGGACCCTCGGCGGCCTTGACTGCCTCTCTTTGCCCCCTGGGGATCCTTTGGCCTGGGGAGCGGGGTGCGGGGAGCGTGTCCTCAGAAGCTCTCCACGAAGCTGCCCGGGAAGAGGCCAGTGCGGCCGTTCCTCTGCAGGGTCCCCTTGTACCAGCCGTCCTCCCGCTTCTTGTGCACAAAGACGATGTCGCCTTCCTTCAGCTCAATCTCCGCCTCACTCTGGGGTGGATAGGAGACCACCACGCGGTACCTGGGGGGAAACAGACACCACATCGGGTGAGCCTGAGCCTCCGCTAGAGGATGACCCCCAAGGCCTCTCTTCGCCCTGCCCTTCCTTTTCTATCTGGTGTAAATTATTATAACTTGGGGCTACTTACCCCACTTTTAAAAATCTCTACTTTGATTTTAATTTTTATACAACCTTTTCATTTTTTTAATTAAAATTAAAAAATATAATTTCCCAAGGTTGTCCTTTTGGACCCTGATGTATGCTGCTAGAACGTTCCTGCATGAAATGTTGTCCCTCCCTCCAGCCCATCTGGGACCGCGGGGAGCCGCAGCTGGAGGAGAGCAGATTGCTGCTGGGGGTGAGGCTGGGCAGACCGCAGCAGCCACCACCCAGCCAACAGCCCCTCGTCCCAGCCCACAGTGTACACTGCCTGCCACTGGCCACAGGAGAGGAATGTCAGCCAGACCAGGGGCCCAAGAGCAGAATGACTGATGGCCCCCAGCGATTGGATAACCCACGAATAGGAAATGAGCAGGGGGAGGAGCCGTGGACTGGAGGGTTGGTGATGCTAGGCCTTGGAGGCCCAGGGCTTGAGCTGGACTAGAGGGACCATCCTCTGTAGGCACTGTCCTGCTGCTCTCTCCTTCCTGGTAGTGCCTGGGCTATGGTCCTGGCCCACTGGCTAAGGGGACAAGGGTGGGGGATGTTCCCTCACCCTCAATCTTCCGTGGGCTGCCGGCTGTGAAGGCCTGTCCCCTGGGTCCCGCCTCCCCCATAATCCACGGCCACACAAATGGCCCCTGAAGGAGATCATCCAGGTGTCCCTGCAGCTGGCTGACCTGAGGTCAGTCAAGAGGCTCTCTATGTGGAGTCTCCGACCTGTATATTTTGGCTTGGGAGAAACCAAAACATTATAAAACGAAAGCATTTCTTTAAGTGTGGCTGTAGACTTCATGACCCTGGGTCAGATTCCTGGCTCTACCCTGGACCTACTGATGATCTCTGTGGAATGGGGTCCAGAAGTGTGGGTTTTCAACAAGTTTGGGGATGAATGTTTGCTTGCTGCCCTCTGAGAGTCAAGGTCAAAGTGCTGAGCGAGTCTTCATTCTTCAGCCACCTGTGTGGAGGGCCTCAGTGCTGGCCCATCGGGGTCAGGACAGGGGAGCCATGGTGTGGGGCAGCTGGGGTTGGTACTCTGGAGGCTGGGAGATGATACACAGGCAGGGAAGACCCAGGCCCCACTCTGGAAGCTCCCCCCAGGCTGTGAGAGCAGAGGGCAGAGAGCAAAGTGGCTCCTGAGGCAAACTTGGCAGGTAAGCAGGGCTCCTCCTGCTGAGGGAGCAGAGCCAACCAGGCAAGCTAAGTGCTTTGGAATGGCCGCAGGTGTGGGAGGGTTCGGCCTGTTCTCACTGCTGTCCCTGGGCTTCAGACACTGGTTTTGGAGTATAAAGGAGGAGAGAAAGGACAGTATGCCTCTCGCCCTCCTCGCAGCCCAGAATCTCTGCAAATGGCCGCCTGCAGCCACTCCCCAAAGGACAGATGGCCTCTGTGTCTGTGAGATCTGTAAGATGGGCCGGTGCCGCACAGGCTGCTCGATTCCCACGCCTCCTGCCCCCAGGCCGTGTGCGCGAAGGCAGAGACCAGTGCTGGCCCTCCCTGTGGCTCTCCCTCTACCTCTTCGCCAAACACCTGCCTCCTTCTCTTCCCCGAGGAAGAAAAGGCAAAGAGTGAGATGATTTCTCAGACTTCAAACACAAGTTTTGGCTTTTGCCTCATCTGCCAGATGTGAAGCAACAAGCAACCCTGAAAATGTAATTTGCTAGAAAAAACATAATTTGGTGCTTCTGAGCAATTCAATGACTTAATGAGCCCAGATGGATGATGTGGGCCTTTTGTATAAGAGTCAAACATTGAACGTTCCTGTCTAGATCATTCCAAAACTCTGAGCTGTTTTTCCTGCTGCATGAAAGTAACCGATACTCCCTGTTACAGACACAAGGGCCAGATGAACAGTTAAGGGCAGCACAACTTCTGAGCTATGACTGTGGCATCATAGGTCAGAAGAGACTTACCTCTCTGTGCTGAGTTAAGGTTACGTCAACTGCAGATAACTTTCAGACACAGAAATCAGGAAATCAGAAGGCTCAAAATCAGAATGAATTCCTACCATTGCTTACTGCAATTAGCTTCACATGGGAGAGGTGGCGTGTCCTGTGTCATCTGCTCCCCTCCTGACAACAGGGGTCCCACGGGGGCCCTATGAGTGCCAGGCTCTTTGGCGCTGTTGAGGACGTGTGATTCCCCAAGCTGATGGAACGTGCTCATCACAGAGCAGGGTCCCTCTAGGATCTTGGAAGTAAGCGTACGTCTATACCCTGAACACCAGACTCTGATATCAACACATGTATTAGTTGCCTATTGCTGCTGTAACAAATTTCCACAAACTCAGTGGCATAACTCAGCGCAAATTTCTTACTCACAGTTCTTTAAGTCAGACATCCAATATCATCTCACGGGCTGCATTCCTTCTGGAGGCTCTAGGGGGAAGGCGCTCCTGGAGGCTGCCTACATTCCTGGCTGGGCGCTCCTTCCTGCATCTTCAAAGCCAGTAACGGTCGCTTGAGTCCTCGCACTGCATCACCTTGACCCTCTCTGCTGCCTTCCTTTCTTACTTACAAGGACTCTGAGGTCACACTGGGCCCACCCAGATAATCCAGCCTAATATCTCAATTTTAGAGTCAGCTGGTTAGCAACCTTTATTGGGCCTACAGCCTTCATTCCTTGAGACCATGTGAGGTTCTAAGTCATGGTTCTAGGGAATCGGGCATAGACATCTTTGGGAAGCCATTACTCTGCCTACCATGACACATAATAGATCAAAGTCAAAAACCTTTTAAATCCTAACAAAGCCAAACAATTCACAAGCCAGTAAGAGGGGAGGATAAATATATGGAGTGTGTGACCATGCGGGCAAAATGACACTGCCAATCAGAAGTGGGGGAGGGGGTGCCAGGCAGCACTGGGGGCATCATCGGATCACTCTTCTATAGGTCAGAGCATTTCACATTATTATATACATCATTTCCAATATTATTAGTGTTCTTCTTCACGCATTCATATTTCCCATGTATCGGTCTCTGTGTCTTACAAATATTATAACTACCAGATAGGTGTATCCACACTTTGTAGATGGGGGAGCGGGGACTCGAAGAAACAAAGACACCTATTTGGGTGAACTGGCTGATAAGTGGTCAGCACACTTAACCTTCAGACCCACTCTGCAACCTCTCCGAGGTGTAAGAGAGCCGGGAAGCAGGCATCCAGAGGACGGGTGGTGGGGCGGCCGGCCCAGGAACTCCGCCGCACCTGCCCAGGGTCTGCATATCCCTGCTGGGGAGCCGGGGCATTGAACTGTGTTACTGGGTCCCCTAACTACACTGCTCTTATGTGTTCCCCGAGTACCTTCCAGAAATGTGGCTCCCTGTGTGCAACACTGTCCATAGGGCTTAATGTATCCAGATGTCTGAAGATTAGGGTCCCGAGGAAGGGGTAGTGGGCACTCTGGTTTACACACTATGCCTGTGGGTTTGGTTCCTACAGGTCTCCTGAGAGCTGGGCATACCTCTAGTGAGCCGACTTGCAGGCCTAGCCCAGTGGGCCTGGGAGGAGTTCTCCATGGTTTGCTCCCCTGGGTGGCCTCCCTCCAGCCCAAACTTCCTTCTTCTGTGAGCAGTTTGGAGAGCAGCTCCCAGCATCCCCCAGATCCTCAGGAGGGAAAGGGAGAGCTCTGAGGCAGGAGAGACATAGGCGACATCCTAGATATGCAGCAGCCACGGCCCAGCCGCTCCGCTCAGGGCGAGAGAGGCACCGTCCTCAGCATGCTGGTGGTGGAAACCTTCTCAAGTCTGAGCCCTAGCTGCCCTTTGCCTTTCTCCCACCTTTGAACCTGGAAAGTGGCCCTTGCACACAGCCGGTTTCCTGCAGCTCTGTGGCCTGTGGAGCGAATGCCTAGGCCTCCGTAGCGGGGAGTCTTATTACTTACGGCTGCTCCCCTCCATCTGTGAGCTAAGTCTTATCCACGAGCCTGTGGGGTCCTAGGCCAAGTGCTTTCTGGAGCTGTCCCAGCCCAGAGACCAAGCCTTTCCTTTGTTAAACCCCGCTCCAACCTGCTGGGGCTCCCCAGGACGCGAAGCAGCCAATGGGCTGCACAGGATGAGGGAAGGGGGCATCTGGGGGCTCATTAGGCAGTAGTTTGGTTTCAGGCTGTATTTTGAAAACTCTCATCACTAATGAGCTGCACACCATGCTGGGGACAAGCAGGGTGCCAAGAGTCTCTGGGTACAATAAGCCCTGATTAGATGGAATATTCACAGAAAGAGTAATTCTCTGAACTTTCTAGTTAATCATAGACTCCCATGATTTTTTAGAATAAGGTCTTTTAAGATTTTTATGAAGGAGTCTGTAAGTTGAGGGATCTGAGGAGAATAAAAACCTAGGGGAGACATGAGAGCAACTTTGAAATATCTAGGTCTGTCATTCTCAGGAGTCACCAACTTCGTGACCTGAGGCAAAGGGACAGGGAACCACATTCAGAAATCACAGGCAGTTGGGGGTTGGTCTTGTGGAAGGAAGAAGGTTCTGACATGAAAGAGCTACACAAAGTTGGAGGAGGCCCTCTCGAGGGAAGTAGAGGAAGAGAGAGAAAGTGTGTGTATGTGATATTTGTGTGAGATGTGTGTGAGTTACGTGTGTGGTACATGTAGTACGTGTATGTGTGTGTGTGTGGTGCGGTATCAGGTGTGTGGTGTGTGTGTTCATGTGTGTGTGGTGTGGTATCAGGTGTGTGGTATGTGTGTTTGGGTGTATGTGTGTGCATGTGTGTGGTCTGCGTATGTGTGTGGTGTGGTATCAGGTGTAGTGTGTGTGTTTGGGGGTATGTGTGTGCATGGGTGTGGTCTCTGTGTGTAGTGTGGTATCAGGTGTGGTGTGGTAAGGTGTGAGCCTGGTCTCCTCAGGGCCTGGGATTCGCTGTGGGGGAGGCACGTCATGGTAACTGGCCCTGTACTGCGTGAGTCTGAATGGCAGCTGTATTTCCAATCCACAGGGGCTGGTGACCAACTATGAAGGACCCAGAAATCTATGCTGATATCCTGGCAGGGCTATGACATGGTCCATAGTGTCTGAAGGCCAGAGACACCCAGATCCCTTGGTGGGCAAACTACATTGGGACGACTGCTGACCATGATTTTTGAAGTGGTTCAGAGCCCAGGCCTGGTGGTTGGAAAGCCCTCAGTTCAGTCCCTGGTCTGGCAGCTAACTCGCTGTATGACCTTGAGCAAGTGGCTTAGCCTTTCAATAACCTGTTTCCTCACCTATAAGATGGGATACTGAATCTGAAGGGTTCTTGCGAGGACTGAGGTAACATACACAAGACACCTACAACAACGCAGCAGACGCTAAGCTGCACACACGGCGTGGCTGTGGTAGGTGTTTATGGCTGGAATCCATGCTGGTTGCTGAGTTTCTGAATGTCACTCTCCAAGCGCTGGCTATCATTCTAAATGCAGGCGTAAATGCAGACGTACACTACAGTGGTTTACCAGAAATGCATACCAAGCTCACGTTGTCCCTCCACCACCTGGGGAGACTGTCCTCTCCATGGCCACAGCATCAGCCCAGCCCTGAAGCCCCTCGTCTGGGGATGTCTTGGCAAACTGGCCTCTGGCTGATTTGTGTGGCCTGAGAGCTAAGAATACTGTTACTTTTTTAAATGGCTGAAAACCAAATCAAAATAAGACTCTTTCATGCCACTAGAAAATCACATGAAATTTAAATTTTGGTGTCCGTAAGTGGAGTTTTACTGGAATACCCACACCTATCATTTCTGTACGGTCTATGGCTGCCTTCACACTGTCACGGCAGAGCTGAATGGTTGTGACAGAGACCTTATGACCTACGACGTCTGTGGAATTTCCCATCTGGACCCTGACAGAAAAGCTAAGTCATCCCCCATTTAGACAGAACCTCAGCTAGCCCTGCCTTGGCGCCGGAGGTTAGTGGGTGCTCAGGACAGTGGTGTCCTTCTCAGGCTTTAAGCACCGGGGGGCACAGGAAAGAGCTGGCCACCAGTCAGTGTGGCTGGTGGGAGGGGGGATTCTGACAGAAACGCCAAGATTGCTTTCTCAGGAGACTGCTCACGTTTTTACTATTTAAGCAGTGTTCCAACAAAAAGGCACTTAGAAGGGAAAGCACTTCCCCACTGTCCTAGTTTGACACCATCCTCTCTGTCTGCAGTGCCTTGCAACCCTTATTTGAAACTCTCGAAGGACCACCTCAAATGGGCCCATCCACTGAGCAGGGCACCAGTTTCAGACCCCTTGTAAAGTTCAAGCACCTGAGGCCCCCACCCCCGTAGATTCAGTTTATTGCTCTGTAAAACTCTAGGCTTAACCCTTGCAAATCCTGAACTCAGGATCCAGGTGGATTCAGAATGTGAAATATGCTCCCCTTCATTCCCAAATGTGTTTTATCTGATGCTCACCTCCAAGCTCAGGAGCCGAGTAGATGTGGGTAAGAGGGACTTTTGGCATATTTAATCTGCAGAAAATCCCCATTGTCACTGTTTCTCTCAATGGCTCCAATCTCAGAGACCAGCCCACATCAAGGTGCCAGAGGGCGTGAGCCCACCCTCCCCCCTTACCTCTCCCTGGACAAAGGCTTGGGCTCGGGACGGATGGCAGCCATGGAGAGAGGTGCTTGCCTGGAGGGGGATGAGGAGAAGTTCAGATCCAAGGAGCCTGCCTTTCTGTGCAGTGGCTCTATGCCCACGGCACCCTGCATCTCGCTTTCTATGGGGCAGGACCCTGCCCTGCCGTGGATGGACAGTGAGGACACTTCAGGCCCTACTGCACCCTGGAGTGAGGTGTCCACTGCCACCTGGGGGTCGTGGGTTGGAGAGATGGATGGTGGGGAGCGAGATTTCTTCTTGGTGGATGCCCCAGCGAGAAGCTTCAGCAGCCCACTCTTCTTCTCTTTCTGGAAAGACACACAGAATTGAAATCCCGTGGGTTAATATTCCTAAATGCCCTTGTTGTTAGCAAGTGAGGAGGGAAGTATAATCTTATTTAGAAACTTTAAACATAATCTTGTAAAGCTGGTTAGAGGAAGAAAACAGAGCTAAGACTGAAAGTTTCTCCAACTCTCGTTTTCCTTTCTTTCCCCAAACCTGGTGCAAGTGCCCAGAAGAGACCTAGGAGGCCCGGGGGCAGGCCAGAAGGCACTGCTCCCAGGAGAGGATGCTGTGGGGGGCCTTCCCGACAACACTGCAGGACCATCCCAGGTGGGCATTTCACTTGCTGTGTCGGAGGAGCCAGCAGTCAACATAATTTGCTCCTTTTTACCCGAGAGGGGAATGGAATGATTCTATATCGGGCTTTCTGAGATTAGCTCCTTCAGTCTCTGGGTTTATAGAACCACAGCCCATGTATCCTGGACACATCTTTGGAAACCCTGGGCAGCACCGTATGCAAACTTTTCTCTGCACAGATTTGTTTGTACCACAGAGGAAACCGGCAGAGTGTGTGTGTGTGTGTGTGTGTACATCGCATAGATTCCCAGAGAAAGTCCTTTGCAGGAGGGAAGGACCCCTTGTCCCAGAGCCCAGGGCAGCTCCCCATCGAGGGTGACTTCTCTCCCCCTGAATTCACTCAGTGGGAAACATCCTGATAAGACCTCTTGGCCCAGCAGGTGGCTTCCTTTTCTTAAGAGAAAGGGCTGTTACAGGATGTGACAGCTCACAGGTCATGGCTCCTCACGCACAACACCAGTGATATAATCATAAGAATTTGCCTTTACAGTTGTGGGGCCATCAGTACGCTGTCCCTCTAGGATGTGCACACCGCTCTCCTGAGCCAGCTCACTCCCAGTTCCCCGGATGACTCCCACCGCACCCACAAAGCCACCTGCTGGCCAGACGGTGAGCACAGAGTCTTCCCTGGGGCACCCCCAGGGCGACCCCCCCCCCTCAGTACTCCCTTGGCCCTAAAGGAGCGTCCTTGGGGCTCAGAGCAAGCTCTCAATAGCAGGCTGGGGTGGCGACAGAGACCTAGAAAAAAGGATCGGTGCAGTGTCCTCGGGTGGCCGGGACCAGCCACAGTGTATGCCCTGAATTCTGAGTGTCGCTGTCAGTGAGTCGGCACATCAGCCCCAGCCTGTGCTGATCACGTGGAAGCATGGAAGCAAGCGTGTGAACCACTGCCAGTGAGTGATGTACGAGTGTGAAAGAGAAAGTGTGTGCATGCAGAAGTGCTTTTAGAACAACACCCTTGCTCTGGGATTTGACCATCTTTATGGCCTTACTTGAATTTTCTTTTTTCTAAAAGATTTTACTTATTCGAGAGAAAGAGCACTTGAGAGAGAGCACGCATGAGCAGGGTCTGGGGACAGAAGGACAAACGGACTCCCCACTGAGCAGAGAGCCCGATGCAGGACTCGATCCCAGGACCCTAAGATCATGACCTGAGCCGAAGGCAGATGCATAACCGACTGAGCCAGGCAGGCACCCCTAGAGTTTAGTTTTCTAATGTTCAGTGGAAATCAGGTGGCAGGAGGATATGGGCACCGGGTGTAAGACAGCAGCAGCATATGGGAGTCTGAAACTAGAGCCACCGAGTCAGCGACGTCCATCAGAATCTGCTTTGGTCACAGGGCTGAGCAGCCCCTGAGGTGGGCTGATGGAGGACTTCCTCTTCCCACCTTCCTTGTCTGTGTGGTTAGAGGCTACTGCGGGGAGTTGGGTTCAGTGGTGCTGAAATATTCTTAAAATGCACATATCCAGGGATGTGCATATCCTTAAGCTAAGCCAGTAACACTTTAGTATGAACAAGTCCGTATGTTTTTCTCTACTCCTAGCATGGATATTGATAGAAAGAATGGAAGAAGATGTCCTGGATACTTTCCCTGGCGAGGAATGGCTAGCATGGGAAAGCCCTGGGCTGGTGGGGAGCAGGTGGGTGTGGATAACACAGCGAAGGGCAACCCCCTGTCTGTTCATGTCGCCCCAGCTCTGTCCTGCTTCCACATTCACAAAGTGCAGTGACACACTTGGAAGAGCTTCATGGGTTTGGCCACGAGGGGGCGCCAGAGAGCTGACTCAGAGGCATCCTTGTCTCCTAAGCAGCTGGGGCTCTGAGGCCAGGGCCATGGCCTCGCAGAAGTGCAGGCAGCTGGCGGGGTGTGTCTGCTCCTCACGATGACAGTCTCCTAACCCGAGGCCATGAAGGGGAGGGCACTGGGGGTAGGACACGGTATAGGCGTGAGGGGTGGCGTCTGATGGCTCACAGCCCTCTGGGGGCTCCGGAAGGGTGAGCCTGCCCACTGGACCTAGGGAGCCAGGTGGACACCCAGACGAAATGCCCAGACCCTGCCAGGCCAAGTATCACGACAGCTATCTGCTAGCAGATGCTCACATTCCAGTCACTAACCCAGTGGCAGGGTGAAGCTGAAGGCGATCGGTTAAAGTAATTTAATTGCATATGCACACACAGAATACACATACAGTGACATAAAATTATGCAGCCTCGCCGGTGCCCCGAGGTGGGAAGAGCCCCTGCCTGCCCCCACCGGCGGTCCCTGAGGGGACCGTCTTGGGCTGGGCTTCGCTGGGACAGACCACAGGGGAGGGTGTGGGCCAGCCTTGGCAGCAGGCCGGTGGGCTCCTGGGACCTGGTGTGACGCACACACGCGGGGCGCAGTTCGACAGGGTGGGCCCCAGCCCTCTGGGCTGTGATGCCGGACTGTCGGAGGCTCCAGGGTCAGGGGGCTCTGTTACCAATCCGTGTGTCAGGAGGCACATGCCCCGTGGGGCCCCGCCTGCCATGAGAGATGCCGGCCAGTATCTCAGTCAAAGGGGCTTCGGGTGGGAAAGACTTTCCACGGTGACTGTCTCCCTCACCCAGGGACAAGCACTGGCTCCACTATACCCAATTATCTCACCGCCATTCAGAGCCGGCGTCCCTGGCCTCTGCTTCATAGGTAATAAAGGCAGAAGGAGACAGAACGAGGACGTGCCCAGGGCAAGTGGAGAGTTGATTCTTAGGGGTGAGGGGTGAGACCACAGCCCTCCCGGGGACACCCCAGCTGTCAGCCAGCATGACAGCACCAAGGTGGCGTCCTTCTGCCTCATGAGCAGAGAAGAGGATTGATCCACAGAGGCTCTCCTGCAAGGTGCCACTGCAAGGCAGAAAGCCCTGGTGTCATGGGCCACGCCACTGTGGGGCGTGCTGTGCAGAAGAGAAGACAGAGCCACTGAGCCACTTAGCACGTTTGCAGGGAAGTGTGGCCTTAGCTGTGGTTTGGAAAGAGATGCATGAACATGATGGATAATCCTGTCTCAGCTCTCCACGACTGACTGTGACAGACCATTGTCTTATTTTGACTTTGGCAAACATGGATATCACAACTGGAAAACTCTCTCCTCGGCTGTCCATGACAGAACTCTGCTAATGCCTTCAGTACCCGGTTATTAGAAACTGCTGTAGAATTTGGTCATCTGGCGATTACCACCCACCAG
Source organism: Nasua narica (assembly GCA_028533885.1). Lineage (NCBI taxonomy): Eukaryota > Metazoa > Chordata > Mammalia > Carnivora > Procyonidae > Nasua > Nasua narica. The sequence continues at coordinate 78,122,147 of CM052811.1, read as the reverse complement.
AATTCACAAATGTTCCAAGCCCTGGCGGTCGCCCTATTCTGGGTGATGCAGGTGAGAATCTGCCGGTGGGCACTTTGATGGTGGTGGGAACAGACTCGCCGATCAATTTTAGGAGCAACACCACGGGACAATGAAAAGTTTTAGAGGACACAATCTCAGGTTAATCTGGACGAAAAGTTTGTTAAAAGAAAGATGGATTTGCCTCAGTTTCTCTTGGGAATAAGACTAAATTAGGGACTTTCCTGAGCTTGGTCAGATGCAGAGAATGATGACCTCTTATAATTTTGGGGTCGTTGTGGGTATGTTTTAGGAGAGTCACTGCTGTCCTACACCATTTCCCGCCAGCATTCTGCTGCCTCCATCTGTGGCCTCCAACCCCTTCTCCGCAGGAGTGTCACTCACTTTCTATCCCCAGGCCACGGTGCGGCCATTTCAGCCTTGTGTGTTTGGGGCCCTAAACAGCCTGAGGTGCGGGAATGAAGTCTCTCTCTTACAAGTCCTGCGTGTGGAAGGCACACATGCAGAGAAACGTGCCCTCATCTTCCCCAAATGAGTGACGGGCTGCTCCTCCTCCTCTGTGAGGCCCTTCACCATGCCCCATGCAGGCCACCCTCCCACCCAGACTGCCGCCCTCCCCTTCCTCTGCCCCTGGAACAGAGGACAGGAGCACGGGAGCAGCCCAGGCCAGAGGCATGAAGGCCCGGCTCCGAGTCCCGGCTCCGCCAACACTGAGTTCTTAAGATGACAAATGGAAGAGTGCTTTTTAAACTATGAATGCATGCCACGAATATTTGATTGTGTGGCTGCTTTTATGATGTGTTCATATGATGTGCTATTTTTAGGTTTTTTTCAAAACATCCACCACCTAGTTAGCTCCCAGCATGTTTTTGTTCAGTGAATAAAAGCAACTGCACTTCCACCTGAGGCAGGTGTCTCACCATTATTCCTCATCTTGCCTTGAGAGACCCCACAGGCCAACACAGGTCCCTTGGCTTTCCAACTTTGGGTACAAAGAACCATCTAGGGAGTTGGATAAAGTATCAAGGTTGGTTCCACCCTCAAAGCTTCTAACCCAGCAGGTCTGAAGTGAGGGCAAAAAAAGAGTGATTCTGATCCAGGACCCGGGAAGGGATCAATTACAAGTCAAAGGTCACATGTCAACCCGCCAATGTCATCAGGAGACTACAGAGAGCACTGTACACACCGAGAGAAGGGGCCAGCTTCATGGGAAGGTGAGCAAACAAGGAAACTGGTTTGTTGAGCACCTACGAAATGCCCAGCCTAGGGAACAGGCATGGGTTTTAAAGCTGTGCTTTAGGGTACTGGCCTGCATGGGTGTGCTGATTCTAAGCTGAGGGTCCGAGCTGTCTACCAGCTCCCAGGTGGGGCCGTCCTCCCTGGTCGTACCCTGAGAGGCATGGGCTGATGTATGAGTAGAGGCTCAGCAAGCAAGGCAGGCCACACCAGGCCCAGGAACAGGCTTGAGCCAAAGGCTGTGGGCACCGGATGAGGTAATTCTGGAAGCTCTGGCTCTGGAGATACGCATGCAGTTCTGAAAGCCTCCTTCAGCTTATAACCAGAGCGTCATCATGGGCGAGAAGAGCTTATGAGTTGCATTAAAAAAATTTATGTGTATATACACACACATTAACACATATGGACACACACCCCCTAAAATAAAGTCATACCCTACTTTGAAAGAACCATCTGGAAACCTAACATTAAAAAGAGATATTTGAAGGTGTTCATTCATTATAGGAAAACTGTAAAACATTTTACAAATAATAACATAAAATAATAGTTTTTCCGTTATGATTAAAATAGGGGCCTCGCTAGGGGCCTTAACTGTTTTACAGAACATTAATGTAAAAACTTGGCAAAAGGGAAAAGAAATTGAAAGCTTAAATTAAGAACTGCTGCCCATTAAGAGTCAACCAAACTTATGGAAAATTCTCTGTGAAATTATAAAAAGCCAAAGGGAATAGAACTTGATTTATAAAATGCGACATTAAATTTTAGGGATACAATTCATTTCATTAAAATGAAGTAAACCTATAAATGTGACAGGTTTTTGTCAGGTTGTCTCCTTTGTTAACCTATGTTAAAGAAGGTGGCCACGGCCTCGTTCCCCTCAAACAGACTCTTAATTCTTTTTTGCGCAGGGATATATTTAAAATCTCTGGTCAGGCACACACTGAATGCTCGGCCACCTATGGTGGGTAGTATGTCCACTCAGACTTGATTGCAAGCTGGGAAAACCTCAGCCTGAAGAAGAATCCCCAAATGATTGGGCCTGGGGATGGGTATGCGCTCTGTTCAAAGTCAGAAGGGTGGCTGAGAACTCTACCTTTGAGAACAAAGGATCAAACACAATCACACATTTTCACTCTGCATTTGCATGAGCTGAGATGCAGGAGACAATGGTCACAAGTCACAGGTCATGTTCAGATCATGTGTAGACACTCAGTGACCTAGGAGCATCTGCAGGCTGAGGCGCACATAGATTCTCCTTCCAGACTGCTAATATTAGTTATAGGGGTGAGCAGGAGCAGGAGGGAGGCTCCGGGCACTATTTAGTTTTTGTGATGCGCTTTTGTATTTGTTTGAGTCCTTGTGTCAAATGCGTATTTCTTTGAGTTTAACGGGGGAAACATAATAAAGGAAAAAGTTGCCACCTGTTGCTTTGAACATAATGGTACTAGATGTGATGAACCAGCAAGAATTTTTGCTATTAGTTTATGGGCGAGGTGATCTTGTAAGAGGGGAAACTTGGGCCTTGAGGGCTGGGCTGTTTAGACATAATGAAAGGGGGAGGGCCTGTGGGTGATCTGCTCCCACTGAGGCACGAGAAGGTGTGAAAGGGACGGAGGAGATGCCTGTGAGATGAGAAAGACGGGGGACAGCATATCTCGGCGCTGTGAGAGCAAGCAGAGGGGCTGGAAGTCTGCTGGGCAGACACGGGGAGCGGGGCGCGGCACCAGGAGCTGTGCTGGGAGCAGAGGAGCTGGGAGGGAGGAGAGCATGTCAGTGAGTGACTTGGAGTGGCAAGGTCATCAGCATGCGGCCATGGGTGAGGAGATGGAGTGGGAACCATGGGACCATAGACAGGAATGGTGACAGTCGCAGGGCAGTTAGAGGGAAGGGGATACCAGTTCCTGCCAGCGGGCGATAGGAGGTGGGGGGGCATGTGCCCTGCGGCTGCACGCTCGCTCTGTGTCCATGTGGCCATGGCAAAGTCTGGCTGACACAACAGATAGAATGATAAAGAAAGCAAAACCAGTTTAGAAGATGGTCAAATAATTCTCAGATGCCACATCAACCTACGGGCAGTCAGGCCAGGCATCAGGAAGGCCGGAGCTTGGAGAAGGGGGGCATCAGTCCTTACGTCTGTGAGAACAACTTGCAGCTGTACAGTTAGGAGGGAGCTGGTGAGACTAAGGGCACACTCAGAGGCCAAATCCAAGGGCACATGGATTTGGCCTGACAAACAGTGCTGGGGGCTTCGAGGAGTCTTTAGATTATCAAAATAAAAAACCAAGGGACGTGGTACATTCTTATCTTCAGCTTCTAAGTCTGGTACCCAGATAGCAAGGGACACTTGGAAGGCTTTTGATCAAAATTTTGTGTTTGGAAGTTTTCCTATTGGAGGTGGGGGAAGGGTAAGTAAAAACTATGTCCTGTTGAAATTCAGATGGGGAAAGGCACATCTTTGCCTGAAAATACAGTTACTGGAAGAGCAGCGAAGGGGTTATAACAATATAAATTTATAGTGCATCTTGAGAAAGTAGAGAAATACAAGATCTATAATAAATAAAGAGAAGGAAGTTCACAAGCTAATTAAGAGACAGAAAAATTGTGCATTTAGCCATTGGCTATTTTAAACATGAAAACATATCTTCAAAAATAGTGCCCTCACAAAAGATCAAAGTTGAAGACTGAATTGTGAAAATAATGGTGAAGGGAAGCGGCAGATAACCATGTGTCAATCTGATTGTACTTTCTCTGGCTTTTGTTTTTGACGGGAGAGATGCCTGCGCACTGCAGTATGCTGCTTCACTTGCTCTTCCTGAGGACTGAAACCATTAAGTGAAGCCTTTGTTCAGTGCTCCACCTGTGGCACTGTGCTGGGCACTCTGAATGGACAGAAGTAGATGGCACTTCATGACAGCTTTGGAGATAGATGGAGCAGGGTGTCACTGTCCTTTATCAGGGTTTTTTTTGGTCAGAGAGAGAGAGAGAGAGAGCACAAGCTGGCAGAGTGGCAGGCAAAAGCAGGGGGAGAAGCAGGCCCCCCGCTGAGCAAGGAGCCTAATATGGGACGCGATCCCAGGACCCTGGGATCATGACCTGAGCCAAAGGCAGCTGCTTAACCAACTGAGCCACCCAGGCGCCCCAGCTGACTGATCTTGAACAAGTCACCTAACTGCTCTTAGGCTCAGCTTCCTCATATGTAAAATGGACAACTATATATATATATATAAAACTAATTATCCTACTTCTTGAGAGCTCACTATGAACCGGGCACTAAGTCTTGGATATCACTAGCTCTTAGGTTCTTGAAACAACTCAACAGAAAAAACACAGTCTCTGAGATTGTAATCAACAGACATAGGATGATCAACTAGAAAGTTGCACCATCTGGATTTAAACCTAGGACTCAATTCCAAATTTGAATGCCAGCTCTATTTTTTTGTCCTGAGAACTAAGGCACGTTCTCCCCATATGGCATCGGTAAGTGGGAGGCCCACTGTGGAGGTTTCCGTGTGTTTAGGTCACTTCATAGACGGGCACAGAGTGATGATTACAGAACACGAGGGCTGCATGATGATAAAACAAGGGGTTGGCCAGTTACCCACCACCGTTGTGACCCGGTAGCTCTTGGCTCCTCTGGGCTGCTTCCTTGGGAGGGGATATTGGCAGTAGCCTCAGCGCTGATCAGGGGACTGCTGAGGATGGAAGGTAAAGCACCTAGCAGAGCGCCCAGCGCGGGGCAGGCTTTCGGCGGGGAGCAGCTGTCACAATTCCCAGCCATGGTGGTGGTATATGCCATGGTCTTCATCCTTTGCCTGGCCCTCAGCCAGCACTCATGTCCCGGGAGCACAGGCTGAGGTCAGAGGAAGCCTAGCACGTGCAGTTATCCACCACAAAGGAAGACTGACTAGGACTCAAGTGCCAGCTACCTATCTCCGAGGCTCTGGAAGCCTCTTGTGCAATGAGAGGTTGAAAAATATCCTCCAAGTCCCTGCGATGGTGCACTAAGAAGCTCCCAACTTGCAAAAACACCCCAGTCTCTGTTGTAGGGCAGGAACATTGCGAGAAGCAAACTACACTAACCATATTGTTTTTCCTTGTTTTGTTCACACTCAGCTTGCTGGCTGGAAAGCACCAGGTGCCCTTTCCAGCTCCCAGAAAACGCAGTAAGTAAAGATGGTGGCAATATGGTAGGGACTAGAACTTGAGAGCAGACAGAGACACCAGGACCCACCTCAGCTGGGCCTCTGGTCACTCTGAACCTGACCTGTCCAGGGCATCATCATTCCTCATCTCCTCCCCATTGAGAAGGGCCCTCTCCTGGGCTCTTCGACTCTGTATTACGGTTTCTTTCCCTGCCCTCTTCTCGGTGGTTGGATTCTTCTCACCAGCACTGCGCTGTCTCCCCCAGCCGCTGGACTCGGTTTCTGGCTTCACTCGTCCATGTTCTTTTGCCGGAACCTTTGACACTCTTCAATTCTCTCTTCTGCAGTGAAAGCATCTCTAGCCCCAAGGTCTCAAATGAGCTCTAGGTATTTTACCTGCAACTTCATCTAGACACCTTTTAAAGGTAGAAATCACACAAACAAAACCATCAAAAGATGCCCGAAGCTGTGAGCTGGAGGAGTGAGGAGGCTCCCTCTGCCTAGCCCTGATTAGAGAGATCCAAAGGCGATCACATCCCCCGTGCCTGTGGCCAGGCGAGGGGCCGGGTGAGCTCCGAGGACCGAGGGGCAAAGAAGGAGGGAGTAAGGCCGAGCCAGGGGCTGGGGGCTCGTGCTCTCAGCACCTTCTGCCGGCCAGCGCCCTGTCCTCCTCCTCGACAGAGGGCAGCAACCTGAGGGCACCCTGGCTGCTTGGGGCTGTGGGGCCCACACCGGGATGAAGGCCCTTCCTCCAAACTCGTAAATCATGGCAGCCCACGCTCACCCTCCCCAGACCTCTGTGTTTATCCCTCTCACTCAGGCGGCAGGTCTTGCCCTTTTCCAGAGGCCTGACTCTCTTATTTCCTTCTCTGTCAAACTGGCAATGACGCCAGAACCTGCACATCTCTGGTTTACAGAGAAGGACAGAAAGCTGAGCATTGACCACGTGCCTGGGGTTGTGGATACCATTTCTGCTTTAATATACCTTGTCTTGGTTGGCTTGAGGTGCCCTAAAAAATAACAAAGACTGGGTGGCTTAAAGAGCAGAAATGCATCTTCTATCCTAGAGGCTGCAAACCCATAATCGGGGTGCCAGCGAGGTCAGGTTCTCTTTTCCTGGCTATTGATGGCTGGTTTCTTGGGGACCTTCCTCGCTGCAGGGGCATGCAAAGGGAGCCCTCTCTCTTCCTCTTCTTCTAAGGCCACTAATCCCATCACGGGTTCCGCCCTCAGGACTTCATCTAGTAATTACCTCCCCAAGGCCTCATCGCCACATGTCATCACATTGGGGCTTCATCATATGAATTTGGGTGGCAGGGGACTCAAGTATTTAGTTCATAACATTCTGCCCTTACCCTCCAAATTCATGTCCTTCACATGAGCAGAATGCATTCAGAATGCATTCATTCTATTCCAACAACCCCCAAAGTCTGAATTAATTTAGGCTTCAAATCCAAGTCCAATGTCCAAAGTCTTATCTCAATATTCAAATCAGACCTGAGTGAGGTTGGAGGCCTAGTTCTTCTCTAGCTGGGAGCCTGTGAAGCCAGACACACCATGTGACCCCAGGCACCGTGGGGGCACAGGCGTAAATGAGACCTTCCCATTCCAAATGGCAGAAATGGGAAGGGGAAGGGGCTACAGGTCCCAGGCAAGTCCAACTTAGTAAGAAAAACCCCACTGGAGCCTGAAGTTTGAGAATACCTATCTGGGTCACTGTCTTCTTTGTAGGCCTACCTGTAAGGCATCAATCAGAGGCCACCCGCCTGTTGGAACTGAAGGTTTGGTCCTCATGATCTCTGAATCACTTTAGGGTCCTTCTTCCCCTCCCTTGAAGAATAGTGCATGTTTGCCGCAAGATAGCTCGATGGTCTGGTCCTGTAGGATCCAAGAACTCCTACAGCCACCCTTCATTCCATCCCACTTGCTCTGTTACTGCTAGTTCAAAGTGGCAGTGTCCCCGCACTCCTGGCTCCCGTGGGGATGGCCAGTCACCTCCACGAGCCACACCTGGCATCTCCAATAGTTGTTCAGCCTCACGCTTACATTCTCCTCAGAACACGCTTTTTCTTTTTCTTTTTTTTTGGCAATATGGATAGCCTGAGAATTTCCTAAATACCCAAGTTCTGGTTCCTTTTTGGTTAACAATTCCTTCTTCAGTTTATTCTTTCCTCTTGCACTCTACTCTAAGCAGTCAGGAGGAACTAAGCCAGTCCTACGACACTTGGCTTAGAAATTTCCTCTGCTGGGGCGCCTGGGTGGCTCAGTTGGTTGAGCAACTGCCTTCGGCTCAGGTCATGATCCCAGAGTACCGGAATTGAGTCCCACATCGGGCTCCCAGCTCCATGGGGAGTCTGCTTCTCACTCTGACCTTCTCCCTTCTCATGCTCTCTCTCACTCTCTCTCTTTCCTAATAAAAATAAATAAACCAAATCTTTAAAAAAAAATTTCCTCTGCTAACCAACAATGTCATCACTCAAAGGTCCACGGAACGGGGGAACACAGTTCAGCTAAATTCATTGCCACTTTATAACAAGGAGTGCCCTCCTTCCAGTTTCCAATAATGCATTCCTCATTTCCCTCTGAGACCTAAGACATGTCCCTTAACATTCATATTTCCACCAGTGTCTGGTTCATGATTATTTACATATTCTCTAAGAAAAGAGATGCTTTCTCTAAAGCTCTCCTCTTGTCTTTCTAAGCCCTCACCAGAACTGTCTTCAATGTCCATAGATCAAGCACCACAAACTCTCCCAGGCTCTGCCCACTGTCTGGTTCCACAGCTGCACCCACATTTTCAGGTATTTGTAAGAGTACTACCCCACTTCCTGGGGCCAAAATCTCCATTCATTTGCCCAGGTGTCCATAGCACAGAGTCAAGGCACATAGCACATATCACAGACTTGGTGACTGAACTAACAGAAACTTATTTTCTCACACCCTGAAAGCTGAAGTCTGAGGTCAGACTGTCAGCTTGCAAGGGCTCTCTCCCTGGCTTGCAAGCACCCCCTCTCTTGTGCTCACGTGGCCTTTCCTTAGGTGTGCATGTGGAGAGGGAGGTCTCTTCCTCTTCTTAGGCCGTCAATCCCAACAGGAGGGTCCCACCCTCATGACCTCATCTAACCCTAATTACTCACCAAAGGCCCCACCTCACACTGGGGTTTGTGCTTCAACTTATGAATTTTGGAGAGATATGAACATTCAGTCTGAAACAGTCCTTTATAGAACCACTGGGTAAGGGTCATAGTCACCTCATTGCAGATGAAGAAATTCAAGTTCCGAGAGATGAAGTGGGTGGGATTGGGCTTTGGATCCAGGACTCCACAGTGAATCCCAGGCCTGCCATTCCCCCTGCAGCTAATGAATGAGTAAATGGAGGGAGGGTTTATTGTTCCTTAATTACTGGTGTCATCAAGGCCTCTGGCCTGGGTCCTCCCATCCTGATCTGCCCTCTACACCAGGACCCGGCTAAAGTTCTGGAACATTACTCAGTGTCTGCTGAGTCTAACCAGTCTTCACTTACTGCCCCTGAACATATAGTCACATCTCCAGGGCTGAGCTGGCCCAAATGCCCCCATCGGTCCTGCAGCTCCTTGAAACTTTCTGACTGATAGATACTGGGTGCCATCTCCAGATAGAACACAGCCAATCTACACAGGGCAGTTGAGTCATGTCATTCTCTTTCCTCTCGGTCCCACTGCCACCAAAGCCTTCCCTAGGGCAGAGCTCGCTGCACGCACCTCTGGGTCCCAGGCCCAGCCCAGGCCAACCCTCTACCAAGGCACTGAACAAGCATGACCCAAGCCCATGGGCCTGTGACAGACGCACATCCGACTTCTTCAGGGTGGTCCCATGACACCGTCCCTCCATAGAGCTGGCAAGGTGAGGCTCAGGGCACCGGGGGCACGTGCAGCCCACCATCAGTGGGTGCCAAATGAAGGAAGGACGTGCCTGGCTTGGATTGCATGTGGCAGGCTTGCTGGCTGTGCCCTGGGAAACGGTGGGTCATAGGGCCCTGAGATGCTCATTCTCAAGCTGCAAGAGCAGACTGAGACTCCAGATGAAGAAGGGAAAGAGAGTCAAGGCAGCACCGCAGCAAGGAGCCGGATGCAGACCCCCTGGCTCTTCTCTAGCTCCTACTACCTACCAGCCATACCCCTTAAACAAGGGACCTGAATTTTCCATGCCTTGGAAATGGGGGGACAGTAGGACCTACTACAGAGGGTTGTCATGGGGAAGGAATGAGACCTTGCATGCCAGACGCCTGATATCCGGGAGATGCACGTCTGTCTGCACTGACCATGACAGTCACTCTCAGTATGGCTACTCCATGGATGTCTGGGGCCAAGGACACATTGGACACAAGGCTTTCCTTCTGCAAGAATAAGTCTTGGTATGGATGATACTTAAGTCTCACTTCATTGCTGCTTTTTACTTCATTGGAGAAGAAAATATCAGCTATCAGCCAAAGGAACAGTGAAAGATCTAGTCTTTTCTTCTAAATCAGTGGTCCTCACAGGTAGCAGTGTTTGAAGTCACTCTTCCTATAGGCTGTGACGACAGGTTTGGCTGTCAGGTTCGCAAAGCAGTCCACGCCCCCCTCCCTAATATGAAGAAACTGACAATATATTTCAACTGAGAAACGAGGAGGTAGAGAGTGTGTGTGGGTGCTCAGAACTGACAAGCGGGGGCCTGGACAGGGCTGTGAAGTTTGGTAGGGGGGTTCCTGGCATCCCAGGTCACTGTCTCTTCTGCCCATGATGTCAGTGGTAGCTGGAAAGCGAGACTCTACAGAATAGCATATCCAAGAGAATTTATTTTTGCACTTAATTAAAAAGTACTGAACCGGACGACAAGCAGTGTTCCAGCTGAGCTCAGGGAAAGAGTGAGAGGCCACAGAGCTAGACCTTGGATGATGTGGCAGACTGAATTTTCCAAATATGGCCACAACACTGTCTCCCCTCTCACTCACCCACTTGCAAAGTGACTTTGGCACTCCCCTTGTTAAGTGACAGGAGTCGTGTCTCATCCCCATGTGCCAGAGACCTGTGACAGCCTCCACTGATAGAGCACACTAGAAATGCCACTCATGATTCAAGGCAAGAAGCTGCCATGCGCTCACTCCCGGAACCCAGCCGCCTCGCTGCAAGGAAGCCCAAGCCCGCCCAAATGCACAGACCATGGAGAGGCCACACTGGTGCTTGAAGATCAGCGATCAGCCCAGCTGCCAGCATCAACTGCCAAACCTGGGACTGAGCGCGCCTGTAGATGGCTCTGGCCACCCCCAGCACTCCACCCCCCCACCTCCCCACCCCCAGCCTCATAGACTCAGCTGAGGCCCCAGACCTGGCAGAGTAGATAGAGACAGACTCCTGGGTGTGCCCTGCCCAAGGTCCTGACCCACAGAACAGGAAATAAGCATACCAAAGCGATTATTGTTCTACACCAGGGAGTTTTGGGGATGATTTGCTCTGTAGCCAGAGTAAGTGAGGCAGATTCACTTAGACCTCTTGTGAGATTTCCCAGCCCAGACCACAGCTATACAATGAGAGTGCTGGCATTGCTATCATTGGGTATAAAGATCTCACATACGAGCTTCAGACACACACACACACACACACACACACACACACACACACACACCACATTTGTGATAAACAAGTGTGGGATGGAAAGATGAAAACACATCCCAACAGGCTTTTTCGGAAAATGTTACAGAAACATTGGAAACATGTATGATTGAAGGCTAACCAGGCATCCAAATAATAAATGAGAAGAATTCTGTCAGGAAAGATGCCAAGATTTGAACTTCAATATAGTTTTACTGGAAATATTAAGAGTTTGAGATAACCTAATACAACCAAGTCAAAAAGCAGGGTCATAAAAACCAAGAAGGTGGGGTATTTAGAAGCTAGAAGGCCCCATCCTCATTCCCAGGCTGGACTGGAAATTGGGGTAAAAGGGTTTCCCTCAGAGGATGCATTTTTCTGAGAGCCCATGGAATCCAATCCACTTAAGTCTGAGTGTCTCAGAGACAGATAGGTGGCTTTATAGGAATGAAGAAAGAGAGGAAAAAAAGAGATGGAAGATGAAAGTTAACAAGGCTGTGAGGACATAAAAGCATTTAAATTGCTTTCCCAAAATGCTGCTTCCAACCAGGCAGCTCCTTTCCCTCTGAGAAGGCACTGCTCAGCTAGTTTAGAGGACTTGGTGGGTCCTTTTGTCACTGTCAGTGGCCAGGATGCTCAGGGGATCTTCTCCCTAAGGACCTCTCTCAGCCTTGTAGTCCCTCAAGGAGTATCTCATTACCAGGGCGGGGGAGGTGAGGAGGCAGACATGTAGGGACCCCACAGCAGGAACAGATGGCCTCTGTCGTGGGTCTACACTGAAGGGAGGGTTCCACTGTGATCCAATCATTTCAATCTACCATCTCCTGCTGGGAGCACCCAAGTAGGGGTTAGCTCTCTTCTACCCACACATGTCTGGCTGGGAGAAGGATTTTCTGATTTCTCGATGTCCTTTTAGGGGCTTCAGGATTGGGTTGGGGAGAGAAGCATGGAGGATCACCAACAGCCACGCCTAGAGGGAATGGGTGACATGCCACTGACTGCATATGGCTTGTCATTTCTTCCTTGGAGGGCAGAGAATGACACGGTTCTTGGAGGTGAAGGCTGTGCCTTTGTAGAGGTGTGAGGAAAAATATTCTCTCCTTGGGGTCAGTTCTTAATAGTCACCATGTGATGTAGGTTTATGCAACCAGAGGGTTGCCTGCTCAGGGGGAAGGAAGTATAAGTTTTGAGGATTTCCAGTTTTCCCCAAGGCTATGGTCCTTCAGGGTCAATATCTTCATAATCACCTATTGAGGTTCATGGAGAGCCCAAGGACACTTTCAAGGGCATTTGAAAGACCAGAATCTCTTAGTCCTTGATATAGTAGAGTCCAGCTTAACAAGAAAATTCAAATACTTTGTATATGAGATCTCATTGTAATGACCTGTTTGAAGAGTTTAAGACGATCTGAGTAACGTTATCTCACCTTGGGGTTGTGCCACAATTGTCAGAGGCTCACATGCTTATGATTGTATCTGCTCTTTGCCCAATTCTAAAAGGCACTATGCCAGCACCCTCAGTGTCCCTTAAGATGTCACTCTGCAGGATGTTAGTAGGTATGACATGGGCAAAGGAAGGGAACAATAGGCCAATAGGCTTCGTGACTAGGCTAGGATATTCTTGAACCTTCACTATGCTAATAAGCTAAATTTTCAAAAATTTAATTTTATTTTGATAAGAACACTTAACACACTTAACAAATTTTTAAGTATCCAGTACAGAATTGAATACAACATAGTATCGATGACCATAGGTACGAGGTTATACAGCAGATGTCCAGAATGAAGTCACCCTGCTTACTGGGAACTTCATCATCGGGCATAAGTTTAGGTTAGACAAGACGAGTAAGTGCTAATAAGCTAAGTTTTACTGCAGGAGTACCTTTGGTGGGTCTGGGCTCTTTTGAAAATGAAGAAAGGAATCTAATGATTTGGAAAAACAACGAGTTGCCAAGATCATATCAACATAACCAAGGGTCAGAGCCAGGCCTGGGCCCCAGGGCTCCAAACACCTAACTCGGGTTCTAGAAACACAACTAGTTTATACACCAGTGGTTCTCAACCAGGGGTAATTGTGCTCCCTAGGAGACATGGGGAACATTCCTGGGTGTCACAACTGGGGTACAACATGCCACTGGCAAGCCACTCCCCCCATCCCCAAAACCAAGGCAATGAGGCCAAACAGAGGCATGGGAAGTTTCTCCCAGCGCCACGGTCCACTCTGTGACCGTGGTCTCCACCTTGGAGAGAAAGACAGTATCTACATGGACTTTCTGGCCCTTAGTGGGGGCTGCATTCACATGTGGGGACGTGTTACTCTCAAGGCAAGGATGGCTCAGCTGCTGAGAGAGAGCTGCATAAGAGAGCAGGTCGGAGACCCAGCAGGAGAGCGAGCACAGGGGGCTGAGGCAGCCCATGTGCCCTGGGGGGAGGCCTGGGTGCTCGGCCTGGGTGCTCCTCAGACGGGCTCACCCCAGCTCACGTTGGGGTAGGCTCAGCAGTGAAACAGGCACGTGGGGGGAAGTGGGGGGCCCGTAAGGCAAGGAGGCCTGACAGGCTGCCATAGGACACGGCCCCCCCTCTATCCTCCTGCCAGAAGCCCTATTCAGGCTTTTGAATCCATTTGCAAAACCTCCCCTCTGAAACTTTGATTAGCACTTTCTCAGGAGTTTTTCCCCTCTCCTGTGCTCTGCCCTGTCACACATCTGCGTGGTTTAGGCCCTCTTCAGCCTCTGTCCTTGCTGCTTTGACCTTCCCTGACAAAGAACCACTAGGGCACAAACCTCATCACAGTCACCCTGGACCCAGGGCCTAATGCGGATGGAGCCCCTAGAGCCCCCCATGCTGAGCGTGGAGCCAGCCTGCACTTGGTAAGTGGCCACAGGCCCAGTGTGGGGCTGCTCCCACGGCAAAAGGGGAGGCACAGGCTCAGGCAGGGCCAAGTCTCATGTCCAAGTCCTCGGAGGAGCCTGGATGAGGAACGGGGACCAGACCGGACCTCTGAGGAGCCCTCATATGCGCAGGCAAGCAGCCCTTCTCTCGAGGCAAGCCATCACAGAGTGGAGACAGAGTGAGCTGGGTTTAATACGGTGAGATGAAGGGGGTTAAAATGCTGAGGCTTCAGTTCTTTACAGATTCTTCTGTACTCAGCACCTGAGAAGCTGTAGCAACGCGTGACCCTGTGCCTTTGACACCTCATTCCGATGCCACAATCTTTTCACTGGAGTAGGAAGGCCCTGTTAACTCAGTAGAATTTATCGCATCGCATTCCTTTCCTTAAAATTGGTTCAGAGGAGATTAGGCCAAAAGGCAGATGGGCAGGGATAGGAAACCAGAACGGCCGGCTTGCCCTAGGATGCCTGGTCTGTGCTACGGTTCGGTCGTGTTACAACTCTGCCTCACATCCGGATTTCCCATGGGTCTCTGGCTCACTTTCTGTAAAGCCTCTACAGAACCACCAAAATTACTAGGTTAAATAAAATGAATTTGGATGAGACCTTTGTAAAATCTGGCATCCTTCTGAAAGATTTCTAAAACGGAAGGAGGAAGATAAAACACTTTATTATTTATTCAGGTATGCCAAGCTCATGTGCTTTCTGGATTTTTTTTTTTTTTTTTTTTACAAATCAGATGGCTAGAAATCACTTCATCTGCCCTAATAGGCCGCAGCAGGATGGTCAGTTATGTGTGGAAGGAGCACATGCTTCATCATGGGGATGCAGGATTTCTGAGGCTCAGTTATGAGTCAAAGCTATTATTTCCATTAGCACTTCCTGGGGGCTAACAGCATCCCAGGCCTGGCAGGCACCTGCTGGCTCTGCAGGATGATTTGAATTTCCTTCCTGTATTTGTGTGCTTCTTAGGACACACTGCTTCCACGAAATGTGGGAGCACAGCCCACCTGGGGGGCATCCTCAGAGATGTGGGTGTGGAAGGGGTCATCTCCTGTCAGCGCCTTGCTGGGAGCAGCACAGGCCCCCACCAGGAAGCACCTCCCTGGGTAGGGGCCCAGATTGGGGCTTTCATCCGTGCCCAGCCTTCAGTTGGCAAAAGCTCCTAACTTTCTCCAAGGAGCCACGATCATGTGTGGCTATTATTATCATGAGGCCATGTGTGGCTATTATTATCACACTAAAATGATTAGAAAAGGAAATTTGGAAGAAGCTGAGGTGTCAGAATCCAGGGAACTCAGTACTACTCGTCCTCCTGCCTACCGCTCTGCTCTCGCCTGAATGACCAGTCTATCTTGGAGGAAAACAGATTACCTCCCAGACCAAATTACATGGCTGGCTGTCCACAAGGTCATAGTTCTGGAGAGGGGCCATGTATCCGCTTCCCCTGAGGCCGAGAAGTCTCAGCAGGGGAGAATGTGGGAATGGTTTAGGAAGAAGTGCTTCACGCAAAAGGGCAGAAGTTATCCATGCGTGGTGGGTTCGTGTATCTTCTACGACTTAACTCTGGGCACTGTTTTCTATTGTGGATGTGGAGGCTGAGACGGAAGGGGGTCTGTGGAGAAAGAAGGCCCTCAGCCCCATGCCAGCTGTGTCCTGAAGCAACCGACTCAGAAAGCAGCTCCGCCACGTGAATCCCACTGCACAGGCTTCCCAGCACAGACTGCCAGGGTGGAGGAAGGAAGTCAGTCAAAGACCCAGCCCCACACAGGCCGTTCCTGGGATGGATGTTAGCTCCTGCTTCCCGGCCAACACACAAGTGTTTTCTTGTAATCAGCAAAGAGGAATAAAATAGCAATATCTTTTACTTGCTTTGAGCTTCTCCTTGTTTAGAATAGAGACTTCTCCGCAAAGAGTGTCCCTAAGCTGCAGCCTATGGAGCAGGGGTCTCCTGTTCCAGCCATTTTTCCCACAGGTCTGCCCTCTCGCCCTCCCAATGGGGGTCTGCCTCTGGGCTTGCACGGCCCCCCCTAGGTGGTATAATCAGAACAGTCCACACAGCCCCGCCAGGCCGCCTGTGCAAAGGTGTGTCTCCCCTAGACTGCCGTGTTCAGCTGTGGATCCGGCATGCTGTGCCAGGGCTCACAGCACAGTAGCTTCCCAGGTAGTTTGTTGTCAATGGATGAAAAAATAAATGAATGACCCAAGGGCAACTGCACTCAAGGTAGGCGGTGTCTCCCCAGATTTGTAAGCAGGAAAAGGGTGAGTTCTGGAGTCCCACACTGATGAGGTACTTTCCACAGATTTCTTTTTTTTTCTTTCCACGGATTTCTTGTGGAGATCCAGCAAAGCTCTGGAAAAAATGATCTTATGGATGAAGTGTGACTAGGTGGGAGTCTGTTGGAAACACAGAGCTGAGTCCACAGCTCCTATCCTTGGAGCTGGAAAGGACTTTGCAGAACTCCCTTTCAAATCCTCTATTCACTGAGGAAGTAAGACATCCCAAACGAAGCTCATTTTGTTTTTGTGGTAAGGTCCCCCCCATCTCCTTGAAGAGGAGATGCCATTAACCTATTAGACACAGCCCTTCCATGACAGAGGAAACAGGAAGACTCCTATGTATGAGAGTGTGGACCTGTCTTTCCTAACTAGAAGACAGCTCTAGTGTTTGCTCGTTGCCAGCAAGGGCTCAGCTACAATAACCCCCTGAAATGGGATCCTCTAATACCACAATCATTACCATCAAGTAGCAGGATAATTCACATATGTGCTCATGGGTTCATTTTGCCGCCTGCACTTCCAGAAAATGCTTTGAAAACCCTTGTTGTCTCTGCTCTGATGCTCTGTGGAAACACAAATGAGGCTGTCTATAGTCACGTGGACAAGTGCTCGGCCCCAAACGTCACACATAAATAACTGGGGGAGGCAGTTCTGATGTGCTTCTGAGTGAAGTCACAGGTCACTCCTGATCCGCTCCCTGAGCCTCTGGAACAAGGGGCAAATAAAACAAACTGCTCAGAGCTTTGAGATGCTTTGAATGTTAGAGATTACCACTAAGTGTGCAGGAAATTCTGGGACCATAGCTTTCAAGGGTTGGGGTCACCAGAAAACATAGCTCCTGATTTCCGCTTCTTTGCCATTCTGTGAGGTGATCATTTGTGCTCTCTGCTTTCCAGGCACATGGTAACATTTTCTTCTCTGGCGCCCTTGCAGTTGGGTGGGGCCATGCATCTAGATTGGAGCAATGAGCTGCGGGAAAATTTGCAAATGTGATGCGTGTCAATTCTGGGCTGAAACATTTAATTGCTCATGGGAAACCTTTCAGGCGTCTCTTTCCCTCTTTCAGCAGTCAGCTGTGGTGGGGGCAGGGGCAGGTCCATCTGCCCGATTCCTGAGATGGGGGGACCTGGATTAGTGACTCCAGTCAAATGGCAAAGCAGATGAGCTTTACACAAGAAATGATCTGCTATTTAGACTGCTCCTATTTTGGATTTGTTCCATTACATGATAGATACAAAGACAGACTGTATGATGGTCAAATCAGGAAGGGAAGTGGTGAAGTGGTAGCCTATCATGGTAGATGTACTGTTTCTGAAATAGATATGAAAATTATGCTCTCTCTTCTGGCTCTACAATATGTATTTTCACAAAAATTCACTAAGTTCTTTTTTAAAACGAAGAGTTGTCTTAATTTTTTCTTTATACCTTGGGTAAATTTTGACATAGGCAAATACCTGTGAAATACACCATGGTTAGGGTAACATGCATCCCCATCACCCCTAAATGGGTGCTTATGCCCCTCTATAGTCCTTTGCTTGCATACCCCCTGACTCCAGAAATCCAGGACCTGCTGCTTCCTGTCATTATAGATTTATTTGCATTTTCTGAAATTTTACATAAATGAAATATCCCATATGTGGGGTTTTTTTCTCTTTGGCTTCTTTAATGATCTTATGATTCATTTATATCACTGTGTGTATCAGTAGCTCATTTATTTTTCTTGCTGATTTAGTATTACATCATATGGTTGTGCCCAGCTGTTCATCTATTCAGTAGTTGATTGACATTCGGGTCAATTCCAGTTTGGAGTTGTTACAAATAAAGCTGCTATGAATGCTCATGTAGAAGTCTTTGTAAAAGCCTGTGTTTCCATTTCTCCTGGGTAAATATCTAGGAGTAGAATGGCTGGGTACCATTTTATATTTCCAATAGCAGTAGCTGAGAGTTCTCTATCTAATACTTGAAATACTCAGCCTCTCTCTTCCTCCCTCACTGAACATGGACACACACACACACACACACACACACATTAAGGAGTAAGTTTCTACATAAACATAAACACGAGTCTTGTAGGAAAAATTTTACCCCTGGCATCATTACAGAATAACTTTCTTGTCTCTATGGCCAAGTCAGTTACATTATCTCCCTTTCTCCATTTTTAATGGTAATATAATTATTCACATCCTATACTTAAAAAGAGTCCACACTACTCCACATTGCCTTCATCTCTGAGACCTTCACCTACTTATACCACTGCCTGCCTCCCCTAGTGGACCCACTGATCTTTCTAAAAGCATATATTAGACCCTATCACTCTCTCATTTGAAATCACTCAGTACTGCATTTCCATTAGGATCCAGACTTTTGCTGTGGTTCATGAGGTTCCTTGGAGAGCCTACTGATTTCCTGTACCTCTCTTACTCCCATTCACCTGGTTCTTGTCACATTAGTCTTTCCGGCCTTCTTCAAATGTGCTACACTGCTATCCTCAGGGCCCTGGCCCTTGCAGTCTCCTGGGCTAGAACACACTCTTCTCCCTTGCGTGGCTGCTTCCTTTCTTCCTTTTAGGCCTCTGTCTAAAACACCATACCCCTCCCCTGCTGCCCTGCTTATTTTTCTCCATTTTGCTTAAAAGATCTGAAAGGATATTTGTTAACTCTTTGCTTACATGTTTGTCTTTTTCCCCACAAGTCAACTCCACAAGGGCAAAGACCTGTTTGCCTTGTTCACCGGGTCCTGATACGAAGAAACACACCTGAGACACAGTACTCACCAAACAGTTCTGGGATAAATAAATGTCTAGGGCGCTCAGAGCCCCACTGCATGAGGACTGTTTTGTGATCTTCATTTGTTTATCTAGATTTTAGAGTCTTTAGTTGGAGACTTCAGCACTCCCTTATCAGTAACTGACAGATCCAGCCGGCAGAAAATCAGTAAGGACATAGCTGAACTCAACCCCACCCTCTGTTGACTAGATTCAATTTACATCTATAGACTATTTCATCCAACAACAGTAGAATACACATATTTTTTAAGCTCACATGGAACCTTCACTAAGATCACATTCTGGGCCATAAAACACACCTGAACAAACTTAAAATAAAAACTATACAATGTCTACTCTCAGATCACAATCAAATTAAACTAGAAATTAATAACAGAAAGATAACTGGAAAATCCCCAAATATTTGGAGATTAAGCAACACACTTCTAAATAACACATGGGTCAAAGAAGAAAAATGGCAAGAGAAATTTAAAAATATTGTGATTAAATGAAAATTAAAGTACTTATTAAAGTACTTTTAAACTTATTAAAATTTGTGGGATTTAGTGAAAGCAGGGCTTAGAGGGAAGTTTATAGCACTGAGTACATATATTAGAAAAGAAGATCTAAAATCAATAATCTAAGCTTCCACCTTAGGAAACTTGAAAAAGAAGAGCAAACTGAATTCAAAGTAAGCAGAAGAAAAGAAATAAAAAAAATTAGAGCAGATATCAGTGAAACTGAAAACCAGAAATTGATAAGCCTCTGGCTGAGCAAACTATGAAAAAAGAGAAGACACAAAATACTAATGTCAGAAATGAAAGAGGGGACATCACCATAGATCCTGTGGACATTACAAAATAATAAAGAAATATTATGAATAATTGTATGCTTACAGATTTGATAAGCTAGATGAAATGGACCAATTTCCTAAAAGACACAATCTGCCAAAACTTACCCAAGAAAAAACAGATGATCTGAATAGGCCTCTCTCTATTAAAGAAAGTGAATCAATCATTAAGCTTCTAAAACAGAAAGCATAAGCCCAGATGTATTCACTGGTGAATTCTGCCAAACATTTAAGGAAGAACTATACCAAATCACTGCCATTTCTTTCAGAGGATAGAAGCAGAGGGAATATTTCCTATGGGAATATTTTCCATTCTTCAAGGTCAGCATTATCCTAATAACAAAACCAGATTTAAAAATTACAAGAAAACATTGGCCAATATTTCTCATGATCACAAATGCAAAAATTCTCAAAATATTAGTAAGTAGAATCTAACAAGGTATAAAAAGAATTATATATTAAGACCAAGTGGGATTTATCCCAGGTATACAAGCCTGGTGCAACATTTAAAAAGTCAATTAACGCAAACCATCACATCAACAAGCTAAAGAAGAAAAATGCCATGATCATATCAACAGATGTAGAAAAAACATTTGAGAAAATCCAATACTTATCGTGACTAAAACTCTTAGAGAACTAGGACTAAAGGGGAAATTACTCAACCTGAAAAAAGAACATTTACCAAAAACCCTACAGCTAACATTATACCTAATGGAGAGAAGCTAGAAGCTTTTCTGTTAAGATCAGGAAAAAGGCAAGGGTGTCTGGCTTCTCTTACCTCTCTTGCCACAGCATATTGAAAGTCCAAGCTAATGCAGTAAGATAAGACAAGAAAATGAGAGGTATACAGATCAAGGAGGAAGTAATAAAACTGTCCTTGTTCATGGATGACATGATTGTCTGCATGGAAAAATAGAAAAAGTTCACAGAAAAACTTCTGGCACTAAGATGCATTATAGCCAGTTTTCAGGATCCAAAGTTAATTCCTTTCTTATATACCAGCAATAAACAACTGAAATTTGGAAAAAAGACAAGTCTATTCAATAAATGGTGCTGGAAAAATTGGACAGCTATATACAGAAGAATGAAACTCGACCATTCACTTACGCCACACATGAAGATAAACTCAGAATGGATTAAAGACCTCAGTGTGAGACAGGAATCCATCAAAATCCTAGAGGAGAACATAGGCAGTAACTTCTTCTACATTGGTCACAGTAACTTCTTTCAAGACACGTCTCCAAAGGCAAGGGAAACAAAAGTGAAAATGAACTTTTGGGACTTCATGAAGATGAAAAGCTTCTGTACAGCAAAGGAAACAGTCAACAAAACAAAGAGGCAAATCATGGAATGGTAGAAGATATTTGCAAATGAAACTACAGACAAAGGGCTGATAGCCAAGAACTATAAAGAAGTTCTCAAACTCAACACCCAAAAAACAGATAATCAAGTAAAAAAATGGGCAGAAGACATGAACAGACACTTCTCCAATGAAGATATACAAATGGTTAGCGGACACATGAAAAAATGTTCATCATCATTAGCCATCAGGGAAATTCAAATCAAAGCCATATTCAGATACCACC
This sequence comes from Nasua narica, assembly GCA_028533885.1. Taxonomy (NCBI): domain Eukaryota; kingdom Metazoa; phylum Chordata; class Mammalia; order Carnivora; family Procyonidae; genus Nasua; species Nasua narica. Next base: position 78,100,772 of record CM052811.1, on the reverse strand, counting down.
TTACGCCAGTTAGAATGGGAAAAATTAATAAGGCAAGAAACAACAAATGTTGGAGAGGATGTGGAGAAAGGGGAACCCTCTTACACTGTAGGTGGGAATGCAAGTTGGTGCAGCCACTTTGGAAAACAGTGTGGAGATTCCTCAAAAAATTAAAAATAGAACTATGACCCAGCAATTGCACTACTGGGTATTTAACCCCAAAGATACAGATGGAGTAGAAAGAAGGGTCATATGCAGCCCAATGTTCAGAGCAGCAATGTCCACAATAGTCAAACTGTGGAAAGAGCTGATATACCCTTCAACAGATGAATGGGTAAAGAAGATGTGGTCCAAATATACAATGCAATATTACTCAGCCATCAGAAAGGATGAATACCCAAATTTTGCATCAACATGGATGGGACTGGAGGAGATTATGTTGAGTGAAATAAGTCAAGCAGAGAAAGTCAATTACCATATCATTTCTTTACTTGTGGAATGTAAAGAATAACATGGGGGACATTAGGAGAAGGAAAGTAAAAGTGAGCTGGGGGAAATCAGAGGGGGAGATGAACCGTGGGAGACGTGGACTCTGAGAAACAAACTGAGGGTTTCAGAGGGGAGGGGGCTGGGGAGCTGGGTTGGCCCAGTGATGGGTATTAAGGAGGGCACGTATTGCATGGAACACTGGGTGTTATACATAAACAATGAATCTTGGAACAGTACATCAAAAACTAATGATGTACTGTATGGTGACTAACATAACATAATAAAAAAATAAAAAATAAAATAAAAACACCATACCATTTAGAGTAGCACCCGCCAAAATGAAATACTTATGTATAAATCTAACAAAATATGTATAAGGTCTATGAGGAAAACTATAAAATTCTAATGAATGAATCAAAGAAGAACAAAATAAATGGAGATTTATCCATGTTCACAAACAGGAAAATAATATGATTGAGATATCAATTCTTCCCAACTTCACATATTGATTCAACACAATCCTGATCAATATTCCAGCAAGTTATCTTGTGCATATTGACAAACTGATCCTAAAGTTTATATAGAGAATCAAAAGATCCAGAAGAGCTAACACAATATTGAAGAAGAAAAAAGTTCAAAGATTGATATTATCAATGTCAAGAATTACTATAAAGCTACAGTAATCAAGATAAATTGCTGGCAAAAGAATAGATAGATCAGTAGAACAGAATACAGACTCCAAAACTAGACCTACACATATATAGTCAACTGATCTTTGACAAAGTAGCAAAGGCAGTACAATGGAGAAAAGACAGTCTTTTCAATAGATGATGCTGGAACAACAGGACATCCATGTGCCAGAAGAAAAAAAAAGAAGAATCCAGACACAGCCTTATGCTCCAAGAAAAATTAACTCAAAAGTTATTATAGACTTCAACATAAAACATAAAACTATAAACTAGAAGATAATGTAGGAGAAAATCAAAATGACCTTTGGTTTGGGGATGACTTTTTAGATACTACACCAAAGGCATGATTTGTGCAAGGAACAGTTGAGAAGCTGGACTTCCTTAAAATTAAAAGCTTCTGTTCTGCAAAAGACACTGTGAAGAGAATGAGAAGATAAACCACAAACTGGGAGAAAATATGTACAAAAGAAAAATATGATAAAGGACTATGATCCAAAATATATAAAGAACTCTTAAAAATCAACAGTAGGAAAACAAGTAACCTGATTAAAAAGTAGTCAAAGGATCCAACCATCTCACCAAAGAAAATATACAGAAGGCAAATAAATATATGAAGAGATGCTCAACATCCTATGTTGTCATGGAATTGCAAGTTAAAGTGAAAATGTGATACCACCACACACCTATTAAAACAGCAAGTATCCAAACACTGATGACACAAGATGCTGGAGAGGATCTGGAGCAACAGAAGCTCTCATTCATGGCTTGGTGGGAGTGCAAAATGGCACAGCCCATTTTGTTTTGTTTTGTTTTGCTTTATTTTTTAAAAATTGTATTGTTTTTGGGGCGCCCGGGTGGCTCAGTGGGTTAAAACCTCTGCCTTCGGCTCGGGTCATGATCTCAGGGTCCTGGGATCAAGCCCTGCATCGGGCTCTCTGCTCTGAGGGGAGCCCGCTTCCCATCTCTCTCTCTGCCTGCCTCTCTGCCTACTTGTGGTCTCTCTCTCTGCCAAATAAATAAATAAAATCTTTTAAAAAAATTGTATTGTTTTTACTTTTAACTCCAGTATAGTTAACATAGTGCTATATTAGTTTCAGGTGTGCAATATAGTGATTCAACAATTCTATACATTACTCAGTGCATTATTTACAATAGCCAAATTATGGAAGCAACCCAAATGTCCATTGGTTGAAGAATGGATGAAGATGTGATACACACACACACACACACACACACACACACACACAATGGCACAGCCACTTTGCAAGACAGTTTTCACAGTTTACCAAACTAAACGTGTTCTTACCATATGATCCAGCAATCATAACCTTTGGTATTTACCCAGATGAGCTGAAACTTATGTCCACACAAAATCTGCCTATGCTGTTTCCAACTGCTTCGTTTATAATTGCCAAAACTTGGAAGCAACCAAGAATCCCTCCGTAGGTGAATGGATAAATAAATTGTGATACATCCATATAATAAAATACTCTAAAACGAGCTATCAAGCCAAGGAATGACACAGAGGAAACTTAAATGTATATTACTAAGTGGAAAAAGCCAGTCTGAAAAGGTTACACAGTATATGATTCCAACTAGATGACATTCTGAACAAAGGCAAAAATCGTGGAGACAGTAGAAGATTCAGGGGTTGCCATGGGTTGGGCGGAGGAAGGATGAGTGGGCGGAGCACAGAGGATTTTTAGGGCAGTGAAACTATTCTGTATATTATAGTGATGGACACATGCCTATACATTTGTTCAAACCCTGAGAATGTACAACACCAAGAGTGAACCTTAGTGGAAACTATGGACTTGGGGTGATTATGATGTGTCCATGTAGGTTCATCAATTGTAATGAGTGCACCATCTGGGAGGGATGCTAATAACTGAGGAGGCTGTGCATGTGTAGGGGTGGGGGTACATGTGAAATCTTTGTACCTCCTGTTTGATTCTGCTGTGAGCCAAAACTGTCCTAAAAAATAAACTATTTAGGGGAGGGGGCAAGATGGTGGAGAAGTAGGAGATCCTATTGCAACCTGTCCCCTAAAGTGAGCTGGATATCTACCAGAACACGCTGAACACCCATGAAATCGCCCTGAGGAGCAAGATTTTTCTCTTCTGGATCTCTACAGGAGCAGAAGACAGCAGTGGAGAGGTAAAGCAAAGTGGGAACACTTGAACTGATATCAGAGGATAAACAAAAGGGGGAGGGAGCCACCAGAAGTGATCCAAGGACAGTAATACCCCAAAGGAAAGTGCCCAGTGTTTGGGGACCAGCATTAACTTAGAGTCCAGTTAAAAACACTTAAAAAGAGCAAAAGTTTCTGAGGAGCAACTAGTGGAAGGGGGTGGTCTCGAGCAAGGGCCTGGGCCCACAATCCCAGGAAGGACACCACTTGTCTCAAAGAGAGACTGGTGAGGGGGTGGGGTCCAGCCTGTGGTTCAGTAACTGGCAGCTTCCTGCTCCTTGCACCATTTTGTGGGCGGGGCGCACTCCTGCAAGCACCTCAGAGAGTCTGGTGTGGTCCAGGAGCTGGCAGCTTTTTGCTGCATGCCCCACTCTCTGGACTGAGTGCAACCCTGACGAAAAGACATTTGTGGCCTGTGGCAGGGTCTGGGCGCTCCCAGCTGGCCCCAGAGAAAAACGCAGGCAGGCGACCTAATCTCCAACAGGAATCTGAGCACACCCTGCGAGGGCCTGGAGCCCTGGACGGTGGCTGGGGGCACACACCACCTGTGACAGGCTGCAGTGTAAGCAGAATTTTGTGGAGGGGAGTGTGTGTTCTGTACCACACAGAGGGGAGCAGACTTAGGCTTCTCTGTGACACGTTGAGGTCTGGGTACGTACAGGCAGATTCCTTGCTTGGACTCTCCCAAAAGGTGAAATAGCTACAAAAGACGAAAATCTTCAGAGAGCAAAAGACTGAGAAACCGGTTTCCACAGAGCACAGCCCCTTGACTGGGGGACAGGGTGACTCAACCCAAGCAAGATTGACTGGAAAACAACGCAGCAGGCCCCTCCCCCAGAAGACAAGTCAGGGGGAAAAAAAAAAGGACAATAACCACAGGGTCCCCATAAAATTTTAAATCCCCAACATCAGGAGAAATCAATATATTAAGGTCCTGATAATACCCTCAAACCTGTATATTTCATAGATACAAATTTTTCTTTCTTATTTTCTTTCTTTTTTTATTCACTTGTTTTCACATTTCTTGTTTTCTTTTTAATTTTTTTTTAAACTACTTAACATTACAATTAGAGGCTTAATAAAACGATAAACCCAGGAAGACCTGAAATAACCTTCCTTGCCCGTGAGGAGTTATAACCACCCTCACATCTTATCCTTCTGTCAGTGTTTCTATGTATTTGCTTTTGTTCTGATATTATATAAATCTTATTCTTGGGGTTCATTCTGACTAGGTTTTTTTATTTCTTGTCATTTACTTTTGTCAGTCTTTATGTTTTTTTGGTGTCTGTTTATATACATTATAAATCTTATTTATATATCTATAATTGCTCCAAAACCGTCCAGGGTGCACCCTGTCTGGATGGTGGGTGATAGAAGGAACATTCCTCAACATCATAAAATCTATCTATGAAAAGCCCACAGCAAATATCATTCTCAATGGGGAAAAGCTGACAGCCTTCCCTTTGAGATCAAGAACATAACAAGGATGCCCACTCTCACCACTCTTGTTCAACATAGTACTAGAAGTCCTAGTGACAGCAATCAGACAACAAAAAGAAATAAAAGGTATTCAAATTGGCAATGAAGAAGTCAAACTCTCTTCGCAGATGACATGATACTTTACATGGAAAACCCATAAGACTCCACTCCCAAACTACTAGAACTCATACAGCAATTCAGTAACGTGTCAGGATACAAAATCAATGCACAAAAATCAGTTTTTTTCCTATACACGAACAAAGAAAATATGGAAAGGGAAATTAGAGAATCAATTCCATTTACTGTGGCACCAAGAACCATAAGGTACCTGGGAATAAACCTAACCAAAGAGGTAAAGGATCTGTACTCGAGGAACTATAGAACACTCATGAAAGAAACTGAAGAAGACACAAAAAGGTGGAAAAGCAGTCCATGCTCATGGATCGGAAGAATAAACATTGTTAAAATGTCTATACTGCTCAGAGCAATCTATACTTTCAATGCCATCCTGATCAAAATTCCAAGGGTTTTTTTCAAAGTGCTGGAACAAACAATCCTAAAGTTTGTATGGAACCAGAAAAAAACCTGAATTGCTAAGGAAATGTTGAAAAAGAAAAACAAATCTGGGGGCATCACATTGCCTGATTTCAAGATTTACTACAAAGCGGTGATCACCAAGACAGCATGGTACTGGCACAAAAACAGACACATAGACCAGTGGAACAGAATAGAGAGCCCAGAGATGGACTCACAACTCTATGGTCAAATAATCTTTGACAAAACAGGAAAATATATCCAGTGGAAAAAAAAAGACCATCTCTTCAATAAATGGTGCTGGGAAAACTGGACAGCTATATGTAGAAGAATGAAACTTGACCATTCACTTACACCATATACAAAGATAAACTCGAAATGAATAAAAACCTCAACGTGAGGCAGGGATCTATCAAAACCCTGAGAAGAACATAGGCAGTAACCTTTATGACATTAGCCACAGCAACTTCTTTCAGGACATGTCTCCAAAGGCAAAGGAAACAAAAGCAAAAATGAACTTTTGGGACTTCATCAAGATAAAAAGCTTCTGTGCAGAGAAGGAAACAGTCAACAAAAGCAAACAAGCAACCCACAGAATGGGAGAAGTTATTCGCAAATGACACTACAGACAAAGGTCTGATATCTAAGATCTATAAAGAACTCCTCAAACTCAACACTCACAAAACAGATAATCACATCAAAAAATGGCAGAAGACATGAACAGACACTTCTCCAAAGAAGACATACAAATGGCTAACAGACACATGAAAAAATGTTCATCATCTTTAGCCACCAGGGAGTTTCAAATCAAAACCATACTGAGATACCACCTTACACCAGTTAGAATGGCCAAAATCAACAAGACAGTAAACAACAAATGCTGGAGAGGATGTGGAGAAAGGGGAACCCTCCTGCACTGTTGTTGGGAATGCAAGTTGGTCCAGTCACTTTAGAAAACAGTGTGGAGATTACTTAAGAAATTAAAAATAAAGCTATCCTATGACCCTGCAATTGCACTACTGAGTATTTACCCCGAAGAAGCAGATGCAGTACAAGAAGGGCCACGTGTACCCCAATGTTCATAGGAACAATGACCACAATTGCCAAACTGTGGAAAGAACCAAGATGCCCTTCAACAGATGAATGGATAAAGAAGATATGGTCCACATATTTGGGGGAAAAAAGATATGGTCCATATATACAATGGAATATTATGCCTCCATCAGAAAGGATGAACACCCAACTTTTGTATCAACATGGATAGGACTGGAAGAGATTATGTGGCATGAAATAAGTCAAGCAGAGAGAGTCAATTATCTTATGGTCCCACTTACGTGTGAGTATAAGGGAAAATCACGGAGGGCATTGTGAGAAGGGGGAAGGGCGAATGGGGGGAAATCAGAGGGGGTGATGAACCATGAGAGACTGTGGACTCTGAGCAACAAACTGAGGGTTTTGGAGGGGAGGGAGTGGAGGGTTAGGTGAGCCTGGAGGTGGGTATTGAGGAGGACAGGTATTGCATGGAGCCCAGGGTGTGGTGAGTGAACAATTAATCTTGTAACACTGAAAAAAGAAAATAATTGTATTTGGGAAAAAAAAGAAAAAAATAAGCTATTTAAAAATCATCTTTGGGAGGGTGACTCACAATATCAGAGGGGCTATTTTTAGAAGAGAAAATGGATGGTGAGGTGGCAGGACCACACCAGTTGGTCTGCTCCACAGGATGTGTATTTATGTTTGTGAGCACGTGCATGTGTGTATGTGTGTACGCATGGGTGTGTTTATATGCATGGGATTGTATGTATGCATATGTGTATATGTGTGTACATATTTATATGTATGAAAGTGTGTGGACTCTAGATTGTGACTTGAAAAGAAGATGGGGTTTTTAGCAGCAGGTCAGTTGAGTCATACATTTGGCTTCTTTGCTCTAGAGTAAGTTCCCTGTCCCTTGAGGCCTCTCAGCAGAACCTGATTGATCCCTCTTTAGAAATGTTGCAGACAAGACTGCTGGGTTGGTGGGTGTTGGTGGTTCCATTTAGCTCCGATGACATCGAAGCTCCCTTCTAGTGCTAAGTCTGTGAACCTGGGGCCCTCTTGCATGAGGGTCTCTGCATCTTCTCTTAGTGACCTAAGTGCCAAGAGCACTTTCTACAGGTGCCTTTTCCTGAGAGAAGACTCTTGAGTGTTCACTTTCTGCCTTATGTACATTTACCTCCAGCTTGGAGAATCTTGAAAGCTCAGCTCAGGGAATCAGAGAGTGCTGGGGAATCCCAAGGGCCCCAACTGGGGAACAAGAAGCTGTTGAGGCTGAGAAATGGACACTTTCCTTGCATCTCTCAAGTAACCCTTTGGGCATCCCTCTTAATATTTTCCTAATTAACTGTAACTAATAATTAACTGAAGCCATGTCTCTCTGAGGTATTGAAGGGTTTAAATAGCTTGATTGCCGTGGAAACAAAGGGCAACACTCTCCTTTTCTGGAAGCCCTGGAAAATTTATGGCTTCCTCCCCACTGCTTCCTAAGTACTGATTTGTTACCAAGTTGCACAATAATCAAAAATTTGAAGTGATTTATATCCCATCCCCCAACAGGATGCATTTTACTTTACTTGTAGCTTCACATAATAAGCTTAAATCCTACTTCCCAAATCATTCAGTAATGACTTTGTGTAGAGCTATAAATAAGAAATAGCTGTTATCATCATATTCATTGTGAAATCTTGGAAAATAAAGCACCAGCTTTGGCCACTTAAATAATACTTAAGTAATACTACCCTTGGAAATTTTTAGTAATGGTTCACCTACTCAGTTAAGAGTTTTTCACTGATATTAACCATTATAGTTACTTTCAGGTGTCAATCTGGCTAGCCTCTAGTAGCCATTTGTTAGGTCAGATATAGCACAATGTTGCTGTGAAGGTATTTGTGGATGTGGTTAACATCTACAGTCATTTGACTTTAGTGAAGGAGGTTGTCCTCCATGATGCAGGTGGGCCTCATCCATTTAGTTGAGGGCTTTTAGGAGCAAATATGGAGGTTTCCTGGGGAAGAAGACATTCTGCCTCAAGGCTACAACATCAACTCTACTGGTCTGCTCAACAGACTGCAGACATTCCAGCCCCCAAAATCACATGAACCAATTCCTTTGATTCTATTTCTTTGAGGAACTCTGAATGACAGAGAGTTTGGTACCAAGAATGGTACCTGAGGAGCAGAATCTTCAATATGAGTTTTCTGAGTTAGTTCTGTGGTTTTTGGAATTGGTTCTTTAAGCTGACAGATTTAAAGGCCTTATGACTCTATTTTTTTATGACTCTATTTTTAATGGTAAAGAAGATAGTGATCATCCATGGTACAATATGCCAACAGAGACACACAAAATATCACCATCGGACACTCCTAATCAAATACTTTTAAGAGGCAAGGTTCTGGGTGATCTTGTGTATGATGCCTTAGAACATTTTTGTCAAACACATGACTAATGAAATTGGCCAAGTGCTCTTAACTGTGCTGGACAAATGATGAGCTTGGGATTTCAAATTCCCAGCTCAAAAAACAGATAAGTAACCTGAAAGTTTCTATGTCTGCCCTGAAAGAAACCCTTATCTTCTGATTGGTAAGAAGCTGAGCCTTGTTACCAATGAATCCACAGGTTCATCCTGTGAGTGGCTGAATTACCATCCAGATTGAATGCCCAAGCTCACGGTAGGTCCATTGTTGCAGTGAGGGCGTTGAAGGGAAAGGAATGGGATCCTGGAAATCCGGGAACATATGACTCAATTCTGATGAAGTCTGGGACACTGAACCCCTAAATTTTGCCAAGTCTTCTTTGCCAGTAGAAGCAGACTACCCAGTCTTGCCTGACCAGGTGATCCCTCCTTTGACGGAGGAGCTTACTATAGCCTCCCCTCAGGTAGTTGCCTTGTACTGTTGATCCTCAGGACCAACCTCTACCTCCTCTCTTTGCTTCTAGAATTAGAACTAGACTTAAGTATGAAAGGACCTCAAAGGGTAAGGTGCAAATTGTGACCCATGAAGAAGCCTGATGTAACTGCATGACTTTTCCAAATTTTCCAGAAACAAACCTGGGGAAAATGAGCGGGAATGGATATTAAGAGTGTGGGATAATGGTGAAAGAAACAAAGTTAGAGTTACCTTTAATCATGTGGGCCAATGAACAGAGATTCTGGATTTAATGCTGTGGCTAATGGGATTGGAAAGGGATCCAACTGGATGGTTGGTTAGCTGACTAAAACATGGACCAAAAGATAGCAAACAGTAACTTAGGTTGAAATGTTACCTGCCTTGATATACTCTAGAGAAATGTACCCAAAAGCTTGGGGAGATTGGAGTGTTGAGTGGATGTGTCATGGAAGACCAGCTCACCTGTCCCAGAATGACACTCTCTGTCTCTCTCATGTCCACTGTGAGAGACATACTCGTTTGTGAGAAGAGCTTCAGAATCCTTAAAGCTCTCCGTGGTCGTGCTTCCACACTGACCAAACCTTATAGTGAGAACCGTGGTGCAGAATTAGGAAGCCTGAACACAATGGGAGGATGTGGATCCTGAGCTGACAGGAGCCAAATGGAGGCACTATATTGCCCAAATCAAGATGGTCATGGCTGCCATGATGGACGGCAGAGTCCTATCAGCTGTCAGACATTGTGGCACTCAGTAGTGGATCAGGGCATCCCAGCAGAGGAGCAGCTGGGCATTCTACTAAATCCTGACTTAATCTGTAAGCAGAAGAGTTCTAGGTCTAGGGAACAGAAGTCTAACTAGGGTCAAGACTTTTCTCTCAGTTCCCAGACTGAGGATTTAGAGACCCAAAACTCCCTCAACGAAGGGCAAGCTAGGTCCTCTTGAACAAGGACCCCACTACATTGTCAACAGTTTATACTGTGAATCTTTCTCCCAGCTCTCCTCAAAAGGACCTTTTTAACAGGCTAACTGCGCATTGGGGAAAAGGACTTAATCAGACCTGTCAGGAGCTCCTGGATGCTGTCCCTGAACTAACAATGGCTCCAGGAGGCCCTAAATATTACCATGTCCCCTAGTGAGAGTGGGGATTATGGAGATCAGTTGACAAATGGAGTTTTAGTTCAAGTCTGTCTCGCAGGGAGTACCCGTTGGTCCTCCAACCCATCCTGTGGTTATTTCCCCAGCTCTGGAATGCACAATAGGAATACACATACTTGGCAGCTGGCAGAATCCATCCTCATGTTCATCCCTGACCTGTGGAGTGAGGATTGCTGTGGTGGCAAAGGCCAAGTCACTAGAACTGCCTCTTCCCAGTAAAATAGTAAACCTAAAGCAATACCACATTGCTGGAGATACTGTAGAGATTAACACTATCATCAAGGACTGAAAGGATGCAGGGGTGGTGATTCCCACCTCATCCCCATTAAACTTTCCTATTTGGCCCATGCTGAAGACAGTTGGAGTTTGCAGAATGATGGCGGATTACTATAAGTTTAACCAGGTATTAATTCTAATTGCAGCTGCTGTACCAGACGTCGTTTCCTTGCTTGAGCAAATTAACACATAGTCTGGTAGCTGGTATGTGGCTATTGACCATGCAAATGCTTGTTTCTCTATACCTGTTCATAAAGACCAGCAGACCATTTGCTTTCAGCAGGCAAGGCTGGCAATAGACCTTTACTGTCCTACTTCTGGGGTATAGCAGCTCTCCATCCCTATGTCATAATTTAGCCCACAGGGACCTTGATCTCCTTTCCTTTCCACAAGATATCACACTGGTCAATTACACAGGTGATACTATGCTAATTGGAATGATTGAGCACTGGTTTATTGGATACTAGACTTATTGGCAAAATGTTTGTACACCAAAGGATGCAAAATAAATCCAACAGAAATTCTGTGGCCTTCTACCTCAGTGAAATGTCTAGGGGTTCAGTGGTGCAGAGCATGTTGAGAAATCCCTTCTATGGTCAAGGATAAGTTGTTGCATCTGGCCTTTCCCACAATGAAAAAAGAGGCACCATGCCTAGTGTGCATCTTTGGATTTGTAGGCAATTCATTCCCCATTTGGGTGTGCTTTCCAGCCCATTTACTGAGTGAGCTGACTGAGCTAGTTCTGAGTGGGGCCTGGAATAAGAGAAGACTCTGCAAGAGGTCCAGACTGCCATGCAAGAAGGTGTCAAGAAGGTCTGGGAAAGTGGGAATGGAGAGACCTCAATGAATGGGCAAAAATGTGGGATAAAGTTGTGTCCTTCATGAATTCTCACTAAAGGCTGCCCTTAGCAGAGGAGGGTTTTAATGACCCATTCTGCGGATATCAGTCATGCTCTTTTCCCAGCCAGTCCTGCCCAGTGGCTATTGTTATAGGGTGGAGGTTATGTATAGTTTTAGTATGGTGGACTTCCACTCACCAAGGAGTGGTTATAGGAGCACCCATTCTGCCAGCAGCAGAGACCAACACTGAGTCCCCGATATGTCACTGTTCTCTGGGGTGAGCAGCCAGCTACCTGGTGGCAGGTTGAGGACAAATGGGCAGCATTTTGTTCTCACTGAAAGAGACACTTATTCTGAATATGGATTTGCCTTCCCTGCATGCAATGCTTCTGCCAAAACTACTGTCTGTGGACTAATGGAATGCCTTATCCATCACTGAGGTATTCCACACAGCATTGCTTCTGATCAAGGATCTCACTTCACTGCAAAAGAAATAGAGCAACGGGACCATGCTCAGGGAATCAGGGATCTTACCTTAGTATGTTCCTTACTATCTGAAAGCAGCTGGCTGGACAGAATGGTCTTTGGGAGACCCAGTTACAATACCAGCTGGGTGGTAACACCTTGCAGGGTTGGGGGCAAGGTTCTCCGGGAGGATGTATGTGCTCCAAATCAGCACTCAGTTTATGGTGCAGTTTCTCCTATAGCCGAGATTCCGGTGTCTAGGAACCAACGTGTGGGAATGGGAAAGGCACCATGTGCTGTTACACCCAGAGACTTACTAGCAGAATTTTTTATCTCGGTCCCCATGACTTTATACTCTATTGGCCTAGAGATGTTAGTTTCAAAGGTAGGAATGCTTCCACCAGGAGACGCAACAGCAATTCTATTGAACTGGAAATTAAGATGGCCACCCAACAATTTTGGACTCCTCATGACTGGATAAACAGGCAAAGAAAGTAGTTGGCCAGAGTGACTGATCCTAACTGTAACTATTTCAGTCAGAGTCAGGGGTTAGTTTAGGGGCAATTGGGCTGTACTCTACAGTGGAGGTGAGGAAGAGCTTGGACATGGCACATTCCTCAGGGAATCTCTTACTACTACCATGCCCTGTGGTGAAGGTCAATGGAAAGCTACGACAACCCAATTCAGCCTGTACTGCTAGTAGCCCAGACCCTTCAGGGATGAATATTTGGGTTACCCTACCAGGTAAAGAACCACAGCTTGCTGAGATGCTTGCTGAGATTCTTTCTGAAGGCAAAGAGAATATGGAGTGGGTAGTGGAAGACGGTAGTTATGAATACCACCTATTACTAGGTACAGAAACAAGGATTATAACTGATTTTGTTATGAATATGATTTTGTTATGAATATGTTTGTATGTATATAATCTCTTTTTCTTCCCTCTTATCCCCTTATGATGTAATATAAGTTGTACTGACTTCGTATCGTAGTACTTAAATATTTTTAACTTTACATCACAGTATTTAAGTTATGGGATGTCAAGGAGAAGAGTGAACATTGCCTCAGGACTCTTCTGGAGAAAGGGTTAGTGCATTTTCAGTTGTATACAGCATAGTTGTATTGTATTAGGCAGAAGCATGACTTCATTGTTGTCTTTATTTGGAGATTAAGTATGGTTTATGGAGATGATTTTGAGTGGCAAGTTGACAAAGGGTAGATTGTAACAGTTAGTTCTATGTGTCAACTTGGTTGGCTATGGTGCCCGGTGTTTAGTAAAGTACTAGTATAAATGTTGCTGTGAAAGTATGTAGTACACATGATTAACTTCTACACTGAGTTGATTTTAAATAAAGGCAATTACTTACAGTATGTGCCTGGATATGTAGGTGGGCCTCATTGTAGTCAGTTGAAGGCCTAAAGAGCAATCTGAGGTTTCCTAGGGAAGAAAAATTTCTGCTTCAAGACTACAGCATTGATTCTTGCCTGAGTTTTCAGTCTGCTGGCCTTCCTCACAGATGGGCCTGCCAGCCTCCACATTCATCATGGGAGCCAATTCCTAAAATAAATATTTGTATCTATATTTTGTATTGGTTCTGTTCCTCTGGAGAGTTCTGACTGATACAACCAGTAGTTAATTTTTTAATAGCAGAAGATTCCTATTTTAATATTAAGCAAACTGGAGTCTAAATGATTTGTCTAAGGCTATACAAAGTGAAGGAGAGAACCAAGAATCAGAAGGAAGTTGATATAAGCCAGTAATCTAGTCATTACTGCTGGTTCATACAAAGAGATTAGAAAGCAATAATGTTTTCATTAAATTGACCCATTAGTTTTACTTGACATGGACAGAAAGAGTGTGAACCCACCAAAAAGATTAATGGACTTCATTCTTATGCTATATTCACTAAGACATGGCCTGAAATTATTAAGCGCATAAAATAAGAGGTAAACAAAAATCAAGTCTACCCCATGAGTGACTTCACCCCAGAAGGAAAAGATGGGATAAAGTTATATGATTTCAAAGAGCTGGTATAATGCCCTCACCTCTGCCACCACTGCCTGGCTGGGGAGCACCAATAAAACAAAATAAAACCACAGAAAACAAAATGATGACATCAGCACTCTGTTCTTTCTTGCATTACCTTCATCAGAGATGAAGAACATCAGAGATGCCCCATCAAGCTGACATTGTTGGCCTTCTGGGAAGGATAGCCTTTGGGTCAACTCTGCAAGTGTTACCTCCTGGTGTGGTTTATGGGGTGCATGTATATGTTTTTCTTTTTAACTGATTCCATTAGCTGAGTTTTTCCCTGGGTGGAAGACTAGAAAAAATTCCTTGCCTTTATGAGCAGTATGAAGCTACATCATGAGAAAGAAGGCAGTAACGGCGAAAGAATTTTGCAGAACAGAATCCAAACTTGCTATGGGAATCAAGTGTGCTCCGTGGCTCTCCGGCACTCATACGCCTACAATCCACATCACCAACCTTGCTACCACAGTCATCTCTTGGTTGTCCAGGAGGGCTGGGTCATGTGTCACTAGAACGTAAAATTGCCCAGCAATCTTGATGTATTACAGTGGGCTCTGCCCTCTGGGGAGAAACACAGAACCCCCACGTGTCATTGCAGGTAATCATAAATTCTTCTCCATTGCTAGTTTATTACTATTTTAAAAATGAATTTTGGTTTAATGCTTTGCTGTTGAAACGTGACTTTTGACTAAAATAGTTTTCCTGAGCTCCCATCCATTATTTAGGCTAAACATCAGGTAGAAAACTGACACCTTAAAAAACTGCTTTATAGCTATGTTTCTCAGTGGATGCAGGAAAAAGAAACCAGAAAGTGGAACCGCCGGTGGGAGAGGAGATGAATAAATCACATTTCGATAAGAGATTACACCAATCAGTTTGGGTTCATTTTTGAGTAGCCCACATCTCTCCTTTTGGCCATGTTAAGCAGTCTTTTTTCTAAAACTGCAAAATCAAATGCCTTTTTAATCTTTTATTGGAAGCCTCAGGAATCTAAGTTTTATATCTGTATCCATCTCCTAATTCTTATGGGATCTGGCCTTCCATTAACTATCAAATGCTTCATAATAATTTCTAGTATTTTTGTTTCAAATACTAGGCTGAGCACTGTGAGATTAACTGATTTACTCCTCCCCAAAACTCAAGGTGATAGGTGCCACTGTCCTCATTTTACAGGTAAGGAAACAGAGACACAGGGAGGTGAGGGAACTTGCTCAATGTCACAGGGTGGGTGGATAAATAGAAGGGCCCTGATTTACACCTGGCAGCCGCGCCCCAGACCCAGCCTCTATACTCATTAACCAGTCTGCGCTTTCTCTCATCCGGACCATACCCTGAATGGAGTGGCAGGAGCCCCTGGGCTCCCAACGGGAGAAGCTGGCCAACAGAGGCAGGGGAGAGGGAGTGACACCTGCCTGAGCACCAAGGGGTCTGGCTTTCTTCCCAATGAGGACTAGCTGCATAGCCTCAGGCAGGCCACCTGGCTGCCTGGACTTCCGTGTTCACATCTGTGCCCTGAGAGGGTCCCCAGGACCCTACCAAGCAGCCCGCCGGAAGCGAATTAGATTGAACTTCGGCTCAGAACAAAATCTGGCGGTTTCTAAGGGAGAGCTGGGGGAATGGGCTGGCCCTGTGGTGCCTTCCTGGGAGAGAGTCAACCCCTGCAGAAGGGCAGAAGGTCTCTGGCTGCCTCTGAGCTCTCCACTGTCTTGTCCCGCCTGGGGGTCTGTGCTCTGAGGGGCATGAGGAAGAGACTCCGTCGTTGTCATCAGGGACGTGACACTCCAGCAGCATGCTCCCTTCCAAAAATAAGTTGCCTACAAAACTTTAGAATGGCTTTGTTTTGACAGCTGGGATTCATTCGTGCTTTCAGGACGGGTTCATTTTCAGCCTAAAAATTACTCATAAGCTAAATGCCAGCTTTCCTCATCCCACAGAAGGCAGCTCAACCACAGGGAGGAGAGGAGTCCTGAAGTCGTCCTGAAGTCGTCGGGGTTCCTAGTGGCCCACAGCAGTCAGAAAGGGACCCACTGCCCAGCCAGAGTGCCAACACCAGTGCCCAGGGGGATCGGAGCTGCCCAGCAGGGGCGTTCCCGGAAGGAAGCAGGCCTCCACAGCCCACAGCTGACCAACTGAGCGCCAGACTCCTAAGCAACTCATTTGTTGGGGTTCCCAAAGCCCATGAAGATGTGCCACATGGGTCTGTGGGCCCAACCATGCTTCACAAGTCACCCGCTTCTGCTGTGGGTGCACCGGAAACACCACACTGCTCGGAGGCTCTTTGCAGGTTTGGGACAACTCCAAGCAAGCCTGGGACAACTCCCCCTGCAAGAGCTCGGTGTGAGGACCCGGCCTGCAGCGGAATTCAGATCTGGTGAGGTCAGCGCAGCCCATCCCCACCCCTGATTAATGTCATCTGAAGCAGCAGGACATCTCCTCAGCTCTGGTTTGCTTGGTGAGGCTCACGCAGCTAGTGCGTGACAGCAGGGGAGTGTCTGCCTGTCTCGAAACTGGGGACACACTGGCAGCAACTGAGATGTTGGGTACAGAGCTCACGGGAGGCTCCCTTCCAGTCTGCTTCTTAGAAACAACACGAGTCAAGGCTTGCTTACTGCCGTGAGCCCAACTGGAGAGAAAATGATTCATAAACCAGTGATTTCTTTGACTTAGAAAAAAACTGCCTGGTTGTTCTAAAGAGCTTCACCCTCAAGGTTTCTATATATTGCACCTGCCTGGGTTTTCACTGAAAATACAGTCGTAACCCTATATAACGTATGCCTTGTTATGTTCTTAAACAAGTGGGATGTAGATAATACAGATCAAGTTCACAGTTCATCTGCAAACACCCTTCCTGTCATGTCCCCGCTAGAGGCCAGGCCCAGCGGCTGCTGCTATTGGCCATTCTGTCAGGTCTGCTCTTCCTCTCAGACCGGCTCCCCAAAGCCTTCATTATAAAGGTAGTGCCAGCCACGTGGCTTTGATCACATGGCTCACTGCCCATGTGGACTCTGGGGGCAGGTGAGCCCAGTGTAGAATCAGAAGGCAGACGTTCAGGTCACACTCCCTCCCCTCTGCTGGGCACACTCCCCACCCTCCTGCCAGAGCTACCCCCGACCTCTTGCTGCCGGACACCTGGACAAGGCAAAACCATCTGAGGCCCTGGCCTCTCAGAGACCAGAGAGGCCACCACAAGTCGGCACAGCGGAGCCAAACAGTGAGGACAGAGGGCTGGGCAATCAGAGTCCTTGTGCCAGCTCCACTGCTGATGCTGTGTGACCTTTAGCAAACTCTCAGCCTCTCTGAGTCTCAGAAGCATCATCAAAAAAGAGGGATTTAATGAAAAGATCTTCAGAGGCTCTTTCCAGTTCCAATATTCTATTACTCCGTGGACCTGAAACTATTTCATCCACACACAGAAAGTTAACTTTCTTCTGGCCTATAAAGAATTTCTCATAAGTCATGGGAGTGAAAACTCATTGGCAACAGTTTTCCCAGATCCCTTTGGTCTACGAATATCACCAGATGCTTTCTAGAAGCAAGGCACTCTTTAGGGTCTATTGATCAGGGCTCTGAGACTTTTTGGTAATCAGGACTCAGCACACAACAGGACTCAGCTAATCAGTATATTTTCCCCAAATATACTGGCCCCTCCTGTATGCGATGCTGATCTAGTCTGTTCTATTTCATTCTGTGCATTCTACTCAATCTAAAAAAAGGTTGGTCCAAATCCACTGCACTGATTTGGTGACTCATGAGTGGAACACTTTCGAACATGTGGTTGAAAGATAGGGCTGCAGCCAGTGGTCGCAGGGAGGGTACACTGACACCAAGGAGAGCATTGAAAGGAAGCAAGGCATCAGTCAGAGGGGCGCCCATAGAGTGAGACGTAATTCCTGAGCAGGAAGCACAGAGACAGTGAGGGGTCCAGAACTCAGAGGAGGGAAGGAACCCAGCTAACCTTTGATCAGACCCTAGATCCCACGTTTCTACTCAGCACCTGACAACTCAAACTGCTCAGCACTGTGTGGCTGATCTCTAGGCCCTTCTAGAGCTGCCTTGCTGCCTCCCACCTGCTCCTGGGCTCCTCACCCTTGGACCGCGTCTCTCAGCCTGGACTATCCTCTTACCTGTCAAGCAGAACTCCCCCAGGAAGCTTCCCTGTCCCCAGACCTTCAGACTCTATCCTAATTGCCTGAACACCAGCCTGCACACACTAGACTCAGTGTCCCTCCAGGCCGAGGCAGAATCTTCTCTCACTACAGACTCCCTGGGCCGAGGGTTCTACCTGGGCCACATATATACTCCTTGTAATAAGCAGGAGAGAGGGGGTGAGTGAGTGACTTCTAAACAGATGGCCAGGGAACACTTCCTGGCTTCAGGAGGGCCATAATCTTCTACCTCCTTCCTCAGCATGTCACTGCTGGTAGTTACTGACCATGGCCTCTGTCCAGGACACAGTGCTCTCTTTCCGATGGCTCTCCCACGGAGTTGACCCCGAGGGTTAACTGACCTGTATCATCTGGTGCTGAGTGTTCACGAGGCCTCAGAAACAGAAAAGTCACGGATGGACATGACAGGTGGTATCTGATGGTTGTTTCAAGCACAGAAACTGATTTAAGCATAAATACTCCAGATCATCTTAAAACTCTTCCAAGATTTTCTTTCCACTCTGCAATCTATGGGCACCAAAAGATGACTCCAAAAATTGTATCCAGTCCCTTCTTCAGAAACATTAGGCCCAAGTCCTTGGATGGGAAGACCTCCAATGATGCCCACCGGTGTACCTTCTGAAGACTGTAACCTTCATGATTTCCATATTCTGGGGTCTTTCTCATGCCTTGGGGTCTTTCCTTGTGCTCTGAGGTCCTCCCCACGCCTGGGGAGCCTCTAGTGTTTCCAACCTGCGAGACGGGGAAGGGATCCATCCAGCCTGGGGTACCCTGCAGCTATACAACATACATCCTTCCCAGGTCTTCTTGGAGGGGGACCTCTTCCATGCATGGCCATCCCCAGCAGATCTGTCCCCAAGCAGAACAGATCCCCGATCAGCCCAAACGGCTCCAGATGCTGGAAGAGTCCCTAGTGCTGTCCAGGGCTCTAAGTGGATCAGAAGTCCCCCTTCTCAGGCCCGTCCTCTGTGCAACCCCTGTCCTATCCAGGCTTCCTCACTGTGGGCTCCAGGGCTGTGCCACAAGGGGTATAGCTCTGGAATGGGCCCTGCTAGCAGGAGTGGGCAGCTCTCCAGGAGGCTGGCAGCCGGGCCACAAGGCAGCCCCTGCAGGCAGCCATAGGGTCAGAAAGGTGGAGAGGAAGAGCCTCCGGGAGGGAAGCTGGAGGCTGCACACTCCGGCTGAAGCCCTGGGCCTAGAGAGGGGTTCTGGCTCAGGATCCGATCTGCAGAAAGAGTGCGCACCCTGTCAGCCCTTGAGTCTCTCTGGAGGCCTCAACCCAAAAGTGGGCCAAACAGGGCTGATGTGCAAGGCCTGCCTGCAGCAGGGCTGAGACGCCCAATCCCCAAGGGTAGGACTAGCCAAGCGCCAGCCTCCCAGGGAACTCCACAGCAATCAGTACACCTGAGCCACATTTGGGGCCTCTTCGTATCCTGCATGCTGGGACACCTGGGAATAAATCTCCCATGCTCCTAGGAGAGAATCACCCCTTCTGCTCCCTCAGGGGCCAGGAGCCCCATCAGTCATGGTCTTCTCTCTTGTGCCCATGCTTGGAAGGGCCTGGATCAAATTTCAGAAGAGCTCGGCCCTGTGAAAACATGCAGGCACTGTGGTTTGGGTGTCTGTGGACAGCAGGACTGGGAGCTCTGCCTTTTTCAGAGGAAAATTCATTAACAGAAACAACCTGGAGAATACTGCAAATTACTTAAAAAAAAAAAATCCTTCCACTGGAATTAGACATGGGCATGTCTGTGACGGGGTTGCCCAGAAATAGACTTAAAGCCAACTGCTGTGTTTATAAAGTGGGTGAAATCTGTTCAGCTGTGGTCCCAGTGTGGGTGGGGGGTAGGAGGGCACAGCGCAAGGGCACCAAGGCCCCCCAGCTCCGGGGGCACTCAGCTGGCTTGGAGCACCCCGCACGGGTTTGTGGGAACAGCTACCGTCTTGGCGCTTCCGCTAGAGATAGCGACTGTGGATGGTTTGCACCTTACTATAAAGTAGGAGAAATTTGGGAATACAAAAGGAAAAACCATCAACAGGTGGTTTTTTTTCAGATCAGTGGGGTTTTTTTGTTGTTGTTTATGCTTTGTTTGAGAGGCGAGAAGTGAAAACCACACATCACACTTGGAAGGACGATATACGGCATATCTCACCCCGGGTTTGACACAGACGATTGCTGCCATACCTACGAACACGTGCTCGCTTCATCCCGCCAAGTCCATTTCACTTCCTCCTTGGGAGCACAGCATGGACAGCCCCCGGGCTGCGGGCTGTCAGTGCCCAGCCCTGAGCATGGCTGCTACAGGCGCTGGCCGGCCCGTGCACTTCTGCTGCCCGCATGAAGGGCACATGTCTGCTGCTTTCCTTCTGTGAGCAGGCCCTCCTTCCACGGTGCCTTTCATCAAGAGGGGCCCTCTGGGTGTCCCCTGGACTCATCTCATCCTTGCTGATGTAGAACTGCTAGCAGAAAGTGAACTGTGAGATAAAACAAAATGCGTGCAAAGCGTCTAATAGGCTGGGAATGTTGAGAGCAGGCTTGGCGCTGGTTTTCCTTAGCAACACGCTTGAGAGGGCAAGATGGTGAGCAAGATCGCTTTCCTACAAGCCTGACTCTCCTGGCGTGAGCCCTCCTGATGCCAGACCTATCTGTTTTGCAAACTCGAGAGAGGGAATTTTTGGGTAAAGAACCAGAATTGTTTACAGAACTATTATTACCCTTCTTTTTCCAAGTCCATCCCCTGTTTAAAGCCTGGAGGATCTAGTCTTCCAGGAAGCATTTCCAAGTGCAAGGGGGGCTTGCACCCCCATACCTGCCTCCCGATGAGACCCAGCTACATCTCTGGACCAGGCTGCAAGGTAGAAGGGAGCAGACCAAGACGTAAGGGATTTGTGAACAGACATGGACACAAACCGCAGAGCAACAATTTCGCTTCGTGCCTGGGACCCTGCTGGTCTCAAGGGGGCTTGAGCTCTGCTGGCTGAGAGCACAGCAGCAGTAGCTGTAACCGAGGCTTCTTCGCACCCCTGAGCATGGGAATAATATTCCTCCAGACCGGATGAGACAGGTGGTGACGAGGCCTGAGCATCACCGATCCGGAGGCCCTGAGGAATCTGGTGTGCACAGCTCCATGAGGCCCCTGGGCTCCCACTGAGCCCAGGAAGTGAGCTAGTAGGCATGCCTCCAGGGCACACTGGGCACGTGCCCTGGGCAGTCAGCGCTGGTTTTGGTACCATTCCTCAAGGGACAAGGGTGGCTGTCCTTGCCTTGAATACACCATCCTTGTTGCAGGGCTCACCACAACTCTGGCTAGCACACTCTCATCAGAAGACTGATTTTAGGGGCGCCAGGGGGGCTCAGTCGTTAAGCATCTGCCTTCAGTTCAGGTCATGATCCTGGGATGGAGCCCCACATCGGGCTCTCTGCTCAGAGGGGAGCCTGCTTCCCCCTCACCTTCTGCTGCTCCCCCTACTTGTGCATGCTTTCTCTCTCTGTCAAATAATTAAATAAAATCTTAACCAAAAAAGACTGCTTCTATATAGAAATGTTTTAAAAGATCCACAGCACATGGTAAAGCCAAGAGGTAATGAGAATACATTGTTCATACAGCAAGGTAATGAAGAGAGTAGCTCCCAGCTGGAGATGTGGGTCCGCACCGCCCGGGACAGTAGTGGGCAGTGCAGGGGCCCATGAGCACTGCGGATGTCTCCCTAGGTTTTAAAGACTGAATGTGAAAAATGGTGAAACACCTCATCAACATTTTTCTCATACAGATTACACGTTGAACGCATAATATTTTTAGATATTGAGTTTTATAGATTATGCCATTAAAATGAATTTTACTTTTAAAATTATTTTAACTTATTTAAAATGTGGCCACTAGAAGATTTTAAATTAGATAGGTAACCTGAATTATAGTTTTATTGGGCAGCGCTGATTTAGAAATCTGATTCTAATCTTGGCAAATCCAGTGTCTAGCTGGGTAGTAACAGAGGCAAGCTCATTGGACTTTTGCGAATAAGTCTAATTTCCTTCACAAATTAAAAGAATAGTTGAAAATGCTATCTACACCAACTATTAGTCCAGCATCCCCCTCTTGTTTCTCCTCAGAAAACAAGTCTGTCCCATGTGCTTGAACAGGTTGTAGACTGCACAAGGATGACACATTGAAGGGAAGGGAAGCTGTTCACACTATACATAAGTAGATTTGTATATTTGTTATTATAATATCCTGGTACCTGGCAATAAGTATATTGTTCTAACAAAATGAGTATATTACAGTGACTTTCCAACAGACAGAATTAAAGCATTCTGAGGAAATGATACTTTTCCTCTGATTTGCATAAAAGCTCTATCTGGGCTCAGGTCAACCCTACCAGAACCTGAGGTATGCCTGAATTCCACTCCAAGGATAGCTGCTTTGCTGGTTTGGCCTCCATCTCTGTCAGAGGCCTGAGGCATCCAAGGGCAGGAACTTGGGGCCCTAATTCAAGCCTTAATTTTACAAAATGTCATTGGTGTCTGGTGCCAAAGAGTTACAATAACCAGCTGGGCCACAGCCAGGGCTCCCCCCAGGATGGGCCACTTACCTTTTCATTTTTCTTCTCATCTGGTTTGCATCCAGTGTTGGTGGGGCTGGACGATGACAGGCCGCTGACAGGACCCCCTCCGGCCTCCCCATTGAGGTTGGCAGCACTGACGTTGGGAGGCGTCACGGCAGATGCTGCGGACGTAAGCGGGATGGCTGGTCGGGGGCACTGGGCCCCAATGACTGTCTGCATGGGGGGCTGGTGCACGTGCTGTGGGGACACCACTGAGTGGGGCCTGAGGCTGGCGGTGGGCAGGCGGGATGGGGAGTTCTGAGTGCGCAGGGGTGACACGGTGGCTGTTGGTCGGTCCTGGGCCTGGGCTGAGGAGTGGACAGCTGGAAAATGGGGTTGGAGAGAGAGTAGGGATGCAAGGTTAGTTTGCCACTGCAATGCAATCGCCACTGACTCTTTCCTCGGCCTCCTCCTCCCAGGGCTCACAGCCTCTCTCTGCGGTCTCTCCACACCTAGCTGCACTCCATAGGGAGGAAGACTAAGGCCAGGCAACTGGGAGAACACATCCCATCTCCCCAAATGTGCCACGGCACAAAACAGCGTACCCTCAGGAGGAGCGAAAACATCTTTTCCAAGGTTGCCACGAGCATGGGCATGTTCCCAGTTTCCCATGAAGCCTTCTAAACTGGTTTCCTCTGCTGCGATGAAGTAATACACTCACAAGTTCTCTTATAATGCCCTTGTGAAAATGTTCATAAAATTAAAGCCTGTGACAGAATCCTGAAGAAGCCCCAAGATGCCCTGGGATTATTAGACCCCACTCCCTGTAAGGTGATCACTGCTGGCTGCTTGATTCTGGTTGGTCTTGACTCCAGAACTGTAACACGGTCCTCTGTTCACACTTGGTATTATAGCTGGCTGAGCTTGGGCCGAGCATGTGCGACGGCTTTAGCCAGTGACAGTCACAGGAGGAAGGCAGCTGCAGCCTTGGGGTGAGCCGTCGCCCCTCTTACTGCATGCGACCTGCCTGTGGCCATCGCCTTGCCTGCACCCCAAAGCAACAGTTCCTGGGTTTACAGAACAGGAACCTCACAATGATGACTCTGCCCCCTACTGCCAGCAAAAATGCCTCCTAAGGATGGTAAGAGTCTAAAGACCTAATATTGGTAACAAGCCACCATGTGAAAACATAAAGTTCCTTCTAAACATAGCACCGAATTAAAATAACTCTTGCTGCAGCTTATGTTAGTGATTTTGAACAACTGTCTCCTTACTAATCATGGGAGAAACATACAGGGGGACAGAGTGAGCCACACCAGAGGAGTGGTGACTTGTGGCCTAGGCTGGTGACCCAAAGGGAGGCACAGGTTGTGGCAGCCCCTGTCATTTCATGCCATGGGCCCCATGCAACATCGGGCAACTCAGATGACATCATTTTTGCACTGTCACCCAGAGAAAATTACACCTCACACTGTCCTTGTTTCCTACCACCAGAATTCGTGGCATTCGTGGCTTTGCAACATGAAATAAATACACGTGAGAAAACAAAACGATATTCTCAGCCCCCAAATATGCCTCGAATAGATAATCTACTCATAAATCCTCACAGCGTTTCCCTGGCGTGTGAGGCAACTCGGCACGACAAACCAGAGCCCCTCCACATGCAAGCCAGGTCTCTTCCCTCTGACAGCGCTGCGTGGGAAGAGCTCGTGAGATCTGATTATGTGATCCAGGGTTCTCCGGGACTCAGGGACTCTCGCTGCGGCCTGTTTCCAGGAGGTGAAATAAATAAAGGCTGATTTATGGTTTGAAAAGTATTCAGGGTTTGGGGTGGGTTTAAATCTTCACTGTGGCCCCAAGTTTCAAAAGACCAGGTTAAGCAACTATGCAGATCGATGAAGCCACTGGGGTCCCTCAATCAGCCCGAGGTAACCCATGACTTGGACAGGGCCCCTGGGGCCGTTTGTCTGCCTCTCCCCAGCTATCTGACCTCTCCTTCACCCAAGCCCCCCGGCCCTAGAACGAGAATTGGCGGCTGGGCCAGGGAGAGCAATCACTTGGGCTCGAGGGCCTGCAGGGGCTGCTCCAGATTCTTCCGCCGAGTCCCACACCGCTCCCCTCCACCTCTGGCTGGCTGCCACTGCCTGCCACATCACCCTGCCAAACCCAATGCAACAGAGGAGAGGGTGTTCCAGAAAGTTCTAAGCCTGCCTACCAGGCAATCTCTTTGACATCCCTCCCTATTCTCTCCCTTGTTCCTCCCCTCAGCCACTCCAGCCTCCTGGCTGTTCCCCCAACACAGGATCTCTCTCACCTCAGAGTGGCACAGAACGCTCTTCCCCAGAGTCACATGTCGCCTCGCCTACTTCGGTCACCTCGGACACTGCCCTCCCAGAGAGCCCTGTTTTCGCCAACCCACTGAGCAGTGCAGACGGCCGTTCTGCAATCCCGGCCCGTCTTGGCCTGCTTCAGTTTCCTTCTCCCACGGCACTATCTGCTCTTACCCATCTTCGTCGTTTGTTGACTCTTCACTGCCTGTCTGCCCCTGCTACAAGGTGAGCTCCATGAGGGAGCTGTAGGGTTCACAGATATATTCCGAACAGCTGGACTGCTGTCCGGCATGCAGCAGGTGCTTGATAAATTTCTTGAATGAATGAACATTTCCTTTTCCTTTGAGAAAATCTGAAGAGACAGTTAAAATGTCTCTTCAGATTTCACAGAATTGAGAAAGAGGAGCAAGACTCATCACACTGGCTGCTAGAAGAATGTGGGATTCCACTGATCCCCAGGAGCACTTATCCTCGGGTTCACCCACCCTGTGCTGCCCAACCTCAGACTGACCTGGACCGCTGTCACTCTAGTCATCCTACTGGTTAAGGAATGCCAAAGCAACTCAGGCAGTCCAAGAAAATGCCCTTACTCCATAGTCTTTTTTCCCCTTTGCCTCTCTTCTATGAGCCTTTGGCGTGCTCCAGCAACTCTGGAGTGCCTTTATAAAGCCCACTGGCCCTCACTCAGTTTACCGCTACATCATCCCACATGTGCTGTACATAAAGAGTAGTTGAATGAACAATGATCTACCTTACCATCAGTGTTGCCCTTTTCTTATTCTCAAGTTGATCACTTCCCATTTCATGGATGAAATGGAACATTGTCGACTCCCCAGACCTCAGGCCGGGACAGCTCCTCTCTCAACTCATCCACATCCAGACCCACCCTGCCCTCCAGTCTCAAGAATGCAGGGTCCCAAGAGGTCTACCCCATTACACTTATCCTGATTCTTTCTCCTGGCTTATCCCCTCCTTGACTGTATTAAACTTCTCTGCTAACTTTCCGCCTGTTAATTTACCAAGCAAGTTAGAGATCCCATTTCAAAAACAGTCCTTTTCCTGGCCAGAACCTCCTTTTCCTGCTTTTCTTTATACCTAGTATTCTTGAAATAGTGTCTGCATTGGTTCTTTCTTACTTTTCATTCAGTTCTTTGCACGATCTGTATTTGCTCTCATGGCAGTTTTCATCTCTGCTCTGTGCTCCAGATACCCTCCCTGTATAGCTTTCTAGGGTCACTAATTTCCATCTTCAGCTGTGTTCAGGCTAGAGTTCATGTTACCTATAGAGATTCTATATTTAAATAAATATACTTTTCCCTTTTCAAAGTTTCAAGTTGGTTCTTTTTCATATCCGTCAGTTTCTGATTCATAGCTATCAGTCTAAGTTTTCCCCCTTTATGACACCCTGTTTTTTCTTTCTTTATTGGGGGAGCGGAAGAGTAGATGTTATTCTTTCTTTTCCCTTTTAAAGGATCTTTTATTTTTGTTTATTTTTATTTTTTAACTAGGCCCCATGCCCAATGTGGAGCTTGAACTCACGACCCCAGGATTAAGAGTCAGATGCTCTACTGAATGAGCCAGCCAGGCACCCCTAGAGGATCTCAAATATATTGATAGCAAAGACTTTTTCAGATTTCTCTCTTATTTCTCTCCTATTTCTTCAGTTTATTGGCATTATTACTTATTGGCTTTTCTGCATTAGTGTTTCCCTCGTGCTTCGAGATTTCCACGTGCAAGCTCCTCTTGAGCACGACTATCTTACTGCTGTCATAGCCTTGGTCACTGCTTCTGCATGGTTCTCTGGGACCCCTCTCAGAACCAAGTGTAACTGGATGTTTTGGGCTCTGGGCCTCAGGCCAGAGCCCAACTCAGCTCCATGCCAAGGTGGCATTCTCTCTCCTCTCCTATACCCTAGGCAGCAGCTCAGTACTAACCATTCCCCAAGAATGGAAGAGACCACAGCTGCTCAAACCACTGCACATGGCTCTGGACCCCTGATACTCACCAGAGACCTTCCTGTCTATTTTCTCTTGCAGGAGCTGAAAGTCAGCCAACACTGCCTGCTTTTCATCCCAGTAAGCCAATGCTTCAACCTCACCTGCTATCGTGTGTTCCATTTTGTTTCGATCCATAGAGTTGATTTTTTAAAAATTTAAAAACAAAGAAACTTCTTTGTGTTTAAAACAGAGAGAATAGAGGATTTTCACATGAACTCACTGTCTCATACTATCCAGGGGTCCTTCACTCACTTCTCAGTCTATTGAAATACGGTTTCTCACTTTTATTCCATCAAATATTCTCTGAACAAGATAAACTATGACTCCACCTGTCAGCAAATTTAATGGATACTTTTCTGCTTTCACAAAAAAAAAATATCCACTGATCGAGTTGCTTATCTTTACACCAGTATCACATGGACTTGACTACTGCAGGCTTATGTCTTGAAATCAGTGTTAGACTTCCAACTTTGTTGTTCTTTTCAAGGTAGTTTTGGCTATTCTAGGTTCTTTGCATGACTATATGAATTTGAGAAACAGATTTCTAATCTCTACAAAAGAGTTGAGTGGGATTGTGTTTGGCATTCCATTGAATCTATAGGTAAATTTTGGGGGAATAAAGCCCTTAACAATATTAAGTCTTCTCACTTCTGAATAAAATATATTGCTCTACTTATTTCAGTCTTATTCAATTTCTCTTAGCAATATTTGGTGATTTTCAACAGACAGGTCTTCTTTTATTGGATATATCCCTAACTAATTTATATTTGTTGTTATTAAAATTGCTATCATTTTTGAAACATCAGTTTCCAATTATTCACCACTAATATATAAAAATACAATTGATTTTTGTATATTAATCTCGGATCCTGCAACCTTGCTGAACTCATTTATTAGCTGTAAAGAAAACTCTTTTTGTGAGTGTGGATTCCCCAGGGTTTCTATATTCAAGATCATGTTATCTGGAAATAGACATAATTTTACTCCCTCCTTTCCAATCTGTATGCTTTTTATATCTTTTTCTTGACTAACTGCTCTGGCTAGAACTTACAGTACAGTATTGAATAGAAGTGGCAAGAGTGGATATCCCTGGGTTGCCTGGGTGGCTCAGTGGGTTAAAGCCTCTGCCTTCAGCTCAGGTCATGATCTCAGGGTCCTGGGATCAAGCCCTGCATGGGGCTCTCTGCTCAGCGGGGAGCCTGCTTCCTCCTCTCTCTCTGCCTGTCTCTCTACCTACTTGTGATCTCTCTCTATCAAATAAATAAATAAAATCTTTTAAAAAAAAAAAGAGTGGATATCCCTGTTTAATCCTGATCTCAGGAGGAAAGTCTTTCAGTCTCTCACTATTAAGTCTGAAGCTAGCTGTGGTTTTCATAGGTGCTCTTTTTCAGGTCGAGCAGCTCACTTCTATTTTCTCATTTTCTAACAGTTTTTAATCAAGAATGTGTGCTGGATTTTGTAAAAAAAAATTTTCCCACATCTACTGAATTGATCATATTATTTTTATTATTTAGTTTATTAATACAATAAATTATATTGGCTGTCAAATGCAAGTCAAACCTTGAATTCCTAGGAGAAACTCTATTTGGCTATGATGTAGTATCCTTTCTATTTACTGCTGTAATTGCTAAAATTTTGTTTAGAGTTTTTACATCTGTGTTTATGGTTGATATTGATCTGTAGTTTTATTTTCTTTCAGTACCTTTGTCTGGTTTGGGTATGAGTGTAAAGTTAGCCCTATAGAAAGAGTTAGGAAATATTCTCCCTTCTTTTCTGGAATTTCATTGGAATTGTATTTTTCCCCTTAACCATTAGGTATAATTTAACAATGAAGCCCCTCAGGCTTGGAGATTTCTTTGTGGAAAGTTTTTAACTAATTCAATTTCTATTTCAGTTTTAATAGACATAGACCTATTCAGGTTATTTATTGTTTCTTAAGTTTTTTAATTTCTGTTTTTTAAGAAATTTATGTTTTGTCTAATATATTGAGTTTACTGGCATAATTTCTAATAATACCTTATTATTCTGTAAAATCTGAAGTGAAATAATCCCTTATTATTCTGTAAAATCTATTATTCCTGGTGTTGATAATTTGTGTAGTCTCTCTGTATTCTTTATCTCTCCAACTAGATGCTTACCAATTTTATTACTGATCTTCTCAATGAAATAAAGTTTGGTTTCATCGATTTTCTCCATTGTTTTTCTGTTTTCTATTTCATTTATTTCTTCATTGACTTTTCCCTGCTTCTTACAGGTTCCTTTGCTCTTTTTTTTCTAGTTTCTTAAAGTAAAACTGAGGTGACTGATTTGAGCTCTTTTGTTCCTTAATATCGGTGTTCAGATAAATTTCCCTGTAAGTACTGCTTTAGTGGCATCCCACAAAGTTTGATATGCTGTATTTTCATTTTCATTCAGTTCAAAATGCTTTCTAAAATCACTTTTGATTTCTTTTTTCATCCATGGGTTACTTTTAAGTGTGTGTGCCTTTTAGTTTCAAATATTTTGGAATATCTCTGTGTTATTCATGTCTAACTCATCCGTGTTGTAGTCAGGGAATATAATTTGTGAGACTTGAGTCACTTTAAATTTATTGAGATTTAAATATTATGGCCCAATATGTGGTCTATGTTGGCAAATGTTCTTTGTTCACTTAAAAAAATGTATATTTCACTGTTGGTGTAGCACTCCATAAATGTCAATTAAGTCAAATCGGTTATAGCTTGCTAAAATGTTCTATATTCTTACCAATATTCTCTCTCCTTGTTCTGTCAATTATTGAGAGAAGTATTGAAATTTCTGACTATAATTGTGGATTAGTCTATTTAGTTCTCCTTGCAGCTCTACCAGTAATTGCTTATATATTTTGAAGTTCTGTTATTTGGGCATAAATATTTAGTTCTCTTGATGAACTGACCCCTTTATCATTATGAAACTGCTGTTCGTACAGTAATAATATTCTTTATTCTAAATTCTACTCTGATATTAACGTAATCATTTCAGATTTCTTTTTAGTAGTATTAACATGTACATTTGATCCTCATTATCCATAGATTCTATCTGTGCAAATTCACCTACTAGCTACAATTGATTTTTAACCTCCAAATCAATACCTGTGGTGCTTTTATAGTCATTCACAGACATGCTCATACTAACAAAAAACTGGAGTCACTGACACATTTTTCCAGCTGAGGTGCAATAAAATGATGTTCTTCCTTCTTGTTTAAGCTCATGCAGAGAAGCCCAGAGACAGAGATGGGAGGGAAAAGGGCAGGGCAGTGCAAGATGCTCCAGCTCTGGGACTGATGGGACAGGTTCGAATCCTGCTCTCACCTGTTAGTGGGGTGGCCTTAGGCAGTCCCTTCTGAACCTTATTTTCTCTTTTGTAAAATAAATAGAATTTACTAGAATAACTTATTTTTAGTATTTAAGAGTATAATCTCCGTGAGACATACACACATGCACGTGTTTCACTTAGGAGCAATAGTGTAGTGTTCACTAATATAGTGTCCATGGAAACTTTATTCAGCATAGCTACTGTGAATAATGAGAATCAACTGTCTATCTTGATCCTCTCTTTACTATTTTACTTATTTGTGTTTTTGTATTTAAAGTATTAAAATATGTTTACTGTTTACAGCATATGGTTAGGTTTTGTCTTTTTTTTAAAATAATAGTTGACAATCTCTGCATTCTATTTAAAGTTGTTTAGACCATTTGTATTTATTTTTTATGATCAAGATTAAACCTACACTTTACTACATGTTTACTATTTTACTCATGCATTGTTTCCTTTCCTCTCTTTTTATGTCTCCTTTTGGATTAATTAGAAGTTTTTGTGATTCCATTTTACCTCTTCTGTTAGCTTATTTGCTGTAACTCTGTTTTGATATTTAGTGCTTGCTTACATCTTTAATTTATCATAGTCTACCTACAAGTGATTCCATAACTCTTCACACACAGTATAAGAACATACTTATACTATGGTATAATAGTATATAATAGTATAGTAGAATAGTATATTTCTCCACTCCCAACGTCCAAATGTACCCCAAATGGTACATTTACTATTATACATTTTAATTTTAATTTTAATTCTTTATTGAAGTTCAGTTTATTTAACATATACTGTATTATTAGTTACTGGAGTCGAATTTAGTGATTCATCAGTTGCATATAATTCCCAGTGCTCATTCCATCAAGTGCCCTCCTAACTGGCCATCTCCCAGTTACCCCTTCTTCCCACCTACCTCCTCTCTAGCAACCCTTAGTTTGGGTCCTAGATCAGCATCTCTTCTGGTTTGCCTCCCTCTCAACTTTCATCTTATTTTATTTTTCCTTCCCTTCCCCTATGTTCATCTGTTTTGTATCTTAAATTCCACATATGCATGAAATCATATGGTATTTGTCTTTTTCTAACTTACTTATTTTACTTAGCATAATACTCTCTAGTTCCATCCATGTCATTGCAAATGGCAAGATTTCATTCTTTTTGATGGCTGAGTAATATTCCATTGTGTGTACATACATATATATGTGTGTAAACACACACACACACGCCACATCATCTTTATCCATTCATCTGTTGATGGGCATCTGGGCTCTTTCCATATTTTGGCTATTGTGGACATTGCTGCTATAAACATTGGAGTGCATGTGTTTTAAATGCCAAACTGCATTGTTTTTATTTTTGTTTAGTTTGTTATAGTTTAAAGATATTTAAATAGAAAAAAACTTATATATTTATATATGCAGCACCATTTCTTACATCCTTCACTCCCTTTTATAGATCCACATTTCCATCTGATATCATTTTCCTTCTTCCTAAAGAATTTTGTTTAATATTTTTCATAGTGTAGGTCTATTGGTAATGAAATCTTTTAGCTTTACTATGTGAATGATTATTTTGCTTTCATTTTGAAACAAAACTTTTGCTGGATATAGAGTGCTAACTTGACAGATTTATTTCTTTCAGTACTTCTTACTCCACTATTTTCTCACTTAAGAGTTCCTGACAAGAAATATACAGTCATCCTTATTTTTTCCTACTTTATGTATCATTTTCCCCTTGTTGCTTTTTAAGCTTTTATTACAGATTTTGAACAATTTGATTATAATTTGCTTTGGTGTAGTTTTCCCCATGTTTTTTGTGCTTGGGGCCCACCAGCTATCTTTGATCTGTGAGGTTGTAGTTTTCACCGAATTTAGAACAATTTGATCTATTATTTCTCAAATAATTTTTCTGTCTCATCTTTCACTCCTCTACTTTGGAGACTCCAATTACACATATATTGGGCCACTGGAAGTTGTCACTGTTCACTAGTGCTCATTTTTTAAAAGTTCTCATTTATATTTGTGTTTCATTTTTCATAGTTCCTATTGTTATATCTTCAAGTTCACTAATATTTTCTTTAGCAATGTCTAATCTGCCATTAATTCTATCCACTGTATTCTTTTTTTTTTTTTTGAAGATTTTATTTGTACAGAGAGAGTTACAGCGATAGAGGGAACACAAGCAGGGAGAGCAGCAGAGGGAGAGGGAGAAGCAGGCCTCCCGAAGAGCAGGGAGCCCGATGTGGGACTCGATCCCAGGACCCTGGGATCACGACCTGAGCCAAAGGCAGACGCCCAACGACTGAGGCACTCAGGTGCCCCTCTATCCACTGTATTCTTTTTTTAATTTTTATTTTTTTATTTTTATTTTTTTAAGATTTTATTTATTTATTTATTAGGAAAGAGAGAGAGAGAGAGAGAGCACGAGAAGGGAGAAGGTCAGAGTGAGAAGCAGACTCCCCATGGAGCTGGGAGCCCGATGTGGGACTTGATCCCGGGACTCCGGGATCATGACCTGAGCTGAAGGCAGTCGCTCAACCAACTGCGCCACCCAGGGGCCCTATCCACTGTATTCTTGATCTCACACACTGTAGTTTCTATTTCTAGAGTTTAATTTGGGTCTTTAATATATTTTCCATATTTCTACTTAATTTTCTGAGTATTTTATAATATATGAGCACATAATAATAAATGCAATTATAATATCTGTTTTTACCACTATCTGCTAATTCTAACATCTGGGTTAGTTCTGACTGGTTTATCTCATCATTGTGGATCATACTTTCCATTGTGTGCCTAGGAATTTTTTATTGCTATCAGACATTAACATTTTTATGTTGTTGAGAACTGGATATTTTTGCAGTCCCATCAACTCTTGCATTTTTACAGTCCTATGGACTCTTAAGTTCATTTCCCCATTATGGTTAAATGAATTGGAAACAGTTTGACCTTTCTGAGTTTGCTTTTAAGACTAGTTATGTATGTGCTATGGTAAGTGCTGTGAAATGTGTAAGCCTGATGATTCACAGACATGAACCCCTGGGGCAAATAATACATTATATGTTAATAATAAAAAAAACCTCTTTCCAAAAAAACCAATAAATAAATAAATAAATAAATAAATAAATAAATAAATTAAATACTTAAAAAAGGCCTAGTTGGGTAGGACTAGAGCAGTGGCTAGTCTAGGGACTGAGGCAGAGTCCTTCTGCATAGACTACTCAATGTCCTGTGAACAGTTTTTTTTTCATCTGGCTGGTGGAACAGGTTCTATTTCCAGCACTTTGTGAATGCTGGGCACTGACAGCACTGATCCTTTCTCTCACAGTTTCCCTGGCTTTGCACCATTCTTCACAGACATGCTGATTACTCCTCAGTCTACTACTGAAGAGGACACCCTGCATCCTCCGGGGTTTTCTTTCTCTCCTCTCTAGGCTCTGTCCTTCAAATTCCAGCCACTTTGGTTATCCAGACTCTCATTCCACATCCTCACATCAGGAAGCCCTCTGTGTTCCATGTTTTTACCTCTCCCTGTGCCAGAGTCTGGAATCTCTCTCCAGCCAGATTGCTGGGGTCATCTTCTCGTTGCCTATTCTCATGGATCACTCTCCTTGGTTTTCCAGTGTTTGGCATCTTGCAAACTGTTGTTCTTGTAAATTGTTTCTGGTAGGTTGATAAATCCTGTCCTCAGTACTTTAGGTTGGTCATAAGTAGAAGCCTAGCTTTATCCTTTAGATACGAAAATCCAACTGTATCTATTATTTAACCCCTCTGATTTGTCCCTTAGGATATAAACCTAAATTGCACAACATGGTCTAAAGGAACCTCTATGACCTTCCCCTGTTTACCTTTCAGCTTTGCCAATGGCATTCATCCTCTCCTTTCTTCATCCTTCCACCCTGACTTCATCTCGGTTTTCAAGTGCACCAGCCCTCTGCCAGCTTCAGAGCTTTCCCCATGCTTCCGCCCTCACCTTACCCCTGCTGCATGCCAGCCTTAAGACCGAAAATTAAATTTTGCCTCTGCAGAGAAATTGTCACCAACACCCTGGTCTTCTTCTTCCGTGCCTTTTGTTTCAGTCACATCAAAATAAATAAAGTTATCCAAAATAGAAACTCCAGTATTTCTCATTGCCACATTCTTGTCCTTGCTAGTCCCTCTGCTAGAACTCTGTTTGTGCTTTGTCTGCTCAGATAGTTCCTATTTGTACTTTAAGAATCAAGGCAGGATCACCACCTCTTGAAAACTTTCCACTCTCATTTTCCTCCTGAATCTGAGTTACATACCTCTCCTCCATGCTTTCTTATTACCCTCTGGATACCTCCGCTACAATGCTTTTCAAACTCTATTGCAAGAATTTGTTTTCTTGTTGTTCTCTTTAACTGGATATAGAATTGGGGTTTATGTGGTTCTTCTCCACATTTTCAGAGCCTACCAGAGTATCTATTTCTTTTTCAGTGCTTTGTGGTTTTTTTCCTTTTCCTATTATTATTATTATTATTATTATTATTATTATTATTATTATTCTGCTGTTGAATAAATGGCTGTACAAGTCTCTTGCCCCTGCTAAACACTGATATGAGGATGTGTGGACACTGGCACTTCACAGGGAGAGCTCCGCCCTTGGAAAAAGGAGTTGCATTAATCAAGCAGAACAAATCATATTGGATGCTATGGCCAATGCAATTAAGCCTTGTCAAACTGCCTGACTTTGGCTCCAGATGAGAACATTGATGAAACGCCTCTCAACTGCCTGGGTTGGGGTCTGCTGAAATGGGCAATTACTGCAGTGAACAATCCATTACTTGTACTGCCAACAGTGTTTTTTTCCTCTCTCTCTAAATGCAGAATGAAGTGGAAAATGCTATGGGAACTCAGTGGCATTTAATTTACTGATATGATGTGGTAGGAGCCATTCTTTAACTTGACTGTGACAGCAAGAGTGTGGGGATAAGCATGAGGTTGGAATGCATTGGGAAAGCTGTTTTAAATATCCTGTGCCTCGCTCTTCCCATATGTAAAATTAGACTGATGGAAGAGAATGCTTGTCACACCATGGTGGTTACTATGGTGATCAATGACTGAGATGCAATGTTGTACTGCCCCTAGCCATGCCAATTTCTTTCAATTCTGCTTGTTATTCCATAGAGGGAGAAATGATTGGCAGATCTCATTTTCTTCTTTGAACTGGGAAAGTTGCTAGCAGGGCATGGCTTAGAATGGCCATCATACTGGCATTTTGTGCAGATAACCCAGGACTACTGTGCTGGGATATTCACTCCCAGCGAAGACCTGGGCTGCCCAACCTCTCTGTATCATGGTGCACATAGAAACGTGTGTGGCACACAGAGTGAATGGATGAGTTGTTTATAGCCAGAAGGGACCCAACCTGGGACT
The DNA here is from genome assembly GCA_028533885.1 of Nasua narica. Lineage (NCBI taxonomy): Eukaryota > Metazoa > Chordata > Mammalia > Carnivora > Procyonidae > Nasua > Nasua narica. Next base: position 78,064,960 of record CM052811.1, on the reverse strand, counting down.
TTAGCTGCTCCAGGTCCTGCCTGGATGCTCCAAGGGTCAATGAGGCAATGAGATCAGGATCTTGGGTACTTCTGACCTAGTCATGGCCAACCAGTCAGGAAGCCCTGCCATGGGCCCACTCAATCACTTGGCCACTATTGTGGCTGTATGTCTAGCTAGAGGCTACCAATGAACACCATCAAATGAACTTCAGCCATGTTACAAGCACGGCTTATTGAGAGGTCATTGTTAGGAGCAAGATGGCTGGCACCAGATAATATTGTTGCAGAACTCCTGTAGTATAAAGACAACTAGTTCTTCCCCGTAGGCCAGGGTTGCAAAAACAGAACTCATTCTTGGCTAATGTAAGCAAAACAGACATATATGAAAGACTATTAGGCACTCACAGAGTCTCTGGGATGGCCCAGTCATTCTTGGAGACTCTATTAGTGCCAAGCCCACCCATGAGGCCTTCCTGGTGCAGATCCCATTGCCACAGGAAATGGACATTATCCAGAATGAGGCTGGACAGTGGACACCAGATATGCACCTTGTACATACTGATTACTGGGCACTGTACACCAGAAGTCTACCATGCCCCCACTGATGACACAACATGGGAGACCAGAAGTCCACGCTGCACCAATGCATGACTGGGTATTAGACACCAGAAGTTCATGTGCACCCACTGATAACCGACACCTGACACCAGATGTCCACCCTGCTACCCCTGAAAAGCTAGACGTTTCATCACTACCTTCTCTCCCAAAAGGGATCCACAAGGCCCCTCACATTTGTATCTTCTGAATGAATGTCACATTCACATGCAGGCATGTCTATCCCCAGCATCTAGATCACGCGACCGCACTTATCTACAAGGTGAGCTGGACCAGCAGGATCAGGCTTCTATCATGGCGAGGTGGGATTCACACAAGGGATGCCAGCCCCATGTAAGGACAGGGATCCAAATCAGTGTGTGGGCCACAGAGAGACTAGCCCATTGCACTCTGTAAAACTCCATCATTGTCTTCCACCATAAACTAGTCTCTTCTGGTATCTTCTAGGCCAGGGATGCCATTGTTGTTCTCCCAGTCACCGGTCCAGTAACCTGGCAATTGGACTTGGTTCCTTGCTCTCCTGAGCATCAGCCCATTTCCAAGTCATAACCATTCTGCCTCCTAAATATCTTGTCATTTGTCTCAATTCTGAAGCCCCATTCCTTGGGTATGTGCCCCTCTGACCTCTCACATGGGGACAGCAACACCTCTCTAATGGTTCCCAGTTTCGGGCTGCCCCACACTAACTCTTCCTCCCTACCGTGCATGGTGATATTTGATAAAGTGCTGTCCCTTTTGTGTAAAATCCCTTGGTTGGTTCCCACTGCTTTTATGGGAGGATTCAACCCCCTATATCCTTTTGTAATAATGTCTTTTTACTTTTTGGACTCTCCTGCACTGAGGATTGCAGTGATATTCTTATTCTCTAACAGAAGAATAGAAATAGCTACATGTACTGAATACACACTAGATACACCATGCTAGATAGTTCTCACATAATGGCCTAGAAGTGCCATTTTACAGAGGGAGAAACTGAAGCAAGCAACAACAATGGCGGCCCAGCCTCCAAACATAGGTCTCAAGCTCATGCCTTCAGCTAGACCTGTGTTCACTTTGTTTTCACTGAACTGCTGGTTGCATAAGACATGCTTTCTGTCACTTGTTTGACTATTCCTTTCCTTCCTCTTGCTTCGAATGGCACCCTTCCTTGTTTCCTGACCCGAGTGTTAGTTTGCTGCTTAGTCTGGGATCAAGGCTCCTCTGAGGAGCCTTTCCCAATCTTCTCCCATCACCAAGTGCTCCACATTGGACTCTCCACCAGCACCCAAAGCCTCCCTATTGGGCAGCACAGCCTCTCTGCCAGTGTGTGGGAGCTGAGAGCAGGGACGGGGCCCTGTTTTGTCAGTGGGCACGCTGATGGAAGCAGTCCTCTAAAACACTCAGGATGGTTCACGTCACATTCTGGAACACCTGAATGGTCTCAGCAGTTCTTGCTGCTGCAAGCAAGTCCAGATCGGCAGCGGCACGGGAACGTGCAGACCAACTTCCCCAGTAAGTGAACAGGCGGGTGGTCGGACAGCCCCCTCCCACCCTCGTGTCCAATCAGCTGCGACTTGGGAGAAAATATAGCCCCTGCTGTGCTGAGTATTATCTCGACTTTTCACACTCGAGAAGGTACCTTCTGGAGCGCTTCTAATGGGCCATCTCCTGGCTGGCTAGATCCTAAAAAAATCGTGTATTTTATTGCTCCAGAGAGTTGACACTTTTTGTCCTTTAAGCCTTACTCTGAGGAGAAGAGAGATGATTTCTGAGAGAGTAATCTTGGGGTTGGAACTGGAATTCTGTCATTTAAATGAAATTCAGAGTCACACCCCACTGCCCTGGGTTCCTGTACTGCACAGCGACAGCATCACTGGCTCCACGGTTTGGGAAGGTGACTGGTGTGGGCTCTCAGGGGTGCCATGAGCCACACTTCAGCAGTTCCTAATGGCTCACGGCTAAGCTTCCAAGCCAGACGTGCCGACCTTCTTTATGCCTGTAAGATCCACCCATAATTTCTCTTCATCTCACACTGTCCTGAGATCAACCGGATCTTCCCGAAACTACGTCAGCCTGGCTATTGATAAAGCTGACCTAAAGGTGAAGGGTCAGTGACTATCACTGCTTCCAGCTTCAAAGCCTTCCCGAGAAGGAGCACTCTGCTCCATCTGGTTAGCAGCTGCCTCGCTGGGGGGCCCCTCGGTGCCTCGCACGTGGAGGGCCTGTGCAGCTGGCCCAGACGCTGGTGCTGGTGTGTTAATCCTAGGTGTCCAAGCAGACTTTTTGCTACAACGAAGTGTATCAATATTCATGAATTCTCTAATCCATTTCAGTTGGCAGGACAGGGTAATATAAGTCAATGTATTTCCTGGAGATTAGCAGAAGCATATGATCATGATAAGCAAACACAACTTGCCCCATCATGGACTGCTTGAAACCTGGGTGATCATGTTTCTCATGAGAACCCCTTGTCAAATTTTCCTATAGAGTGAGACCTCAGGGGTGGCACATACCTATGGGGACAGTGCCCCGGGCTTGGCTGGTGGCCGGCTGGGCTGTGTGCCGCAGGCAACTGGCCATCGAGGGAGAGGCCGTCTGGTGCTGGGCCTGGGGTGTGGTGAGAGGAAGGGCTGGCCTTGTGGCAGTGGCTGGGCTGCTCAGACTTCCACCACCTGGGTGGATGGTTGTGGCCATCCCTTTGGCCAGTGGAGACCCTCCAACGACATTATTCCGGGGTGGCCCAGCCCCTCCTACAGGAGCCCTGAGGAAATAAAATAGAATTAGTCAGGTGAGGTCACAGGGAAAACCATACAATACAGGCCATTAATAAAGGTCCACTCTTATCTCCGGTCTCTGAGAGATGAAGGCCACACAGCCCAGGGCACAAATACTAAAACAATGCCAAGACAATCCTGTAGGCAAATGATGCCCAAAGCTCAAGCTTGGTAGCAGAGTACTCTGTATGACCTTCACGGGAGCGAACTTTCAATGTAAATAGGCAAGAAGCAGCAAAAGAACCCTAAGAATCAATATCAATCAAATATTTTGTACCAGAGCTACTGCCCCAATTCATCCTAATAAATAGCTGTGTCTGTCCCCACACGTCCAGAAAGAGTGGATGACTCAGCCACATCCCACGAGGCTTGGACGCAGCTGGCACGTGGTGGGAAGCAGTGGCAAGCACCCATCCCCCTCCGGACACAGCTGCCTTCTCATTTCCGCTGGCCTCTGGGAAAGGGCGCAGACCACGTCCTGCTGAGGGATGACAGGGAACTTGCAGTTTCATACCAGAAATAGATGCCCTTTCACCCCAAGTTTCCAGATGAAACCAGTTTTCAGTGTTTAAGAAATAGAAGAGGAACACAGCAACTCTGAAAATGGGCTGTAGCCCTTTGACCTCCACGTATTTGCTTCAAACTCCCGCACTGGTCGAGAGTGTGCCCCACATGGGAGAATCTGGGGACTCGGAAGTTTCTGTGGGTTCAGGGTTAGGGATCAAATGTCTGCCATTTGTCCAAGAGCCGGGTAAAGTGCCGTTCTATCCTCTCAGAGTCTTGGCCATGAGGCACCAGAAGCATGGGAGGGTGAGAACAGGCACTGCCGGGTCCACTGCCAGGTCGGGGAGACCCACCCCGTGCAGCTCGGTACCGCTCGGCCAGGACTTCGGTCAGGGATGGGCTGTGCCCCACCAAGTCAGGGTTTCTGAATAAACACCATGGGAAGAAGGGCCTCCTGGAAAAGGACTCAGCTGTCCCAGGACGACAGGCAGAGCCTTCTTTTCTCAGCCCCTAGAGCTGCCCTGAAATTCACTTCTAGCAAGGAACTCTGTTAGTGGGCCAGCCAAAAACATGAATATTTTAAAAGATAGATTTATTTGAGAGGGAATAAGTGGAAGGGGCAGAGGGAGAAGGAGAAAGAATCTCAAGCAGAGTGTGTGCTGAGCATGGAACCCAACACGGGGCTCAAACTCATGACCCTGAACCGAAACCAAGCGTCGGATGCTCAAATGATTGCACCACTGCGGTATCCCAAGAATGTTTTAAAAAATCACATCTGCTAGTAAAAAAATTATAAAACTTGAATAAAGTGGGTTCACAAAGTATGGGACTTTCCAGGAAGGGTCCAATGACATGCAAGGAAGCCCATCACATGGCCAGCACCACTCCTCCGGGTGCTTTAAAAAGTGTGTATCAGTCTAGCCATCACTGCAAGGTCTAGGCATTATGTAATTGTCTTCCTGTCAGTCTTGTCCCAGAGGGAGCAGAAACCCAGGGGCCACGTCTTCAGGTGATGTGCTTGTGCTGTGGGTACCTCAGAGCTCTGCCAGTGAATGGTTTCCACAAGAGAGACTGACAAATAAAATCAGCAGTGGATCCCTCATCTTAGCAGCAAATTCTCAGGCAACTCCAGAGAACTACTTGAGCAAACTTTTTAAATTATATTTTCCATTTTATAAAAATGATACAACAGAAAATTTGCAAAAGATTGGAAAGCACAAGGAAGAACATTTTTAATTACTCCTAATGCCATCACTCAGTAACACTTGTTAGCTTTTGAGAATATATGTTTTTCCTTTGCGTGTATGCATATGTGTGTTTTATGCACTACAGGTTTATGTGTACCATACACACACACACATACACACACACACACACACCAGCTGTACTCACACTGAACGCACAGGCACATGCACGCACACACTGGAGATCTCACTTTCTTGAGAGATCTTCCATCACCACTTAGTTCTGTTGCCCTGACTCCAGCTCATTCTCCCATCTGCTCCCCTCACAACAAGTGTCTGCTGAGGGAATGACGAGCACAACCTAATTCAGAAGGGGAAAAGCTTGCCGCGTGGAACCCTTACCCAAGGGGAGCTCTGAGCTCATGTGGCCAAACCCTGTGGGCAGGGGAGCCCTTGCTGACCTCTGGACTGTGTGGTTTTTGGCTTGCTCAGACCACAGCATGCTCTCCAGGCGGTAACCCGCAGCAGGAGAACATAGGGGGTGTGCGCCCTCCTCTCCCGGGCAGCGACACCAGCCTCACCTGGAGACAGGCGTCACGTAGTTTCCTGGGAACACCCCAGACAGCCCAGTCCTCAGGGACGTTCCCTTGAACCAGCCGTCCTGACACTTCTCTAGGACACGGTACATCTCGCCCTTCCGCAGCTCCAGCTCGTCGTTCTTCTGGGGCTTGTAAGCATAGAGAGCCAGGTACCTACGGGAAGAAGAGTAGGGCAAGGATAAATGATGCTGGCAGGGGTGGGCATATGCCCTCTGGCATCACCTAGATCACAGGTGGGCTCACCTTTGGATGAGACCCCCTAAAAGGAGGAGCTGATGCCTGTGGGGCTTGTGCCCCCTGCGCCTGACCTACTCTTCATGAGTAACCAGTGCAGTGGCACAGGGCAGGGGGAGGACCCAGCACTCTGATTGCCCACCTAGAGAATCAGGTCCTGAGAGGTACACGTGGGGAGGAGACAGAGCTCGACCTCTTGCTCCTAGAGCCCAGGTCACTCCATGGCCCTGCGCTGGCTGACCAGGGCAGGCAGGCCCTTGGCACCACCCTCCGGTCTGATAGCTCAGTGAGCCTGTGTGACTCATCCAAGGTCCTGGAAGATGGGCCAGAACTAGATCACAGGTCTTTGGGTCCCACCATCTAAAGCCTGAGGATGCTCTGAGCCAGAGAAAACTCTAGGGAAAACCAAAAATGAAACATACAAGTTTGGGCTGGATTTTCCTCGTTTTTATCTAACTAGGCCCTGCCTGGGTTCACTGACTCAGTCTGAGCTGGAGGATAACCCAAAAGCCCTTTTAAAGAAAGGCAATTTAGTTAGGAATTCTTGGTTGCATCCTTCCTTGCAATATTTGTGCCATGACTAAGAATTTAAATTCTACTTTTCTCTTAAGCCTGTTTGAAGACAAACCAAGAACAAACTCAGTGGTGTAGATCCTGGCCTAGGGTTTAGAAGCTGTGCTGTAACCTAGCCCATTACCCCAGAGCATGCCTCTTTTGTCACATACCTCATGATACCTCAATCTCCAACCCCACAGGGCACTTTCAAGGACTAGACAATGCTTGCAAAGTGCTTTGCTACTCTGGGGGCTTGGGGAAATGGTTTTAAATTGATAAGAGAGAACGGTATCAGGCAACCACCTTGCTCATAAGATCCAGGAGGAAAGCTGGTGAGGCTTCAGCTCAATTGAGAAACAACAGATGAATTTTAAAGAAGTGTCATCTCTTGGATCTCCTACCAGGACGGATGGCTTGGTGGGCATGTTCACCCCTCCCAGGGCCATGGGTCTGGGGATCTCAGGAGGCTCAGAGACCCCCCCAGAGCACCCTCCTGACCCTGGGAGAGGTCACCTTTCAGGAGATGAATACAGAAATGGGAATGTCTCACTAGGGTTCAAGCAAGAAGAAAGGAGCCCCTCTGAGTCTCAGAGGCCCAGTGAGGAACATGCTACAAAGAAGGAGAACCTGTAAAGATGTCCTGTCCCTATCATAAAGTCAAATAAGGAAACAACATAAAAGCCCCCCCCCCAACACATACACAACACCCTATACACTGCAAGTGCCTCTGCTTCATTCAATGGAGGCCTTGCCTGGTTAATTTCCTTTGTTTACAAGTGGACCCCCCACTCCTCCCTCTTCCCTTAGGGATGAAAGGATGGCTTACATCTTGATTTCTCTCTCCGTTTGAAAAGATAAATACCAACAGACAGGAAGGACTTGGGGCTTCAGGGAGGATAAAGGAAGCCGACACTGGAGGGGACCCCCTTGCTTGTCACGAGCAGAAAGATTCAGGTTTCTGACGCAAGGCCCAGGTGATAAAGAGAACCTGGGGTGTCATCTGTTTTCACATCTGATGACCTGCAGGAGCTCTCTGATGGTGACAGAGGCATGCCCACAAACAGGAAAGTCACGCGACAACTGTGTTTGTGCCCCAGACCCCAGCTTGCCCTTTAACTCCTCAGGGGCGGCCTCACGTGGGGAGGCGTAGCTTGGGCTCAGGCAAGAGCAGGATGAACACAAAAGGAAAGGAGAGGAGGTGG
>CM052811.1:77941148-78057233 GCA_028533885.1 Nasua narica | reverse complement strand
TCCTTGGTCAGGGATGGAGGAACCACATGCTGCCTCTGTCTCATCCCTGCCTTGGTCAACGAGGCATGGGCACCGGCGTCCACTGCAGTCACTCCTGGAGGCCACCGGAGAGCAGTGATGCCACCACACGAGGCCCACCACTGGCCTGTGCCCTGCCAGCTGCCTCCTTGGCCCCCAGGCCCAGGAAGGGAGGACATCCCACGCACCTCGGGCACAGCCTCCTCCTCTTCCTGGGCCCCTGGCTGGCCTAGGATGGGGCCAGCAGGCCAGCACCTGGGTCCGGAAGTGGTGCTCCACAGCTTCCCGCCCACTGCCTGGGCTCTGCCTGAACAAAGACCCCTTCTCCAAAGGCTGTTTTCATGTGCAGAGGTTCAAGATGGGCCGATCTCCTCAAAGAGGGCATCATGCTGGAGAGTTTAAAGGCCCTGCTCTTCCACTCTCATCCCCCCAGTCGTGGGGGATGGGAGGACTCCTGAGCAGTTGCGTCCTCCCATGACAGATCATCTTGTCCTCAGCCAGGATCCTGGCGCAAGGCAGCCGTCTGCCACTGTGAAGCCCGTCTACCTCTGGAGGACGGCAAGAGCCACCGCAGAGGGAGCCCAGTCCAGCCCCGAGGACGGGGACTGTGGGTACCACCTCCAGCTGGAGTTCCCAGCAAACCCTGGCTCAGGGCAGCTCTACACCAAAGTGTCCCCCAGATATGCTAAATTTGCACCAATGCTCCCCTCTATCTGGAGCTCTCATCTGTCCCCCTGTTGCCCTCCACTCCCCACTACACTGTATCCTCCACGAGGGTAGAGAATTTTATCTGTTTTGTTCACTGCCCTATTCCCAGGATCCACAATGTGTCTTGTGGATAAATAAATACTTGTTTTATAAAAGAAGAATAGAACAGGGGCTCTGGTGTTGAGACCAAGATGAAGACTGCTGAAAGGAGGTGTGTCTGTGTCCATGTGTGGGCACGTCCTGAGAACGGTTCCATACAGCCCCAACGTCTGCCGGCTGACCTTGAACACAAAAACAAGCACAAACAGGTACCAGCTTTCCTCACTGGGGAGGCCAGTATGAAGACGGGACTGTGCCAGCAGGAGATGGTGCCCATCCTCGCCTCCCACCATGGTGAGGCAAGAAAAGGCAGAAAGGACGGGGCTGCGGGGTACTGGTGCCTCAGCAGTGAGGAGAAGAGTGAAAAGGAGAAGCAGAGGGTGAACGACAGGGCAAGAGGGCAGAGAAAGCCGAGTCTGTCCAGGAGGGAGCTGAGCTGCCCTAGAGAACCAGACAGACGGAAGCCAGGCACTGGGGGAAGGAGGGAAACCACGGAGGTTTGAGGTTCGTGGGTGAGAAGCGAGTCAAAGAGGAAAAACAGGAGTTGAAAAACTTCTATTAAGAGAAGTTCCAAACTGGCTTGTCCAGCTCCTGGGAGGTCAAGGAGCCCTCTAAACAGGGACCTGTGGGTGGCCTAGGGAAGGTGGCTTTGATGAGGGGCTATCTCTTTGCCCCTCCACTTATCCTCGCAGCCCCTGGGGCCAGCTGCATCGTCCTGAAGCTGTGGACAGGGGACCCCTGCCCAGTTGCGAGCCGGCCTTGCCAGCGGGAGGACAGACCCCAGGCAAGCGTGTAAGCCCCCGTTGGCTCAGCAGCCCAAGGCAACTGTGCCGGCCCACAGCAGGGTCAGTGAGTGATGTTCACCAGCACCCAGCTTCCACAGTGGGGGAAGTGCACGGCAGATCTGAAACACCAAGCAAGTGTTAGCAAGAGTGATAAATACCCCCGGAGCCGTCTAACTGTTTGACAGTCGTGTTCCAGATCCTGGGGGAGTAGCCATCGAATAATTGAAAGTTAATTGTCTTTTGGAAAGGAGCCGATTCTCTTTCCCTCGGCATTTGAGGATCTCCATGCCATTCACCAGAACAAAGACTTTGTATTCACTGCTCAGCGCAAAAGCGGAGTTTCTATCCTTGCGCATCAAAACAATGACGGAAAAAAAAAAAGATTCTTTACATCATGGGCCTCAAGCCATCCTAATTAAGATTTTTAAGTCAGGGCGCCTGGGTGGCTCAGTGGGTTAAAGCCTCTGCCTTCGGCTCAGGTCATGATCTCGGGGTCCTGGGATCGAGCCCCATATCAGGCTCTCTGCTCAGCAGGGAGCCTGCTTCCCCCCCTCTCTCTGCCTGCCTCTCTGCCTACTTGTGATCTCCCTCTCTGTGTCAAATAAATAAATAAAATATTTAAAAAAAGACTTTTAAGTCAGAAAAGTTCTCTATCAAACTTCCATTGTTATTTCAGATGAACACAGAACGGTTCGTGATGACAAAAGCAGGAAAAAGAGCAACTTGGAGGTGCGTGCGCGGCCCAGCGCCGCTGCCCGGTCCGCCGACTGGGCTATGCATGTGGCCCGCAGAGCCCCGGAGCAGGGGCACCGGCGCCGGCCCCACAGCCTGCAGTCACACGCTCCGGCACTGGGCCTGCCGACAGCCGCCATCACTGTGGTTAGTCTGTGAAGAGACAGGCTTGGATCTCGTGCTACCTCAAGCCTCTTCACGTGGGAGGTCTGGATTCTTAGCAATGGAAGCCGGTGTTTCCTTCACAGTTTCTGGTATTCCATTCAACGCTCAGTGGACAGGCCTCTTGGGCGCTAACAGAGTCATTCCCAGAGATGCCATCGCCTCCAAGGGATGACACACTCCTCTTCTTCAAAACATGTCCCTAAACTCTCAGCTGTACCTCAAAGGCTCTAACTGTACCTTCTTGAAAAGCGGTCTATGTCCGGGTGCCCTAAGAACAGTCGTGCCGTGGGCCACCAGCTAGGGCCAGATGAGGACAGGAAGGCAGGTGCCAACCTCTCACAGGGTCTTGCCTAAGCCCCACGTGAACTTGCAGCCGGGATGACCCCTCATTTCACAGCCGAGGAAACGAAGGCTCAGAAAGGCGAGGATCTGGGTTTCTGCAGCGACTGGGAAGCAGGCGGGGCTCTGTGGCCACAGGGATGGGGCGGGGCCCTGCGAGAGGCTGTGGGGGAGGCTGGTGGGTGCCGCCGAGGTCAGGCCTGGCCGGGCTGGGTTCTGGAGCCAGGGAACCCCTGCGGCCATGGCACTGGGAGGTGCTACACCAGTATGTCCTGGGACACTGGTGCGCGCACTCTTTCTATCTTTATTTCCAATTTGTTCTGTGGATGAGTGATCTCCTCTGGTCTCAAAACGTCAAGAGTGGCCTCTAGGTGTGCATTGCTGGGGGAACTGGAATGTAAATAAGTCTGACTTCACCCTGAAAAGTCTCTGCCCCTCCCACTTCTTTTTCCTTTGGGTACCTCTCAGAAGCAGGTGGCTGTGCAGGTTATCTTTCTGCACGTGGTGTCTGCAGATCCTGCCCGGGGCTTGTGCTGGGGAGGGGCCTGCCAAGGGCTGGGGGATCTGCTTTCTGCAGGGACGGCCCTGCCCACTCAGCTGGACGCCTCCCGCCCTCCTGGTCCCTGCTCTGTGCACCACAGCAGTCCCACCTCATCGCTCCCTCTCCGCCCGTGTCCCCTCCACGGCACAGCCAGAACTGCCTTGTTGATGGTGTCTGAGCAAGCCGCATGGCCCCCCTCAGTGCTCAGAGCTGCAGGCCGGTCCTTATGGAGCCTGCAGGGGCACGAAAGAGGACCCGTACGGTCATCATCCTCACAGTTCCCAGGGCCCACGCTCACTTTTCATTGCTTCTAAAGGCCTCCTCAGCTCCACACAGACTTCCACGATGGTTCAGGGTCATCTCAAAAACATGTGTGGGTCAGACGAGGACTGCTCTCACAAGCCCAGAAGTCACTTCACACACAAAGGCTGGTACTAAAAATACCTTATTGAAGGCAATCGTAGGAGAATGTGGTCCAGAGAGCCTTCTTCTCCACCATCCTGTGGGTAATATGGGGCTTCCAGGTTATAAGGTGCTCCCTCCTCCAGCCTGGAGCAGTCCTGCAAGTGTGAGCCTGGGGATCAGGCCCCGCACACTGTGACCCAGGGTGCCCTTGGACTGACAGCGTGCACACGGAAACATCTGTCAGTGGTGGCCACTCGGCCTGGCATCCTGCACTGTCTGCTTTTACCAGCAGCCTCCTGGACATCTCCAAGGACACCATCACTCACCCGTATCACTTGCTCACTTCTATAGCAAGATATTCACTTGTGTTAATTATCGAGTTTTCTTCAGCTCTAATCAAGGAGTGAATTGAAGTATTTTAGTGCCTTCATTAATTTCACACCCTTTCTCCTCTATATGGCTTGCTCATGTTTTTTCTAGAATAAGTAAGATTCTTTTCAGTTATTCCTGTGAAGTGTTCTGCTCCTGCTCTGGAGCAACCCTGGTTGCCAGGGTCACACCAGCTCAGGGCAGCAAGATGCATGTCCCCTTGTAGACTGTACCATTCTATGGAGGTCTACAGAATGACGGCCAGGTGATGGAGGAGCCCACCCCAGGAGCAGCCACTCTGGGGAAGGGGGAGACAGCAGTGGCGCATGTCAGGGTCTGCACAGGATGCTATGGGGTCAGGGAAGAAACCCACAAAGTCCCCCTGTGGGAGGTGGCAGCCGATGCGGAGGCGTGAGCTGATGCAGGCTTGCGGATGGACGAAGCTGACTGTGGGTGCACACACCCAGTGGGGGAGAAAAGGAGCGTTTGGGAAAATGTCATGTAGCCACAGAGTGGCCAGCCCTTCACCCAGGACTTCCAGTCCGAGGGCAGCCCCACTCCCTCTGCCCCACCCTCCCGGGCTTTCTCTGGCTGCCCTGAAACGACTCCCAGACCTCACAGGTGGCATGCAAGTAGTCACACACTTCAGGAGGCTCTTGGTTTTCCCCCAGGGATAAACTGTACCCATCCGTCTGTGGAAGTTTCCTTCCCAGATGGTGAGCTGCACTCTGGTCACCGAGTGAGGAGGCTCTCAGAGCCCACCGCTCTGCCTGCTCTTGGCTCACAGGTACACAGACCTGTGGGCACGGGGACAAACAGGGAACGGCTGCCTGTCTTGTGTTGGCCCCCCTGACACCTGAGCTTCTGCTCCTCCAGCAGGAGAGAGTCCTCAGCACAGCACCAAGAGACTGGGCCAAACTGGGGCCGGACTCTGGAGCTGGCTCAGCCTCCCCCCTCGGCTGGCCCTCCCTTCCCCTCTGCCCACCCCTTTGGTCCTCACTTCCCTGTCTGGCTCTGAGATGCCTGCGTGAAAGGGGAGGGGGGAATTTTACGCCCCAGCCAGAGCGGTGGCCTACTCACAAGCCTACTGTAACGCTACAGCCCTTCCAGATGGGCCTTCCCTGACCTGACACTTGTTTCGGTCCCTGGGAGCCACGGCGGGTCATGCAGACGAAGCCACCAGTAGTCACCTGCCTGCCAAAACACTTGCCATCTTTTCAATGATGTTGACTCATCAGTCTCCCTCCTGTTACTCTAACGAAAATCTCCACCCAAATAGGGACTCCGTGCTCTGGGGGGAGGCCGATAGGGAAGGGGACAGAGGGCTGGGAGCTACCGTGGCCTCCTCACCTCCCAGGGCAGAGCAGGGACAGGAGAAAGAGTTCACTCCATACTCTACACTGAATTAAAAAGCCTCCACAACATGGAAGGTCTGGGCATGGTTGAGGGCTCCAGTATGTAGTCACAGTACTCTTGGACTGTATCCATGAGCGGTGGGTCTCAAAGACAGAGCAGCCTCTTGCTGGCTGACCTGATGTGTAGGAGCTGGAGGCTTTGGCCTGGTACCAGAAGCCCTCTGCAACCAGGACGGGAAGGCACTGGCCATCAGAACAAGGAAAAAGTTACTGAGAGAGCCTGTGTGCCAGGCATTCATGTGGGGGGGACCCCAAAATGAAACACCTGGGCCTTGTCCTTGAAGAGCTCACTGTGTCCTGCCTCTCATTTGGGCAACCGCATTAGGGCCTGACAGTCTCCTGGGGATGCTGGTCTGCTTTCTCAGGGATAGGATCCTGCATCCAGTTCTTTAAGAACAGCAAAGTCCTTCCCTGTGTTCCTCCTGGGACCCCCCAGTTTTGAGTGGAAGCCATTGGAGCTTATCAGAACTCCAGGTCAGAAGAGAGCGTCTTCTTTCCAGTGTTGGTGAAAACTTGAATTTCAGCCTAAAGACACCTAAAGGTAGCTTACTAATCTATATTCCCTTCAGGAATCTAGGTAAAAAATAGGTAAGTCTTAATTTCCTTTTGTTTAGTTGGTTGTAGAAATAGCGCAATCACAGCAGTGGGCAGATAAAGGGGGATGCTCAGGGATTTCCTATCTGCCACCAAATAAAGACAAATCCTTTAGTTGGGTGTAAAAAGATAGGAGAACATGCGTTGGTATATTTAAGCTTCTAGGAAACCTTTGAAGCTTGGCAACTTGCTTTTTCAAAAGGCATTTTTTGGTTTGTTTGTTTTTGTTTTTCCACTTGCAATACCTTCTGTTCTGCAACAGGGTAGGTCTAAGCATCCTTTTGACCTGCACTGGAGCTGTGGAATGTCCTACTTTGCCATATTGTTTGCCAAATTCATAGTCTCCATCTCAAAACATTCATTCAAGTAACTGAGCTCATTGCCAAATAAAAGAGTAGAAGGCAGTCTAATTTTTCAGAACACTATTTAAATGGAGAATTTTTAAACGGCACGTAGCTCTTAAGAGCTGTAATTTAACAAGAGCAAATTTTCTAAACAAGATAAGCGTCTCGCTTCCTGGCACTGATTCATCGGGTTCTATTTGGGGACGATATGCAGCTGTGATGATATAAGTTGCCAGAGCCGTGGGGCAGTCGTGGCTGTGAAACACGGAGCTATGTCTGAGCACTGGGTAACCAGCCACTGCCCCCGACCGGCCCCCGCTGCCCCCCCAACCCCTGGATCTTCCCGTGCTACGGCTGGTACACCCTGATTGGCCAGTGCCTGCGCCTCCACAGACTTAAATACCCCTTCTTATAAATGTCCCGGGGACGGTGCTCGACTCTTGCTTTCCACACTCTCTTGTCGGTAGTATTGCGGGACACATATAAGTAAACTGACTAGCCAGGAACAAATCATAAATCCTCCAGAAACCATTCGTGAACAAGCGTGCAGAGGTGGGAGGGAGGTGCTGAAGGCACAGGACCCCAAAAACAGAAAGAGCAGCTCACACGTTGAGGGGCAGCTGGACTTTGGGAGTAGTGCCTTGCTGTTCAGCCGCTGGGGCGGGTCCGGCCGACGAAGAGGAGTCCTGGAAACAGACAAGAGAGGACAGGGGTGAGTGGACAGGAGGCCCGGCCCAGGGAAGAGAAAGGCAAAGTCAGGCTGGAGCCCAGACGTTCCTGTTCTCCCCTCACCGGCCTCACCTTCTAGCCTTCAGAACGCTCAGGTCCCATTTGCCTGCCTTGTTTGTTAATAACATTTTTTTTCCTTCAGACTATTGGAGGAGCTTGGTGGCCAGACACCGGTCCCGAAGCAGCTTCCAAGCGCCCCCAAGGAAGGGCTCAGAGAGTCAGTCTTTGGACCTGGGTCTGGATCGGGCAGCACCAGCACCACACTGTGTGTAACACAGAAGAAGGCAGAGTGGGAAGACCCGTCTTCATTCTTAGAACTCAAATTAACTGTTCTTGCATTTGTCAGTGGAGACCCGGACAAAGCACGATGATCGCGTGGAGGTGATTTTTGCACGGGGAATTCTGGAGATCAGCCGTAGGGGCAACACTGTCCCCAGCTCCTCGCCACCGGCCTTGCCTGTCCTGCCCCAGCCCTCCCCAGGGCAGCACCCCTCTTCCTGGGCAGAGCTATTAGATGCCACAGTGAGTGGAACTATGTCCCCCATCCACAAAGAGATGCCCAAGCCACAGTCCCTGACATCTGTGAAGGGGACCTTGTTTGGAATAAGAGTCTTTGTAGATACAGCATAAGGTAGGGATCCTGAGATGAGATCACCCTTGATTACAGCAGGCCCTAATTCTGGTGACGAGTATCCTTCTACAAGACAGAAGAACACAGACACCCAGAGGGGAAGAAAGGCCATGCGGAGACGGCGGCTGAGATGGCAGCGGGGCTAGGGATCCGGGCAGCTGGAATATGAGAGATTCCCCTTCAGCCACCAGAAGTGACCAATCCTGCCACCACCTTGATTTCAGACTTCTGACCTAAGAACTGACAGAGAATCACTTCCTGGCGCTTTGAGCCCCGGTTTGTGGTGTGGTTAGAGCAGCCCTGGGAAACTGGTACAGATGGGAGCATCTAGGGGTGTCTGGAGGAGGGTGGGATCCATGACCCCCAAAGCTGAGGGAGCCAGGGGTCTTCTCCCTTCCTCGAGGGTCCCTTTTAGGCTCCCCAACAAGGGACAGGACAGGGATCCTAGAGGGAACTGGGTCCAGAGGAGCGGGGAGTCAGGCAGGCCTGAGCAGAAGCCTCAGGAGCTGCTCGTGCCTTGGCAGGGGCAGGTGGGGAGTGGGCTGCGGGGGGCCTGCCCATGGCTCTGACTGGCAGAGAGGGACATGACACCAGCTGTAGTCCTCAGGTGGGGGAAGGTCACTAGAAGCAGAAAGCATCAAGATGGAATGAGGGAGGCCCCTGGCACAGGCTGCACCCCACGACGCAAGAGACCATCCCATCCCATTCTTGCCGGCGTGGAGGGCTGCGGGCCACATTTCTCATGAACTCACTGACCAGTTCTGACCTTGCTCAGCTGATGAGCTCCATGTGCTACCGACAGCCTTGCCAGGCAGTCAGCTTCCCCCTCAGCAGACCAGGAAAGGTGCACAGACCACAGCCCACCCACACCTCTGAGAAGTCAGAAAGTCTACCTCTTCTTGTTTGGACAACGGGGTGCCTGGCAGAATGAGAATGTGCAAGCAGCAGCGTAACTTCCTTTGCGTCTCCCAGGCAACTCCAAGTCTCACAGGAGTCCCTCCTCCTGTGAGAGATCACTTTGATTTTCAAAGGCAGCCCGTTCATGGATTGTGCCCCTGCGGCTGAGGCGCAGACGCCGTGTTTCCAGAGTGGTGCGTGGGAGCGAGGCTGCTGAAGAGACTTCCTGCTTGCTCAGCACACCAGCCCTCTGCCAGGAGGGAGATGGGCACCACCGAAGGCTCAGGGCGGTTCCCGTCAGGGGAGCTGCTGGTGGAGCTCACCACAGCTGGCCGGGGACCGTCCTCCACAGTTCAGGCAGGGACCAGAGGGCCCTCCGCGGGGTGTGGAGGACCCATGGCTCTCCTTGTATGGCCATGGGAGGGAGGTGAGGGCCCTCGGGTCACTCCCCAGAGCGGGCATGGGGCAGGTGTTGTAAGCAGACGCTGGTGAGCAAGTCATCAGCGGAGAAGATCGCAGGTGGTGAGTTACTGGGAAGTGCCTCCCTCGCCCTCCACGCGGGCAGCACAGTGTGTGATGGGCAGCCAGGGGGTAGGGTTGTTGAGTCTGGACGAGGCCTGTTCTCGGTGCTCACTGACCTCTGCTGACCGCCTGACTGTCAGGACTGGCTCAGGGCACAAACAGTATGGCACTCATACTGGGGGACAAGCTCTGCGTATGTCATGATAGAGGCAGGGCCACAGGAACACACCACAGGGACGTCGCCTGGGGCCCGGGGCCAGAGAGGGCCTCTGGGAGCTGCACACAGGCCTGTTAGGTGTGGTGGGGGGTGAGGGAGAAGCCAAGGCCTGCCCGGCTAACGGCTGGGAGAGGCAACCTCGGCAAACTTGAAAAACTGGGAAGAGAGGAAAGGCTGGAGGAGGGACCAGGGGTACGCACCCAAGGGCGGTGTAACCAGGCTGTGCATGGCCCCCTGGGCCGCCGTGTGGGTTCTGGTCTTTACCTCAAGGGCAAAGAGAGGTGGCGGGGAGGCAGGGTAGGGAGAAGGCAGAGGTGAGACCAGACCATGTCTCACAGGGGACCCACAACATGATAGAGCAACTGGCCTCGGGAATGGAAGGAAAACCTTGCTGGGGTCTCCAGGCCCAGGGAAGCAAGTGTTTCCAGGGGAAGCCATCATCAGCCACGCTGACTGCTGCCCACAGGCCAAGGAAGCTGAAGGGCAGGAGGATCCCTTCAATTTGGGGATGCGGGCAGGGCCAGCATGTAGAGGGCTGGTTGTGGTCGCTGTGGGATGACCCAGGTGGCTCATGCTCCCTGCCCCCAGCTTCCCAGGACACACAAAGGACCTGGGTTTGGTAGGATTCACATTCCGTGCAGCCAAAACCAAGATTCTGACCCTTAGCCGACTGAACCACCCAGGCACCTCCCCTCTTTTTTTTTTTTTTTTTTAAGTTTTCCATCATTTTAATATCAACAAGTGACTATGGTTTTCTGGTACATTTTCAAGGTAATATAAAAAGAGTAACAGGCCTCAATTGTTTGAGGTCTGTTTTAAGATCACACTGGTTGACAGTGATTCCAGGCTTCCCTGGACGGTACGCAGGCCATCTTTGCGATCATGCCAGCAGTGGACAAGAGAGGACGGGGGTGACCCTTCAGATCAGCCACAGGTGACTACTGGCAGCAGCACGTGGGGAGAAGGCAATTGGCTGGGCACCAGAAGCCACAGAGGCACCTGGTCAATGGCACAGGTGGAGCCCGAAGCCAGGATCCTGCTTTCACCAACACTCCTCCTGTCCAAATAAACTCTCTTGAATGAAGGCAGAGCCCGAGGCCAAAGGCCGTTCAGGGTTCAGGGTGTGTGTCCCACGGAGCGGGCGGGGCTTGGTCCTCAGGATCCCAAAAACCGGGAAATGTGACTTTCTGATTGAGATGGAGTTTCCATCCATCCTACTCTGAATCAGATCTTCCTTTTTGTTACTATCAGTGGGAGCTGATGAGAAATGTTGCTGGCACCCAGGGGTGGATGGGGTGGCCCCCACTGATTGCTGAACCGATGAGATCTTGGGGCCGCTTGAGGAGCCCAAGAGGCGGCCGGGCTGCTGCTACCCGCTGGCAGGTATCACAGCAAGAAGGGGCTCTCCTCTAAGTGATTTTGATTAAAAATTCATGAGCACCGTGCATCCCACTGGATTCCCTACCATCAGCATCCTCCCAGGGCCTGGGAGGCACAGTGTTCAGCGGAGGGCCTGCTACACCTTTAATAAATTGCTCCTCGGACCAGCGAAGTTTAGTGTGAAACTGATTTAATCCAACACCTGGGTGTCTTGTGCCCTCCGGCTCTGACCATGCTAGAAGGGGCTTTCTGGGCCTCAGGACTGAGGCCTGTTTCCTCCTAGCCAAGAGCCACATTGCTGATTCTGCTTTGATTTTTAATGGCTTAATTTAAATGATTCTGGCCCTTAAGGGATTAGCAGAAGCCTTGGCAGGAGTGAGAGAAATCAGGCAGGGATAAAAATAAGGAAGGAGAAGCAGCTACAGCTGCTTTCAGATAAAAATAATTGGGAACGCAGCCCTCGAAAAGACATTCTCCCCATCTCAGAGGTCAGCAGGTGGACATCTCTGCCCTGACTTGGAAGCCCCGCCCAGCCGTGTGCACCACGGAACCGCGCCGCTGCTCTGATAAAACAGGTTACGTCATATTCTTCTTGGGTGACTCTAGAACCGACACGAGCTGGCGTTCAGCCCAGGCAGGTGAGCGCACCCCGATCTGGGAACACCAGCCAACACCGCCAGGGTCCTTGAATGAACCACTGAGCCCGTAGAAAGTGACTCCAGCAAGCCCTTTGGGCCTAATGTTCCAAACATTAGGAGCTTTGGACAGGAGCCCAGTGTGTGTGGGGTCAGCCGGCTAGGGCACAGGTCAGAGATGATGCCCCCATCAGGTGGAAATGACCTCAGTGAGGTCATTGGTCCTTGCCAAGAGCAGGAGCACGTCCAGGGGCCCAGTGCTACTGTTCCCTGGAGCCACACATATCCAGTAGCCTCCGAGGACACACACCGGTCAGGAGGCCGGGGGCCAGTCCCATAAACAGGGAGCGCTTCCCCCCTTCCCAGCCTCCTTTGGCTGCCGATAAAAGACAGACCCACTGGGACTGCATGGGTGAGGGGCTCACACACCCCTGGAGCGGAGAGTCAGTAAAACCTGCACTATCGCTTCTCATGGTGCCCACACATCTTCCCCGTGGTGTCTTGGCCTCTGCCGCTTGGAAGCCCAGCGTCAGGTTCTGGCTGCTGTGCCACGGCTGTGGACCCGATTCTAAATTGTCAGTTTGTTACTAGACACCCGAGGCCCAGAGCTGCATTTTAATGGGGCCCCTGAGCCGTACTGGAAAGTGGGCCATTTTATTTTCCTGTCAGGAAGGAAGGAAGGGGGAAAAGCGGGTCTGCAGTTGGCAGGCCGTATGGGGGCTCCAAGTCACTTTCCTGGCCGCACTGGCACAGACGAAGACCCTGAGAAAAACATCTCCACGTTTTAATTTTTAATATGAGTCCAGAAAACACTGTCATCACCCCGAGGAGCAGTGAAATGAGCATGTTTTATTCATCACACGCTACCACTCGGGAACATGGAGCATAAATCAGACTCTTAGGAACGTGCTTCCTAAAGAAAACTTTAGAATGAAACATTTATGGCCTGATTCTCCTGCTTGGCTCCAAAAAGAACTGCAAACAGCTTGCAGGGCCAGAGGGCCCAGGGGTGCCTCCCCAGCTCTGGCCTAGGGGACTTGGGCTGGGGAGGCCCAGCAGGGCCAGGGAGGGCAGGGCTCTGGGCTGGATGAGCTCATGCTGGCAGCTTGGGGTCAGGGGCTAAGGAGCCTGAACAAGATGGCTGGTCCCAGGAGAGGTAGCGGGCCATGCTTAGCACCCACATAACCTCTATTGCTCTCTCGTGGGCACTGGGGAGAACTGCCTGATTGCCCAGGATGGAGGCCTGGAGGAGGCCTCCCTTTCACCTCAGATGCTGCCCCTGCCTGTTCTCCTCTCTGCAGGAGCCCAGATTCGCTCACCAGTATCTGACTCTAGCATCCAAGCTGCTGACTGGGCCTGGGTGTAGAGGCCCCTCACTTTGTCTCCAGGGTCTGCTCAGGGGTCAATGAACTCACCTGCAGCCCCAATCAGGCTGCCCCCTGCTTCTGTGAATCCAGGTTTAATGGCACCCAACTATGCCCGTCCATTTGCTGCTTTTGCTCCCAAGGGCAGAAGTAGCCATGACAGAGACCATATTGCCCACAAAGTCCAAAATACCTATTACCTGGCCCTTTCCTGAAAATAGTTTGCCAACCCCTGCTCTAGGTGCTAGGAGGAACCTCCAGCTTCTGCCTTCATCTTTCTGGGCCAATAGTGGGCATCAAAAAGCCACAGCTGTGCCAAAATCTTCACAAGGCATCCCCAGAATATTCTTAAGGGAAAAGGCCAAAAAATGGTGGGCAGGAGATGGGAGAAAAGTACCCACAACATGGCTCCAGTTTAGGGAATAAAAATAAGCTTGCCTGATGGTCTTTAGCTAGGAAGGTGCTAGAAGCTCCTGTAGTACAGAGCTCCTTCCCCTGTGTGAGTCCATAAGACCCAAGGCATCTTTATCTGGCTTTGCACAAAATGTACATTAGTCACATCCTAATGACCTGTCCGTTCTGCCTTCAAACAGAAGTGCCTCCTATATAGTGAGAGGCTGTAGGAGGGACAGGCTTTGAGAAACTCTTCTGTTCAACTCTAATTCAGTGTGTCTGTCCATCTCTGCGAGCCCCCTGCATAGAGGTTCTGTGCCACGCATGGAGGGTGCAAAAGGGACAAGCAGACTGGTGTTAGTGATGCTCACAGGCCGTGGTGCCATTATGAGAGCTGGTGGCTATCCTGGCCGGGCTGTGCAAGCTCAGGGAACAGGAGGAAGGCTGGTCAGGGTAGGCTGCAGGAGTCTCCCGCCCCTCACTGGGTCTAGACGATGCCTGGGGGTGAGGTGTGCTCTGGGAAGTGGCTGGGGCTGGCTGGGGCAGTGGGTGAAGCAGCTAGGAGATCAGCGGGGAGGTAGCAACGTTCTGAACATCCCATGGCCCTCCTGCCGAGAAACCATGTGTCTTCACACCAGAGCCTTGAGGGGACATGGAAGATTCTGGAGGAAGCCGACCTCAGTGATCCTTGGTGCCTGTTCTTGCCTCTTTTCCTCTTGTTCCCTTCTAGAAGCAATGTCACCCTCCCTCCTCTGACCTGCCGTGGCCTTCCCTTGGGCTCATCTGTGGTGCTTTCTACTTTCTAGCCTCCATGGCATATCTACGTTCCAGTCTCCTGGTGGGCTTGGTGGGTCCTAGAGGCTGGGGTCCATGATGAACCCCTCTTTGTATCTGCCACGGGCTGCTGCTGTAACAAAAGTTCACCAAACTTGAGAGGAGCGACTGAGGGCACTGGCAGCTCGCCTGCATTCCTGGACTAGCACGTGCCCACCCAGAGCTCCTGGGTACTCAGCAGGGACCTTCCCTGCTCTGTCCCTCCCTCACCCACCAGCAGATGGCCTGAGGCGCAGAAAGAAACTGTGGCTATGGCTCTCGTCTTGTCATAGCAGCAGGAGAAACCTGTTTGGCACCTGAGACCATGGATGAAAAGCCTGGCAGCTGATGAGAACAGCCAGGCCACAGTTCTCTGTCCCCACCTTGAAAGCACAGCTGGTAAGTCATGGACACAGCAATGCTCAGATTTGTAAAAGAAACCTCTCCTCACGTAAAGTCCTCAGCGTTCAGATTTTTAAATTCATCCCATGTTCCCTTGTTACTATTTTTTTGGCTCCTTTGAAAGGCATGGAGTTAAATATATAACTTTCTGAAAATGCTAACAGTAAGCAGCAGTTCTCTGCCCTGCTTGGCAGGGGGGTGAGCTGGAGCCGGGGGTGAGGGGGGGGGGGCCTCCAGGCTGATCGGGAGCGTGGACACCATCACTTCCTCCAGGCTGCCCCCAGCACTGCCTCCTGCTCTGCGTCCTGCAGCAGAGATGAGAGCCAGCCAGCAAGAGCAGCTGGCAGAGCGCCTCGCGCTTGCCTCTCTCATGGCAGGTGGGGGGAGGGGGCATCTTAAAGACGCCCTGGAAGCTTCCAAGTAGAGTTCTCCTAATTACTTCTCAGACACAGGAAGACACTCGAGGGGTGTTCCCTTTCGATGTTTTCCCTGCTCAATTTCAAATGCTTCCCCGTTCATGGATTTCAAAGGGCCTTTTCCTAATTTCCAGGGTTTCTGTTTGCTTATGAGAAGTTGATTTGTAAGGCATCCGTCTTGGACACTGAGAAACACTCGGGGTCTGGGGAAGGCGCCTGGTCCTGGCTGGACAGGGTCAGCCTGCATGGGATCCTGGCCCTGCACGGACAGACAGAGCCCGCTGGGGAGCCCTCCCCAGACGTGGGACGCTCGGCCCCGCAGAACCCCCGGGCACCGGCAGGCAGCCCCACAGCCTCCAGCACTGGGAGGCCAGCTTCGGGCTTCAGAGTGTCAGCCCTTCCCATTGTCACTGTCTCAGATGGCAGCTCTCCTCTCAAGCTTCCCAGCCTCCGTGTAAACATCTGCCGACAGATGTAGGGGTTGTGGGGCCGTGGGTTCACAGGGGCTGGTCTCTGCTCCTCCATCTCCCTGCCCCCTGCAAGGATGGGGCCTCTGCGCTGGTCACCACACTTCCCGCCCCTGCCACAGTGACGAGACAGTCCAGGCCAGAGGGCCCCAAGCGTTTTCCGTACAGAAGCGGAGTATCTTAGGGGCCGTGAGTCATATGATCTCTGTCACAGCTCCTCGGTGTGGCCTGGAAACACTTACAGATGGGGCATATATGAGCTGGGGTGGCTGCGTTCCTGGCTGTAAAGAAACTTTTCTTTACCCAAACAGGTAGAGGACCAGACCTGGCCTGCGGGTGCCGGCTGGTGCCCGGGCAGAGGGTGCCATGGGCCAGAGCCCTGGGCTGCCTGAGATAGACACGCAGACTGGCTGAGAAGGAAGCCCCTGAGGGTTTGGGGCTGCTTGTTACCGTGGCATAACCTGTTTCACACGGGCCAATACGGGGCACCCCAGACCCACATGAAGCCACGGAGGTTTCTGAGGCAGTCCGGGGATGACCGGAGCCATTCACCGGGCTCCTTGTTTGGTCTATGAGGGAATGGTTCCAAAATGTAAGCAATCACCTCTTAAGTGAATCCAATGATCTCTCTAAGCAAATAATTGGATTTAAAAAATGGGAGTCAGCCTGAATAGCCCCCTCTCCGTCCTCTCCTCTGGTAATCCTCCCTCCCGCGGCAGAAAGGAGACATGTTGAGTGCCACTTCATTATTCATGAGAAGCCGAGCTGACCCTCTGACCTCTCCAAATGGTAGGGAGAAATAATTCATAAGGGTGCAAATGTGAGCAGGGCAGGCCATCTGAGGCTCAGCTGACCACACGCCCCCAGGAGCCCTTCCGCCGGTCACCTTGCAGCTGTCCCCTCTCTGCAGCCCTCAGGGAGCTGCTAACAGTGGGGACACCCTGTTAGCAGATGCTGTGGCATTTCGGGCATCACATTGTTAAGTGTGCAAGACCGTTTAGTCCGCAGTGCAGCGGACACAGACCCCGTGCCTGCCCTAGACAAAACCGAATGGGTATGAGCGCTGCCACAGTTCAGGTGCCAGGATACAGGAGAGACTGACATCCAGTTCCCACTCTGAAAGACACGAAGGTCAGGGCAGTGGCCAGATACACAAAGGATAAAGGCGGCACCTTCCATGATAAATGTATGGAAAAAGTCCCGCAGGCACAGAGGAAACGAGGGAATGAATTTGGTTGGTAGAAGGGTGTCCTGGAGCCATGGAAGGCTCCAGAGGAGAAGAGACCGCTTCAGATGGCTGCTTTAAAGGGTGAGCAGGAATTTCCCATACACAGCTGTGTCTGTGTGTCACATGGGGGCGGGAAGTGAGGGGAAGAGGGTGAGCAGGAAGCACGGTCAGGCCGGGCACAGGCCGCAGTCTCGGTGAGTGGGGAGCCTGAGCCGTGCTGGAGTGGGGCGCACAGGGATGGGTCAGGGCCACCAGTAGGGGAGTGGACGGAGCCTAGTGGGGAGGCTGGAAAGCCAACCTGGGTCTAAGTCTGAAGGGCTCTGCAGGCCAAGCTAAGGCAATGCAGAGTCTCCAGAAGCATTTGTGCAAAGATCAGCCTTCCTACAGATGGATTCCAGAGGGAACCCCAGAAGCAGGGAGTTAGGAATCAGTTGATGCTGTGCTGGCGAGGGTGCGGAGAAGCCTGAAGCAAGGCACAGTGGGTGCCACGGACAGAGGGACTCCATGGATGTGGCTGATATGGACGTGCTTCTCCACATGCCCAGCCCCTTGCAGGAAAGCTGGGGCTGAGTGACAAGGGCTAGTGAATGACCTGAGAGAAGTGGTGAGTACTGTCTTGAGGCCGAGGCAGTTTAACGCCAAGGGCCTCCTCTGTGCCCCTCTTCCTGCTGGAGGCCATGTGCCGTAGACACAGAGCTACAAGAGGGAGGAGGCTGGACGCCATGAGCACACTGCTCAGGAGGGCGGCCTGACCCACGGCACCGGCCCGTGAGGAACGCTCCTTGTGTTCAACCACATGGTGTCAGGAGTTGTTTGTGACAGGGGATGATCGACCTTATCCTGACGAAAGCCGCGGAAGACATGCTTGGGAACCAGAGGCCGAGGTGATGGGGAGAGCAGAGTTGGGAGGATACAGGGTCTGAGCTTTGGGAGTTTGGATCAGATAGAATGAAGGAGAGGAAGGAGGTTTGAGGACAGAAGGGAACGGCTGTTCTCTTCTGACATGGATTAGAATGAGGCATCTCTCCAGGGGAAGCCGTCAGGCAGCAAGAGGAGAGAATTGATAGTTCAGTAAAGTGTCACATCAAGTAGGAACCAGGCGGCCAGGATCCACGCTCTGTCCTGCAGCAGTGCCCACGCCTCCTTCGCGTCTCCTCCACTGCCGCCCTTCCCTGCCTCCTTGCTCCTGGTAGCTGGCCCCGGTCCCGCCCAGAGAGGACCACATTATGTTTCCATACAAAGCCTCCACACACCACCCTCTGGAGCCCAGTAGAGGGAACAGAAATGCTCTGGGATGACCTGCTGTGGCCGACTGTTCCATTTTTAGCACTTAAGTCCCCTGTGCCCTGGGGCTCCCTCAGTGCCAGGTGTGACGGACGCTGGTCACCCGCTGTAGACTCAGGGCCCCGGTCTAGGCCTGGCCTGGGGTACGGCCTGCAGTGTGAGGGAAGGGCAGCAGCTGGGGTCTGAGGTACTGGTGCTTCCCGCTCTGCACAGTGGGCCGGGAGGCTCTCAAGGCCCCAGACCCAGCCACGCCCCAGACCAGCCACTCAGTGCTGTGGGGCTGGAGCTGTGCTGGGGGGATGTTCCAACCTCCAGGTGATTCCAGGTGATGATGACATGCTGCTAAGGCTGGACCTTACTGCTCTCGATTCCAGGCAGGGTCCTTGGATTTCCCTGGTGGGTGCACGAGGCCAGGGAGCACACACAGCCTGGCCTGGAGGCCGCTGGGGACAGAGCAGTGGGCGGCGGCTGACAGGAGAGGACATGGGCTTGTGGGGATGCTCACTGAGCCCTGGCTTCCTTGACAGGAGGTGGCTGCGACCAGTGTGGGTGCCACCCACCCCTTCATCCACCTGTGGCCTTCTAGTGCCGCCAGAGGCCAGCACAGTGCATGACACAGGGAGAATTTTGAAGCAGAGCAGTGGCCAGAATTCATAAGGCCCGGAGCCCCGGTGTCCCATCTGACACACTGGGGCTGGTCATTCCTTCCCTGGTTCCCTGTGTGGCAGAGAGAACCTCCACAGGCAACAACATGCCCACCGAGGAGAGGCCAGCCTGTGCTCTCATTTCACTGTATAGTTGCTCCATTTATCAGACGAGAAAACTGAGACTCTGGGAGAGGAGATGGGACAGCTTTTCTAGAGTTAAGAGGTAACAGGACAGTATTGAACCCAGCACTCAGTGGCAGCTCTGTAGGTTCAGAGAGGCTCAGCCATTCTCCTAAGGTGCACAGCTAGTGAGTGGAAGAGCCTAGCCCTCCCCCTGAGATAAGACACTCCGAGAGCCTGCACGTTGCCAGGTCCCAGACTAGAAGAGAAAGGGAAGGAGAGAGGGGGCAGCCTTTAGAGAGCACCAGTTGGTCTCTGCAGGGCCTGGCGGCCATGTTCCTTCTTCTCCTCCTTGGGCCTGTGGTCAGCTCTGTATATTTACGCAAGATGAAGCTGAGGGGTTAAGTGATGTCTATATCCTAGACTCACGTCCATGCTAGTCTTGATGGCTGCAGGGGGGACTGTCAGATGCGCACAGCGCTGAGATCTTACTTACACCTTCTGGGCCTCAGTTTCCTTGTGTGCGAATGAAGATAACTCAAGCTACTGGCTCTCCTATGGGGGGATGCACCAAGAACCCCAGACGAGGGAGGTGAGATCAGGAGAGGGCAGATGAGGACGGAGCAGCTCTCCCAGGGGTTGTGAGAGTGAGCCACAGACTGCACATAGCCCAGAAGCCACTCCAGGCCCATCATGCACCCCTCGCTGTGCTCTGCAGGGACCCTGCGGCCTCAGGCTTCATGGTGCTCACTGCTTTCGGGCTGAGAGCAGGGAAACAGCTCCTGGGTTGTAGAGCCATTTCTATAGAAACTACAGCCCCCACACTTCCTTTCCACTTTAGAAAGCAACACAAAGGAGAGCAAGAAGGGTCAGTGACATTGAGGCGCTCCCTTGTCCGTGCATCTCACCCGCCCAGAGCATGTCACCCACACTGGCACTGCGTGTGTGTGTGTCTGTGTGTCTGTGTATGTCCGGTTTGCATGTGATTCATCTTCCTCCACAGGGCTTTAGAATCCAGTCAATTAAACAAAGAGCAGCACAGTCATCTCACACTGGGAGGCCCTTTCTGATCCAATCTCGTCCACATAAGGTATCTGTCACCATCAGAGCCTGGCTTGCAGACGGACACAGCTGGAGCTGCTCACCCAAAGCCATGCACACCAGCCTGGCTGCAAGCAGGACATGGGCCCAACTGCCCCATCTCCATCCAGTGAGTTTCCAGAGCACACAGGCCCATTGCTACGAGCTTTCTATACAACACCGTGCAATGTTCAATCAGGCTTCAGTAACTGCCAGTGACAACAGCTGCCCTTGTTCTCCGGAAGAAAATGCTCTGGGATCCATGACCTAAAGTGCTGACTCCTCTGTTCTTGTGGCCCGAGAAGCCCTGGGTATGCAGGTGAGGGCTGCATGCACGTGGGCAGAACCGGCCTGCATTCATCATGACCAGCTCGGTTCATCTCGTGGGGCTAAGAGTCCACTCTGTCAGTGAAGACAGTCGGTGCCATAGCCTAGGTGCACATATTGAGTCTGGAGTGGTCTGGGTGGGGGAGGGGGCCGGCGGGACACCTGCCAGGGCCAGCACTGCTCCACACATGCCCTGAGTACCAAGAATCCAGGCGCTCCTGCTCTGCCAGCCTGAGCCCATCCCCTGATGTCAGCAGAGGCCTCCGTATGTGGATGGAGGCATGGCAGCAATGATGCTGGATTTGTCTAGGTTCATGTTCACAAAGCCCAAGTCTGCCCTCTCAAGCACAGAACTCTAGGACTGAGTCCCCCTCCCAGCATGCCTGGCAAGGAGCCACACGGCACTGTGGCCGACTCCAGGACGTGAACCTGGCCCGTGGCAGCAGGCCTGGGTAGTCCTCAGGTGGGCCAGGGGATGGGCGTCCCAGTGTGACACACAAGGCCAGCAAAGCCCTGCCAACCCAGGAAGGTGGCCGGTGGGTGACAGAGCTGGGAGTAGGTCTCTGGGTGCATCTGACCATGGACAGCATGCTGATGCCTGCAAGCGAGGGCATGTGGCAGCTCACCCTTGTGCCACCTCCTGTGTGTCCCAATAAGGAAGTTCATTTGGAATGGGAGATAGGTAGAAAGTGCTTTGCTTGACCTCTCACCCTTTCAATGGCCCTCGTGAAAGTCTAGAGCCCGGCCATAACCTTCACTTCAAGTGTAATTGCTGGAAAATGAGACCCAGGGTCCCAGTCCTCTCTAGGAATAAACTAATTCAGCACTTAAGTCCTTGTGGAACAAAGTCAGGCACAAATAAAAAAAAAATCTGTTCCCTTCCTATGCTAGGGCCTGTCTACAGTAGACCCAGACTGCAGAGCCCGGGAACTTTGCCTCTGTTCCATTAACTCAGGAGCTGTGCACAGGAGGGCCGAGAGCATGTGAGGACAAGGGAGAGGCAGAGAAAACATGAGATCCTGCATGCACGTGCATGGAGCCCACATTGTGGGGCAGGAGGAAAGGGCCAGAGAGCTCTGCAAAGGTCCATTCAGAACCTCCAGCGAACGCTGGGGAAGCCTGAGCCTTGGGCTTCGTACCCACGGTGACAGGACACAATGACCTATAGGACGTTGAGACTAGTATGTGGGCGGTGGGGCACAGACTGGCCTGGTGGCTCCGGGGTCACTTTCGGTTGCTGGATTGAGAATTAGGTCCCTCCCCTTTCCTTCATCTTCCTAGTGGAATGGAACCAGTGCCCTGTCTAGAAATAGAAGATATCTGTAAAAATAATAATCAAAGTACCAAACAATGCAGTTCATTCTGGTTCTGAGCTCTGCTGAAAAGAAACGAGATTAGCAAGTGTTACAGAGATGCTAAAAACGTACTAGTGCTAAAAACAAACTAAACCCAGACTTTCTGCAAGACACGATCAGATGTGCTGAATGCACACTGAGAAAAGAGACCTTTTTCGAGTAACGAGCCAATGTTATCCAAAGACTGTGTCATGGGCCAGGGAGAAGCACGTCACACACCACCTAGACGCTGCTGAACACTGAATACCACTCACATGTTTACTCTGGTAGCAGAAAGACTGAGGCTCAGGAGGTCCCTGAGGAGGGAGAAGGTAGTCATGGTGGCCCCAAAGGGCACCGCTGCCATGGCCTTCCCCATGCAAGTTTGGGATGGGATGCTGAGCGCACAGCTGCGACTGGGGCTCCCAGACGCCTCCCTGTCCACGCCCTGGGGACCTTACCTGGGCGGGGGCACTGCAGGACAGGTGAGTGAGGTCTCCGATTCTGGCCGCAGCCCGGGGATCGCTGGAGCTGATCAAGACCGGAGCACTAATTTCCATGGAGTGCCTGTGGCTTGTGGCTTGGGAGGACTTGTGTGTCACACTGAGCGCGGTGAAGGAGTGGCGCTTCTTGGCATTCTTCTTGCTGTCCACACGCCGCTGAAAGGCACTGACCGCCCCCGTGCTGCTTAATGCAGGTCCTGGGGCTGCACTGGCCGCTGCGCCGGGGTCGGAGGGCGAGGGGGCGTGGCAGCCCGACGCAGCCGCTGGGCAGGGCTTGTCCATCTCGATGAGCTGCTTGGCCGAGTCGTTGAGCTAGGTGAGGAAGGGAGAGGAAGCTTCGTTACATAGAGGTCCCAGGCTCCAGCCTGTGCTCCGTGCTCATAGCCCGCGTCCTCTGTTAAGCCCAACAACGTGTTCACAGTCCTCCAGATCTTGCCAACAGGGCCTCCCTGTGAATGGCACCGGGCACAGACACAGCAGAGGCTGCGGTGACATCTGGAGATTTTATTGAAACGGTCTCCAGAGCAGCTCTTTCTGTCTGCCCCAGGGTAGCCCCAACTGTTTTCTGGGGTGTCCATTTCCGGGGTGGGAGGTGCAGACCTGCAGAGAGCATGGGAATGAGGGAGAGGAGGAAGGAACGCCCAGCTATGGGCCCCGGTGACAGACTCTGGCCTGCCTGGCACAGTTCTGGCCACGCTGCCAGGAAAAGGCAGGGCGAGTGACCAGAATGTACCAGAATGTCCACTGGGGACGGCAGGTGTCAGGGAGTATCCAACCTGACCCCCAGGCTGCGAGGACGGAAGACTGTATCATTTCCAGCAATTCTGCAAGGATTCAGGGCACTGCTCCTTCCCTTGTTTCTGCACCTGTTCCATAGAAAAGCAGATGCTTTTACAGGAAAGAGTTTGCCTTTGATAAAAGTTTCATCCTAGGTGGTGCTTATCAGGAAAGGTGGGACGGGCTTGAGTCTGTGAGCAGCCTGTGGTAAGTGGGGGTCAGTTCTCCGGGTGAGGCCTCATCCGGGGTGCCAGTTTAGGGAAGGAGTGCGTCCGCAGAGACCACCGCGGGCAGTCTGAAGCCTCACGGAAGAACGGGGCTTGGCAGGCTTCGTGAGGCTAGGCTGCTGCGGGCTCGGACGGGAGTGGAGCCGGGTAGGTACAGGGAGGGTTCAGGGGACTCCACAAAGGTGGGAGGCCCCTGCAGGCAGGTGGAGGTGAATAGGAGCCAGCTGTAGATCTGCAGGTCACCTGGTGTGGGAGCCACACCCACGTCCTGGCCTGGAGCTGGGTTGGGGGGCCATGTCCCCACCTGCAGGGGAGTCTGCATTAGGAAATGTCCCTCAGCCCGGGGCGGCGGAGGAGAAACACCGGGTCCTCACGCAGCATACACGACCAGGATTTGCAGCTGGTAGCATCTTGATCAGTTAATAATAATACTCATCAAAGGCCCCTCCGCACGGAGGCAGTGAGGGCACGGGAGGCTTCATCTCCATAATGCCAGCAGATCACACACGCAGCAGCAGCTGGCCGTCCAGCCGCCCACAGGCAGCCCAGGCGAGGCCGCAGCGCTGTCAGCATTTCCATTACAAATACCTGCCTTTCCGAGGGAGGTTCTGAAAAACTCACTGTAGGCCCCAAAATGTGTGATCTAAATCCAGGATTATTTCCTTTGAAACGTTTCTTCCAACCAGGCTCAGCTGTTTTGCTCTATTTTATGACTTTATTCATTTGCTTCCTCCACAGTGCTCGCGCCCCAAACAGACCAGTGCCTCCCGTGGCCCTCACTGCTGCTCCAAACGAACGCCCCAGGGCTGGTGCACGCCGCAGGGCCAGGAGGAACATGGAGAACCAGGGGGCGGCAGGGACAACGCCTTTCCTTTACAGGCATCGGAGCACAGCCTCCACACTTGCTGCCCTGTGTCTCCATGTAGGACATTATTACATCGACATGATGGCACCAATAATGGCCAAGGCTGGGAGAAAATAACTCAGCTCTTCCCAGAGCAGCCGACCAGGACTGTCTCAGTTGCCCCGTGGTTCTGCTGCGTGTGAGGCAGGGACAGGGCAGGGGCGAACGCACGTCCAGACACACGGAGCCATGACCTGGGCCCATGCCACAGTGGCCAAGGGCGCCGCCACGGCTGGCACCGGCAGTACCCCGCTCACCGACTGCCGCACCGGTCAGTCCTCCAGACGTCCCCCCCGGTGGGCTGCTCATGGCCAAGCACGCTACGCTTCCTCCTCCCTGACGGAGACCGGGGTGGGGGGCAGTGCCTTTCTCTCCCATGCCCACAATGGGCACCGAGAGTGAAGGCCAATGAATGTCCACAAAAGATAGGTGTTCTCAGCCAGCTGCGGGAGTCAGGCTGCTTCCTAGTGGTCACTCTTCACAAAACATCAGTGGCCTTAGGGTCCCTGACATCTCAGCCAGAGGCAAGGGACATACTAACGAAAGACTCTCCCAATGAAGAGGGACAGTTCAGTTTTATCTTCTTGACTGAATCTTTGCTTTTCAAGTCTGTGCCCGGGTCCCCGAGGTGACATTCGCGGTTGGCGGGAGCTGCCATCAAGAAACTCTGACTGGCCACGTTGCATGATGCTCAGGGCTGGCTCTGGCATCCCAGGCCACACAGGCCGTGGCTGCAGCCTAAGGCCATCCCAGTCCATACAGGCCGTGGCTGCGGACACCCCTAGCACCAGCATCTGCCCCGGACAGCAGCTCCTGCATTACACCCCTCGGCTGCAGCCACGATTTCCCATTTCTTCATACACCAAATGGGGGCAGTGTCTGCTTGCTGCCTGCAGCCATCCCCACTGCAGGAAACCACATGGCTCTACTCTCCCCTGAGCAGGCTGCAGCCCGCCTCGTTGGCCTGGGGGACCCTGGCCAGTTAGCTTGGAGGTCCTAGGGGGAGGGCCAAGGAAGCAGTGAACTTTGAAGTCAGCCCCCTTGTCCCTCCACAAGCAGAATGCTAGAACATTCTGTGAGTGGCTGATGACTGCCAACAGTGAAGGGGGTATGCAGTGGGAAGAATGAATGCTTCCTGGCATTCTGCCCCAGGGTGTTCCCTGCTCCTCTCCAAGATGTTTGCCCGGCAATGGAAGGGCTCTGCTTCTCCCTCTGAATGTGGCTGGTCGCCTAATCTGTTTCTCCACCCCAGAGACAGGAACACCTAGGCACAGATGGCAAACACACACACGATTGGTGATTAACAAATGCACCTAATAACTCCCATCTGACTGTTTTTGGATAGGAACAGAAGACATTTCCAACTTCCATACAAAATGGAAACAAAGAAGTGGCACTAACATGTAAAAGTCTTGTTGGGTTTGTTGATGGATCGCAAGGATGGTCACTGGCCTACTCCCTTCCACTCTGTGGGAAGCCCTCTGTCCCAGCCAGCCCGAAATCCAAACCCCCAACGGACACACACATTTCCTCTTCCTCGGGTCTGGTGTTGTGGGTGGGACAGTACCGGCCACTCACGGCTGCGCCCTCGTCAGGAAGGTCCGCCTCTGGCTTAGGACCCTCTTCCCAGGACTCTGCCTTACTATCTTCAGCTCAGACGTGATCTTCCTCCACACCACTCTTCCCTCCAGCCACAGAAACATCTGGAAATGGAACCACTGATGGGTTTCCTCTTTCCACTGTTTAAACAGTTCCATATGAAGTCCTCTTAAATTAGAGTTACTGGTGGAATCCTGGCTGCATGTGAATTTGGGGACCAGGTTAAATAAAGAAGACCTCACCCACAGGCTCACATAAGCCCTGAGACCCCTTCGGTGAGCCTGAGGCTAGCAATGGATTTGGGCTCTTGGCCCAGGAACATGCCAGAGCTGGCGGCCTGGGCAGAACACAGTTACCCAGAAATCCCCAGCTCTGGTCAAGAGGACTTTAAGCTGAAGGTAATGTGGGAAGGGATTTTTAAAGAAAGAATAAGATCGGAAAACCAGGCATACAGGCTGATGTTGGATAAAACATACAAGAAAAGACAATGGGGTGAGGCGTGCCCTGTGGTTCTCAAGCAAAGTAACAGGGAAGCCCCTCCACCCTAACCCAGAGGTAGGAAGTACAGCCTCGACACATCCACACCCCAGAGTGATGGGCTGGTGACTGAGACCAGAGGGAGGGAAGTAAGTCTTCCCTTTCTCGGAAATCCAGGAAGCCAAAGAGGTGAATGTGCTGAAAGGCAGGGATCACAATTTAAAATGAAGGCAACCCATGGCTACATGTGTACAACAAATACTTTCTGGGCACCTGCTGTGTCCCGGGCTCTGCTCCAGGTGCTGGCGATGCTGTGGTGAATGACAGAGGCTGGTCTAGTAACGCTTCCATTTCCCTGTGGGGTGAATTATTTAGGGAGACTTGTAAAGATGCAGATTTTGGCTCAATAGATCTGGGATGGCACCCAAGTTTCTTCCTGTCTACAAGCTCCCAGGAGATACCGCTGCCGCTCAAGCCAGACCCTCTTTGACTAGAACATGGACGGCTTTGCAAGCTCGGCTTCACAAGGAAACGCTCTCCTCACAAAATAGCCGCATGACCAGAGACAGCAGCTTTTGCTTGGCATCTGCCTTTAATGCTCAGTTCCCACCCCTGTGGGCTCAGCAGAACACAGGTCACCGTGCCTGGTGGTTGGCCTATTATTCTGGAGAGCTTCACACACTCAGGAGTGGATGAAGAGTGGCCTTTACCTGCCTCAAACTTTTGTGAGGAAAAAATCTCAGGGGCCTCCTACTTCACTGAGGGGGGAGGCACTGATGGCTGACTGCATTCTGATCTGTGCTTATTTGTAAAATACTCCCTTCTTTACGAGACTAGAACATCAGCAGGGGCGAGTGAGAACAGAGCGGTTTGCTTTCAGCTCCGGCACCCCTTACCATCCTCCTTGAAGGCTCTATCTGGAACGCAGCTGGGGCCACTCAGGGGGAAGGCTGACAGAAGGAGGGCTCTCAACCACCGACTGGGCAGGTCAAAGCAAGTGGCCTAGTGCCCACCACCAGCCAGGCACAAGAGAGACCCACCTTCATCACCACCAGGCTCACCTGACCCTTGTATCGACAATCCAAGGTCAATACGGCCATTTTACAGAGGAGAAAACTGAGGCTCAGAGGAAAAGTGTTAAGTGTCTTGTTCCACATCACACAGTTATCAAGTGGCTCACACCCTTTCTACCATGTCTCACTGGCTATACCATCATTCACTTAGTACTGCAGAGTGTGGAGATGCTTTTCTGATCTTGCTACATCTTTGGGTTAGAAAACTAATACAGTCATTGAGGTATATCTATGCCTTTGGCAATTAGAGGGGGTTGGGTTCACTTTGGAGATTCAAACAGGCGCCTTTAAAAACCAGATCTTTTTTGGGAGCATGAACATTAGGTCAGGCAAATGCTCACCTTGGGAAGACCCTGGCTGCAGTTACCAAGAATGAGAGGCTATTTCTGTTCCTTTCCTTTTTATTTTAAATCAGTGGTGACCTCTTAGGCCTGTTAACAATTTTTTTTTACTGAAATGTTGAACTTTAGACATTTGTAATACCACAAGCTAACCCTCTACACTGACATTCTCCCAGTCACGTAATAAATATTTGTTGTGCACCTGCTGTGGGAGAGGCTTTCTTACCTCTGAAGGGGTCCCCATCTCAGAACTAAACATTTTATGAGGCGGTGGGCACTGCAGTGGTGTAATGGCAGCCCTCGTCCCTGGCTGGTGGCACGTCCTACATGTGTCCCACACCCACCCAGCACAGGGCCGCTGCTTCCCTTCCATTCTCTTCTCCCCACATTCCCTTCTCAAGGCGACTGGCCTGGGCAGGCGAGCCCGTAGTGGCCAAAGTGGGCTGGTGAACTGAAGCAATTATTCAGATAACTGAGGTTTAAAACAAGAAATATCCAGCAGTTAAGACAAAGGTGTAGACCTGAAATGCACGGAGAACTGCCTGATGTTACTCGCAAAGACTGAATGCAGGCCAGGGTTTTGGATGAGATGATCCTGAGAGTTCACGTGCTCATTTGAGCACGTGAGTGGTACTCATTTCAACATCGCATTATCACAGACTGGACAAAGCCCCAACTCTGTCAGATGCTGGGGCACTCTGGGGTGGGCAGCACCACTGCCCAGGATCCTGGGCAAGCCTGTAGAGCAGGGCTGTTTCCCGCCCCTCCAAGCTGGGGCAGGGGTGGCTCTGGGAGAGGAGTGGGGCATGGCTCGGGACCACTTTAGCAAACTGCCCCGCCCCTTGCCCTCCCGCAGACCAGAGTAACATTACGTTGTAACACTCCGTGGCTCCTGAGCTGCCCTGACACCACCTTTCTCAGAGTCCGAGGGGACTATGGATCTCTACAGACGCCTGCGGTGTGGTGGTGAACCCAGGCAATGACCTCACCGCCACCACCGCTGCCACGTGGGCTCCTAAGCTGCCGTGAGATACAAAGGCAGTGTGTCCCTCCTTGGGGAGTGAGTCCCTCCACTGCGATCAGAACTACATGCCTCACTCCCTGTCCCTCAGCCTCTGCTCTAAGGTGTCACCCCTTCCTTCTCAGACACTCACCCCAATTACCATGGGGAATGAGGCTGCCCCTTCTCTGAATCAGCCTCCTAATACTGGGTTATGTTCCCCGCCTGTGCCAGCAATCACACTCTCCGTTCAGTATCAAAGCCCACAGAAAGCCCAAAAAGAGTCTGATACAAATTAAAAGAAGTAAACAAAACTTGACTCATTTGTAGGAATGTGTGAAACTCAGAAAAAGGCTCACAAGCAGCAAAGAGTTATGATTAGCACCTTAGCAGGCTGTGTCCTGTAAGCAAAGGGACCACTGACTGGAAGTTCCCAGATGAACTCCGAGGTAAAGACCCTGTCATCATTTTGCCTGAAGATAAAACTCAGAAGGGAAAAAAAAAAATGGTTGTTTTTCCACCAAGGAGAGGAACACAAAGGCACCATTTATTCTCCATTTTCTGTAAGAACCCCCGAGGGGACATCTCTGCCTGGAAGGTGGCAGGAGGTCAGGCTGTCCCCACAGGGGGCGTATGGCCTCGTGCAGAGGTGCCCCCGTCCCAGGAGAGTGCCCTGCCTGCTCTGGGCTTGCAAACGCATTTCTGATCATCTTAGACCATCACCAGAGGAAGTCACAGATCTTAGGGAGCTGAGAAAGGAGAAGGAGGGAACCAAAGAGATGTGGCTGGCACAGAATTCAGAATTTGGAAGGAAGGTGGCAGCTTCACTGCTAGGTCCCAGGGCCAGGCCAGCGAGGTGACCCAGTCCTGGGCCCCGTAACCTTTACACCCAGCAGTAAAGCACTTCGGGGCATACAGCTCCAGTTAGCTACAGATATTTTCTGGTGTACCACTATATTATCATCAGAAAACACCCACATAAGAGAAACTGAAACTTACGAGTCAAAAGTATAATAAATTTGAAGAAAGTTCTAATATTTCCTTTCTTTACTCACAGAGCTTCATGTACCCTATTTTGGTGTGGGGTTTTTTATTGTTGTTTTTGTTTTTTAAAGATTTTATTTATTTATTTATTTATTTACTTACTTACTTACTTATTTTCTTATTTATTTATTTAAGAGAGAGAGAACATGAATGAGGTGGGGAGGAGTAGAAGGAGAGGGAGATGCAGACTCTCCGCCAAGCACAGAGCCCGATGTGGGACTCGGGGGGTCATGACCTGAGCTGAAGGCAGATGCTTAATGACTGAGCCACCCAGGTGCCCCATCGTGCACCCTACTTTGAAGATCTCTAGCTAAGAGCAGTTATTTTCAAACTGTCAATTTAGTGGGGCCTGACCAGTATTTTTTTTAAATGAACCAGATTAAAAGAGAAAGTACAGAATGCATCACATGTGCTAAGGGTAAAAGTATTTCTAGGACACATTGGTTTAGTTTCACATACACACTGGTGTGTACCCTGGGTCAGGCTGTAACATGCATTTCTCATTCTGAGTCACAATCTAAAAAGGCTGAAAGTCATTGGCATCAAGAGGAAAAGAGACATTTCCCTGCCGAGAAATAAAAGTCCTCTTTCCCCCATCTGCAGGGTTTAAATGTGTGGTGCGGTGGGCACCTGGGTGGCTCAGTCGGTTAAACGTCTAACTTCGGCTCAGGTCATGATCTCGGGGTCCTAGGATCGAGCCCTCTGTTGGGCTCCCTGCTCAGTGCGGAGTTATTTATCCCTCTCCCGATGCCCCTCCCCCTGTTGGTGCTGTCAATGGACAGCCGGGGCCTCACAGGCTTCCTGCGGAGGACACAGATTTAGAAACACTTCTTGCCTCTGAATCCACCCCGCCCTTTCTGGTCCCCTCTGGCGACACACATCCTTGAACACACGCATGAGCTCCGCTCGAGTTTCAGGCCACAAGGGAGATGCTCATGGGCCCATCTGTCCTCCCAGACCCTGGGCGCCTGTGCATCTGCAGTCAGGCCCCAACCTACATGGAGCCTCTCTGGGACCAACTCCCAAGCGCAGTGAGCAGAACTTATGTGGCCAAGGGAGCCGGGAGCCTGCCCATGGCACGCTCCCTTGTCCTCTCTGTCTCCGCCCTTGCCTCTGTCTCTCTCTTTTGAGATCTCAAGGAAACCTCTGTAACACCATCAAGATCTCAGAACTGATAGAGTTTTGAAATTTAGAGCCTACTTCTTCCTCTTGTAAATGAGCCTCTCACTTCGCAGATGGTTAATGAGCTTCGTGCTAGGTGTGCCGAAGATGCTCAACAAACACCTAGTCAAGGAGCGGCTGCAGCTAACACGTGCGTGTGTACCTCGTGACAGCTACTCACTGGGTCTGATCTCAACAGCAGGTCCTGTGCTATCACCTGGGCGCTCATCAACCCTCTGGGAGCTGAAACTCACACCCCGGTTTGCATACACCCACTCGCTGGCTAAGAGAAGTGGGCACACTGGAGTTGGCATTCCAGGTCCTGGCCTGAGCCTCGGGTCTGAGCTCCCAGAGAGAGCCCGCTCGGCTCAGAATCAGTCACTCAGTGGCACTGGCTGTCACGTGTGAGCCGCACACGGCAACATGTGGCTGGGGAAGCTTTTTCACAGAAAGAGTTCTCCTTAGGGATCTATTCCACGGTCACAAAAAGGGTGTATGAATACTCAGGAGTTCACCCACGGAAACCGAATGGAAGATCTATTAGAGAAAGACTGGGCTAAGTGAGGAAGAAACTTAATTTCAATGGTTATGGACAGGGCTCAAAAGTGATATGAGTATTTCAAGGTAAAGGGGGGGACAGGCAGGAACAAGAATGCATGTGTGCCTGAGCGTGTGCACATGCTGCATGCACACGGCCTCAAACCAGTGCTCAGACCACGGAGATTTCAGGCTGAACGGGGGCTGAGGATGTGACCTGAAGCCTCTGTGGCCTCCTGAATGGGACGGTAGCTCGGAGGAGCTGGTGCAGAAGCTGTGAGGAAGATCTGGGTGGGCTGCTGGGTATTCCTGGGTCAACAGGCAGCGGGAGCATGCCCAGGTGGCCTGGCTGGGGGAGGGGACTCCCAAAGCACCTGGGTTTGGTGCTAAAGAAGCAG
This sequence comes from Nasua narica, assembly GCA_028533885.1. Lineage (NCBI taxonomy): Eukaryota > Metazoa > Chordata > Mammalia > Carnivora > Procyonidae > Nasua > Nasua narica. Next base: position 78,025,792 of record CM052811.1, on the reverse strand, counting down.
GAGATCTGATTACTGAGTACACATGTATTAGACACCTGCTGTATGCCAGGGGTTTACTTGGCACTGAAGGTCTACCAGTGAAAAAAAAAGACAAAAACCCTGCCTTCATGGAGACCCAGTCAACGAACAAATAAATATGCAAGTATATTCAATATTGCAGATGGTGAGAAGTATATGGAGAAAGAAATATGAGAGAAGGAGTACTGGGAGCGGAGGGCTACATGATTACAAGGGGTGGCATGGAAAGGCCTCCTGAGACAGCATGTCAAGGAGGGAAATGTGATGGAAGTAAGAACCACAAGTGCAAAGGCCCTGGGGTGGGAGAGGGACTGGCATGTCTGAGGAGGAAGATGGAAGCTAAGGTGGCTGGAGCAGACTCATGGGTGGAAATAAGGTCAGAGGTGACAAGGATCAGTGGAGCAGCCCCGTCTTTTCTCTGAGTGAGACAGGAGGTCTAAAGCAGCAGAGGGACGTCTGATAAGCATGCAGCAGGATCCTCTGACTACTGTGCTGATGGCAGACTATAGGGCCCAAGGGCTCTTTTTTTAAAATTAATTTGATTTTATTTTTTCAGTGTTCCAAGATTCATTGTTCATGCACCACACCCAGTGCTCCGTGCAATATGTGCCCTCCTCAATACCCACCACCAGGCTCAGCCAACAACGTCACCAGAAAAGTCTCACAATCCAATGGAAAAAAGCGAGATGGAAATACTAATGCAGCACAATCCCTAATTCATTCACAATATATGTAAATTTATACATAGAAAAGAATAAAGGAAATAAAACAATATGCTAATAACATTTCAATTCATTTTTTTCCTACACACATATTTATATTTACTGGAAGGATTATAGGCGATTTTAATTTCTTTGTTTACATTTTTCTGAATTTCCCTGATTTGAACAATAGCCTGGTATTATTTTTACAGACACAAAGTTATTAAAAACAAAACAAAAGAGCAGATTAGGTTGGGATATTGACTGACCTACGGTGAGACTTCCTGAGTTGTGGCACTGACATATTTTTTTTTTTTTCCATTTTGTAAAAAATGTGCGAGGTGCCACAAAAGACTTTGGTGTTTTTTAGTCTAGTGAGATGTGGTATTTTTTTGGAGTATGACGTTTCAGGGAAGGTCTAGCAAAGCCTTCCCTCTACCAGGTGGCTTGGTTTCTGGCGCTGGCTGAGTAGTGGTGTCTTGATGTGAGGCACAGACCCGGCTGTCCCCAGAGCCCTCAGGGAGCGTCTCCTGGCACTATGCTCCCATGGGGGGCTCAGAGAGCTCAGGAGGGAGAAAGAAATCTGGGCCCAAATGGAGGAAAAACAGAAGCCCAGAGAGGTTAAGAAGAGGACGGAGCAGGGGCTGGCAAACCAGGCCTGCAGGCCGAGTCTGGCCTGATGCTTGTCACTGTGTGTAGTTTGGGGACACAGCCACACCGGCTTACCTGTCCTTTCTGACTGCTTCTACCTTACAAATTAGAGTTGAGGACAAAAAACATGCCAAGCCTGCATTGCGACAGTGCTCTGCTCGGCCTCTGCTCCCGTCCCCTCCCCATCTGACTGCTGGGAGGGAAGGTGTGGCATCTGTTCACTTTTTATGCCAGACACAGAAGGAGAAGGATGCTCCCTCATCATCCAGCTTCAGCAACCACACCATTCTGCTGCTCCTGTTCCGTGGGCTATCTGCCCCCCTGCACTGGTTTTCTGGAGTCTTTTAAAGCAAACTGCAGAAACTACATAATTTCATCTGTGACTGCTCCGTGTACTCCTCTAGTGGGCAGAGATGTCCCCTGTCCCTGGTTCATCTCCAGGAACTGGGCAGAGGTGCTCTATTCCGAAGCTGTAGGCCCTGGAGGGGGGCAGCAATTCCAGGCAGGGGGTTGATTTTTCAGTCTCTACTCTGGTGGGCGGGGAGGTCCCAAGGTCTATGCTCAGGGTTTGAGGAACCAGCAGGTTCCCCTGCTTTCAGATCTGATCGATATTCTTCTACTGAGATTTATTTATAATAAAGCTAACTTTTGAGTTTCCATCTCTCAGACACTCATCTTTTCCTCAGCTGGATCCAACAACAGGGTATGAACACTTCCTATGACAAAAACAAAACAAAACATAATAACCCAACCAATTCTTCCCCAAATTTATATATTTAAGAACATGTTAACAAATGAACTGGGTTGTCAATTTAGCAAGAGAAACACAAACAAGAGCAGAGTTTCAACTATGCCTTCATCCCGTTCCAAACATAAAAAGGTTTACAGAAGCGTAAATGGACCCCCGGGAGTATATTTCTGTACCTGGTCCTGGGCCTCACTTCCATGGTTGGCCAGCACAGAGCTCTGGCGGGAAGCTGGCTGGGAAAGCCAGGGGCGCCTCCAGGGCTGCCCAGTGGCCTTCCTCCGCAGATGACTGGAGCAGCCCTGGGCTGAGGGCCTGCACGGGCATTCCCGCCTTCCCCACACTGAAGCACCCACCTATGACTCTGCTGCCCCATTTCCAAAAGCCTGATTATTCAGACCGGCTCCCTTGCCCTACCCAGTGCCTGGACACACATTCTCCAAACGACTGTTTTCCTTCATTCCGAATGAAACAGAAGCCTACTCCAAATACATTTTTCAAAGGGTTGAAGTCGTTTTTCCTCCTTCATATGATAGGTCTCAAATACAACGCTCCAGCAGTAAAACATAATTTTGCAGGAAGACTTGTGTGATTCCTCTCCCTGCTCTCTACACAAGGGTCTGATGATAATGTGAAAGGTCATGCTATTTTCTAACACACAGCTCGCACTCTAAGCCAGTGTTCTATGCACTTTCCTTATGTTCCTGATTTAATCCACTCCTAAGCACAGTGAGGTAGAGTATCTTATCCCCAGGTTACAGAGGAAACTGAGACACGGAGAAGGGAAAGTCTGGTGAGCGGCAGATTGGGGCTGAGCCCAGTGGCTCGGTGCTGTGACTGGGCCACCGCTCTACGCCAGGGCGGGGAGAAGCCACCACCACAGGGGCAGTGAGCAGGGCCGGGCTGAGACCAGGCAGATTCCATGGGTATGCAGGCTGCAGTGAGGAGTCTGGACTGATTCTAAGAGCCACGGGCCCGAGAGGAGGCTTAGCAGGAGTGAGGCCACTCACTTTTGTAGGGATGGTTCTGGTCACTGCATGAGATGGATCTAGAGACAAGAAGCAGCACAGGGTGGCTGGGAGAGGTGAGAGGTAGCATCCCATGTACTGAGAGGCCCAAGACCCTATGGGTTTCTGACCACCACAACTTGAAGACTTCTACTCTAGAAGATTCCTTCTACATTCCTGTTCCATTAACAAAGCCCCTAGGCTGAGGCAGGGGTGGGCATGAATGACAAGGACTTGGTCAGGGAGACTCCATGGACCCAGGGACAAAGGCTGTGTGCACTGAGTGGGGAGTGGGTCTCGAAGAGAGAGGGACCCAGACCCACCCACTCGGAGCAAACACTGACATCTTCAGGGTGGCCTGCCTCCCACTGCACCCCGAGCTTGCCATACTCAGCCTGCTCTATCACCCTGGCCACCACTGCCCCTCCAGCCATGAGCCAGCTCGGGCCAACACCGAGAACCTGCACTGCTCACCCGTGGGTCGCGTCCCCAGTGGGGCCTTCCAAGCACTCTAACTAAAATTGGTCCCCTCCACCTCAGCTTCACTCCCCTCCTTTGCCAGCTTTATTTTTCCCCAGAGAACATACTACCCTCCAGAATTTGTTTCTTCCCACTGCTGTTGGTCTCCTCCCACTAGAACGTGGGTTCCAAGGCCTTTCTCTTCTGTTTGGTGGGCAGCTGCATCCCCAGGCACTGGCACATAGCAAGCGCTCAGTGAAAGAATGCAGAGAGGCAGGGATGGGTGTGAATGAAGACAGCAACGGTGGTCTGAGAGGTAGAGTCTGCGAAGCGCCACGGTAAACACTCCCTCAGCCAAGGGTGAGGACATGCCCACAGAGACCTAACGAAGGAACAAACAAATCTCCAGCTCTTGACAGCAGCTCTGGCACGGGCGGATGTAGTTCTGTTTTACAGCTGAAGTCGGCAAGATGGAATGTGGCTGCCTTTGTTCTCCTTGTAGACGCTGGCCAGTGTACTCCTCCTGGCAGGACTGTGGTGTAGAGCATAGGCTGCCTTCACCTACAAGGGACCAGCCCCAATTAAGTGCTGTAGCAACTTGGAAGCTTCTAGAGTCTCATTAACATGGTTTCCCAGGGAGGCTCACACAGCCCTGCAGTGTGCTGAGGGTCTCTGGGCAGGGCGGTAGGCAGGAAAGGCACTGAAAACAGAGACATCTGGAAAAGTGTGGTTGACAAGCTGAGTCTTTGTCTCTGCTTGCAACAGAAGGGGAGTCCTCAATAGCTTCAAACTGTAACTCTTAATTGCTCTCACTTTGAAGATTTGAACGAAATAAAAGCTTTGAGTTTCTCTGAGTAAGTCAAGGAGAACACAGACGAAGCCAGAATTAGCTGCATCTTCTCATTTTGCAATAATTGGTTGAATTGCGGTAGCTGCGAAAGTCTCCTGATGGCCCATGTATGGCATGAGCATTTTACCTGAATCTTAAAAAGGTCCTGGCCACCAACAATTCACATCCCCTCCTTTCCAAACAGGAAGCATTAATAGAAGGTAACTGGAGAGAACAGGACAGCGACATGCGAGGCATTTTCCAAGGCATTGCCAAGGCCCCCAGGGTCAGTCTTGGCAATAGTTCACTGTCAAGATTCAGAACCAACGGTGAGGCCACAGCTCGGACCTGCAGGCCAGATCTCTCCACGAAAGCTTGTTCAGCTCTGGAGGGAAGATACCGGAGTGCCCCAGCCACCCCAGTGACTCCAGACGGATGTGTCCTTCCTGCTGCACAACCAGACATGCTGCTCCTTCTGCACTAACACAGACCCTGAACCTCGGCCAAGACATATCCGACTGTCACCTTATTAACACCCATAGTCAAATCCTCCCACGGCTAAATATGCGTTTGTCACCACATCTGAAAAACAGCTACCACCACCTCGCCCCCCCCCAAGGGAGAGGGGGCCTTACATGCAGGACTCTGTCTGGGTGGGGGGCTCCCACATCAGTGGTCCAGGCCCACCCTTGGGACTAAGTAGAATCTGACAGAACAGGTTTCCTCCCCAACTTCTTTCCTTGGCTGAGGCCCACCCGGACCTGTTGCATCAGGTTGTCCACTGCCCTGGGCTTTCCAGGTGATTCTGATGTTCACTGAAGTTTCTGAGCCACTGGCCTGGACTACTCCAAAAGAAAAGGTAGAAATGAAGACAGGACCGGAATGTGGAAAACTGAGTTAAGGCAGTGGGGTGTAGCCATGCTGGAGGCAGGGTGGCTGGGAAAGGACAGCTCCGGACAGCCTGCGGGGGAGCAGTCGGACAAATCTGTCTCCCCGAGTAACAGGAGGTGACAACAGAAACAGTCTGAGGTCACAGAGGGCCCAGTGGGGGTGCTCCCAGTTAGGTGAGAAGAGAACCAACCTTCACCTACTTGGTATGCCGGATTAAGACAGCTCCCAGGAGTGACATGAGAGGAGAAGGAAGAAAAGCGGCTACAGCCAGAGGTGAAAACAGTTACACAAGTACAAGGTGGACACGCCTGGTTTCCCACTAGATGAGCTTGAGGCCACGACACAGGTGACAGGCTTGGACATGGGGGGCAGGAATGGCGGCTCTTTACTAATGTCCCCTGTATTTTCAGCTGACCCCAGGCTGAGACATTTTCAGGCCCTACTTGTCTCTTGAAGATGGAAATTCACATAAGCCTTCTCTTGCTTTCTGCTTGGCCAGCTGGCACTGTACCTCTCAGGCTTGGGTTGGACTGTGAGGATCCTCCATGCCTGCAGTCGCTCCTGGTGAGACCGGTGAGCGAGGATGGGTGGTTTCATGGGGGCCTGCTAAGTCCTATGTGCTGAAAGCATCCCAGCCAAGTCCCTTACAGAAATGGCGATGGCTCGGTCTTCACACTTCGATTAGTTGTGTGAAATATCGACGATACTGCGCAAATGCACATGTTGCCTATTTTGTGCCAGCACCACGCCAGGACCGAGAAGGGAAAAAAATTATGTGCTACAGGGTCTGGCTTCTTGTATTTGTAATTAGGGGCACAAACAACAACAACAAACCTAGAAACTAAGGAATGTACAATATTATATTACAAGATGCTAACTTCACATGTAATTCAAAAAAAGTTAAAGAAGCGAGAAAGCAGGGTGCGCTGGGACCTAGGCATTTGTCTCGCTCTGTTGGGGGAACCCTCGACGATCACACATGTGTGTGCAAGCCTCAAGCCTGGGGTGCAGATGCCAGCAGAAAAACATGCCGACCCAAACCGTGGCTGGACCGAATGCACGAAACTGAAGTCTTACTCTCCCGCGGAATGATCTCACTTCTTTGTGTCATGCCTTCCACCGTAAAGTAAGGGAAATGGGAGTGAAGGCAAGGCACTCGGCTCATTCTCCCAGTGGGTTTAGGAGTTGGCCTCCCGGACCACTGCGCTCAGATGCAGAGAAAACACCAAACGCCAGCTCCTGCCCTGCTTGGCTCCCGGCCAGTCCTGTCTGCTCTGCCCGCAGCCTTCCTCGGCCAGTGCTCTCTTGGGTGACTGCGAGGTGCCCTGGTAAGTGCATTAAGGTTTCATGAAGGCGTGGTCCGCACCTGGACACAGAAATGCAGGCAGGATTCAGAGCCAAGTCTGAGTGGGGAGGAATCCCCGCCACACGCCACTCACGGCTGTGGAAGATCCTAGGAAACGGGCGAGCAGAAAGAAAACATAAAACAGACTTTAAACAAAATGGCAAAGCCCTGTCCCCCATCAGTCGCCGGCAGAAATCCCTGAGAAGTTTCTTTCCCGGGTCCTTTCTGGGGCCTTGTTCCCACATGGCCTCTGATGGGGTGAGTTCAGGTGCCCTGACAGAAGCTAGATGGGAAGCGGGGCCACACGGGAAGGAGGAAACGGAGGGAAACACCGGCAGCGTGAAAAACGCACCCTCTGGTTCCCCTTGAAAGCTGGACCACATGACAGTGTTTGGAACTTGGTCGTCACCAGTATCTGTAGTGAATAATTACCGCCAAGGCTTTCACCAGTTCGCCTCTCTAAAAACGTCCTCGATTACTTACTCTAGGCACTGGAGTTGGGGGACAGGCAGCACGGAGAGCCGCAGCTGACCTCCAGCTCTCCTGTTTAGCCAAGAACACCCCTGCGAGTCTAACTTTCTCTGCCCTGTTTACCTTCCCCCGGTCTTCCTGAGATACGGCTGACACGCAACACCGTACTAGTTCACAGTATACAATACAATGACTTGTTGCCCTTATTTCAAAATCCCTAGACCGTCCCAGGTTAACACCCACTTAGCCAAGACGGAACAAGGATCATGTTTACCCTCTTGCCCAACAGGCTGAGAACAGATCAACAAAACACGGCTTTCGGACATGGGACATCCGCAGCTCAGGACAGTAACTGTTGAGAGAGGTGAGGCCCGCTGCATGAGGCCTCTGGTTCACCTGGGCTCTGGGGCTTCTCCCTGAATTGGGAAGATGGAGTTTGGGGGCTTGGGAGGCCACAGTAGCTGGGGTCCGTGGACCCGACTCCTGAAAAGGAGATATCTGAGGAGGGGTGCCCTAACAAGTCTGTAGCCCAATACTGACGATGGCATTCACAGGAGGAAATTACCCTGAGCCGGGGAAAGAACTACCCAAAGGGGAGATAGAATAACTCCTGAGGCTCACGCAAAGCTGGGCATAGTTTGCATTTCCATCTCCAAGAGTGAAAAACCTTGTAAATCACAGGGCATGGAGTGGAGAAGATTACAGCTTCAGAAGTAGGGATAATTAGCTCTACATTAGAGGCTGCCCTCATCCTGCAGAACAGAGCTTAAAAGCAAGGCTCAAAAGCATCAAACTGTTTGTAAGTGACCTAGTGACATCCCAGAACAAAGCTTAAGCATATTTATAGGAATAAAAAAAATCCAGCCACTGAAAAGGCAAAATTCACAAAGTTGGTATCTAATTAAAAATACCAGGAATGCAAAGAAGCAGGAAAATGCAATCTCCAAATCTATTTTATAGATATTTATAGAGAAAAACCAGTCAGTAGAAATAGAACCAGAAACAACACAGAATTTGTAGACGAGCACATTGGAACATTTACTAGGACCACACTTCCAAGCATGGGTGTTAAGGAGACATACAGAGGACATGAGAAAGACTCCAGTCAAATTCCCAGGGATGGGAACACAATGTCTGAGCTAAACTCCCCAAGACACTAAAATCAGCCACCCAACTGCCCCAGTCAGAGGCATAACCTGCTCTCATCTGTCTGTGAGGGCTCCGTGCTTCTCACTTGCCAGTTCCCTTCACTGAGGTTGTTTTACATCTCCTTCGATGTAAACGAAATCTCTCTGCAGGAAAGAATGGGTGAGGTTTGGTCAAATGTGCCACCTCTGTGGAAGGTGCTGGGGTCAGGCCCACCCACCGGCTCCCACAGCAGCAGACCCGGCCGGGAGGGAGGCCCCAAGGGCAGGACAGCTGTGGGGGAGGGAGAGCTGCAGCCACATAAACCCACCTCACAGTTTCGCAGTAAAATGTGAAGACGTGGCTGAGTATCATTGGTAAAACGTTATTAAAGCCTTATCAGGCCACTAACCGGATGCTTGGGGGGTTTTCGTGGGTCCCCAGTGAGTACCCAGTGTCAGTATCACTGTTTCTAGACCCCACCTGTCCACACACACCCTGAACTTCTAATGGCCCTGACGCGTGGGGAGAGAGAAGCAGAATTGGGGAGACAAAATCCATTCCCATGTTAGCACCGGGGTGCTTCTGCCAACGCTTCATACAAGTTAGCCTCAGAGCTGGTGATCTGTAGACAGTAAAGAATGATAAAGGAAAGGGCGCCTCGGTGGCTCAGTTGGTTCAGCAACTGGCTTTGGCTCAGGTCATGATCCTGGAGTTCCAGGATCGAGCCCCACATCGGGCTCCCAGCTCCACGGGGAGTCTGCTTCTTCCTCTAACCTTCTCTCCGCTCATGCTCTCTCTCACTTTCTCTGTCTCTCAAATAAATAAATAAAATCTTAAAAAAAAAAAAAGAATGATAAAGGAAAGAAAAATAAAAAGTAGACAACGCCCTTTATCCAGGAAAGCCCCTCAGGCTGCGAGCCACTTACCCCACTCGCTGGGCAGCTGAGAGTATGTCCTCGGCAGCTATCAAGAACCCGAGAAGTCCCTTTTCTTCTCCCACTGCCCATATTACTTCTGACATGCTGGCTTTCCCTCTGAGGAGCAAGGAGAGTTCTTGGAAGGAGAAGGGAGACACAGAAGCCAGGAGTGGTGACTAAGAATGAGCAACCCCCCCATCAGGAACATATCTGTGAATTTGCCCACCCCAGATCCCAGGTAGAGTGTAGGGTCTGTGGAGGGTGCTGAGGGGAGGGAGAGGGTCCCTGAGCATTAGTGTCTCTGCTGCTTTCCTCAGGAAGCTGGGCATGGGCATTCCCTTAGAAGCCACACACCCTCCTCACCTTCTTCCCTGAAAACACACTGCCCACCCCAGGCAAGAAGCTGGAACACCAAGACCAAGTTGATGAAATCATGAGCAATCTCTTCTTTGCATCAGGAGATGGCAAATCCAAGGCATGGAGTAGTACAGAGCACATGAAGTGAATAACCTCCGAGTTCGTTTGTTCCTAATGAAAACTGTCAGTGGTACTGAGGAGTTCTTACCAAATGCCTTAAATACCATATTTTGAGATGCAGGTTCAAAATAATAGTCTCTTTCTGTAAATTCTGAAGTGACAAGGAGACAACTGTGCTACAAACGGAGTTCAACATTGTAAACAACTGAAGCTTAGAGCCAAACTGTCTAATAACGTGCATGGTAACTATTGTGCTGAGGACAAGGACTCCCAAGTGGGAAGCTGCTGTCATTAGTAACTACCCCTACAGATTTAGGCATTTCATTTATTAGGCTAACTCGAGATTTTTCTTTCTGTCTCCATCGGTTTTCCAGGATCTAGAAACAGCATCTGATCAACAGTTTTCCCTAACACCACGGAGGATTCATTCAACAAAGAGACTGGGGTTTATGAGTACTGACACCAACAGAGGGCTAGGGTTTGCTTCCCCTAATCCCCATGGGAATTCTCTGGGCTCCCACTGGCCCTGGGATATGGTAGCCCCCCACCTTACTTTCTGGAGCCTGGCACTGTTCCCCCACCTCTCCCACCATCCAGAATACCACTCTCCTGAGACATGCCAGCAGGGGCTCCAGGCCTCTAGTGCCCTGAGGACTGGGGCTCCTTCGCTCAGGTGGGTGAGGACCACACACAGCTGTGGGAGGTCACAAAGGAATCATGTGGGAGGACAGAAGGGCAGGAAACAGGGCGGGGCAGAACTGCCCTGAGGCAGCAGACACCAGAGGGTGGATCCACCACGTGCCCATGCTTCGGCTCCCGCTTTGAGGAACGGGCTTTCTGCAGGAAGCCACTCTGGCCTCCCACAGCACCCTGCAGCCCCGCACACACGTTCTCCTAGCACCCCCACATGACTGGGCCTCAAGCCCAGTAGCCCTTTGCCTGCCCTTCACTTCCTCCCTCAGCTCCTGCAACTCTTCCATTACCCCCCTCCCCACCATCTTCCCCGGGAGCAGCCCCCACATGGCCTCTGTTCTTAAGCCCTGAACCCTGTCATTCTCAACAAATAATCTGCCAAGTAACTGAGAGCAGGACAACTCGGCATGAACTCTGAACATCTCCCCAGGCCTCAGTGTGCCAGAACCTTCCCCATTCACCACCTCCTCCCTCTGAAAGGCGGGTTTCTGTCCCTCAAGGTGGGCCCTCATCCCCTCCCAGCTCTTCTGCAGGGGCCACTTATGAATTGTCCCCTGCAATCCCTTGGGTTTTATCTCTTCCCTCTCTCTACTCTCCCCTCAGGGTGCCCCATCCAACATAAAACTGACCAAAGCGTTCCCTCGACTCTGATAACTGCTTGAGATGTGTCCTGTTCCCAGCTCTTCACCAGAGCGCTCCCTTAGCCGGCCACTCACCCTCCAGGTTTGTCGTGGCTCTGCCGCACAATGGAATACATTCACAGGCGCGTGGGGAAGGGATGCTTCCACAGAGGACAGATTTTCCTAAGGGACCCTCTGCACGTGGCCTGTCATTTCGTGGTATTTCCTCCTTATGCTAATGAAACACACTCTGAACAAAATTAAAAAGCAGTGTAAATGGGCAGCCGCTCCTGTCGGGAAGGTCCACTCTTCCCAATCTCCTGGGTCCCCAGCAGCCTTGTGGTCAGGCAGCCGTGTGACTGGCCGCAGCCTGTGGGTGGTAGCCTGACGTCCACTGCCAGGCCGGGCCCATGAAACTCCCACTGGTCCTCACTCCCATGTGTTAAGGATGGCAGAGCCCCACTGGAGGGTCTCCCTGGTGCCTGCGTGAGCCTGGCCAACCAGAATAGCCAGATGTGACCCTCTATATAGTTAAGCCCTAGGGTCTCAGAATTCACCTGTCACAACAGGTACTGATACCTCAAATATTACACTCATCGTTCCTCTTCCCCACTTCTTCCCGTCCTGCACCACATCTGCCTTTCAGGGCTCCCTTCCCTAGACTCAAACCCCTAGCAATCTAGTCCTTTCACCTCTGGAGTGTGGGGTGTCCCCACATAAAGGGCCTAGCAGAGACTCCTGTGAGTCCCAGAGTCAACCTGCCCCCTTTCAAGTATGGCCAAGGACAGCTACTGTCCCACCATGTGTGAGATGAATAAATTCTCATCAAGAGCATGAGATGAACTGGAACTTGACCCTTGCACACCTGCTGCCTATCTGACATGTCACTCAGATGTTTAACAGACGCCCCAGGCCCAGCCAGCCCAGAACCGGCCTCCTGGTCTCCGTACGCCCCCACCCACTTCACCCTCCATCTCTTGTGCTCAGGCCGCGACTTGATCTCCTCTACTTCACAGCCTCACATCAGCACTTCCTGCCGGTTCTACCACCACGACCTTGGCCGGTGCCAGGCTCACATCTCAGCGACAACAGCACAATAGCTTCAGGATCCGTTTCCACTCTTGCCACACACTTCCACCCCCGCCTCAATCTCTGCTCAACACTGGTGCCAAGGTGACCCACGTAAACCCTAAGTCAAGCTCAAAACACTTTCCTACTTCACTTAAAACAGAAGCCAATGTTCTTAAAAACGGCTTCAAGGGCTTACATGATCTGACCCTCTTACCTTACTGACCTTACCTCTTCCTACTTGCTCCCTTGCCCACTTGGTTTCCACCACTTGGCCTTTCTGGCTGCCCCAAGCAGGCACGAGGAAGACCCACTGTGACAATGTCCCCTGGCTAGCCAACCACACAGACACTAATCTTGGAGAGCAGCAAATGTTTAAATGTCCTACTCAGCAGAAGGAAAGCACCATCAGGTCATCTGGTAACTCTGGAGGTCTTTCCTGGTTAACTGCTGGTGATCCAGGTCTCCTCATTGCTCTGCCTAAGCAACTGATTTTCTAAATGTGAAGGCAGAACCTGACACTTAAACTCATAACATTTCATCATTCTTTTCAACTGTATTTCTAGCCTATCATGGTCTGTGGGGTCTTAATTCTGGCCCTGTGGAGAGGTTTTTCTTGCAGACAAGCATCACAGGCAGATCGCCTTCTAAGTCTCCATGTGACTCCCCCACTGAGGCTCGGAGCAGAACATTCCTGCATCCTGTCTCTGGATCTCTCCAGACTGAGGCTGATTCTCATGGACACTCTTCAGGAACAGCTTTTAAGTGGGATACCTCTCCTCTCATGTAGCATGCGGCTATCTGCATTGCTTGTCTCATTGACATTACCCAATCGCACACCTGGCTCAGCTCAGGGAACCATGGTGGGGCAGTCATGCCTGCACAGACATAGGGGCATGCCTGCTTTTGAAGAGCTCCCATCCCCACTGTGGAGTGAAAGGAGCACTTGTGAGAAAACACTCAGAAATATGAGGCCAAATATGGTCAATGCCCAGGAATGACACAGAGCTCTTCAGTAAGTATATGAATGGACCAATTGTCAATTATTCACTCAACAAACCTTTATGATAGCAGAGCAACAACAGAGATGGCCCTTGTGAGCCTACCTCATGCTTGGTCTGTGCACTCTATTATTGTCTTGAGGCCTCACAACTATCCCCATGAGGGACATGCTATTGCCCTTGTATGAGAGAGGAAAGGGACTCAGAAAGGATAAGAAATGTGCCAAAGGTCACACATCTAAGACATGGTGTTGAGCCCAGGGGTCTACCTCTGAAACCCATGATACTCTGAGCTGCCCTAAGGCTCATTCATGGTTTGGCCACTGGGGTTGTCATGGCCCATGAGCAACAGGCCCTGCTCTTAGGGGAAGACCTGAGATCCATATGAAGTCCAGAGGCCAAGCATGCCATCTTGGAACCCCGTGGAAAAGGACGATGGGTCGGGCTCAGGGGGACCATCAGTTGGGTCTACTCACACCGCAGGGTGTAATAACAAAGCCAGACCCAGCCATGCCAAGACAGGAGAAGGGCAGAGTGCCCTACACTTACCCCATGGCAGGCAGCACTGAGCCCCCACACATGGAGGAAGAGGGCTCCCCCGGGCCTGAGGAATTCTCTGATTTATTCTCTCTGAAAAAGGAAAATGATGACAATTCCTCTGCCCTGTGGAGGCACTGAAGGAAGGCCATGTCACTGTCACTAGTTTGGGTTTATTCCCCTGGGGCCCTAGCAGTGCCGAGTCCTCTCTCTGTCCTGAGCGGACACCAGTCACTGGTGTGGCCGCCTTGTCCCACAGGTACCTGACAGACAGGCAGGGTCAGTCAGCAACACGCGCTGTGGGCCCGGTGTGGTGACGGCTGCTGGAGGCTGATCGTTCATGAAACCAACAGGGAGAAAAGAACAAGGAGACAGGTTCCAGACACAGGGCCAGTGGCCAGGGAAGCTGGGAGGGGAGCAGGACAGGTGGGGAGGGAATTCACACAGGAGAGGCGAGGATCTGAGGGCGAAGGAGCCAGTGCCGGCAGAGTCAGTGCCTGAGAGTAGCCGGCCCAGGTCGCCGATGCGGATATGGCGGCAGCCAGGCCCCTGGGCACTATGGGGAGCGTGGAGGACACGGTTATTCCTGCAGGACACCAGAAGTATAGCTCTTTCCAGAGACTAGGACCCTAGCTCCAGGCCGGGCCGCCCCAGCCTGGCTTTACAGCACCTGTCCACTGGGCCTGCTGGGCAAGCCGAGGGTGAAGAAACAGCCCTGCTTAGGGGACAACTATATAATCTGCGGGACCAAAGTGCTTGTTCGCTTCTTACACATCCACCTGGGTCAGGCATGAGGTAGAAACTGCTTCAACGGGAAGCTCCAGTTCCAACTCCGCAGAAGACCGGAGCTCTGACCCCTCGGATCTCAAAGGCCTGCTCAGCCTCCTGGAGGGAAGACAGCCTGAATTCTGCAACCCACAGAATCGACCCCTAAGGTTACACAGGGGGCAGAGCCGCTCAAGTACTTCAAAAGGGAACTGAGAGAGAAACAGTGAAATGCGGGCTCAGGAAATACCCCGTTTGGGGCTTCTTGTCTTCAGGGCTTGCTGAGTGAGAAGCCAGAAGTGTGTTTCCAAGCGGATCAGGGGGCACTGTGGCTGCGGCCTGGGCTTCAGGGGCAGGGGTGTACGGCCAGGCAGCACCCAGGCCATGGCTGTGCCCAGGAAGGAGCACACGGCTGCTTCGGGCCCTGCTCTGCCATTGCCCCTGGGAGAAGAGTTGAGTGCCCCTGAGCCTCAAGGGCCCTCAGGGCGTCCTCTCTGAGCAAACACACAAAGGAGTAAGAAAGCCATGTTCAGAGACGACGAGTGACTATCACTGGAGGTACAGGGCATGGAGGGCTTCTGGGCCAGAAGGAGGAAGGGGCCTGCCTGTAAGTCCTCAAGGGAGAGGTGTCTGAAAGCCCGTCTCCAGTGGCTGCGTACTCAGGCCCTGGGAAGGTGCAGACAAGCCCGTCTGCCCTCTGAGTGTGTCTGTGGAACGGGGGAGCACCCTCAAGAGAGCCCAGCGGATTGGTTTCCCAGCCGCAAGCCCAAGCCCTCAGCCTCCCTGACGGTGCCTGAGCCCTTCGGGACAGCCGGTAGCTGATGGGCCTGACCTGGCCTTCCCCAGAGGGTGCCCGTGGGACCTGCCTCGGTGTTCCTTCTGTTTTAGCTTCTTAAACTGCACTTTTGAGGGCACACATGTTAACTGCACACCATTATACGGTGGCACACAATTGTGTACACAGTCCCAAGATGAAGACATCCAAGACCTCCGCCTCCCTGAGGCCTCCCTCTCACCGCTTCTCGTCAGTCTCCCAGCACAGGCCCCGCCGCTCTGCCTTCTGTCTCCCTGGAGTAGTTCTGGCTGCCTCTGAACTTCTTAAAGGCAAAAATCACACATACTCTTTTGTGTCTGGCTTCCTTCAAAAGATTCCTGAGACCCAGCCATGTTTTTAAATGCGGCAGTCTTTCATTTGTTTTCTCTGCCAGATAGTATTCCATCGTATGGACGTACCCATCCCACCGCTGAAGCGGGCTGTCCAGTCTGGGGCCATCCTGAGCAAGTTTCTGTAAGCATGTCTGCATATGTGTTTGAGTATCCTCGTAAGTCCGCCTGGGGAAAGAGGTTCCCCGGCTACAAATGTCTGGGAGGCCAGATTTTTCACTTCTGGACTGCACTGTAACTTACTCACGCATCAGGTTTTCCAATCTTAAGCAGCAGAATAAAGAACACACCCCTGGAAATTGGAAAGATGCACAAGTGGAAGCTTACAAGGTGTTTGGGGAACTCCTACAGTATGATAGGGAGTGGTGTGGGTGTGTGTGTGAGCTTTATGTGTGAGAGTGGGTGTCAGTGTGTGTATGAGTCCATATAGATTTGTGTGTAGGACTGTGTGTGTGTCTGTGTGTGTGTAGACTTACAGTTACTGTGTGAGAGGGTCTCAGAATCTCCTGGGCACTTGATACAAAATGACTGTGAGAGAACCACTGGTCCAGAGCACTTAGGGAAAGGAGAGGAGATGACCAGAGATGAGGCTAGAAAAACAGATGAGAATCAGACTGCAAAGATTGGTGGACGTCTTACTCTAGCATTTGGACTTGATGCTGCAGGTGACAGGAATCACTGCACACCACTCAGGAGGCGTGGCCAAGCCGGCTGTGTCCCCTACCAGCACGTGGAGTCCCACACCAGGCTGAGTGGAGTAGAGTTTGCTAGTGGGGGTCCTGGAGGGCAGGGCAGGGAAGGGCTATGTCTACACCAAACAGCCTGTGTTTACGTTCCAGCTCGGCCATTTATCCGCCAGGGGACCTTTGTGTGCCTCTATTTGTTCACCTATAAAGTGGGGACATTCCTGGCTTTCATATGCCAGGGTTGCTGAGAAAATTAAATGAGCAAGTACTCGAAAGTGTTGCCACATAGTGAGCACACAGTAAGCTTAGCCAAAACGATTCGTGCGGATAGATGCAGTGATTAGTAGATGAAGCGTGTGTTGGCTCGTGGGTGTTCACGAGTGACTTGCACTGACGAACAGCCCACGCACACACGATGGGCAAACAGTCCTGCCCACACACAAACAGACCACATTGAACAGGGGTTTACAGGGGAAACGTTCAAAGATGCTCTGGTTCAGCCACTGCTCGTAACTTGCTCACTGGAAGCCAAGAGACAGGAAACGCAGAGGCCCCAAATCATCTTTGCCTTAGGGACTTGCAGTTGGAGGAGCGGCTCGGTTACCCAGGTCCTAGGAGGACTGCAAACGGCCCGCTAGAGCCAGCCAGCTTCAGCTCCATTTGCAGGGACACGGGGAACTGTCCACTCCTCTGGAGCTGGGGAGACTAGAGCAGTGGCACCCAGGAGAGTCTGGGGAAAGCGGGTGCCAGTACAGGATCTTTGTGAGAAGTGGGGAAAGCCCCCCTCTGGGCCCTCCTTTGCTGCCCACACAGTAAGACGGTCTGCAGTCAGGCCTGGGACAGACGATTCGAGGAGCCAACGCGATTCTCATAGCACAGCAGTTTGAACAAAAACCCAACACAGTCCCCATCTCCCTCTCTTGGAAGAGGGGCTCCCAGGCCAAGAGCCCACCCCTGCCCCCTGCCCTGCCCTGTGAGACAGTCAGCAGGGTGGAAGAGGAGGCGCGTCTGAGAGTGTGACCTTACCTCCACGTACAGCAAGGGGAAAATCCCAATCTTGTCTCCCAGCATGCCTTCTGCCCAGTTGTCATCCACTCTTCGGATGACGGTCAGGATCTCGTCCTGGGGTTGCCGCAGCCCATCATGAACACAAGCACGTGGACACGCAACAAAACACACACAACAAAAACAGAGACCAGTCAGTACTGCAGGAGCTAAGAAAAGATCCTACACGATGACGCAAAGAATGGTTTATTATCCATTCTGGGATCTGACATCCAAAACATTCCGCCCTTATATCTTCACTCACGGTCTCCCTCTTTCTCTATATATTGATTATAGCTGCAAAAATCCTCAAATAGAAAAGGGTGGTAATTTACAATATGGCTAGTATTTTAAAATTCATGTTCTATTATTTATTTATTGAAATAAAACTATTTTGAATAAAAATAAATGCAGCAAATATAAAGCTTTTTAAGTTTCTGGCTTCATCCATGAACGAAAAATGACCCAATCCAATTTCATTTATGTAGAGTCGTGGGTACAAAAAGCTTTGGATAACCCTCCTAGATTCTTTGGCAACACAGACAATGCCAAGTATAGATGCACAAAGTGGAAACAGATGGAAGGGGAAAGGAAGAGGCATGAAGCACGGAGGAAGAGGAGCTTTCCGGGGAGACTGGCAGCCTGGCAGTTGTGAGAAAGGACGTGCCCGAGATGCCTTCTTGGGTGCCAGATGCTGCAGGGACATGTGACAGGGGGTGCAGAGAGGAGGGTGGGAGACAGAAAGCACAGAAAGCAGGGATGGAGAGCAAAAGGGGGAACCCATCATGGAAGGGGACTGGGGAAGAGAGACAATACAGGCAGCAGCAATGGCCAAGGGGGTCGGACAGAGATGCCACAGGCAAAATGGCACCTACCCCAGGGGTCTGTGGCTGACCTCTGTTCCCTCTCCAATATCCATTCTCCTCTCGGTATGCCACGGGCTGTCTGCTAAACCACTCCCACCCCCTGCCCCACCACATCAAAACCTCCCTGTTACTTGTCCCTCAACAATTTTCTAGGGACCACCTGGCCCATCTGGGACCTGTGCTAAGGAGCTAATGGCTAGCCTAGTGGTATAATCCCTACTGGATTCGAAGGTACCATCTGAGTCTTCAATACTTTAATGTGAAGCAATGAGTCTTCCAATGGGGAGCCAAGTCCTCCAATGAGTCTTTGATACTTTAATGTGAAGCAATAATATGAGACTGGTGGGCCTCTCTTGGGTAAGAGGCACATTTTAGGCCAGCACACTACATGAAATTACCAGAAAACCCGGCTTCCCTGCGAGCTAAGGGACCATAGAGATTTGGGGTATTCATCTGGGTCAAGGTAGAGTCATCTAATAGGAGTTGGAGATGTCTTTCAGAGAACGCAGACAGGGAAAAACAAGGATGCGTGTCTGTCGGGGGCAACTGCCTGTGGTCTATTGCAAACCTCTCCTCACCCAGGGGTACAGAGTAGAGCCTAGGGAGCAATCATACCCCTGATTTTCTCTGCCCTCATCCCCAACCTCCCAACCTCAAAAAATTCCAAATAACAAAACGATCCATAATTTTAGAATATTTCTTCTCTCAATTGATACAAGCCAGAAAAATGCAATAGACACTACAAGGTGATCATATCATTTCACATGTTACAGGGTAGTCAGTTCTCAGGCTCCAGAGCGATATTTGTAAGGGTTTCCTATTCTAGCTCAGCCATTAGAAGGTATGGGCTTTTCTGGTAACCGTCGGCCAAAGTGGCCAACTGGCTTGAGGGGAGATGTACAGAAAATGCCCCTGATCTCCCATGCCCTGCTCACATCACAAGTTCACAACTTGTAAGAGCCCTGGGCCTGTGATGAACTCAACTCAGATTCAGTCAAAGAGAGGCCCCTAGGACTTTGCTGGTCATGCAAAAAGAAAGATAATTGAAGGCTTCCTACATGTCAGAGTTTTTGCAACAACAAAACAGCACAAAAAAAGACATTAAATTTTGTAAAATTTAAAAGATGAAACACCAGGTTAATTTTGGTTAAAAAATAGAAAATACCATATTACACATACTATTACTTAAGACTGGTCTAGAAAATACAGCCAAAGACATAAAAGAATATAAAACAGAAAGCATTAATATTGGAAAGAAGGTATAAAATTTTTTATCTAGAAAAAAACAGTATCAACTAAAAATTAGAATAAATTTGAGAAATACTGCAAATTTTAAAATACAAAATAAAAATCATTAGTTTACTCAGATACCAGCAATAATAAGTTAGAAAATATGATTAAAATTGGCTATTAAAAAAAGTTCTCTAATACATGGCATATGCCAAAATTAATTACATAAATAGTAAATATTTAAATATTAGAAAAAACCTTGAATGCTCAGGAAGAAAATATGAATAGATGTTTAATCTTGAACCAGGGAAGTTCTTTTGAAGTCTGATAACAATGATTTGGCTACACAAAAATGAAATTCTCTATGCTAAAAGCGGCAAAAAACAAAACAAAAAGGCAAAAACCTAGGAAAATACTGGGAGGATATATGAGAGACAAAGATTTAATATCCATACTATATAAAGACTTAAAGAGACAATAGAAGAAAAAGACAAATACCTTAAAAAGAAAAATAGGCTAAGGGCAAAAATGAGACAACTCACAAAAAGGAAGAAAAGCAAATTGCCATTCAACCTATTTTTAAAAGTTATAACTCACAAATAAAAAAAAATATTTTCTTCTGTGTTCTATTTTGTCTATCAAATTAGCAAAGAAGGGGGCGCTTGGGTGGCTTAGTGGGTTAAGGCCTCTGCCTTCGGCTCAGGTCCTGGGATCAAGCCCCGCATAAGGCTCTCTGCTCAGTGGGAAGCCTGCTTCCCCCTCTCTCTCTGCCTGCCTCTCTGCCTACTTGTGATCTCTCTCTCTCTCTCTCTCTCTCTCTGTCAAGTAAATTTAAAAAAGAAAGGAAAAGAAAAGAGAGAAAAGAAACAAATTAGCAAAGAAGAACATAAAGCCAACTTGCAGTTTTGGTCAGTATGATGGGAATAGGCACTTCATCATTTTTGGTGGAAATAGAAATTTATAGCAGGCAGTCTGTCAATTTCTATCAAAGATCAAAGCCTGCATACCCACTGATTGAACAACACTTCTAGAGACCACGCTAGGAAAATCAAAGATGTGCAAAATGATTGAGCTCTGAGAGAGAGTGTTCATTATTATAGTGTTGTTCAATTAGGTAGAAACTAAAGACAAATGCACAGCAAAAGAGATTTGGTTAACAAAATTATGGTATTGTCTGCCAATAATACTCCCAACTCCAGCCCACTCTAGCATCCTGTACTACGTAAGGAGGAAAGGGGAAAATGGAGACATGCATGTGGAATTCACAGTCTAGCAATATAGGCTCCTTAAAAGGCTGAGACCCAATAAAAGGACCACAGGGCTATATAGTGCTCCTCCTCTCCCTAAACGCCATGACCACATTACTAAAGGCCAATTTACAGCAGTTCTTTTTAACTGGTACATCATGTCTGCCTACCAAAAAAATAACTACTAGACATACTAAAAGGCAAAATAAAACAAAAACCAAAAATACAGTTTGAAGAGACAGAGAGATCCCATCAGAACCAGACTCAGACATAGCCAAAATGTTGGAACTATCAGATGGGTAATTTACACCAACTATGACTAATATCCTAAGGGCTCTAATGGATTAAGTGGACAGCATGAAAGAACAGATGGGCAATGTAAGTAGGAGATAGAAAGTCTGAGAAAGAACCAAAAAGTAATGCAAAAACACCATCAGAGAAATGAAAAATCTTTAGATAAGCAAATTAGTACTCCAACATGGCCAAGGAAAGAATCTTTGACCTTAAGTACATCTCAATAGAAACTTCTGAACTTAAAAGCAAAGAGAACAAAGACTCGGGGAGGGAGGGGACAGGATATTCAGGGACTGTGAGACAACAACAAAAAGTATAACATATATATAACGGGAATATCAGAAGGGGAAGGAAGGAAGGAAGGAAGGGAGAAAGGGAGAGAGGGAGGGCGGGAGGAGGGAGGAAGGGAGGGAGGAAAGAAGGAAGGAAGAACAGAAGAAATACTTGACACAGTAACAACTGAGCATTTCTCCAAATTAATGTCGGACACCAAACCACAGATCCAGGAAGTTCAGAGAACACCAACTAAGATAAATGTGAAAAAACCTACCTAGGCATAGGCAAAGTACTAGAAATCAAAGATAAGGAAAAAAATACTGAAAGAGGCCAGAGGGGGAAAAATATCGTATTTATAGAGGATCAAAAATAAGAATCACACCTGACTTCTCTAAAACCATGCAAACAAGAAGAGAATAGAGTGAAATATGCAAAGTGTTGAGAGAAGAAAACCCACCAGCCTAGAATTATGTACACTGATAAATTATCCTTTGATAGTGAGGGAGAAATAAAAACTTTCTCAGACAAACAAAAATTAAGAGTTTGTTGCCAGTAGACCTGTCTTGTAAAAAATATTACAAGAAGTTCTTTAGAGAAGAAAAGTGTACGTAGGTCAAAAACTTGAATCTACATAAAGAAAAGAACATTGGAGAAGGAATAAGTGAAGGTAAAATAAAACTTTTATTTTTCTTGTTCTTTGTTCAAATTAAAGTAGCAACAATGTATCAATTACACATGCTAGGTACATATATATATATATATATCATGTATATACTTATATATGTCTATAAGTGAAATGAATGACAGAATGATATAAGGGACTAAAGAGTTAGGATTATTTTATTATTATAAAGTATTCGTACTACCTGTGAAATAGTACAGTGTTTTTTGAAAATGAAAATTATTAATTACAAATGTATACTGCAAACTCTAGGGCCACTGCTAAAAAAATTTTTTTAAGATACACCTGATATGCTAAGAAAGGAGAGAAAATAGAATCACATAAATCGTTCAGTTAAAACAGAGAAAGCAAAAAAAAAAAAAATAAGAGACAGAGAAAAAATAAGAATGAAAATCAAGGGCAACAAATAGAAAACACAGATAAATATGGTAAATATTAATTTAAAAATATCAAATAATCACTCTGCATGTCAATGATCTATATTCACAAATTGAAAGACAAAAATTGTCACTGTGGATCAAAAAGTAAGACCCGGGGTACCTGGGTGGTTCAGTGGGTTAGGCTTCTGCCTTCGGCTCAGGTCGTGGTCTCGGGGTCCTGGGATTGAGCCCCACATCAGGCTCTCCACTCAGCGGAGAGCCTGCTTCCCCCTCTCTCTCTGCCTGCCTCTCTGCCTACTTGTGATTTCTCTCTTTCTGTCAAAATAAATAAATAAAATCTTAAAAAAAAGCAAGACCCAACTATGTTGTCTACAATAAACCCACTTTATTTATTTATTTTTATTATGTTCAATTAGCTAACGTGTGTGTATATATATAAAATATATATTATATATAATACATACATATCATTAATTTTTGATGCAGTATTCAATGATTCACTAGTTGCATATAATACCCAAAGCTTATCACCACATGTGCCCTTCTTAATATCCATCATCCAGTTACCCCAACCCCCCACCTTCCTCCCTTCTGTAACCCACAGTTTGATTCCTGCAGTCCCGAGTCTTTCATGGTTTGTCTCCCTCTCTGATTTCTTCCCATTCAGTTTTCCCTCCCTTCCACTGTGGTCCTCTGCACTATTCCTTATGTTCCACGTATGAGTGAAACCATATGATAATTGTGTTTCTCTGCCTGACTTATTTCACTTAGCATAATATCCTCCAGTTGCATCCATATTGATGCAAATGGTGGGTATTCATCTTTTCTGATGGCTGAGTAATATTCCATCGTATATATGGACCACATCTTCTTTATCCATTTGTCTGTTGAAGGGCATCTTGGCTCCTTCCACAGTTTGGCTATTGTGGGCACTGCTGCTATGAACATTGGGGTGCTTGTGCCCCGTCTTTTCACCACATCTGTATCTTTGGGGTAAATACCCAGTAGTACAGTTCCTGGGTCATAAGGTAGCTCTATTTTTAATTTCTAGAGGAACCTCCAGACTGTTTTCCAGAGTGGCTGCACCAGCTTGCATTCCCACCAACAATGTAAGAGGGTTCCCCATTCTGCACATCCTCAAAAACCCATTTTATTTTTTTAAGATTTATTTATTTATTTATTTGACAGAGAGAGAGAGAGAGAGAGAGAGAGAAATCACAAGTAGGCAGAGAGGCAGGCAGAGAGAGAGGAGGGAGCAGGCTCCCTGCCAAGCAGAGAGCCCAATGGGGGGGGCTTAATCCCAGGACCCTGAGATCATGACCCAAGCCGAAGGCAGAGGCTTTAACCCACTGAGCCACCCAGGCGCCCCTCGGAAACCCATTTTAAATATAAAGATACATGTGAATTAAAAGTAAATATATGGAGAAAGATATACCATGATAACACTAATTAAAAGAAAATAGGAATAGCTGCATTAATTTTGAACAAAGCAGAATTCAGAGCAAGGAATGTTGTTGGGGATAAAGAAGGGGGTTACATAATGAAAAAGGAGTCTATTCCCCAAAAAGACCTAACAATCCTTAATGAATATGCATTTAAGAAAAGAGAGTCAAAATATATCGGTCAAGACTTACATAACTCCAAGGAGAAACAGATAAATTCACTATTATAGTTGAAGACTTTAACATGGTTCTATCAAAAATGGACCATTCCAGCAGGGAAAAAATCAGTAAAGACACAGTTGAAGGCAACAACACCTATCGATCAACTGAATATAACAGTCAGCAATAAACTGCTTCGTCTAGGGGTGCCTGGGGAGATCAGTGGGTTAAGTCTCTGCCTTCGGCCCTGGTCATGATCTCAGGTCCTGGGATCAAGCCCCACATCAGGCTCTCTGCTCAGCAGGGAGCCTATTTCCCCTCCTCTCTCTCTGCCTTCCCCTCTGCCTGCTTGTGATCTCTCTCTCTCGGTGTCAAATAAATAAACAAAATCTTAAAAAAAATAAAAATAAAAAAATAAACTACTTCATCTAAGAACAGTAAAATATACATTCTTCTCAAGCTCACATGGAACATTCACCAAGTTAGATCACACTTGGGGCCATAAAACATACCACAGTGGAATTAAACTAGAAATCAGTAACAGAAGGGTGATTGGAAAATTACAAAATACCTGGGAATTAAACAATACAATACTAAATGACTTTTGATGCAAAGAAAAAAAAAACATCAGCAGCAGAAATTTTAAAATATTTTAAAACAAAAGAAAATGAAAACGCAACTAACCAAAATTTGTGGGCTGAAGGAAATTTAGAACATTGAATGTATACATCAGAAAAGAAGATCTAAAAATCAATAATTTAAGCTTCTATCTTAGAAAACTAGAAAAAGAAGAGCAAATTAAATCCAAAGTAACAACAACAACAAAAAGAAATAATAGAACTTAGAACAGAAATCAATGAAATTAAAATCAGGAAATCGATAAAGAAATCAACAAAACCAAGAACTGGTTGTTTGAAAAGATCAATAAAATTGATAAGCCTTTAACCAGGCTAACTAAGAAAAAAAGAGGGAACAAAAACTACTATCAATCATGAAAGAGAGAACATTACTACAGATCCTAGACATTAAAAGGATAGTAAAGGAATATTATGAACAATTCCATGCCTACAAATTAGATAACCTAAATGAAATGGACCTTTAACAATGTAATCTGCCAAAATTCAATAAGAAATAGATAATCTGAATAGGCCTATATCTATAAAACAAACTGAATCAATAATTAATAAATTTCCAAAACAGAAAGCACCAGACCCCGCTGAGTTCATTAGTGAATTCTCCCAAACATTCTCCCAAATCTCCCAAACATTTAAATATTCTCTCCAAACATTTAAAGAAGAAGTTACACCAAATTATCTAACAATATCTTCCAGAAAGTAGAAGCAGAGGAGTGACTTCTAACTCATTTTATGAAACTATCATTATACTAGTACTGAAACCAGACAGAGACACAGCAGGTAAAGAAAACTACAGACCAGTATTTCTCACTTCTCATAAACATAGATGCAAAAATCCTCAACAAAATATTAGCAAATTGAATACAAAAAGTATAAAAAGAATTATGCAGCATGACCAACTTGGATTTATCTTAGGTATGCAAGGCTGGTTCAACATTCAAAAATCAATTAATATAATTCATCACATCAACAAGCTAAAGAAGAAAAATCACATCCTCATATCAATAGATGCACCAAAAGCGTCTGACAAAATCAAACACTGACTCATGATGTAAAAAAAAAAAAAAGCTCTTAGCGAGTTAGGAATAGAGTGAAACTTCCTCAACTTGTGAAGAACATTTACAAAAAAAGCTATGACTAACAGTCTAACGGTGAGAAACAAGAAGGTTTCCCACAAAGATCAAGAATAAGGCAAAGATATCTCCTTCACAGCAGTCTTTCAACATCATGGTGGAAATCCTAACACAATAAGATAACAAAAGGAAATAAAGGGTATACAAATTGGGAAGGAAGAATTAAATCTGTCTTAGTTTGCAGATGACATAACTGTCTATGTAGAAAATGTAAAGAATAAACAAAAATACTCCTGGAACTAATAAACAATTATAGCAAGGTTGTAGGATATAAATCTAGCAAAATACCCTTAAGAGCTATATGAGAAAAACTGCAAAACTCTGATGAATAAAATTAAAAAACAAAATAGAGAGATATTCCACATTCATGGATAGGAAGACAATATTGTCAAGATGTCAGTTTTTCTCAACTTCTAGGTTTAATGCAATTCCAATCAAAATCTCAGCAAGTTATTTTGTGGATATCAACAAGCTGGTTCTGAAGTTTATACGGAAATGTAAAAGACCCAGAAGAGCCAACACAATTTGAAAGAGAAGAACAAAGACTGACTGACACTATACAACTTCAAGTCTTACTTAAAATTACATTACTGAAGACAATGTGGTATTGGTGATAGAATACAAAAATAAATCAATGGAGAATAAGAGAGCATTCAGAATTAAACCAACATAAACACAATCAACTGATCTTCGACAAAGGAATAAAGGCAATATAATGGAGGAAGATAGTCTTTTCAACCAATGATGCTAGAATGCATCCACATGTAAAAAATGAATCGAGACACAGAATACACCATTCACAAAAATTAACTCAAAATGAATAACAGAATAAATGTAAAACACAAAAATATAAAACTATAAAAAATAAAATGTAAAAAATATAAAAAATAAATGTAAAACACAAAAATATAAAAAGGAATATCCAGATGACCTTGGGCTTGGTGATGACTTTTTAGATATAACATCAAAGACTGGTCTATGAAAGAATTGATAAGCTGGGCATCATCAAAATTAAAAATTTCTGCTCTGCAAAACACACTGTCAAAGATTCATGAAAGCCATAGATTCATGAAAATATTTGCAAAAGAAATATCTGATAAAGGACTATGATCCAAAAAATACAAATAACTGTTAAAACTCAACAGTAAGAAAACAGAGGCACCTGGCTGGCTCAGTCAGCATGTGACTCTTGATCTCAGATTTGTAAGTTCAAGCCTCACACTGGGCAAGGAGCCTACTTTAAAAAATAAGAAAACAAACAATCCAATTTAAAAATGAACTGAAAACCTAACAGACACCTCACCAAAAAGAGGCACAGATGGCAAATATGAATACGAAGAAATATTCCATGTCATATGTCATTTGGGCAATGCAAATTAAAACAACGAGATGTCACCAATAGGAACACTCATTCATGGCTGGCAGGGGATACAAAATAGCACAGCCACTTCTTTTTTTAATTTTTTAATTTTTTTTATTTGACAGAGAGAGATCACAAGTAGGCAGAGAGGCAGGCAGAGGGAGAGGGGGAAGCAGGCTCCCTGCTGAGCAGAGAGCCCCACTCGGGGCTCGATCCCAGGACGCTGAGATCATGACCTGAGCCGAAGGCAGAGGCTTTATTTAACCCACTGAGCCACCCAGGCATCTAGCACAGCCACTTCAGAAGGCAGTTTAGGGATTTCTTACAAAACTAAACATATTCTTACCTTATAATCCAGCAGTTACAGTCCTTTGTATTTAACCAAAGGAGTTGAAAATTTATATACACACAAAAACCCACACAGATATTTACAGATGTTTATTCATAATCCTAAAGCTCAGAAGCAGTCTAATGATGTCCTTCAGTAGCCAAATGGATAAATAAACTGGTACATAAAGACAACAGAGTCTGATCTAGTCCTAAATAGACATGAGCTATCAAGCCATGAAAAGACATGGAGGAAACATAAATGGATATTACTAAGTAAAAGAAACCACTCTGAAAAGGTTACATATTATGTTATTCCAAATACGAGACATTATGGAAAAGGCAAAACTGTGGAGACACTAAAAAGATCAAGGGTTAGGAAGTAGGGAGGAAAGGGAATCGGTGGAGCACAGGAGATCTTTAGGGTAGTGAAAATACTCTATATGATACCATATTGGTAGATATGTGTCACTATAAATTTGCCCAAACCCACAGAATGTACAACCCCAAGAGGGAACCCTAATGTAAACTACAGACTTTGGGTGATTATGATGTGTCAGAGTAGGCTCATTAATGGTAACACGTGACTCTCTGGGGAGGGGTGCTGATAGCGCGGGAGGCAGTGCACATGTGGGCTTAGGGTTATAGGGGAAATCTCTGTACCTTCTGCTCAATTCGGGAGTGAAACGAAAATTACTCTACAAATTAAGTATTTTTTAAAAGGTAATAGCAAATGTAATGTTAAGAGAGAGCAAAACTAGACACAAAAATATACATGTATGTTCCATGTATTTTAAGTGGAAGAATAGACACATCTCATCTATGGTGTTAGGGACATGGGAAGAGGGAAAGGCAGAAGGACTGGGTGCTAGTATCTTACCACCTTCCCACGGGGTAGAGTATGAGGCTATTCTTTCCAATCTTCAAGCTGTACAGTTTGTATTAGTGGACTCGGTGGTATATTATGGTTTATTTAGATTAAAGGGTTTTGTTTTTTTTTTTTTTTTTGAGGTAATGGTCCATCCAGTGTAGATAAGTCACAACATGCCTTGAGTACTACATTTGGTCTTACCGCGTCTCTAAAGAGACATCACATATGGAGCAAGCCAACCATTATGTGCAGAGTCCAAAATTGAGTCACAGAAAGCCAGAGAAGAAAGTGGGATCCCTGAGCTGGAGACATGAGAAAGCTGGGTAGGGGGCATGGATACTGTCTTCCGGCCTTGGCATCATTACCACACTGAAGAGCTGGGCTCGTTCTGAGTCACCTGGGATGGCAGAACACACACCGGGGGTTCCAAGGGTCTGAGAAGCAGAGACAGCCCCACGTAAGGGAGGGCTATTCAAAAACAAGTGTCCCCTCCTAGGCCCAGGGCTCTGTCATCACTCCAAGTATTCAGCAGTGCCAACTTGTTCCTCACGGGGCCACCAGTATGCAAGCATCCCCTATGAGCCCGGCATGGGAAGAAACTATTCCTTCTCAAGAAGAGCTCAACCCTTGGTGGGAGAGGTCTGCTCCTAACATCTACCGACACGACGTAAGTACAGTGAAATCCCAGCACAATGCGGGAAGTGCGGTTCCAAACCCAGTCCTGTCTGAGCGCTACTGTGAAGGTAGTGAGGAACAGGTGAAACCTGCATAGGATGCAAGATCAGAGTCGTTCCTGCTGTGGTTCGGTGGTACCTGGTGGCAGGTCTCCGATCTGGCCCAAATGTTGACGGGGGCAATTCTTGGTCCTGTGGCTGGCTGGGGTTTCACGGCAGTGGGAGGATTTAGAACGATCCTCTAGCTGGCATGAATTTTATTGAGGAGACTGGGCAGGGAGGACAGTGGGTATAGGAAGCCAGTCACTCTCTGTACACACAAATAAGTCAGTTTGCCTAGGAGCATCGAGAAAGGTTGCCTACAGCTCTGCCTCTAACCCAAACTCACACACCGGAGACAGCCTCCGACGAGGAACATTTGAGTGCTGGGCAATGAGAAAACTCACTCTAGCATGTCAGAGCTACCAGCATGACATCTGGTGTGTTCTGGAAACAGCGATAACTTCTCCTGCCACCAGTGTAGGACCAGGAAAACAAGGACCTTTTTTTTTCTTTTTCTTTTTCTTTCTTTTTTTTTTTTTTTGTGGCTAGATCACATCAGGTGTCTGATTCACTGTCGATATTTCAAAAAACTGGAACCAGTGCTTCTGGAAGGACAAGGGAAAAAGGAAATCCCTGCTTTGTGGCCTCTTTCGAATATAGAGAATGGCTCCCTCCTCAAATACGAAATGAGCTTTCTATAGGACAGTGGCAAGACTGAACTGGGTTCAGATCTGAGCTTTCGGTTGCTGTTTCGTAGAGAATGGTGTCCCCTGAATGTCCCCCTCGACATGGTGGGCTGCCGGTGGTCTCAGAACAAAGCTGTGCTGAGTGGAATGCACAAGGAACCAGAGTGCTTGGCCTCCATGGTGCTGTGCTCTATATAACAGGTCAGCAAACCTTTCTAGAAAGGGCCAGACCCCCACTACTTCAGGATTTTGAGGCAATACTGTCTCTGTCCCATATTCTTCTGTTTCAGTATTGAAAGCAGCCAGAGACAACATGTAAATGAAGTAGTCTTGCTGTGTGCCAATAAAACTTTATTTACACAAATGGCCTCAGGTGGGTAGAATTTGATCTGCAAGCATGAGTTTATCAATCCTTGCTTCATGTACCTGAGTAAACGAAATCTAAGTAGACGCCACTGATAGTCAGGAGGAGCACACAAGTTTTGGGCCAATACAGCAGCATTAGAGAATTTTATGGAGGAAAGTTGTTCCCACCATATCATTTCACTTTCAGATGCATGGCTCAATTTCATTCACACATCTCAAGTAAGGTGCTTGTTACTCGCTGTGGGACAGTGTAATTCCATGTATTATTTTCCCTCTTCCCTCACGTTTCCAAGCTTTGAAAATATACCAAATACCACTGTCGTAGGACAGTGGCTCTCCTTTGTATCCAGACAGTCTCAGGGTGGTCCTAAGTGACGGTAAGTTTGGGCTATGAACATAGCATGGTTATTAAAAAAGTACATTGCTTTTCCTCCCAAGGCTCAGTGGGTAATGCATTTGCAAAGGATTCAGGTTTTGTGGTAGGCCTGCCATCTAAAAAAGGCCTTCGAACTGCATTTTTCTTTCTTCCTTGCTTCCTTCCTTCCTTCCTTCCTTCCTAAGATATATTTATTTATTTGAGAGCGAGAGCAGAGCGGGAAAGGCAGAGGGAGGGGAAGAGAGAGAATCTCAAGCAGATTCCCACTGAGCATGGAGACCGAGATGGGGCTTTGATCCTGAGACCACAACTTGAGCCAAAACCAAGAGTCAGATGCTTACCTGACTGAGCCATGAAGGCACCCCTCAAACTGCATTTCTATTTCATTTAACTAACCTGCCCAAAATTTGTGCATTTGTTCCTACCTTGGGAAAAGTAGATCTGCAAGCAGATGGGCTCTGTTAAGAACAGAAGCTGGGGAGCAGAGCACTGATGCTCCCCCTTCCGGACCCACAGGGAGGTTGGTGCCTGTGTGTCCACACAGAAGCCCTCTGGATGCCACTGAAGTGACCCTCCCAGCACCCGGTCCTAATACCATTTCAGAAATACAATTCAGTAAAGGTCACTGCTCACACATCATGGGCTCAGTCTGAAAACCTTGGAGAGGTTTTCCTTCCTTCAGCAAGTCTGGATAAACCAACCTCCAAGGGCCGACTATTTTACTCTGCTGACTGAGTGGTGTAGCAATAACACACATCAAGCAGCTAGAAGTAGCCTTGAAGGGCCACAAAGAGCAAGCAGATCCTCTTGGAGAGCCACTTGAAAGCCTCCACTCCCCCTTCACCTGCACTCAAGTGGTTTCTGAGAAGAAGAGGGAGCCCTTCCTTTTATCCCTTCAGGGTAGGCTGCCTGCTTGGTGGGCCACAGCCACAGCCACTTCATGCTGCAGCGTGTCTGGGGACCCGCGCCTGTCACCGAACCCTTCCCTGTCAGAACGCAAGGCAGCCACGCGGTGCCCAAATCACCACTCCTCAGAAAGAAGGGAAATTAAAAAGGGAAAAGTTGAAAAACTCCCTCAGCCTTTTGTTGCAGAAATAACACAAACTGTTCGTCTGGGCAGTTCTAGGTGAGGCTCTTCATGGAGTCATCGCTGCCATTACCCCTCTGCTGTCCTGCTGAGACTCTGGGAGCCACGGCATTCCAGAGCCCAAGACTGTCCTCTCTCGTGCACCGCTTCTCAATGCCAGATGCCATCATAGAGAGGGGAGAGAGGCAGACCTCTGGGGGTCCCGCCTGCAGCCACAGGGTGGGTCCGGGTCCAGGTGTAAGTAGAGAGGCCAGAGGTCAGATGTCACACCCCCCTCAGTGCTTGCAGATCTCCCCACTGCACACACACCCCACACATATGCACACACACCACATGCATGCACACACACACCACATACACTCACATGCATCATAGGCACGCATACCACATGCATGCACACACATACCACAGGCACACACACACCACACATATACCACACTCACACACACCATATACAAACACACACACCACACTCACACATACCACACTTGTATATACCACAGGCACACACACACCACCGGCACACACACCAGAGGCACACATACACTCACACCATAGACACACCACACTCACATAGCACACGCACACATGTACCACACTTGCACATACCATAGGCACACACACACACCACAGACACACACGCCACACATACACTGCACTCACACACACCACAGGCACACATATTCCCCAGTAAGATGGAGGCTCCTGGTGTGCCCACCATGGGCCGTGAGCACTTGAAGATGGGACCCTTCCCACCCACTGGCCCACCTGGAACATAGGCCAGCACTGATAAACATCTGATGACTGAATGAAGGACGAGGAGGCTGGACAAAAATACAGAGCAAATGCAGCTGACCTCTTGCCCAGGCCAAGGCAGAGTGCCTGCGTCCAGCCTCACTGACAAATACGTATTCAAAGTCCTGTGTGCCTTTCACTGTCCCAAGATGGGGATCCCAAGTTGGTAAAGGCAGGATGGCCACACTCAGGAAGCCTGCACTCCAGCCGTGAGACAGACAACGGTCATGTAACTACACATACTACCTTCTCAGGAGGGAAAAATGGGAGTGTGGAGTGCTAGGTGGGAGGCTCCATCACTCAGGGGTCAGGGGCCATTCCGAGGGGCGTACGACAGGTGGGGAGGGCACTCAGGGCGTGGGGAGAACTGCAGAGGCCCTGGGGGAGCCAACAGGGTGGAGGGACAGGGGCCGGGGGGCCAGCGTAGCGCGAGTGGAGTGAGCCAGGGGCAGGCCTGGAACTGAGCCTGGAGGGAGGTGGGCGCTGGGTCAGGCAGGGTCTCGCAGGCGGGACAGACTCTGACGTTGGCTCTGAGGAGACTGGAAGCAGGCGGGGCAGGCCTCAGCCACTGAGGGGACAATAGGCTGGGGGTGCCCGTGGTGAGCCAGGGAGACGGGGACACACCGGGTGGAAGGCTAGTCCTGGGGGAAGAGCTCACATTTGCCCAGTTCTGAAAATATTTCCTGACAAGGCTTCAGACACAAAAATATCTTTCTATCTTTTAGCAAATCTAAAAGATTCTCTCTCAGTTTCTCAGACCCTCAACTGGATGTCCAAACAAGGTTGTGGAAAAGACATTCCTCAGCAGCCCCCAGGCTGCACTGCTCTCTGTCACCTCCTCTGTGCTCGTGTTTGGGGCTGATCACCTTAGTAAAGGCGTCTCCTTGACCCAGGCCAAGCGGGACTCAGATGTGGCTGGAAGGAGGGAACCAGGAACCAGGAGCCACAAAGGTGACTGAGATTCTCTGGTAACTTCTGAGGGCAGCCTGAGCAGAACACTGCACTGAGGCTCATCCCACTTTGCTTCTTGAGTCTTTCTAGCCCTGAAAGCATTCCCAATGCCCCTCAGGAAGAAGCAGAGAGGACACAGTGGGCCTGGGTGCCCAGCGATGGAACAATAGTTTTGACACAGGGGCTGAGATTTCACACACCCCGGGGAATACCCTGAGGGATTTAGCCACCAAAAAAATAAGGGTCTAGCCAACCAGCCAAATTCTCAGCTTTCCAAGTAGTCTGTGACTTAGGAAGGGTGTTTGTTTTCCTGTGAGCATTTTGGACTAACATAAAAAGTGATAAGTATCTAACTGAACTTCATCTTTTCCTGAAACAGGAAGAAAGCAGAGGACAGAAAGCAAATATTTATTGAATGCCTATTTTGAGCCTGCTTCTCTAAATGCCTTTGCTCACTGAATCCTATTATCAACTCCATTGTATGGTTAAAAAAAGAGACTCAAAGACCAAGTGCATATCCACTTAATAAGAAAAAGTTGTCATGATTTGTATCCTTGTTTACCGACTCTAGAGCCCAAACTGTCTATACTTGATTTTTACCTAAGCTCGTCCCCTGGATCAGAAGAACATAGTTTGGGATTAATGCTGGGATAATTCACACAGGAGAGAAGTTCCACACTTTTGGGAGACAATGGTTAAACATTTAGCAGCATTATAAGATCACTTGGAAGAGTGTTGTGGGGACCCCAACAGCAGAAAAGTAGGGCTAGGCCGGGACAGAATAGTGGTGTTTTACATGGGTCTTTGCCAACTCAGAGCATCCCTTGGGCCCTGGGGGGGAGGACTGGGGAAAGAAGAGTGTGAGGTGAAAGGGGAAGGGAGCTGTCCCTGTGTCAGTGGTCCCACAGCCTCATGTGGCAAGCACGATGGGGTTCAGTCCGACACGGTGAGCCTCAGGCTCCCAATGCTAGCCAGGTGCAAATGTGACTCAGATCAGCCAGGTGCTGCCTGATACAATCTCATGGCCTCTCAGGATTCCTGAGCATTACGGAGTCAATTCACTAAAGGGCAGCCTCCCAGGTCCCTGACATCCAGCACAGCCCCCTGGCAGGGTGATGAAGACGTTCTCGTTAACTGGAATGTACGCAGTCAGGGCTCAAAGAGTATTTGTTGGATTTTGTAGTTGAGTGAAAACCAGGTAACGTGGAGTAAGCTGCGACAGAAAGACTGTGACTCAAAGTCCCGGCTCATCTGCCAAGCCTGAAGCGTAGCTCTGTACTTGCATCCCTTCACCCTGACACCCACCTGTAGGACCTGTGTCCTGACCCTGAAGATTAGGTGGCCCGGCAAGGTTAAATATTTCCCCAAGGTCAGCTGTGGGGTCCCTAACTGCAAAGTCCCTGCACAAGGGACTTTGTCCCTAGCAAACCCATTCCCTCTCTGTGCAGGTGAGGGGTGGCAGGCATCAAGGCCCCACATGAGAGCTGGCGAAAGTGCAGCCGGCCGAGTTTTAGGGAGTTTTAGGGAGCTCAGGGTGCTTCTTTCCTTTAGTCTTTGCATTGGCATGTGCCCGGCTTTTTGGAGTGGGATGATCAAGAAGTTATAAAATACGCTTTTTATAGCAGCCTCACTAAAAGTAATTATTCATTCTCTTAATTCTCTTAAACGAAGCAAGGACTTTGGTCTTAGGATGGCTCTAATTCATGTAATTTTAACAGGACTATTCAAAAGCCAATGCTGAAGGTAAAAAAATCGTGCTTTGATCCACCTGCTTCCTGCCTTTTTAAACCCAATCTATCCCATCACCATGAGGCTTTTGAAAGGTAAATGAGCATCATCCATGGATTTTAGAGACCCCTCCATCCTTGCTGACTCCAGAGTGGAACATAGGCAAACAACAAAGCACTCCATGCAGGCAAAATCAAGCCGGTCTGAAGGAGTGACGCCAAGCCCAGAGTCCTTTGAGGTGTGACAGGAACGGGGGTTGTCAGATGGCGCCAGCATCCCAGGCATGGGAACAGAGGAGCCAGTCAGATGCGCATGGGAGGGAAATGTCAGGCAAGAGGAAACAGGAATGGAGCAGGAGAGAGTCATGACTTGTCACCCATGTCCTACAGCGGCCTTGTTTGAAGACGTTTAGAGGTAAGAGCTGTAGGTAGAACAGGGGCTCAGTAGGGGTGTCTGCCCTAATCCAGATAGACAGGCAAAAGTGGGTACTCCCAGGAAGGTTATGCGAACATGGCAGGGAAGGAATGTCATAGCACCATTTTCGGTGGGAATCATGCATAGGGGTCTCGAACTCTCCACATTAATCCACAGGATTCAAGAAAAAAAGTCCTTGAAAAACACCCTGAGATATGCACTTCCTACCTGGCTTTCTATGGGAACAGACACATTATGTGGCCAGAGACCCCCCAGACCCTCTTGTGCCAGGTGCCTTTGCCCCTCAATTACAACTCAAATGCCATCTCTTTAGAAGCCCTCACGACCACAGACCCGCTCATGCTCCAGATACAGTCGTTGTACCCCTAACCCAATTCCACATACAAACAATGCCAACCACAGAACGAGCCTAGGAAAGCCTGAGTTCTAATTGTCCCCATGAGGACTACTTTATTGCTTCTTCTGAAATGCCAAACATGAAGGGCCATCATTGACTATTTGGGAGCCTTTCCCAAATGCCTGCTCCAGCTCCCCGGTGACCAGGGTTGTTCTCTGAGGCTGACTCTGGGACACTCATCTCTTGACTTGCTCCTGCCTGCCTCTCCCACCACACTGGAGGCTCCGGAGGGCAGCAGCTCTGTCTGTGGCCCCTGGGTGTAGCACGGTGCCCAGGCCTCTGCCATGGTCAGCGCAAAGGGAGCTCTCCCACCTCAAAGAGCCTCCTCTGACACAATTCTGTGAGGACAGCTGTGTCTGTTCCTGGAGCCGGTTGAGCTCAGAGAAGCCTGCAGCCATCACAGAGGCTATCTCCTTAGCAGGAGCCCAGCCAGACCGTGAGAGGTCGAGGGGGTCCCTGCTCTTGGTCATAAGTGACAGCACAGAGTGTCACAGGCGCCCAGCATGTTCTTCTCTCAGGAGAGGTTCTCCAGAGTCCACTGGCAGAGGAGTGAGCAAAGTGGGGGCTCTGTGTGACACTGCACTCTGGGCAGCCTGTCACTCCAGGCCGCAGACCGAAGGAGAGACAGAGAGGAGGAAGGGGTGGGGGAGAGATAAGAGGGGACAAGTCTGGTTGCAGCTGCCTGGGGAGCCGCACCAGTCGGGTGACAACTGGAATTAGCATCAGAACACCTTGATGAAAGGAAGGAAGAGAGAGTTGAATCCGTGAATGAAAAATAGATTATTCACTGTCAGTCTGAACAATGGAACAAGACATAAATAGCAGCCATGCGCAGAACATGCCAACTTTGCTCAGAAATGGTGTGCACGGTACTCCAGCGGCGCTCCAGAGAGCTCAGCAGCATGGCCAAGTTTGGTGCTGGCAGATGCGGGGAGAGAGAGAATAACAACGGCCTCTCCAAAGTGGGGAGGACATGGGTTCTAAGTCAGAGATTTAGAGTCCTGGCTCTGTTACTTACAACCGCACATGCATGCGTGAGGCAGGGGTGAGGGGGAGAGCAGGACAGACAGAAGACAGAAGATGGAAGGCGGAAGGAGAGGCCCAAGCCACCAGCCGCAGGTAAGTGACTGAGCCTCTTGGAGCTCGGGCTCCAACATCCGGAAGGCAGTCGAGATCAAGCTTGCTGGTGTCGGTAAAGCTATCAAGGTCAACTGTGGTTACTATCACTGGGTAAGGGCTCCAGGGGCCCGACCTCACCCAGCAGCGGGAGGAGGG
Organism: Nasua narica; assembly: GCA_028533885.1. NCBI lineage: Eukaryota > Metazoa > Chordata > Mammalia > Carnivora > Procyonidae > Nasua > Nasua narica. The sequence goes on along the minus strand of CM052811.1, from coordinate 77,988,861 downwards.
TGTGTGAATGGAATCAAGGAAGGGGGGACACCCACAGACAAGAATGGAGCCCGTCAGTTGTGGTTGGCAACCGACCATCGAGGTGTACAGGGCCATCCCCTCTGTTCTCTCCGCACTTGACAGTCGCAGAGGCCTGGGATGGTCAGAAACCACGCCCCTCCCATCTCACTGGGCTCTACTGGGACAGTTCTGCCGCCAAACGCTATTTAAGTCTGTCAGTACCCCAGTCCCTCTCTGTAAGACTGACCTTGCCCTGCACACAGGTGTCCGTGCCCTCTGACCACAGGTCTGCGGCATGCTGGCTTCTGGGCCCTACTGCCACTTCCCCGTGAGTGGAAGGGGTCCCTGCAGCAGCCTCCCTGATGGGCCCCCTCTCCCAGGGCCTTCTGGTCCTGGAGAGACTTCACTGCTCTGCACCCAAGTCGCTGCGGAGACACCAGGACTCAGGTGATGGAGGGTCCTGCACCTGTCACCCAGCGAGTGCCCTGGCAGCTCTCGGGGGGGAGCCATGTGTCAGGCTGTGTGCCGTCTCCTTCCATTCAACAAAAACTCAGCAAGTAGGAATAACGGCTCTCCCCACTTACTGAGGCCCAAAGGCGAGGAGCTTGCACACTTGGGCAGGAGCCAGGATTCCAACGGGAAGGAGGGTGAGAATGACGGAGGGTGGGCGGCAACGTTCACAGGGCCCCCCTTACCTTGGTGAAGGTCAGACAGTCCTTGTCCTGGTCTCTGTCCTTCATCTCGAAATCATAAAGTGCTTTGCCCTGGGGCGGGGTCTGTGGCAAGGGCCGGACACACTGGATGTAGCTGGCGGGCAGGAAGCCGTGAGCCCCGTGCAGCTCCCCATGGTACCAGTGCTCGTCCACCCTGCGCCGCAGGATGATGAGGTCGCCCTTGCTGAACTTGAGGTCGCCGGGTTCTTTCCCCTCGTAACTGTAGAGCGCCTTCCCATAGGGAAGCTGGGAGAGAGTCTGAAAGCAAAGCATAGCATCTGGTTACTCAACGTGGCCTTCCTCCTGCCCTGTTAGATCTGTCTGGGCTGGGGGGCTCCTGTGCCGTGTGGGCACGTAAGAATGTTCCAGGGCAGTTAAGTACTTCAAAAGAACAGACATCTGATATGGGGAACTCAAGCCCATGGCCCTACTGAGACAAAATGGTCCCCATAATGGTAGTTCCCCCTCAAATAGTACAATGTGAGAGGAGGGCCAAGCAGGGTCCTGGACTGTCCACAGGAACCAACTCACTCTGCTGAAAAGGACTCTGGAACAGAAGTTAAATTACCATCCTTTACAGGTGAGGGAACTGAGGCACAGAGAAAGAGAAGGTAACTGGTCCAAAGCCCAGCCCTCCAGTAAGGATAGCGGAACCCCTACCCAGGTGGGCTGGCTCTGAAATTCTCATCCACTACTCTGTGCTAAATTGTCCTCCACCGTGTGCTATTTTCAGCTGCCAAACTTTTAACAATTTTTATTGTCCAAAAACCTTTTTCCTTTTATCTCTGAATACAGAGCAACTCAGAATAGCAGCAACTCAGAATACACGTCAGGGAGTTCTCAGGTCAAGGGGACAGATTCACATATCCTGTGGGGTCTTCCCTCCCACAGCCTCACAACCAAGGGCATATACCCATGACATCCAGCCCAGCCTGGCCACGGAAGGTGGAGGCCACCCCCGGGACATGGGTCCCCAATGCACTAGGAGTTCTAACAAGTGGTTCCTGGCTATGGCAACCACCCCTCCATACACCCACCAAGGACAAATAGCTTTTTGATGCATATGGCAGTTTAGTCCAGAAGTACAATTTCAAGATGATAAAATAGAATCCTCTCAATGTCATGAGACGTTCTTGCCATCCTGTCAAAGATCAGCCAAACTTTCTAAAAGTGATCTGCCATCTTTGGTCTCAAATGGTGAGTGACTTGTTCTGAAACCAAAACGGAGTTCGTGGCAATCTTCTGCTCTTCCGGAATAAGGAGTCTGTTGAACCACCTGGAGACTTGATGTCACCGTCCCCATTCCAGCTCCTCAACTTAACTGGACCTGTCTCATAAAGACCGGTGGCCGCCTGGATTTCTATTCCTCTTCCGTGTGGGGGGCCAATACTCCTCAACCAAGGGAGCTCTGCCAGAGGCCAAGTCTCTGCCAGAGGAAAACCAAAGGAAAACCCACCACTGCCCCTGTGGCAATACCCAGCAATTTCCCTGACAGAAGCTGCATTTTCTCACCAGAGCTGTCTATGCCAAGGCTTTCTTCAGTATTCGAATCAATCAATAGAACCACAAAGCCTGCAGCAGTAGTACATCGAAAAGCTCTTTGTAGGGGACTTAATAGCACGTTGGCGACTCAATCACTCCGCGTTTCTGTTTCGGCAATGTCAAATGACAGCGGTTAGGAGAGAACCTGCTGGCAAATTGACAAACAGCTCCCACCAACCAATTAAGTAGTAACGCCAGAGGAGTCTTCGCTGCAGCGCTCAATGAGGAAAAAAAAAATCAGTTTGCTTCCCATAATACCCATCCCGGCTAGCTTTGTACCAGGAGCACAATAGCCTATAACAGGCCCTAGGTTCAGAGGCCTGAGGCACAGGGCTGATTTGCAGCACAAGGACTGTGATCAGAAAAGAATGGAGGGGGCTGTTGGCCGTGAATCACAGGAAGAACCATGGACACACAAAGGCCAGTCAGCCCCTGGCCCAGGGGTTCTCAGGCAGGGACAGTCCCCTAGGGACATTTTTGCTTGTCACAGCTGGGAGGTGGGGTGCCATTGGCGTCTGAAGGATAGAAGCCAGGTTTGCTGCTAATTATCCTGCAATGCATGGGCAGCCCCCACAGCAAAGGATGGCCCCACCCAGAACATTAATAGTGCCCAGGTTGAGAAACCCTGCCCCAGTCTGTGAGGTTAAACTTACAAAAAGACAGGGTAGCTTTCTTGTTCTATTTGAACTTAGTCTATCAAAACTTTAGAAGTTAAATGTAACACTGACTTCCATGACGGCAGTCTTTTCACTACTGAGCACATGGAGAAGGTGAGACGCCCATCGAGATAAGAGGCGTTAGAGGGACAGTAAGGAGAGAACCTGCCATCCAACTCAAAAATGGGCCTCAGCCCCATGCACAGAAGGTACCTTGGCTTTGCCACAGGTCCCATTTCCTTTCACCCAAAGACCAAGCGGGCAGCACTCAAAAGCAACGTTTGGAGACCCATAGACACCTGAGGGTGCTGGTAGATTTGCTGCTCCTCATAACAAAGGAGAGCAAGAAAGGCCAGATTGGTACTTATGCTCCCCTTCTCCCCGAGTAGCAAGTGGCGGAGTCACTGGCATTCCTGCTCTCGCCTGCCCGCCCCAGCTCTACCAGCTCAGCTGACACAGAGGCCACTCGCCAGCACCCCTCCTGTGTACGTTGTGCAATCCTGGCCCCCATCTGCCCGGGACGCAGCAAAGGGCCTGGGTGTAGTGACAAGGAACTGAGGCCCTTCCCATGTGGGTGGCCAGCTCCAGGGCTGGTGCTCTGGAGTAGTGCGTCCTCCCAGTTCCCGGGAGGCATGTACTGCTGATGTTCAGGGGACCGGGCCTTTCTCGGACTCTCCAAAATGGGCCTGCCCCCACCCATGTGGGCACCGTGGCCCCAGACCTGGTCAGCCCAACCCCTTCCATGGCCCCGACTCTATCTGCCTCTCTCTGTGCTTCCAACTTCCCTTCCAAGTGGTAGACTTAGTTGCAATCTCATCGCTTGCTCAACTTCTTGATCTGGATGTCCCACGACGGTCCTGAGAGCCTCCAGCCCCTGCATTCCTCACCCTGGCCAGGGAACACCTGCCCACCGCCAAGCACATGCCCACGGAGACCTGTGTGCCCACCCTCTCCCCCCACCTCAGCGCTCGCCCTCAAGTCCTCTGGCCCCCACAGGCACGCAGGCGCTCAGGGAAGCGGCAGGCCTGCTTCCACCCCCACGGCCGGGCCCTTCCTCTCTCCCACCTACACCGCTACGAACCTCCACCAGGGAGCCCTCGGGCCCCGTCAGCCCACTGTGAGGCTGGATGCCCAAACACAGAGCCGATCCTAACCCCCTGGGGCTCAGGAGCTCTCGGTGGCTACCGACTACCCTCGGGGAGGGGCACCAAGCTCCTCAGCATGGCATCCAGGACGCCCCCTCATGGCCTCAGCTCGGCTTCCAGCCCTCACTGCCGACGCTCTTCCCCAGCGCCCGTGCCAGCCACGGAGGCAGCACCCTCTCTCACAAAGAGCACGTGCTTCTGGAACCCCTGGGGCTTGCCCACCACCTTGGCCCCTCTCTCTTCCTCCCAAACCCGGCAGCAGCAGGCTGTGTTCTCCTATGTCCTGGGAGCCTCTAACCATCACACCCCTACCGCACTAGCCCCTCTCGACCCAAGCCCCGGGCCAGGAGTGTCCGGCACATGGCAGCCGTGCTGGGCATGTTTGTTCACTCAGCTGGGCTCCGTCTGCTCCTGAGACAGAGCCTGGGTGGGGCTGGAGGCAAAGTCACAAATGATAGATTGGATGTGACACCCCTTGTCACCCAGCATGCCTCACGGAGATCCGGGACAAGGGGGCTGATCCTACTCCACACGGAGAAGCCAAAAGAGCAGTTGTGCTCCTGGGCAGACCAGGGAAAGAGAGGGGCCAGGGCATCTGATGCAGCAGAAGCCGGTCAGGAGCAGCCTGCACACACGGTGGCCTGGCGGGGATCAACCGACTCGTGACCCTGAGGTCAGATCACAGGGCTCAGAGCACACAGCACAGCCTTGCTGGTCCAGCCAGGGTCTGGCCAGGCAGCCATGCTCTGGTCTGTGCCTGTGGGTGTGCAAGGACAGGGTGAGCGGGGAAGGAGAGAGCCACGGAGAAGGGAAGGGGAAGAGAGAGGGACCCCAGCCCGCCTGAGCATTCCGTCCCCAGACTGCCAAGATCAGCACTTGAAGGAGAAAAACTGAGATGCAGGCTGTAGCTCTGAGCGCAATAATAAAAGTCAGGGACAATGCCAAGAAGGGGCTTATTCGGGGGCGGGGGGCGGGTGTGTAGAGTAGCAGCGGGAACCTGGTTCTCGCTGTTAAGAAATGCTCTGAAATGGGGACTCTCAGACCTCCAAGGTGCCTGTCCCCCTCCAAGCCCTTTATAAGATTAACTAATTAGTCCATAACAGGGCCTGGAGGCAGCCCCTGCAAGGACCCTCCCAGCCCCAGGAAACTGAGCGGGTTTCTGTGCCGCCATTACCTCTCTGCCTGCAGACTGCCTCTCAGAACCCCTCAACTGTGCATGCTCCCCTCTGGAGGAATCCTATTCAAACACCGCCACTGAGCCGGCATCCTATGGGCTCAAGACATTAAGGAAAAGAAATAAAAGGAAAAGGGAAACATATCTGGGATGCCTGCAGGATAATTAACACCAGCCACCCCTGCAAGGCATTAATAATAATTAAAACTTATAATGTCAATTTCACGGCTCATTACTCAGATGTAGCACACAAATCTTGCTGTGGGCTTAATGTCCTACCCCGTGGAGACATGGGTGCTAACGCACACACAGCGGCAGCATCTCCATCTTTTATGGGGATCACCGCGGCAGCGGGCTTTGACAAATGTGCCTCCATTACACCATGCTGCTGACAAGGCTCTAAGTCATATGGGCTTCCCTGGGACTGGGGTGTGGGGGGGAGGGTGGTGGGGGCAGGGCCAGGTCTCACTCCCCCCTGGCAAGCTTGGTGAACAGTGATGACAAAGAACTCACCCCTGTTTTAGGCTCTAAGGACTCAACCTGTCTCCCTTACTCAGAGTTTCCCAGGCAACACTTAGGGTGAGCATAGCTTCTAACTGCATGTTACCAATGGAGGGCCCCCCTCGTCTACCCGCTTCATAAGAAAAGATAATGTGCCTATTGTTTGTTCAGTGTTGCATCCCTGACACCTGGCCTGACATAGATCACATGCTCAAAATATCTATTGAATGAATAAACATAGAGACCAGTCAAATTAATCTCCCAGGATTGGGCTTGGGCTAAGAGCTTCCCCTGCACGTTGTTTTTTTCCCAGGATGTGAGGTTCAGGGTCCATGCAGCCCAAAGTCCTATTGCTAAGAGTGGCTGCAGCTGGATAAGTGGGGCCAATCCCAGGGATTACTCGAGGAGGAGGATGACAACCAGAGGAACCAGGCTGAGCAAACACACACAGTTGGACACCGACGTGGGTCTGCCTCCCACAGGCATGGCAGAGCTGATGGTCACAGGGAGAAACACACTCTGGCATGTTCCAGGGATGGTGAGCAGGTCTCAGAAGGGAGGCAGCCTAGCCACAATTATGCCAAGCCTGCAGGGCCTATGCAGGTGGCAGAGATAGCTAATTGTCCCCCAATATCTACTTGCTCCTGCTTCTTGCCAGTGAGAATGTTCCAGGTTTCAACTGGGGGTCAAGGTCACCCAGCTAAATACTTCCTTTCCCAGCCTCGCTTGCCATGGCCACGTAACTGTTGTAACTCTAGTCATCTAGTGCACGTGAAAGCAGCTCGTGCAATTCTGGACCCTGATTCATAATGACATTGGTAAGGAAATCCTACGGCCTGAATGGCAGAGGTGGGGGAGCTGAGTCAGCTTCTGCCCCTCCAAGATCCCCCTCTAAGCAAAGGAGGGAGGACCCTGCTCCTTGGCTGACCATGTAGAACAGATCCCAGGACCATGATGTGGGGAAAAGACACTTCACCCTACTCCAGCCGCCATACTTGGGGATCTTCTCACCAGAGCGTGGCCTGTATCCTGAGGAACTCAGGCTCTGGGGTGTGATTTACCATCTCTCCAGCCCTTAAGCGGTTTTCAAGGCATGGCGTTGACCCCACACCACTGCGCAGGTTACCATTCATGTATTCCATTAGGACAGTACGGTAAGGATGAACCCTCTCAGGTTTAGAATTACTTGAAAAGCCATGATTTCACACGTCAAATGAAGTAGTGAAAGAGAATGTCCCCTTCCTCTAGTTTACATGTCAAACCTGTGATAGAGATGTCACTATATCACACATCAACCAGGACGTTCCCAGGTTTTAGTTCTACGGCTCTTCAAGTGCCTTCTTCCATTATACTCATTAAAAGCTTTGCATTGGTGATGGATTTTTGTTCCTTTCACTCTTCTGTTCTGATGATTTTATTTTCTTTCCGGGATTTGCATACATGTGCTTCCAAGAATTTATGGAACAGCACAACATGCCAGACCCTGCAGTAGGCTAAGGGGAGTAAGACACCTCCCTTTATTCAGAGGGTCACCAACCAGGGCAACAAAAGAGAAAGGCACATTTTGTCCCCAACACAGGTGGGGTGAGGACAACACTAAGCTGCTACCGTGTGGTGCAGGCGTAAGCTGTCTACACCAAGAGTGTCTGTGTTGAGCACAAGTTTCATGTTTCAGCAAGATCTGTGAGGATTAATAACAAATTGTATCTTTTTCTTTCTTTTTCTTTTCCCGGATCTTGTCAAAGGCCCTCTTCTCAAGTTTGCCTGCTGTTCTATGCACTTTGGCAGGCAATTCGCTGATGTTAGTGGTAATTTGCTGGAAGGTTGGAAGGCTTAACTTCTCCGTCTGAGCTGTTAGGAGAAGTGAGATTTAAGGAAATCCATGTTCTGCCTTAGAGACATCTGGTGACTTCGGGCTGGATGGAGTCATTTGTATGTAGAAGGTGTGAAGCCCCTTGGGTTCTCCAGATGAATGCTGCTATATAAAGCAATGCCACGCTTATGCCACAGAAGGAATGTGGCTCTTTGAACTTCTTCTCAAATTAGCTGATACAACTCTGTAATAAAATCGTCATGGCATAAGAAATAAAACTTATTCAAAGCAACACCCTCCTCTTCAAAGAGTTTATGCTTTAAAAAACTCCGGTCACCCTTCTGAAGGTGTGAAGCCACTTTCTAAGCCACTTGCCTATGTGACCCTGGAAAGAGGAGAGACACCAGGATCCAAAGAAGTCAGGCAGAGAGAAGGTGAGACCCAAAATTAAGGTCTTCTGGAAGCCGAGTCTCAGAAAAAGTTGCTCCTAACAAGGATACAGCTCAGTTAGGAGAGTTAGGAGGGTTTTTTTTTTTTTTTTTTTCTATTTGGGGAGATTTCTTACAAACACTAATGGAAATATTGAGAGTGATGATAATTCTAGAGAAAATACATATGCCCACACACGCACACACGTGTACACACACACACACACACACACGGACGTGTTCACAGGCCAGGCCTTGGTTCAGAATTCACACTGATGAGGGTCGCAGACCGTCAGTTTGCTCCCATGCGATAGAGAGCCCTCGTGTGGGACAATCAGATCTCTAGCCCCCTCCTCCCTGTCCTCAGGGAACACGCAGGGTCGTTCCCACCAGGGCCAGAAGCTCACTTTTGACTACCCACATGAAGAGGAATAAAAGGGACCCTCACGGTCACCAAAACGAAGTCAGCCTCTGCTGACCCCCAGCACAAGACCGCGGCCGAGGCCAGCAGGACTCAATCAAGGGGCATCAGCGCAGGCTGGGGGAGGGGAGCATGCGTGCTCCATTGTGTCCTCTCTCCCTCGGAGACCTGTGCTGTCTTCAACGTCGGCGCACCTTCTCACTGTGCACAACTGCATTTCTGGGTACTGGCTCTGTCAGACTCGGCTGGTTTTATAGTTTCCACAGGAGCACAACAGTGGGTTCCATTCTGGTCAAACAACGGCTACACAAAGTTCTGTTTTGCCAGCAATCTCTCTATTTCTGGTTTGCAAAGACAAAGACGCCCTGGGAGAAGCTTCTCAGAAACGCTTGCATTGTCCAACTCCTGCTTGTCTGTAGGCCGTGGCAGGGGTGAGGGAGCACTACACTTCACCCTGTGTTTCAGCCCTCCTAACTGTGCCCCTCGGTGGGCCTTGGACACACGGTGACGGAGCCATCACCACACGGGGCACTCTCCTTCCAAGAAGGGAAAGGAGCAGCTCAACAGCCAAGGTCGGGAATGAAAACCAGAAAGTTCTATGAAAGGGAGAGCAAAGGGAGCTAAAGGTCGAGGCCCCTGACCAGAATTCTGTAAGTGCCCTGCTCCAGGGCTGTGTGTGTCAGCAGGCAGAGCACACAGCCTCACGAGGAGACTCCAAGGGGACGCAAAGGAGGCTGACCACCAATAAAGGGTGTGGCCTTCCTTCCCCGGAATCAAGACAGATATGCCCAGAGTCCCTCTGAGCGGAGACAATAGCCTGCCCTCCCTCTTGTCTGGGAGAGGTGGAATCTGACTGTGCAAAAGGCCGGTGGCCAGCTGAACGGCAGAGTGAGGCCCCACGTGGGAGGGGCCGGGCTTTACCACACCCCCTTGGTCTCCGAACCGCTCCAGCCTGGCACCCAGCAAGACCCTCCCAGCAACAGTGTGCGCCCCACTCCCCTACCTCCAAACCTGCAGTGCCAGTCTGCTCTCCTTCATTTACCTAACATTTCTACTCAGGGGCTTGCAAAGGTTCAAAAGGCAACAGAACGAGGTTAGCAATCCCTGTAAGACACCCCATTGTACACGTGCATCCCTGTGTCCTGTCTAACACCATCTAGCTCTCTGGGGACCTCCTCCCCCGCCTGCTCTCCGCCCCTGCTGCCTGCCAGCCCGGCTCTCCCTTGCCGTCTGCCTCCGTGACCTCAGCATGCTCCGGAGATCCTGCCACTCTGGGAGCTGTGAAGGCCCCTTTGTGCTTCATGGCATGACCTACCCAAAGTGTGAAGGATGCCCTACGAGGTCTGGCTCATAAAATCAAAAGTAATTCTCTTCTGACAACTATGAAAACGTGAGATCATCAGAACTGCCTGAAGAAGTTTTAACCCTAGGCTTGGCAGTCGTTTAACTAGGGCGTTAGTAAGGATTGTCCAGAGAGCGACACACCTAGGTCCTACCCTGTGCAGAAAGAGGCGTGTTTGACTAGCACGCATGCATGCGTGCACACACTCAAACCATTCCTCAAACATAATCCGCCCACCACATACACAGATCTATTGTCCTGAAGTCAGAGAGGAGAAAGAGAAGGTGAACATCAAATATTAGCCTGGATCAGGAGCTGGCAAACCATGGCCCTGCCTGCTGTCTCCGTAAATCAAGCTTTACGCCCCTCCATTTACAACAGCCGAGCTGAGTACTTGCAACAGTCCATATGGACCACAAAGCCAAAAGCATTTGCTCTCTGGCCCTTCACCTAGAAAAGTCTGCTGATTCCTGGAATGGAACATCAGAGCCAGCAATGGCCCAAGGTCAGAGGCTTGCACAGTTCCCACTCATTCCCGGGTAAGGGGCGGGGGCGGCTGCAGGGCCCCTCCATGTAGGTGGAGTGCGTGCTACCTTTGAGAGCAGCACTGCCACTTCCACTGTCAAAGCAGCAGGCGGGGAACTGGAGCCGGCCCTGGAGCCGTGGAGGCCTTGCAGTGGGCCTCTTGACAAATCACCTCCACACGGAGGGCCTCCGATTTCCCATATGCCGGAGATAGTCAAGTCTGTCCTTACAAATTTTCTAGTAATGTCAAGAGAATAAAATCGATGGCACGTAACGAGCTTTCTGTCTCTTAATGAAGAAGGTGCTATAAAAATGATCACTGCAGACTGTCTGCTGAGGCAAACAAATGTTCCAGGACCCTGGACGCCGGTGCGACAGAAGGCACCAGTAATGACCCCAAAGTGTAGACTGGAAGTAACATTAGACAGATGAGGCAACCACAACGCCCTACCTAGCACCTGTGCACATGGGCTCCATTAGGAGTCGGGTGAAAGAAAGATCAACAAAGGTCTAGCATGTTGTCCTCGGCTGTGACATCCTCTCCTTCCCCTCTCCCGGGTCTCTGGGCACTGCTTCCCCTCTCCCGGGTCTCTGGGCACTGCTTCCCCTCTCCCGGGTCTCTGGGCACTGCTTCCCCTCTCCCATGTCTCTGGGGCACTGCTTCCCCTCTCCCGGGTCTCTGGGCACTGCTTCCCCTCTCCCGGGTCTCTGGGCACTGCTTCCCCTCTCCCATGTCTCTGGGCACTGCTTCCCCTCTCCTGGGTCTCTGGGCACTGCTTCCCCTCTCCCATGTCTCTGGGGCACTGCTTCCCCTCTCCCGGGTCTCTAGGGCACTGCTTCCCCTCTCCCGGGAGAAAGTGTTCCCCACTTTCTGGAAAGACCACAATACTGTGAACAGACGATGAGATGTTCCTACACATGTTCTAGACAATGGTTACCCAGAGGAGCACAGAGCTGACTACTACAGCCTGCCCTGGGATGGGGACTGTGGGGACTGGTCCTGTGATCCCTCCCGAGGGAAGGGCTCACTGCCTACAACCCCAGCCTCTCCACCACAGTTTATCTCCCCCCCAAACTTTTAAGGTAGTGGTTTAATACATATATTTCATTTTTTTCATTTGTGATATTGTAATTAAGTCCATTGTAGAGAACACAGATAGCTACATATAGCAAGGGAGGCTGGGAAAATGTAGCCATTTGGCCATCATTTCTGTTAGGATGGTAGAAATGGAAGTTAAATTTTAGATTGATATTTAGCAGTCTCTGTTACACTCTTAATGCTTTAAAAATCAAGCAAGTAACATGTACATTGGGAAACTTTATTTACAGAAACATGTTCAATGAAATAAACATCTTTTCTTCTTCCTTCAAAAAAAAAAAAAAGTGTTGGGGCCTGAATCCAGGGATGTCCAAGCCAGTCCTATGTCTGACATCATAGCCAAGGTTCCTAAGGGAAGCACACTCACCAGAGTCTTCTTTATGGGGTCAAAAAGGCCTCACGCTGTAATACCAGGATCCCCAAACACCTCAGAAGGTCAGGAGGTCAGGAAGGAAAGCGAAGGCTTCCCATCCTTTAACATCTGTTGTTTTTCAAAAAGGAAAATAGGGGCAGATGGTTCCTTCCAGACCCTACTTCAACTGAAATGAACTAGCAAATGACCTTTAAATTTTTTTTACACATTATTGCTTTTGTTGTTGTTTTCCCAAATATGTTTATTTTATTTTTTCAGTGTTATAAGATTAATTGTTCACACACCACATCCAGTGCACATTATTGTTTTAATGCTACCCTCCACCTCAAAAAAGAAAAAGTAATACAAGAAGGTAAGGGGAAAAAGATAATTGTAAATATCCATGCAAAAAAGTAAGTTTCCCTACGAATCCAGCTTTATTTAAGAGCAAAGAAGGGAGCCCTGGGTTAGAATCCTGGATGCTTAAGGGGTCGGGGTGCCTGTGTGGCAGTGTGTCTAAGAGCTTGACTTCACTGCATGCTCACCACCCTGGGCCTCAGTGTCCTCATCTGCAAAATGGACATCATAAAGTCCTTCTCTCCCAGGGACCCTGCGAGCACAAGTGAGGTAACACCTGTCAGTGACTTGTACCGGTGCCCAGAGCCTGGTGAGTACCATGGTACATCCCAATGATAATACGGTCAGAATGCGGCATATCACCTGTTTGTGCAGACGTCCACATTGCGCAACACAGAGAGAGACGCGTTCTGTAAAACAAGGACCTTAGCAAAATAAACTTGATCATGACACTGTATTAGTCGGTTATAAGAAGAAAAGCTGCCCCATTGACAGAAAGACAGGGGCCACACTCCCTGAGACCCCACGCATCGCTTTGGTGGGGTTTCAGGGCAGCACCTCAAGAACCGTTCCTGCTTTCCTTCTCATTGTCCCTCATCCCCACATGAGGAGCATTTGCCGTATGGAACATGGCACGCCACAGACCAGGCGGGCATGGCCCCTGGCCACAGGGGAGTCACAGGGCAGGTGGGGGGCAGGGCCAGGAGGGAGACAAACTGCACCGAGCTCCCCAAGGGCTCTGAGCTTGGGGTCCCGGGCAGGGTGGGCCTGGTCTTCCCACAAACAGAAGGGGGTCACAGGACTACTGAAGGTCCTCTCACCTACAGACAGGCCCTAAGGTCCTTAGAAATCTTTTTGTCATGCTGGGTCAATCTCGGGAAAAACATCCTATTAGCCCCTTTCCTAGATCTTCTGTTTTCTATAAACTGCTTTAGGCTCTTGATAGAAAAGCATGAAAACTTGAAGCCCTGAATTAACATCTTGAATGTTAATTTTGAACATTTGAACAAAAATAGGTTTTGTTATTAAGTTTAAAAAAATCAAGCATGAATCAAAGGACAGCTAGTAGTTTGGGCTTAATTCACGCATATCTTGAATTTGCCTGCTTTCCACGGATCCTGCAATTTGCCATCTACGTAGGACAGAAGTCTGGGTGTGCGGGGCTCAGACCACCCTTTGGCCTGGGACAGGCAGGCGCTGGGGCAGAATTCTTCCCCGCAGCTGCGCAGGCTGAGCCTTGATGAACGTGGTTGGAGCTAGCGAGGATCCCTCGGTGCTTCATTTCTGTGTTGATTTACAGAAATCATTAACGCCAGATATTTATTTACAAAATGCTGGGCTAACTTTGTAATGGAAATCACCACAAAATTGGATGCTGCAGTCACTTTTATAGACTTCAGGTGAACTTCATAAATCAATGATGAGTGCAAATAGTCCCGCTAAGGAGAAACAAACAAATGGTCTTCGGAGCCACTGCCAGGGCATGTGTGTGAGCATGGAGGGCCGCTGCCAGGGCTGGCGACCTCCCCTCACACAGGTCGTGCAACAGCGGCTCGCAAGCTGCAAGGGACGTGCACAGCGAGCCCTGCATTTGTCAGCCATAGACCCGAGGGAGACGTTTCCTGGGGGCGGCTGCACTCTGAAATGTATTTCATATGCCACAGAATCACCCCAGTTATGGTCACCTATTTTATCTAAGAGAAATTCCTTCTTGAAGCCTTTAGGCTTTAGTGTGACTAAGTGCAAAGGGGGGTGTCTCCCATTGTCCTTTTACCCCACCTAGAAAGACAAGACCCTCTCTCCAGCATGGAACCTCTTCCCCCCCAGCATAAAAGGGGAGTCTTTCTTCTCTTGGCTAGCTTCTGGAGCAAGTAGTGATTTTTGACCTGCCTAAAATATTCAATACTTTTGAGTTTACTAAAATATTAAAGAGCTCGCTTGGTCTGCCTGAATTCTTAAAAATTAGGAAGACGAACACCATGTACGCTAAATGTGTTCTGATGGGCAGTGAACCAAACACTATAAAGCCCCTGCCCCCACGGAGTTAATGTTCCAGCAAATAGACAAGCAAGAAAACACCCAAGTAAGCGAAACTGAGAGGTTAGAAAGCAGTAAGTGCTAAGGGGCACACAAATCAGGGAAAGGGACAAGAAATGCTGGGAAGTGGGCAAGTTGGAATCTTAGAGAGGTGTCACCAAGAGGGTACTTCTGGGCAGCTCCGAGTTGGGTGACCATGGCTTGGGAGGGTGGGAGAGGCCTGGGGGAGGCCACATAGCTCCAGGAGTTCTGGGGGGCTCTGAAGGAAATGTGTGCAGTCAGGAGCTCTGCATTTGCAAACTGAGGCACAGGAAGAGGATAAAGAAACAGGAAGTTCCTTCTTCGGGGAATATCTGAGGAAGAGATGAGCTGCTTGCTTGGGGCAAGTGAGAGGCAGTGCTGCCGAGCCCCTACCCCTCTGCCTGCAGGATGGCCAAGTGCAACGTTCTGGCTTGGGCTCAGGAAGGAGGCAGCACTCTCCCTGCCAGGATGCTATAGAACATCCTGACGCACCTGCACCGAGCACACACCTGTTCCCCTTCTGAAGCAAGCAGCGGTATGGCCAGGAGTAGCCTGTGCAGAAACAAAACCATAATGTGAATGCCGAGTAAGTATGTGAGCTATCAACGCCGTGATATAAACCATGTTCTCTGAGCCCCAAATCGGGAAACATGGCCCGGGAGGGCATAAGGATAAATAAACACAGAGCTTCCAAAGAAAATCCAGCCTAAACACAGAGAAGAGAGCAGGGACCCAGAAACATCTCAACGAAAATGTTGCATCCTCCGAACATGCGGTCAGTTGGCCTGCTTTTTGGGCACTCTGCCTACGAAGTGCTACCTAGAAGCTGGTGGCATAGAACATTCTGCCTGAGACAGCAGAGAGAAACAGGTGGGAAGAAAGGGATGGAGCAGGGCCTGGCAACTATCACGTACTGTTCTAATGAGCTGAAGGGAAAAAATTTGTCACTTATTCTCTCTTCTACATTTCCTCTCGTCCCGCTTACCAGCTCATTAAGAAGCATGCCTTCTTGTTGCCACGTCCCCTGACCTGCTGGATTCCCTGCCCCTCTAGCTGGGATCACACAGGGGGGACTCAGGCTGCCTCACAGGCCCTTGTCATAGTGGCGGGGGTGGGGGACGGTAGCCAGAGGGTCCTCAGCTCACTCTCCGCACCAACTGCTACCTGCTTCCCACAGGCAACAAGTCTTTACCCTTGTTTTCTGGGAGAAGTCATCCATGAGCAAAGTCAGACAGGAAACCATCAGACCCACAGAGCGGCGTTCTTTACCACAAGGAGGCCTCACAGGGGAGGGACATACCAAACAGTGAAGCGGTCTTTAAATGATCAGTGCGTAAATGAGGAACTGACTGAGATTTGAATGAATGGTTGGACTTTTTAAAAATCTTGGAAATGTGCCCTTATCTTTAAAACTTTTAAACAAATTCACCACCTTTCGAAAGTTATTCTAAGATGCTATAATTATTCATTTATTTTACATAACATTATTAGGTGAGTATTACTATTGTCTCCGTTTTACAGATGAGAAAACTGAGTCACCGAAAAGTAAGAAACTTGTTCAAGGTCACACGGTCAGGCCTTATCTTCTACGCCAAGGATCAGCAAACTTTTGCTGTAAAGAGCCACGTAGTAAATATTTTAGGTTTGTAGGCCACAGGGCCTCCTGACAAACCTACTCCATTCTGCCATTATAGCATGAAAGCATGGAAGCAGCCATAGAGTCCACAGATCATACCTCAGTGAATGGGTGTGGCTCTATTCCAATAAAACTTTATTTATAAAAATAGGCAGTGGGGTAGATCTGGCCTTCAGGCTGGGGTTTGCTGCTCAAAGTACGTTGTCTCACTTTGTGTCCTGCAAAATGTGATCACTTTCAAATTGTCCTCAAGGAGAATCAGGCTCAGTCTGTTATTTTGTGTTTTTGAAAGCAAGAAACCAGGGGATTGACTTTCTTAAAATCTGATGCCCAAACTGAGGGATCAAATTGGTCACGTACAGTTTCTCATGCAATTTAGGGATACAGTACAAGTCCAACAAGGAGAAGCCAAGGAATTTTAAAGGTAAAATTAATCACCCCAACTTGAATTTTCAACTGCAAGCAGGGGAATGCCTGAATTGGACAAATATAGGCAATGCCATCGTTTTCCTCTGGGGTGCAAGCCTGGCACTGGCTGCCAGTGAGACTATGCCCGAAGTAAAGTTTCACTCAGGAGATGTGTTCAGGGCCCAGAACCGAGATCTATTCTGGAAAATGCTCTAGGGCCAGTGCCTGGGCTCTGTGGCCATTACCCAATTCCTGGCAGGGCCACACCCCCAGGGAATCAGACTGGAGGGGACTTGTGTGGCTCGGGTCAGCCCAGGCTCCTGGCACACTCATCTTCCCCAGGACCCCAGGCTGGGGTGCAACCTGACCCCACCTGCTGCTGGGGATAAAACACCACAGGCTACACTTGTCTTCTGTGAGCTGTGATGGCAGGGACTGCCAAGGTTTTGCTTTCACACTTTATTTCCACCCCATCGGAATAGCTCAAAGGAACCCATCAGTTTCAGATCCTTTATTCTGCATGGCAAGAAATACTTCAATACCTTTGAAAGGACACAATTAGCACACCGTGTGAATTCAAGAGCATGGTCCTGAGTCCTGTCTACACATAGGAGTGCCCAAATGGCTGCACACTGACCTCCTGGAACGGTAAGAACTGCTCAGCAGAGCAATGCCAAAGCCCCCACCTCCTGTCTGGCAGATGCGTGCACATCCCACCCGCTGCAGGCAGCCCCCCTCCTCGGCAGCACAAGGAGAGCGGAGCATGGCACCCCGACACAACTAATGGCAGGAGAGTGTCTGGGAGGAGCGGAGTGGAGGGGGCCTTAGTGCCCAGTATGTGGCTGGGCCAAGGAGGGCCCTGTCCCTCCGTCCCCCACACGGTCTTGGAAACAGGCATGCATCAGAGGGAGCATCACAGAAGTTCATGACCCTCCAGCCTCGCTCAGGCTGCCCGGCAGACCCAATTCCAGGGAACCAGCCCAAGCTGCCATCCCACAGTCATAACCTGCTACTAAGACGGGACCAGGAGCACGGTGCTCACAGGGAAGAGGTGAGGCAGCTGACGGAAGACGGAAGATGATGGGGCAGAGGCCAGCAAAGCCCCACCCAGTCAGACCCAGGCGGCCTGAGGAAGGGCCCACGGCCACAGTGGCTTCCCTCCAGCTGCTTACAGTCAGTCTTGGCCGATATACATGCAGACGAAGGCACTGAAGACACTGGCAATAATCCTGCAGTCCTCCCATCGTACAGATGAAATGAAAAGGCAGAGTCCCAATGGCTACTGTCGTGGGGCTGGGCCTGTGTCTGTGATTCAGTTTGGGTGACACGCATGGGAAGATGTGTTTCTGGCTCAGTTCTCTGGGCAGGCCCGTCCTCCAGGGCCAGCGCTCCGCCAGCCCCACCGCCAAGCCCACCGGAGGGCGCAAGGAGTTGTGGCCCCTCCCACAGTCTTCACCAGAGACCCAAGAACCGTTATTACTGTCATTCATTCACCAGGATTAACTGGCCACCTAATCTGCGCCACAGTCCTAGGAACTGCTAATATGCTAGAAACAAAACAGACAAAAATCATTTCTGCCCCCTGAGAGAGCATACATCTTAGAAGGGGAGAGAGACACATACAGTCGTTACATATATGTAGCACACTAAAGGCAGGAAGTATTAGGGAGGAAATATACCCAGAAGAGGACAGGAGGTGTCAGTGGGGCCGGAGGTGGTTTGCAATTTTAAATTCAGTCCAGGTTCTGGGGGAAGTGCCCTGACAGGAAGGACACAGGCAATGCCCGGGTGAGGTCCCAGGGTTTCGGGAATTCCTCTGCTCACACCAAATCAGTGTCTTTATAATGGCAAAAATAAGAGTGAGAAGCAGGGGAAAGAAGGAGGCAGGAAACAAGGTTGGAGAGCTGCTAACTGGTGACACACGAGGGACTTTTTGGACTGCCAATTCTGGAGTGGTACTTGGGCGTGCAGCCCTGCGGGGGCAGGGCGAGGGTCTGTGTACAGCACCAGGGGCTGTCACCTTCATGACCCTAAACACCAGCTCTTCTCCTGCTCAAGGAAACAGAGATCCAGGCACAGAGCATGCGGAGAAGGGAGAAACTATCCTCCGATCATCTGGGATAGAGCATCTTCCTGTGCTCAAGAGAAAAGCTGACAAGTCCTTTTCAGATCTTGGTCCAAGCTCAACAACAGATGCTACAAGGATTCCAAATGGTGGCTCTTCACATGAGGCTCAGAAGCAGCTAATATGTGGCACAACCTCACTTAGTGCATACTCACCGGGCGCTCCCTTTATGAAACACTGGGCAGGGGCCTGTGCCCCAGGAAGGAGTGACCAGAGACCCTTAACATGCATCGTGTTTGTTGGTGGGGACCAGGGTGAGAACGCACACACACACACACCACCCCATACATACACACACCACACTATACACACACGCCACCCGATACACACACACACACACATACACATATCACCCCATACACACATGCACATACATACACATATCACCCCATACATATACACACTATACACACACACCACCCGATACACACACACACACTCACACTACCCGATACACACACACACCACCCGATACACACGCACACACACCACCCATACACATGTACACACACACACACATACACCACCTCATACATATACACACCACACTATACACACACACACCACCCAGTACACACAGGCACACACAGCTGATACACACACCACCCCATACATATACACATCACACTATACACACATACCACCCGATACACACACGCACACACACACACCCCACTAGACCCACACATACCATACCATACACACACACACCACATCACACACACCTACGCCACCACACCCACACACAGAGCTCTTAAGGGGAGCTGGGGAGCGATGGTGTCTATTTGCCTATCTTTGTACATATCTGAAATATCTAGCTTTATCCCGCCATCCATCCATCATCCATCCACCCATTTACTGACTACCTCCTCTGTGTCAGGTAGTGTGTGAGATCCTAGGGATATAACAGTTTAAGGGATGATACATTCCCCATTCTCAGAAAGTTTGTGAAGAAAACCAAATGTTTATTTAGATTAATAATATACAGAACATAAGTGACTTTAAAAAATCTACAAGATAAAAGCCTTGGATACTTCTTTCTAAAATTTATTATTATTTTTTTTGAGAGAGAGCACGAGCAGAGGGAGAGGCAGAGGGAGAGAGAGAAGGAGAGAGAGAATCTCAAGTAGGCTCCACATTCAGCACAGAGCCCAAAGTGGGGCCCGATCTCATGACCCTGAGACCATGACCTGTAGACCACGCCCCAAGCAGAAATCAAGTGTCAGACACTTAACCCACTGAGCACCCAGGTGCCCCAAGCCTTGGGTACTTCTGAGACATGCCATGATGAGAAGCAAAAAGGAAAGGTGAGAGACAGAGATGGGCACAAGATGTTTACCATTTTTCTTTAATTTTCCAACAACATTTGAAATGCAAACCAAAACTAAGGAACAGGAAATATTCTTCTTTCTGTGGGCACTAAGTTAGACAGACTTACCACATGCATTCCAATCTGACAGAAACTGGGCAGAGGGTGTTCTTTACAGCACTTTCCCTCAGAGTACCTCCTCATTCCCCCTAGAGTGGGAGAAGATGCAGCTTTTTTATTTTTTAACCATCCACTTCATGTAAATGAAATTACATATTTCTTAAAAGCCAGGAATTCTGTCTTCTCATGGCATCCCTTTCTCAATGCCTGGCTCATTGACTGGAGATCCAAGAACCCACTAGAAAATGTTATAGTTTCTTTGGACTCAAAGTGAAAAAAGGCTCTTGAAAGACTTTTGGAAACCATTCATTTTCATATGACTTTCTTCTTTGGTCACATTCCAGACATCACAATACTGCCTAAAGATGGGAGAACAGGTGGGTTGAAGGTGGAGGCTAGGCTATGGTAAGAAAAAGCATCTATTGCCTAGTTTGTGTCAGGCTCCCACAATTTATTTTACCTTCCTTTCTCTTTTCTTTTATCTCAGCTTGAAATCAAGCCAGGCCCAGCCCCCATGCAGCCCTTGAAGAGGCATACATCCCTCTGCTGAGGCTTCCTGGGCTGGGCTTGGCCGGCCAGCTCTGGACTCGGCTGAATGCACCGACCATCTCAGACACGTGCCTGAGGAAGGCTGGGCTGTGGGGGGTGGGGACAGATGCTGGTTCTAGCCATGACCTTTGGAACCATTTGGTTTTCCTCCCAATACAAAAAATCCAGTGATTTCCATCCATTACAAGAGCCTTAGTGAAGATACCCTCCTCTGGGCCCAGAAGTGTTCCTCATGGGGACCTGTTCACAATGCAGAAGCCCTTGTACCATGATTTGATTTCCTCTTTCCTCAGAAATCTCCAGGATGGTTTTCAGATGGAAAGATTTAGAGGCAATCCACCAAGTGACTGGGCCTAGAAGTTAGGGACACAGAGGGGACTGAGCAGGGTGGACTGCCAAAGAGCTATAGGCAGGCAGCCACCTGAGAGAAGCTGTGATAACAGTGAGAGGAACATACTGTGAGACGAGAAGAAGGTGAAGGAAAAGAGGATATGTCTTCCGACCACGAGAAATGTGGTTGCTGTAGTGCCTCTGTGGACATGTGACCAAACCAGGGAGACAACTGAGGCCAGCCAGGATGTGGGAGAAGGGGGGCACAGGCTTGTCATGACAGTCCATTAGCATCCTGGGGCAGGCTCAGCTCACAATCCCTGGGTCAGAGGGTGGAGACAGGAACCGGGAGCTCAAATGTTTGACATTACCACTTTTCCAACTCTGGATGCCATTTAACAGTCATGTCAGCGACTGTCACCTCCCTGCCACTAGAGTGACCAAGCATCTCTCTGGTTCACATACACAGAGATTGGGGGACAAGGAGAAACATGCTATCAGATCACAGGACCCTGGAGAATAGTCACATCACCAAAAACTATTTCTGGACTTCCATTTCTTTTCTTTTCTTTTTTCTTTTTTACATTCAGTGAGCCACTGTATAGTACCTCATTAGTCTTTGATGTAGTGTTCAATGATTCATTAGTTGCAGGACTTCCATTTCTATCCGTACTGCCATCGAAGCATCCGGGACAACCCTCCTAACTGAAACAACTAAAATGCTAGATTACAAAGTACAAAGACCATCTCTGAAATGCATTGCTGAAACTGGAGGTTCACAGTACCTCCTAAAAAAACAAGTAAAGAAATAAAGCTAATCAAACCAGTTTATGGGAAACACAGGGGATGCAAGAACACAGGGGATGTGATAAATAACAACACAAGGATGTAACCAGCAAAGTCAAGAATGTGGAAATTCCACAGGACAAATAACTAGGTTTCTTCAACACTTCACAAATATGTGAAGAGGCAGTGGGAACTGTTGGGGGATAAGGAACGGAAGAGATGTAATCTAGTGACACACGTGGACCTTATTTCAGCAAATAAAGAAGCAATGAAAAGAGACATTTTAGAAACTATCTGGGAAATTTGCACATGGGTGATATTAGAGAATTATTGTTAATTCTGAAAGATGTGATGATGTTACTGCGGTTATGTGTTTTTTTTAAGATTCCATCTATTGGAGATACATACTGATGTATTTACAGGTGAATGATATGCTTGAAATTAGCTTTAGAAGATAACATACACACACACACGCACACACACATACACACACACACACACACACACACACACCCCCAAATGGAGGGAGATAGCAAATAAGATGAGCAAATGTTGATAGCTACGTGGGGCCATTCTACTAGACCTGTCATTATTGTGTATGTTTTAAAATATCTACGAGACCAAGAGAAAGAGATACATGGCTGAGCCAACACACAAAGAAGGATTATGCAAAGGTCAAAGGTGAACACGGGAACCCCGGGAAGAGAGCACCAAAGCCATTTTACTGTGAGGTTTCTGCTGAACCATTTTGATGCCAGCAAGCGCAGAGGCTGTGAAGCCTCAGGCCCATTCACAGTGGGGCATCTCCTTAGAGCTACCTAAGAAAGTTCGGCTAATAGGCTACCCCCTTCGTGGAAGCAAGAATGAGAAACATGCCAGCTGCACTGACAAGCCTATGTCCTCAACACACAATTCACCAGCTGACTCCATCCGTGTATAAAAAAACCCAGAACACGTCATATCTAATTTGGGTATTCCAAGCATATAAAAAGGTTTAAAATTAGAAAAATTACTCATTTGTCACACTGGAGATTGAAAGAGAAAATCTATATCATCTCAAAAGTTTAAAAAAAAATCATTTGACAAAATTCAAATTTGACTTTTCATTTAAAAATAACCTCTGAATTAAACTGAAATGGAGAAAAATATACTTCACCTGATAAAGAATATCAACAAAAGCCCCACAACAAACACCATCCTGAGTAGGGAAATCCTGAACACAGTACCTTGAAGATCAAGAACAAGCAAGGATGCTTTTCATATCACTTATTCAATACTGCACTGGGGATGCCATCAGACAAAGAGAGAAAGAAAAGTGGACAAATTGGAAAGGAAGAAACAAAACTAAAATCATTTGTAGATGATGATATGGTCACTATGTAAAACCTAAAACTACTGCCCAAAAATGATTAGAATTAAGAATTTGACAAAGTTAGTGGATACAGCCAGCAATATACAAAAGTCAACTGTCTTTCTATACACAATCAATAAGCAGTTAAAGCATACAATTTTAAAAAATACCTTATATTTTTCTTGCTACTATAAATGGTACCAGGAATAAATTTAACAAAAAATATGCATCCCCTTCATGGAGATTATGAGTTTATTGAAAGACATTAAAGATGAACTAAATAAATTGAAAGTAATACTATGTTTTTGAGTAGAAAGTCTCAGAAAAGTTGTAATTTTCTCTCAAATTGATATATAGTTCAAGTACATTCCTACTGTAAATCTCAACAATTTTGAAGGACTTGACAAATTGATTCAAAACATATAGAGAATAGAAAATTGCCTTGTCCTACTAGATTTCAAGGCTTTAAGTAGGTTATAGTAATTATGAATACATAATGGAATTGGGAATAGACAAATGGACAGAGGGAATGGCCCCAGTCCAGAAATGGCACCACACAGAGATGACCTGATTTATGAGCACAGGCGCTACAGATCAGCAGGGGAAGGCTAAGCTATTTAATAAAAGGTGTTGGCAAATTGATTTATCTACATGGGGAAAAGGTGGTCTCCTACCTCATACCATATACAAAATTATTTCTAGCAGAATTAAAATCTCAAATATGAAAAGCAAGTCTGTGAAACTTTTAGAAGTTAACGTAAGGCTCCATGGTTGGAAAAGATTTTTGAAATAAGACACAAAACATTCACGATAAAAGAAAATGTGTTTGCAGTTCGGCAACACCCAAATTAAAAACAAAAACTTCTTTTCATCCAAGAACGTTAAAAAGAAAGAGCCAATCCATAAACTGGAAGAAGATATTTACAACACATTTCAGAAATAAGGTATTTATATTCAGAATAGATAAATAACTCCGCAGCAGAGCCACGCTGTGGTTAAGGGCAAACTCATGCCAGGTTCAGTCCCTGCCCTGCCGCTGCCAGCTGGGGGGCTGAGCAAAACACCCCTTCTGCCCCGCAGACTCCTCACCTGTGAGGCAGACATCACAGTAGTAATACCTACTCTATCGGGAAGGTTGAAAGCAGGTAATAAAATCCCAAACTACTTAGAACAGTGGTGACAGAATAAACACTAGATAAATACAATCTATCTTCAAGAAAAAGAGAAGTAACTCCAACAGGTATTATAGAAAAGACAAGTGGTCCACAAATACTAGAAACACGCTCAGCAGCCCTGGTATCCAGAGATTTGCAAATGACATGCCATTTCACATCCACCAGACTGGCAAAAATTAAAAAGCCTGACAATAATAAGTGTTGAGAAAGATGGGTAGAAAGAAGCGTCTGCTGCCAATGCAGGTGGGAATGAAAGAGGGGCTCTCTCGCCCTGCTACTCATTTCCGAAGAAGCCAGCCCCATGTTCTCCAGAGAAAGGATGAGCTTCTGTGTGTACATCCAAAAAACCCAGATGCAACCCCAATGCCCATCAACTTTGAAATGGGTGATGTGTGATACACTCAAATCACGGAACACCATCCAGTAGGAAAGACAAGAGAAGGGCTTCTGCAGGTGTTAACATGGCTGGCTGTTTGCTGGGTGGAGGAAGCACGTCACAGAAGAGCACAGAGGGATTCTACGTCTGTCATACTCAGCACCAGACAAAACTAAATAACACGAAACCAACTATTTAGAAACACACACACACATATTCTTAAATGGCTTTACCACTGTAAGAAAAGCAAAGGAGACAATAAAGGAATAGAAAAAGTCACCTGAAGAGTCTCTCTTGTCTTGATGTTTTTAGGCTGGGTGAGGGACACACTGGTGTGTGTTATATTATCATTCCTTAAACTTAATAGACTTTCATGCATGTGTTTGACAATAAAAATATTGTTAAAAATAAAGTATAAAGACTATTCATTTTTAATCTAAGCACCACACACCCTTTAACCCACCAGGAGCTTCTCACCAGGAGTGATTTGGACCGAACGCCTACGCTTCTCACCAGGAGTGATTTGGACCGAACGCCTACGAAGTCCTTATTCCCATTGGTGAGACTGTGGAATAGCAGGAATGAGGTGGGAGGGCAGTGGGAACAGGAGTCTACACGCCACTCTGGGCCAGCAGCATGCAATGTAATCAGAGGGAGTCACTGGAGGAACAGCTGGGGACATCTGGCCTGGAAACCAGATTAGTGGGGATGGGGGATAATAGCTGTTTTTAAATACTCTAATTAAAGTGTCACCATGTAAAAGATTGGGATAAACATATAGAGAGTGGCCCACAGGATGGAGCTCAGACCACCAGGTGGATGTTACAGGCACACTGGGAATTCTTAGGGAAAAGAATCTTCTAGCAGCCGGAGTGGAGAATGGAATGGCTGCCTCTGGAGGGAATGAGCTCTAAGATCCAACTCAATATGGAAGAGACATTTGGGGACTTATAAAGGGGGGCTGGGTCACTGAGGGCTAGTGGAAGGGGAAACCAAGGAAGTAAATAAGAGTAGGAGGTCCCTGAGTCTCCCCTTCAGGCCCAGCATTCTAGGATTTCTTGGCTTGCCCTGTGTAAACCAACCCACCCTGACCCCTGTGATGCTGGCTGCAGGGGTGGAACAGGGTGGTGAACTTAGGGAAAATTAAAGACTAGTGCGTTGTTTCCGAGCACTGCAGAGGAAATATGGCCAAGAACCCCTGCACTGACCTCCAGGGCCTGGTAAGAGTCATCACATCCTCCCTTCCAGCCTCTAGAAAAAACAAAACACAAGAACCACAAACACATTCTTAAAACGTTTCTTAACACTCGCCAAAGGCCTGTCCCAGAATAGACATTTCCTTGCCAAGGTTGTGGACTGCGTTTTTCTGAATGAGTCATTACTGTTTAGGAATGGGAAGAAGAGAGAGTTTGGGGAATTGACATCTTACTGTTGCTTCCAAGAGACGTGTGCCAACAGGCACACAGGCACAGACACTGTAGAAGTTCAAACACACTGCAGACTAAGGGAAGAAAAAGGCTGTTCCTCAGAATTAGAAGCAGATTTGTGTCAGGCTCTGTTCCCATCTGTACATTCATCGTCTCCTAGTATCACTTGGTGCGTATACAGCATTGTAATCTTCATCAACTTTGCTACCAGAAGGCATCAGCAGCTTCAGAGCGAGGAATTCTGGGATCAAAAACCAACTCGGCCTTCTTAAAATGCCATCTTCAAAGGACTTATTAGCACCTGACAAATATTAGTTGACAGATCACCAACACGGCTTTCCTTCCAAAGGTGAGTGGTCCCTGAAACCTTCATTATTATTTTAAAATCTAAGAGATTAATCAAAACCAGTTCACTCAAGAATGGGTATAACCACAAGGACAGACAACAGGAAATGTCAGCATGGATGTGGAGAAGCCAGAAGTCTCATACTCTGCTGGTGGAGAGGTGAAATGGTGCAGCCACGCTAAACAAGGCTAAACAGAGCTTCCATATGACCCAGAGATTCCACTCCTACATCAGTGAAAATACATGCCCACACACAAGTTGCACATGAATATTCACAGCAGAACTACCCACAATAATCAAAAAGTAAGAAAACCCAAATGCCCATCCACTGATGGCTGGATAGACAAATGTGGTCTAACCACACAATGCAGTATTACTAGTCACCTATAAAACAATGAAGTGCTGAGATCTGTCACAACTAGGATAAGCCTTGAAAACATTATGCTAAGTGAAAGAAATCAGACACAGAGGCCATATATCATCAAATCTCATTTATAGGAAATGTTCAGAAGAGACAAATTCATAGAAACAACAGATTAGTGGTTTGCAGGGGCTAAGGGGACAGGGAAGAGGAAGTGTCTATTTCTGCGGGTGGGGTTTCTTTTGGAGGTGATGAAAATGTTCTGGAATTAGTGGGGTCGTTACGCTAAAAAGTCCTTAAAAAATATAAACTTAAAAAAACACTAAAAGGTAAGCACTCTGAGATATTTGGGGACCTAAGGTAACAACAATCACTAGCACGAATAAAACAGGTTAACAGTTTGGAGCAATGTCTTCATGTCCACTATTTCTTCCAAATTTTACCACCACTAGGAAGGTGGGAGCACAGACATCATGCTTCTCCTCACTTCCTCTGGCTCCTGCTGGGAGCACACAGCCAGACGCACATGCAAACCACATGGGCTTCCAGGATTCACTGGTCCCCGGTGCAGAAGCACATGGACTCAGGTCACAGTGGAGACAGCTACACTGGGCTTCAATTTTATGCTCGCCTGCCACCACTTATAGTATTTTTCCTGGAGAGATGGGGGGCTACAAAATTATTAGCAGAGAATACACATGGATAGTTGTTGTTGTTGTTGTTGTTGTTGTTTAATCTCACTGAACATCCTTTGCGGTGAAAACTTCCAGACCAATCCTGATGGTCCCTTTTCCCCACTTCAGAAACACACACTTCCCCTTTCCTTCCCTTGCTCTGCCCACGGAAGCCAAGACCTCTCTCCGGAGTGCATTCTGGGAGCTCAAGCACAGCCAGCAGAAGCAGCAAAAGATCTGCAAGTTTCCTCCTGTTTTATGCTATAACATTTTAATGAAACAACCCTGGGGGTAAGATGATAAAGACACTGACGTGATACAAGAAAATCCCTCTGCAACATGGTTTAACAGCCATGCCCACATCCCATACTTAGCTTTTTTTTTTTTTATGATGTCTGCCTACTCTCATTAAATTCCAATCTAACCAGGGAAAAGTCACCTCTTGGCCTCATCTTAACATTACAAGAGTTGTGCATGGAACTTTAATTGATGGCAATAAAGCTGTCTGCCCATATCTCAATGTGGTGAGATATGCAGACACCAGAAGCCTGATTTCTGAGCTGGAGAAGGGTCCTCATTTGAATTCTTATCTACTGAAAAACCAAAGAATGAGCTGACAGTCTACCCCTTAATGAATTAGAAATCACTTATGTGGGTACCCTTTGTGCTCAGTTAATGCATCCTTTTTAAAAGGTTATTTCTGCATTGGATTCGTCCTTTCACATTCGACTGGCGGCTACTGCAGATTTATTCATTCAGCAAATTTATTCTTGCAGTAGCTCTCAAAAATCAGCACACACTATTATACAGCACGGGCCCCATTTGTGAAATTATTTATAGCCTTATTTAGAAAGCTAAGCTTCCTCAAGACTGACAATTTTATTGGCTGACTTAAGCTCAACTCCAAAGGAAGGAGCACTTGCACTTCTTAGCTCTGGATCCTGGGCTCCTGCCATACCTTTCAAGGCCAAGGCTGCCCTTGGGAGCCACTTCACAGGTTTGGCTTTGCCTCAGCCTGCTCTGGCTGCCATGAGACTAGGTGGGTTTACAGAGGAGGATCTGGATTTAGGACTTCAACGGGAAATGCAAAATACACAAAGTTCTCCTGAAAAGGAAGAAGGGATTGCTATTATTTGGGGATTCCAAACTATTAGAAGCCATGCCAGGTATTCTGTCTGTCTGCCTATCTGTCCTTTCCTCCCTCACCCTTTACCTTCTCCTCCTTCTCCCCACTTTCTCTCCCTCTCCCCTTCTCTTCCTGCCCTTCTTCCCTTACTCTGACTTCCAGTAGTCAAAGTGATTTAAACAAACAAAACAAAAACATAAGCGATCCTTTCTTTGAAATGTGATATTTGCTTCAATACTGAATTATCTTCAGAGCTGGGACCTGCCAGAAAATGGTCACTCTTCACAAAAGTCCTGAAGTCCTGGCCATACTGAGATATTAGGTAAGCTGGGGTACTGCACTGGAATTCGGTCAGAACTGGGATTCTCTTAGCCAGTCTTTGATGTCAACACATGATCAATCCTGCAGGAATTTCTTCCAGCATTCATAGTGGTAGTTCGAAGTAGACCCTCTCTCCTCTAGAAATCTGTCTTTCCTTGAGTTGCATGGCAGGGGACCAGGGTTGACATCTGCTACACATTTATTCATATTTACCAGATCTGAGCTGCCACAAGAGGGTTTTATCTAGACAAGACTCCTAAATTGGCTTGGCAACACTTAATCCTCTATTGATTAGTCTTATCTCCTGTAATCCATCCAGTCATTGAAGAGCGTGTGTGTTAAATTTCTATTTTAATAAAACCCCCAACAATAACATATCCCTTCCTTTGTTAAATGGAAACAAAGCATAATCTCATTTTTAAAATACTATACACAGATCATCAAAATTGGACAACCGTATGCCCTGACTCAACTAATTTCCACTTCAAATGCTTCTAATCCATGCTGGCTTTGGCAATGAACGATGTTCTGGAGTGAGGAAGAGGCAATTTGCATGCCACATTTGCTTTACCAATTTACTAAATTAAGTGGCAAGATAGTGAAGGGGTGGCCTTTTGAGGAGAACAATCTAATTAAAAGTGAATCCAAGGATGTAAGGTTGGAGTTCCATTATTGACCGCATACCTCAAAGAATGCAAAGAACAGCAGAAAAACATTTGAGAGATGTGTTCGTGTACCGTAGTATCTCATGCGTTCATGCACCTTTCATGAACTATTTCTTATTATTAATACTTAGTAATATTCATTACTTATTTGCTATAACCTCATTAATAATAGCCATTCTTGAAGTCCTATCAAACAATCTTAGATGCATTACATCCTAATCCTCACTTTTAAACCCTGGCAAGATAGGCGATATTATCCTCATTTTATAGATCAAAAAGACTGAGAAAACTGTATAGGGTCACATGGGGCAGAGATTTAAGTCTGAGTCTGGCACTGAAGTCCATGTCATTGGTCATCGCACTGGACCATTCTGCCTCTCTGCACATGCTCAGTGGGGCCACTGAGCACTGTGCCTGGAGAGCTTGATTTTGCTCCAGAAATAAATTCATTTGCATGGTATTGCTTCCTCACCTATAGCATTTGCCCCTGTGTTGACATTTTACAGGAGAGGAATACCAATAACCTTATACGCACAATAGTTCTCTATATCATGCATTAAAGAGCTAGAATCGATCACTGATTCTGGCGACTTAGTAAGCAGAGAGTTTAGACATTCTGATTAGGTTGGGATAGGACTAAAGTGCTCCCAAATAACAAGTGTGGATCTGATAGGTCAAATAACCTCCTTTTTATAGCATGGAAACTGGCCTTGGAGTTGAAAACGCAGGGGAAGCTGTGACTTCCTGCTGAGAACATAAGTAAGGTCCAGCAGCTGGAGCTGTTCCAGCAGCAGATTAGTCTTGTGCTCACTGTGCTTCACCTGACATCTTGTGTGCTGCCTGTCCAGCCGAGGAGCCCACTGGCAACTGTGCAGAGAACAGGAAGGAAACCTCTCCTCATGGTAGTCACGTGCCCCCAACCCCCAGGACCAGCCCACAGCCACGTGAGCAGGGGCCAGCATGATGGATCACGGCCAGGAAAACTGGGCAAGGAGGATAGTCACCTTCGTTCCACAAACATATTCTGCGGGGCTACAGTTCCATGCATTCTAGTGCTCAGGAGAGAAGAGGCAACAGCCACAGCATGGGCAGTGTCTCTGAAGACAGCCCCGCAGGGAGTATCTGAAGGGAGGGGCACACGGGCACATAGCCGGATGGCCTGAGGAGTCAGACGCCTTCGAGAGCAGGGGACATGAGAGGTTTGGAAAGATGAGCAGAGGTTTGCCTTATAGAGGGGAAAAGTGAATACGGAGGAAAGAGCTCAACCATCCAGCAAAAGTAGGGAGCAAGAGGCAGAGATGCAAAGGATGACTTAGGGGGAGACCTCAGGTGGGAAGGGATTAGGGTCAGGTGAAGCCAAGAAACACAAAGCAGCTCATCTGAAAACCATCCAAGGCCATTTTATCTCACTGTATAGGGTGGAGAGGCTATGTTTAGCACTCAGATCACCTGGGAACTCCAAGCCAGTAGCCAGAGCTCTGTTTTTCCCCCTTCTTCCAGCTCATGGGGCAGGGGTGGGGTGTGGGGGGAGTGGTGGGGGGGCATGCTGGTTCCTTAAAATCCCAGTTAGCACAAAAATCCTTTCCCCATCCCAGGCCTTGGTTTCAGGCCAGGCTCAGAGCAGGGGCCCACCGAAGATTTAAAATGGAAGCTGCTCAAGTTGGGATCTGCCACTGCCCTCTCCAACCCTTCATATACCATCAGACGGGAGTTTTAAATCCTAAATGCAAGAAAAATGGACCAACGTGATGACCAGCCCTCTCTCTTCCAAGGGGACAGAAATGCCTCTGCCTGGTTGGGAAGGGCTCCAAGGTGGACCAGGGGAGGGAGGATATGGACAGAATACCTGGGACAGGAGAGCTGGCTGGTCCCAGGAGCAAGCCGGCCATACTCATTTGGCCCTGGCCAGCCTTCCCCTAGTTAGCACATTTTAAAAGGAGGGGACAGGGATAAAGCCAATGCTTAAAAACAACAGGGACAATAAGAGAAGGTGGGGGCGGGGGAGAACTCTTTGCTTTGGAACAAGCCCCATGGGGTTGTTTGGCCGTGTTAACCCCCTCTTTTTGGGCAGGGGAAACACATATCCATACTAACTTGTATTTTTCTGACTAATAAGCTGCACGAGAGGAAAAGCAAAGTCCCTGTAAATGCAAGCTCTATTTAAAGGAAAGCACTTCGTGTTCTACTACTGGTCTCTGCTGGGCCTGCAGGCAAGCCACAGCGAGGACTGTTTGTCTCTTTCCAGCCACTGCCTTCCCTGGCTCAGGGGAAGGGGAAATAAATGTAGAGGTTCTATCAGAATGCCACAGGGACCAATTCTTTCTCAATTCCAAATAATGCAACAAGCCTAACCCTCGGACCTTTTGCAAAACCGTGCTGCTGTCACTATTTAACATCTATAGGGTGACAACCAAGAGTGAGGTACAGGATAAGAAAGCAAGACCCACTCTCAGGCAGGCTGGGGAGCTCCTGACCCGCAGACAGTGGTGGGCAGTCACTGTGCCCGCAGTGGCTATACTGGGCAGGCTGGACAGCACAGGCCTGGTGCTGTTCCGAGAACAGACACACGGCTCACTCTCCCAGCTTTTATCCCAGCCAGATGAGTGCTTTTGATCTATTCTGGAACAGAGACTTTGAATAAGGATGTTCTCAGAGAAGTTCTGAAATAAAATTTCATTGCATATTTAATCCACTTGGCTCTACTGTCAAGAGGCAAGTGATTCCAGTTGGGTTTGATTCCAGAATCCTCCCTTTTTCTTCTCAGGCCACTCTGTGCCTTCGTGAGAGGGGTGGCCTCAGGCCAGGCTGGTGGGGGCTAGCTCTTCTACCCTGTCCTGAGATCAGATGGTAGCACACAGAAGGGCCGCCCCCTGGGCCTCCCTGCCCTGTCCGGGCAGCACCGGCTTCTATCCAGAGCAGTTTCAGTGGACCGTTCCCACTCCACGCTGCCCCCAAACGCTGCTACGCATGTAACTCCCATCCGAATCTGGTCAGAGGCACCCTGACTTTGAACCATACACCCCACCACAGCAAGCTCCAATTGTCTGACATCTTTTATCCCAATTCCAAAACACGGAGTTCAAAAGTACTGTGACTCAATCACTGATAAATGAGTATTTTGAGAGCAGTCCTGCCCTGCTCCCCCTGCCCCTCACACGATCCTCTCTTAATCAACTGGCACCCGGTGGTATTCCTTCGTCATAAACGGCATGTGCAGTAAAAGCAAAGAGTGAACATTCAGGAATGGGGCTTCAGCGTCTGGGAGGTATGCAGCCAGTCACGCTAGGAGGAACAGCCCAGTGGAAATACTCCCAAACATCTGGGGCTGCGCTTCGAATTTCAAAGTGATTCTTCTGCTTGCACAACTTTACAATCTTGGCATTTGCCAAATGCTTATGTTTTGCTTCATCTGAAATTAGGCGAGGATTTCAGCTCTCACTCTCGGTATCACTAGAATGGTTTTTCCGTGTAAAGGGAGATTTTTGCATACCGAAATTCAGGCTGCTCATGGTTTAGTGGGACAGAAGGACAGTAAGGGTCGCCAGCAGCCTTGTTCCCTTCCACTTTGCAGTATCTGCCTTCCTATCAAACGCAAGTCTGCCCCTTGCCCACGCTGTGCCTTTGGGCAGTAAAGGCAGCAAAACTGCCCAAGGCCTCTCAGTTCTCCAGCCGAGTGAGACACTGCTGGCCACCCTGCTCTTTCCTCTTGACCCAAACTCCACTTATTTGCCTCCCAGAGAAACCTAAACCTCAGACAGATGAGGTCCTTAAGTCCCAGCACGAACTGCTCAGTTAGCACCAGGACACCAAGCAGAGTGCATGCTGCTAGAAGGTTTCTTCTCAAAAGGCAACCATCCCTCTTATTTTAATACCATGCTCTAAAAGTAAAGGTAACTAATACTATACAACCAAAGTCATTTAAACATGGGTCAGTTGTCTTCTCCCAGGGACAAGAACTAACAGAAACCAATGAGGACTTTCTAACCATCCTGAACCTTAGGAAAAGCATCAACACAGAGGGGCAAAGCATGGCAGAAACTGGACCCAAACCGAATCCTTACTGGGACCTGGGCTAGCCATTTGCCAAACCACGCCATGCCACATCCTGACCTACCTAGTTAGCTGGGGAAGTTGGGGGCAGTGGGGTTGTGGTGCCCTCCCTAGGACTAAATCAGACAGCTTCTTTATGGAGGTAATGGGTGGAGAGAGAGAGAGAGGGGAGGACTCTCCTCCTCTTGTCCCTTCTCCCCTGAAATTAACTCTCTGGGGCTGGGAGCAGGGTCAGGGTCAGTGGTGCTGACCTTGGACACAACCTGAGACAGGACCACCATTGCTGGTGGACAAGAACCGCCATGCCAGGAACTTACCTCACCAGAAAGCACACCTAAGTGGGCGGTGCCCCTGCACCAGAAAAACTTACAGCCACCCAAAACACGCACTGATATTTACAGCAGCTTTATTCATAACTGCCAACATTCAGGAGCACCTTCGGTAGGTGAACAGATAAATAAACATCCAGACAATGGAATATTATCCAGTGCTAAAAGGAAGTGAGCCAAAGAGCCACAAAAATACAGGAAGGAACCATAAATGCATATTGCTAAGTGGAAGAAGCCAATCTGGGTCCAACTATGGGACATTCTGGAAGAGGGAAAATACAGAGACAGTAAAAAGACAGTGGTTTCCAGGAGTTGAATAGGGAGGGGAATCACATGAGGATTTTTAGGGCAGTGAAATTTTCCTATATGATATTACGATGATAGGGACATTTATTGTATATTCGTCCAAACCCATAGGATGCACGACCCCAGAGTGAACCCTAATGTAAACCACGGACTCCGGGGGACTGTGATGTGTCAATGCAGGGTCATCAATTATAAGGAGTGTACTTTTCTGGTGGGAAACACTGATGGTCTGGGAGGCTATGCGTGGAGCGGGGAGGAGTTACGCAGGAAATCTATATACCTTCTTTCGATTTTGCTGGAAACCTAAAACTGCTCTATAAAATAAAGTTGATTTAAAAGCAAGAAAGTTGATTTTAAAAAAGCAGAGGGAATTTCTAAGAGACAAGCTCTCTTCATGCCCAGGGCTGCATGGCTCAAGACCACCTGTGTAGCAACGATCCCAGTAACATCAACACCTGTTGGTTGCTCACCTGTGACAGACAGGGGACCAGCATCTGAAGGAGAAACCCCAAGTGCTCCGATCCCTCTCCACCAGCTGGAGGCACAGAGCCAGCCGTCATCACTTTTCCCATGAGACAGTGCCAGGCTCAGTTCTGAATCCAGAAAGAAAAGTGTGAGCTTCCCCCTTCCCCCTCATCCTTCTCACATCCAAGCACCCCCAGACAGGAGCCCCACAGCGCTGACCACCAACGGGGAGCTGTGCACATTTGCTGCAAGGGATGAAGACCAAGAACCAGGATGTCAGTACACCCTTCTCCAAGCCCTCAAGTTCAACAAAACCAGCTCTGGATATCTCCTAAAACCCCATATTGCCGTCTCTTGCCTTCGAAGGCTTCATTTTTATTTTTTTCCTGCTTTAGAACGGTATGCTGGAAAAGTATTTTTTAATCACATCAAATCTGTAGGTATTAAAAATCCTTGCGGGGACACCTGGGTGGCTCAGTTGGTTAATTGTCTGCCTTTGGCTCAAGTCATGATCCCAGGGTCCTGGGATTGAGTCCTGCATCGGGCTCCCTGCTCAGTGGGGATCCTGCTTTTGCCTGCCGTTCCCCCTGCATGCACTCACTCTCTCTGACAAATAAATAAAATCTTGAAAAAAAAATAAAGATAAAAAATTAAAAAAAATAAAAATCCTTGCAATGTAGTCAAAAAGCCAGATATACTTGCATGAAATCTCATATAAACCAAAAAACCTTCAAATACATCTCAAAAGGTTTCCTACTCACTAGCATGACATGGGAGCAGAGACCTCCCTGCTCTGGTTCATGGGCCATGTGCTGGCAGCTCAGTATTTAGATCAAGTCCTGACATGAAACAGTAAATGAATGGCCTGCCAGGATGGGTGTGCTACACTTGGCTGCCCGCACCAACAGAGGCTTATCTCTGCTAATGCATCAACAGCTCTTAGCTCTCAACCCCGTCAAAGGTCACAAGGGTCAGACACAATGAATGGGAGAGCATACAGATAGATGGGCTCTGGATGGGAAGAGTGGCAACTAAGACAGGAGGCCCATGCAGACCATGACCTGGCAAGCATGTCCTCCCGTGTTACAGTTTCTGACGTTTGTAAGATACACACTCCTTGTCCCCTCTGCTCACAGCAACACCCGACCATTGTTCTGCAAATTTATATTTTCATGCCCAGATACTTTCTTGCTGCCTCTTAGCATAAGTAGGTGTATTCAACAGATATAAGCTATCGATGTCTTCCAACTATCCTACTGAGATAGGGGTTTATTTTGCTTTGCTTTTACTCACTAAGAAAATAGTAAGGCTCAAAGGACAAAGAATTGACCTTGCTTCATATGACTCAGTTAACAGCCCAAAGTTGGGGCTGGACCCAGGGGCCTTTTAAATTGCTGGGCTTTGCCCATTGGACAACTCTGGCTTATTATGGAGACAGTGAGAGCCCTCTGACACACTGTGGGTTCACATATGAGAAAGGGTACCCCAAAGAATGAATCATAAAACAAAACATTTTGCCAACAGCACTCAGTCCAGTAAAACCTATGGCATTTGTCTTTATTCTTCTGGAGCAGTGTCACCTCAATGGATCTTCCTGCATCAGCAGATACCCTCAGTGTTTGCACTGTCCAATATGGCAGCCATCATCGTGTGGGTAGTGGCTAGCTAACTGGACAGCACAGCTCTGGAATGGGTGCTGGCAGTTCTAAACCTTGGGGCTTCACTGAAAGTAACAGTCACACGGAATGGCGCTGGGATTTCCCCATGAGGACCAGTGATGTTTTAGCTATGCTCCACTTCCTACCACCACAGACTGGTCAACGGTGGGCTTATCTCATACACCGCTAGCTTGATCCTCCTATTCACGGGCAGAAATTTGATGCCAGAGCAGCTACACCTCCCATTAAATAAAACCAGACTGGCAAAAGACTTTACTGAGTAAGAATCTGTCTGGTGAAGAAGCTTATTCACTGTTTTAAAAATTCATCAAATGATTCATTAAGGAACATTTGCCTTATGCATGTAAAGAAGGACTAATTTACAAATTTATACACAACCTTTAAAGACCAAGCACAGTGACAGACACATGCAAATGAAGGCGGAGACATTATTCATGAGGTGGCAAGAATAATAAAGATGAATAAGCTAATAGTTTTATTCATACGGTAGAGGAATTCCTCCCTGCAGAGAGGTAAAGGCAGAGGTCAGGCCATTTATGGCTGACCCACTTTCCCAGTGGGATCCTGTCCCCCATCTTTCTTCGCTGCTCACCTGGCTACACCAAAGCATTATTATTATGATCATTTCTGTAAGATCCATGGGATTTACCTCTTCAAAAGATCCATTCTTTGGAATCCTGAGCCTCCAGGATAATTGAGTTTAACCAGTTCAGGAAAAATGAAGTCTTCCAAACTGCATTCCAAGGCGTGCTTCCTTAAGTAGGCTGCCTTACACATATATAACCCAGTGTCATTTCTGTGCCCCTGTCCCTGGTCCCCCGCTCCACAGCCCAGTGTCACTTGTGCCTTAGAGCCCACATTGAGTAACTGCTCAAGCCCGCTGCCTTCCGCCACTGTAGTGCCCCCAAAACCACACTGGCTCCGGGGGCTCAGGAGCCCTCTGCCTCCCGCAGCTTCTTCCTTCTCCTGCCATCCCAGGGCCTGGCCGTCCTGGAACTCTTCGTCATCACCTTCTCCCCTGCTCCAAAACCACCACGGTCTTTCTTGTGCCCTATAAAACCATGTCCAAATACCTAAGCTTATACATGAGGCCTTAGCATACCTTTTTCTCTATCTTCTCCCCATCATCTTCAGACCCCCTTTGCTCTAGTTAAACTGGCATCACTTGCTCCTCCCCAGACGCACCCGGGATGCCAAGCCACTTTCCTCTGCTCACCTGCCACCTCGGTGTAGAGTGACACACTCCATCTCTAGAGATAAACTCCAACCAGCTTCCAGGCCTTAAGGCAAACACCACCACCTGGAGAAAAGGGTCTGTTCTTGGAGCCAGGACAATCAATCTCTGTCTACTGAACTCCCAGAACATCTCTGTCCCACCTCTCCTGTGGCTCAGCTTGAGGGACAGCGGGAGCTAGCTGCAGTGAGCCCTACCACCTGCTGGAGCCCCAGGTCTTCGACTCCCAGCTAAGTACACAGCCTCCCTGGGCTTCTGTTTTCTCTCCAGCAGAAAAATAACAATAGTGACCCTTACCTCATGAGGCGACTGTGAGGACCAGCCAACATACTTCCCATCGGGGTGGAGAGCAGGCTGGCACACGGCAAGAACTCAGACATGAGCCTTTGTTTGGTTTCATCTTGTTTGGTGTCTCTTGTGAATGCGTTAGAACCTGACACTACAGCCGCGGCTCTCATCCCGGGCTGCCCCATGGTCAACTCTATGAACCACAAATGCAGCAGGAAACAGATGCCAGGCCCTGCCGTCCAGATGTGTATTCACTTAATCTGGGGGTGAGGCCTGGGCATCGTCAACAGGAAGGTGGATCCTTAAACCATACCAGCATTGAGGACGTTGGCACAAAAAGTTCCCTAATCCACTTCCAGAACCCTCCTGATTCCTCAGAGCCCAGTCCATGCACACAGAGGGGAGGCCAAGGAACACAGAACGCCCATTTCCCCTCCTGAGGTATGGGCTTGAGTTGGGCTCATTGTGCCTTCTGCCTCTTCTCAATGCTATAAATGTGCCCACGTAGAACACCTGGTCCCCATTCTCCTTCCACTTTACTACAGATAAAAACAAAATCCAAGTTCTTTTGTGGAGAAGTGTGGCAGTCCCTCCAGAAGACAGGATTACCACATGACCCAGTGATTCTATTCCTTGGTATTTACCTCAAATAATTCAAAATAGGCATTCAAGCCAATCTCACATATGAATGTTCAGTACAGCCCTATTCACAATGGCCAAAAGGTGGGAGCAGCCCAAATGTCCACCAGGGGATGGATGGATAAACAAAGCACATATATGTACAATGGAATATCAGCCTTAAAAAGGAATGAGATTCTAAGGCATGCTGTAACACAGATGAACCTCGAAGATAATATGCAAAGTCAGAGAAGCCGGACACTAAAGGGCAAATATTACAATACTCTACTTATTTGAGGTACCCAGAGTAGTGGACTTCATAGAGACAGGAAGCAGGAGAGAGGCTGCCAGCGGCTGGAGGAGGGCGAACTGGGAGGAACAGTGCAACGGGCATAGAGATCCCTTTGGCTGATGAGAGGTTCTGAAACCAGGGGGTGGGGAGGTGTGCACAGTATCGCAGATGTGTTAAATGCCTTAAAATGGGTAAACTGGTGAATTTCGTATTATGTGTGTTTTACCACAATAAAAAAATAATAAAAACCCAAGATCTGAACTTGTTACAATTATTATAGAGAGGAACGAGCTGACTTTGAATAAGCACCTGGTCCAAAAGAAAAGTCCCACAAGATTTAGAACCTGAGCTGGGATGGATCTTTGTCCCTTAGGCCTTTTATGTTTCAGCCATTAAACTCTGTGTTTCTTTGTAAGGTTTTGCTATTGAACTAACCGAGTTGCCAGTTCTAGATAGCTGACATATTTGCAAGCCAAAAATGCTCAAAGAAATCAAGACATGCCCACCCCAGTGTTCCCCTGGTTGACGTCTCTCTGCTGGACTGGCCACCGTGATGCCGAGGTCAGCTCAACAAACAGCACTAACAGTGCTGGACTCTTCTGGCCTAGACTCATCATTGTAAGCTGGGGATTTGGATAAAATTGTGACTTATGGAAAATACCAGCTCTAAAGTCTATGTGACTGTGTCCCACCCACTAGAAAATCATGTAATGGTGGGTAGGGAAGAATGAGAAAACTCCAAAGCTATATTTTTAAAAATAATAATAATAAATGGGACAAGCCACTCTTTTCACAAAGTTCACTGATTGTGCCATATGATTAGCTTTGATGTGACTCATTCATCACTTGAAATTAGTGCTGTTTTCAAAATGAAGCTGAACAAAGAAAAATAACCACCACCAGGGTACATCAATCAGAAGAGTACTTCCATAGACTTGATCCCTAATCAAGTACCAAATCATCCTTCAAACATCTACTGCATTTAGGATAAAAATGCATCTGTTCCAAGTGATATTGCAGAACACGGAAGAGCTGAGCAGAGAAGCAGCGTCCTGCTTACCCTCAAAATTATACTTTTCCTGATTTTGCCTGGCAGAATGCTCCCCAAATGATCTTAACAGAATGTCTCCAATGCCATACATTACAACACGGATTTAAGAATTAAATCAATTTGACTACATAAAAGTTCAATTTGTGAAAAGGTACTTATGTACATTCAATTTCCAAATATGCATCTCTCAGCAATGGAAACCAAATGGGAATATTATTTGATTAATGGAATGACAGGCACAAATATTTTTCTATTTCCAGCCACTATGAGACAGAAATACAGAACTGCTGACTACATGGAGAATTGAGAAATGCACAGGAGAAGTCTGCCGTTTATAAACTAAAAATGTATTGCAATGACTGTGGGTGACTTTCGCTATGTTACTTAAGGCATACACACGAGGCGGCAAACAACTGAGCAAAGAATTCCTCTATGACCGAATCACAAAGCCATATGGGGGTGTGGTGTGCATGCCATGCACACACACGTGAACTACGCTTCAGTGCTCTTGCTATCTACTCAAAATACACTCCAACTGTGGCATCCAGGTGACTAGATTATCAACCAATCTATCAAACAGCACTGCTGGGTTTTTTTAAAATATTTATTTATTTATTTATTTATTTATTTATTTATTTATTTATTTATTTATTTATTTATTTATTTGAAAGAGATACTGTGCACATGAGCAGGGGAAAGGAGAGGGAGAGGGAGACGCTCAAGCAGACTCTACACT
Organism: Nasua narica; assembly: GCA_028533885.1. Classification (NCBI taxonomy): domain Eukaryota; kingdom Metazoa; phylum Chordata; class Mammalia; order Carnivora; family Procyonidae; genus Nasua; species Nasua narica. The sequence continues at coordinate 77,948,602 of CM052811.1, read as the reverse complement.
GAGCACAGAGCCTGACGCAGGGCTCCATCTCAAGACCCTGAGATCATGACCTGAACTGAAATCAAGAGCCGGATGCCCAACCAACTGAGCCACCCAGGAGCCCCAGCCTTGTGGTTTCTAAGTTCCTTCCTGAACCACACCTTAAAGGAATCCCCAAACAAGAAATGTGGTCCTGCCAAGTCACCTTGGATGTGTCTTAAATCATGTCCTAGGTCACTGAGTGTGCTTAGAATCCACTGACTGGTAACTGAAGTCATTCTGAGGACTGAAGTTATGGCAGGCCACCATCAATGCCTGTAGCTTCCTCCAGCTTGGAGAATGCCACCAGCTACCGTGCCAGGTGGTCAAAGGGCACGTGCACAAGGCAGGTCAAACATGCACAGAGTGGACCTGCCTTCCTCCCTCCACAGGCCATGGGAGACAGAGGCTTCTAACGGGACCAGAGCCACAGTGTGTCATCACAATGGGCTCTTCCCGCCACAAGTGCCCTAGATCTGGTTGGGGGGACAGGGCACTGAACCTTTGCTGGAGAAATGTATCTCCACTCATACCGACATCTCATGAGGTATCATGGCACCAAGGTGCTCTGGCAGGGGTCTGGACAGCAAGGGTGGTCCCTTCATCTCACCACTTTGAGTATGAAGGCACTTGGTGACAGGGAGGGAAACTCCATGAAAAACTGTTTCCTACCAGCCTCTCCAAAAACATTTTCCCTGATAGCACGTTCACTCAGCTCTGTCCTCACACATGCTGCTGTACGTACAACGTCCAAAGGCCCGGCAAGGGAGGGGCCCCAGGGCTTTCCCAGGTACTACGGGAGCACAGGCTTCTCCAGGCAGCACAGAAGTCTGAGCAGTCCAGCAGGGTGGATGCGAGGCATTGGGAGGCATCCCTACGCCCCTTGGCCTGCCCACCATCCTGACACCCCTTAGGTCCTGCACTCTGCTGACCCCGCATCTCTTCTGAGAGATGGTCCACACCTTCTTCCAATGCATCCTGCCAAGCACAGCTTTTCTCTGCAAGCAGTACAGAGATGATGTCTGCTTCCTGTTGATGTTAGATGAGGCAGGCATCACACAAGGAAGGACGATACCCCTTACGCAACCCACTGTGGCTGACATGAGCCCATCGGAGTGACTCCTGAAGTCTCGATTAACTCCGAAATGCTTGCATCAGCAACAGCCCAATACATACCCTGCCCATGAATGAGGAATGGGCGCTGGGGAAGCAGCCCCAAGGGGCCACACTCAGAGACATGCCAGGCACGAGAAGGGGCTCCATGTGGGTTCCCTTCTGCTCTGTCTCACACTTGTTCTCAGTTATAGCTGTGGGCCTCTGAGACCACTTCCAACAAGTGGCCTCTCTGGGGCACCGCCTGGAACATGCGTGTCTCCCCTTCCAGCTGGGGTCGCACGCTGTGCAGGAAGAAATGGAGAGTCCCAGGTTCTGCGGGAAAGCCCTGCATCCAAATGGGGCCTGTCAGGAAGGCCTACCTTCAGCTCATAGCTGGTGGAGCCAAGAGGGCCACACCAAGTTCACCTGCACCATCGGGTCCTACACCACCTGCACCAAGTCCCTGCACCTTGTTGTCCCTGCCACACTTGTTCCCCGCCCCGAGCTGCCACCAGCCGCGACCCGGCTGTCTGTGCTCACAGGCTCCTGGCCAATAGCTCCCTTCTTGTCCTTCCAACTCTGAGCCGGACAGCAAGGACCCCACGCAGAGTCCGACACAAACAGTACAGCCTCCCCATCAGATGCAGCACATCTGTCTGCACAACATCCCCGAGGTGTCGTCCCAGGAACACACAACAGGAGGACTGGCATCTGGGGCATGGCCTGCCGCCTCCCTCGCCTTAAACCAAAAGCAGGCAAGAGAAGGGAAGAAAGCGGCCAGCAGAAAAGGGAGAGGCTCCCGCATAAGCTGCTGCGGAGGCCCTCTCGGGTCTGCACGGCCTGGCGGCCCTAGGTCTGGAAGCGCCACAGCCAGGAAGCTGGACTTGACCCTTGACTGGGCGTGGCCTGGTCACCTGGCCCACCTGCAGGGCGGGCGCAGCGCTAGAGGGGCTCGGTGTTCCTGGGCCTCTCGGACCCACAAGCCCTTCTCACTCGGAGGGTTGCGGTCACCTGGTGATGCTGTGGAGGGTGTGGGACGTTCAGTCTTCTGTCAGCACAGCTCTGTTTCAGCCCCATCTTTGAGGCACAGTTTTCTCTCCCTTGTAACTACAACGACAGCTCCTTTTGCTGCCTTTAGTGACAGCAAGGCAAGGTGTTTTGCTTTGGTTTGTGGGGAGTGCTAATTTTCAATACGAAGCAGTTAGAAACAGTCCGTGCACTTCTCATTTTCTCAGCTCCTGCCACCAAAGCGCAGCACAGACACTTGCGCGGGGAAGCGGGAGTCTGCCCGCTTGACCCCTGCCACCCTCTTCCCCACTCGTGCCCCACGGCCCCCACGCCTGGCCCAGACCACCCTCTGGTGTCCCAGACCCCACCTCTCCATCCCCATGGCCTTGCTGACATGGCCTCTGTCTGTCCCAGGGCCCTCTCAGGCCACAGTCCCCCGCAGCCCTCCTGGCCCTCCAGCTCGCCCTGCACGGGGTGGCAGTGCTCCCGGCTCCCAGGTGCCTCCTTTTCTTCCTTTCCGTTTCACTGAGATACAAATGGCATCCAGCACTGTGTAAGTGTAAGGTAGGTAGTGGCTGGACTCACACGCACTGTGAAGTGACTGCCACAGTAAGTTCTAGTTAACATCCATCACCTCACAGAGATATAAAAAGAAAAAGAAAATGTTTTTCTCCCTTACAACGAGAACTCAGGATTTATTCACGTAACGATCTTCCTGTTGTATCACATCTTCTTTATCCATTTATCCATCAATGGACACAGGTTGGTTTCATATCTGCTATTGTATGTAGGGTGGCAATGAACACGGAGGTGCACATATCTTTTGAATTAGTGTTTCCGTTTCCTTTGAATAAATATCCAGAAGCAGAATTGCTGGGTCATCTTGTAGTTCTATTTTTTATTTTTTGAGGAACCTGTTTTCCACAGTGGCTGCACCAATTTACATTCTCACCAATAGTGCACAAGGGTTCCCCTTTCTTCACATCCTCACCAACACTTATTTCTTATCTTTTCCATAACGGCCATTCTGACAGGTGTGAGGTGATAACCTCATTGCGGTTTTTACTTTTCTCTGATGATGAGTGATGTTGAGCACCTTTTCACATACCTTCTGTGTGGAAAAATGTCTATGTAGATCCTTTGCCCATTTAATGGGATTACTATTATTTTGGAATTGAGTCATATGAGTTCTCTATATCTTTTGGATATTAACTCATTGTCAAGTATATGATTTGAAAATATTTTTCTGCCAGTCCACAGGCTGTCTTTTCACTTTGTTATGGTTTTTTTGTTTTTGTGCAGAAGCTTTTTAGTTTGATATAGTCCCAGTTGTTTATGTTTGATTCTGTTGTTTGTGCTTTAGGTCTCATATCCAAAAAATCATTACCAAGATCCATTCAGGGAGCTCTTTCCTTATGTTTTCCTCTGGGAGTTTTATGGGCTCAGATCTTATATTTAAGTCTTTAAACCTTTTGGAGTTATTTTTTGTGAGTAATGTCAGACAGGGGACTAGTTTCATCTGTTTACATGTGAAGAAACATTTTCTCAGCACCATCTATGAGGACTGTCTTTTCTCTACTGAGTGTTCAAGGCTCCTTTGTCAAATATTCGTTGACTGGATATACATGTGTGTACCCTCTTCTAAACTTCTACATTGGGCAGAACCACATGACCAAATATGGCCTATCATAGGTAACATTCCCCCGATGATTGGGCCTTAATTTTTATCTTGGGCCTTCAAAGCAGGAAACAAAAGGAAATATATATTCCTGTGGTTCTTAAATAGTGAAAATATTTATTGGTTTAAACGGTGTCCTGCCCCTATGAGGAGACCAGAAGGGAAATTCAGGTGGAAGGAAGGCTATGGCCCTGGTCACCGACAACAAACGAAAAAGACAGTACCTCCTCTCATGAGACCCTACAATGAGCCTCAGTAAACAGTAAACAGGCTTCCACTCTAGTGTGAATCACCGACTTTAAGAGCAAGAAGCAGTCAACAGGTTAAAACCAGCTGAAGAACAGATATATTTAAATGTCACAACTCTGGGAACTAATCCAAAGATCAGCAAGTCCCCAGTTGTGCATTCCTTCCAAAGAGATCAATACTATCAAAACAATCAAAAGCGTCTTAGGTGCAATTTCACCGCACGGACCCTGAAAACATTCAGATGGAGAATCACGCAAGGCCCCATGTACCCAGATATGTTAATAAATTAAGTAATGAACATATTACACATTCTTTTTATAAGTTGAAGGACTGAAACTGGCCAGGCAACTTTGAGTTCTGACCCATCGCTTCGGAAACTTTGCTCTGTGTCTGCTCCACATGTCTCTGAGCTGCCCACTGCCTTTCCTAAGACCGCTCTCTGGATGGCTGCTTTTTCCATGCGGTCTGCATCTCACAGCTGCCCTTGGGGTGAGGGCAGGTGTGATGCTCCCTGCTTTCGTTTGTTCCAGGGCTGCACCTGCCACCATCCTCCCAGCTCAGCTGTCCCCTCACCCACTCACCCACTCACCAGCAGCCGGGTCCTCCTCAATGCTTTCCGAGGTGGGTCAACCTGCCACTGTCACCAAGTGTGGGGCTGAGCAGAGGTGCCAAAGGGCTTCCCTCAAAGAGGGGCCAAGCTCCTCACAAAAAAACAACTGGAAATTCACACGGAGTTCAGCCCTTCACTAGACAGAGACCTTCCGAGGTGACAGAAATGTGCCACCTCTCTGCTGTCCAGGACAGTGGTCACCAGCTCTTAAGCACTTGAAAAGTGGCTAGTATGACTAAGCAACTGAATCTTACCTGAATTTAATTACTTTAAATTCAAGTCCGGATAGCCCTAACTTGCATTGTGTGGTACAGCTCCAAAGAATGTGAACTCACGAGATAGAAGGCCATTCTAGTGGGGTTGAGGCGAGAACTTCAATTAACTAGTCTCTGGAAGGCTTCACGGGTGCCGCTTATACCACGTGGCTAGGAGAGAGGAGACTGGGGACACCACGGGGAGGGGACAGAAGACCCCTGGCCGACAGCATGGGTGATCTCAGAGCCAGGCCTCGCGAGCCTGACCGCTCAGCTCTGCTCGCCCCCCTGACAGCTTGCTGGACCTGTCCCCTGCCACTCATGCCACATGAGTTGGGCTCTCTTCCTTGAAGCTCCAAAGCAAACAGAAAGTACCTCAGGATCACCAAGCCTACTGGCTGCCAGAGCCTAAGCCTGAAATATGCTCACATAGAAAAAAAGTTTCCCCATTTTTTAGTGTTCAGCAGTCTATGAGTCTACACAGAGATCATCTTAACTAAAAATGTAGTTCGAGCTGGAGGAGGAAAGCCTTGCCCTAAAATAGAACAGCGCTCACCCTCGATCAAACTGAACGTGAATTTCCACTTAATCCTGCCGGAGACAGGCACTTCCTCCACATGGTGCTCCCCATGTTCACTCAAACACAAACCCGTGCGGGAGGGGCTTCACCAGAGACTCAGGAACTGTTGTCAGGGCTGGCAAACCTCCCCAAAGCCTCTCTGCCACAGTGGAGGTGAACATTAAGGAAATTTTAAAAAAAAAAGCTTAAGGAAATCAGATACTTCGGTAGCAAAGTCAATGTGGAGATAACTAGAATCTTCCCTCCCACTCTGGATTGCTCCCATTTAACTCATTTCAGCCTCTGAGGGGTAGGTGAAATCTGGCATGTCAAGAAAAGGGATTTAAGAGCCGTGGGATGATTCATCTCTGGGATGGCTTCCACCGGGCTGGGCTGTGAGGGAACCAGGAGGGGACCAGCTGTGGCTGCCCCCCAAGGTCTCTCCCAGCCCCCAGTGGGTAACAGAGCATCTTCAATGCAGTGAGAACAGAGGCTGAGATTCCGTATGGGGGAACGATTTGGGGCCCCCAGTGAGGCTGCACACGCCCCAGCTCGCACACCATGTCCTTCTCGGCCTCACGGTGCCCTGTCTCCTCTCCGCCACATGGGCCCCAGTGTTACCATCTGCGACTGTCCTCACCCCCAGGGAGGACCACAGGGCTGAGCAGCAAAGTTGCCAGCCACCCCTCAGCAGGGAGCATGAGTGAGAAACACAAGTTTGCTCCTTCGAGCCACTGAGATTCTGGTGGCGTAACTGTGGTCCAGCCTGCCCCATCCTGACTCACATCACAGATACGTTTGCTTTGGTCATAAAAGTCACACCCCCTCCCAAATTCAGATATGCCAAACTGACACACAGAGCAACCTAAAGCATCACAGCCCCAAACTGCACATGTCCCCATGTGGGCTCCGGAGTACTGGGGACAGCTTTGGGGACCCATGTTCAGGGGAACAGACCTACAAAACATGAATCAACTCACTACTGCCTCTCTGCTGTTGGGAGGTGGGAAGCGGAGAAAAGAGTGGGCAGAACCTTCAGACACAAAACCTCTGAGAAGAAAACACAGCACGGGCCATCCATGTGGATTCCTGACAGGAGCCGAATCACACGGGGCCTGGAGGCCCTGAGGAAGACCCACTCAGGGACAGGGTGAGGGACAGGCTGAGGGCTGGAAGGAGCGATGCATTCCGGCCTCGAGAGGCTTAGCAGCTATTTGGAGGCACGCCCCTGAGAACAAATCTCTCTGTCTGGTCCAAACTTGCCAAACTAGAGAGGCTAGACAGGGCCAGAATGATGACAAGGAGATGGTGTTTTGGGGGCTACCTCTCCCAGGAAGACAGGCCGGGATGTGCAAAGAGCTTTACAAATACACTTCAGTCATTCTCCCCTCCTCAGGAGCCTCCGGCTCGGGTACACCACTAGACTGAACTTCTGGGCAGAGAGGCAGTGTGGCCCACGCTGGGCCTGGGTGGGGGGACGCTCGGGCCACAGGAGTGCCTGGGGACGGTGCACGAGCACACAGCTCACCATGTTCGCTCTGGGCACACCAACATCTGGACGTGTCCTCACAATCTCATCCTGCAGAGCTGCCCTCTCCCCAGGTGAACCATCCCTGCACGCCCAAGAGGAAAGGAAGGAGCCAGAAGCTCCTGTGTACTCGGGAGGGACCATGTATGTGCTCTCACATGATCACATGCATCATATACCACAAACACACACGCACAGGCACAGTACACCAGACACACACCACACCCTGCACACACAAATATGCACACATCACTCATACACTCCAAACCACACCACACACACACACGACATCCCACACACATACACATACATCACTCACACACTCCAAACACGCACCACACACATACAATATACCATGCGCACACACAATACACCACAAACACACACACACCACACACACACACATAAATACATATACATCACTCACACGCTCTGAACCATACCATACACAATCA
>CM052811.1:77922713-77932897 GCA_028533885.1 Nasua narica | reverse complement strand
CAAGCACTCTGCCTCTGTGCTTACCCTGCACCAAGCACTCTGCCTCTGCACCTACCCTGCACCAAGCACTCTACCTCTGTGCTTACCCTGCACCAAGCACTCTGCCTCTGCGCCCACCCTGCACCAAGCACTCTGCCTCTGTGCTTACCCTGCACCAAGCACTCTGCCTCTGCGCCTACCCTGCACCAAGCACTCTGCCTCTGTGCTTACCCTGCACCAAGCACTCTGCCTCTGTGCTTACCCTGCCCCATGCTGGGGAGAAGCACTCTGCCTCTGTGCTTACCCTGCACCAAGCACTCTGTCTCTGTGCTTACCCTGCACCAAGCGCTCTGTCTCTGTGCCTACCCTGCACCAAGCACTCTGCCTCCATGCTTACCCTGCACCATGCTGGGGAGAAGCACGTTGCCTCTGTGCTTACCCTACACCAAGCACTCTGTCTCTGTGCTTACCCTGCACCAAGCACTCTGCCTCTGCACCTACTCTGCACCAAGCACTCCTGGGAAGCTGTGATAAAGCAAGCAGCCACACACGTGGTCCCCCTTCTCAACAAATTCACCATCTAGCCAACGAGGCAGAAAATACATAATGGAGAATAAAGATGATCCTTATGCCCTAAGCCAGGATGAAAGAGGGGTCTCAAGCCGTTGTGAGAGGCTGTCAAGAGCACTGTGTTGTGAAGGACTCTGAAGCCCCATCCTGAGGCCAGGAAAGGTGTGTGAGCAACAGCAGTGCCTTGGGGAAGACTGCCAGAGCTGGGGCAGATTGGGCAGGGGTCTGTGTCCTTGCTTCCAAAGACCACGGGTGGAACAGGGAGGGAGTCAGAGGCTTTAAGGAGGAGTTAGGGCTTGAGTTGATCTAGAAAAATGATAGGCTTTGGGTAGATAAAGACATTTTAGTCAGAGGAAATAGGCCCAGGCATGGTATGTGGAGAAGTCTGAGCAAAATGGACTGTGTACCATAGCATAAGGACATGGGAGCTTGGTGCGGTGACAGAGCATTCCAGGTAATGGAATCTGGTGTGTTTGTGGGCACATTGTGTGCATGAGCATGCGTGCATGTGAGGGAGGGGAGGGGCAGGGGAGACTGAGTATTCTGTGCTACCTCTATGCCTGAACTCACTCATTTCTTCTCCCGATCAATTAATCTATTGTGTGCCTGGATGCAATGCAGTGGATTGCTGGAAACAGAAGTTCCCCTTTTGCCTTCCATGTTTCTCTTTACTGCCAAAGAGAAAAAAACAATGTGATGAGCTCTGAAAATCTGAAGGTGATGAAGAAAGGGTTTGGTTCATCCAGGACCACACAACTTGGGCCACCTACATTCACAGTAGTCAAAATGTGATCCATGGGTTGGGATCCATGGGTTGGGATCCATGGGTCTCTGGTATCACCAGAGAGCTTCTTTGGTTATCAGTAACTCCTAGGCTTGTCCCTGGACCTAGAAGACCAGAATCTGCATTTTAACAAGATTCCTCCATGGTCAGTCAGCATGTTAAAGAAGAGAAGCCCTATCCAGGTCAAAGGGCCCCAAGAATTATAAATAGAATTATAAATAGTAGAATCCACGAATTATAAATAGAGCTGCAAGGGACCTCGGTGATCACCTAGTTCAACCCCACAATATGCTAAGTGAGCAAATGTGCTAGTCTGTAAAAGTTAACTGGGTTTCCAATTTTTCCACTTTTTAAAATTTCATTGTTACCCAGTATGGAGCTAAAAAAAAAAAAAAAGCCCCAAACCATCAACAACAGGCTTTTTTCCACAATCACACATCCTCTTTCAATGTTCATTCCCAGGAGTCAAGCACTCACCACCCTTCTTCTTCCATTTTGTAACAAAATGGAAGATGCGAGAGAGGCACAGAGGGGATGGAAATCAACACAGCCCCCCGTGTGCCTCGAAATCAAAACCAAAGACATCCCAGCGCTGACATTTTTACACAAATTTCCACTACACCCAATGTTTAGCCAAAGGCACTTTTAAGAGTGGTGACTCCTGGACTCATTTTTGCCGAACTGAGATGTACGTCGAGAAAATCCAAACTCATAAGCAAACAACATTTCTCTATAGAGTAAGTATGCATAACCCTTAGTCAAGTAACTATCTGCAATGGTTGTTTCTGAGACTCCTTTATGTACAAGCAAAGGATCTGAAATCCTACTCCAGTTGGGAGCAAATAATGAGAAGAATCATCTCCAGCCAGTTGGTGATAATGTGTCATTCATTACAACACTGTGTGCACAAAGAGTGTGCATTCCAAGTCATATGACAGCAAAGAAAGGGCTCTTTTTGCAGGGGAACAGAGGAAGGATGGAAGAAGAGATAGTTAATAATTTTCATTTGACAGCTTGGAAAATCCCAGTTCAGTTTCAGAATGCCAGCTCCTCAGTTATAATTTAACACCCATTCCAAGAACGGTTGACAAACGAATGTTAGTGAGCAACACAATGCCATTTTCATTTGCCAGCCAGAATGATTTTTTTATGTCCTTGATAAGCCCCCAAATAAATTTGTCAATTTATTCATAGCTGTGATTTAGAGTCAAGCTGCATTCTCTTATGCTCTACAGACACTGGTGCCGCTTTCTTTACGGGACCTCCATCTGTTTTTCTACCACATGGGCATAAAGATTTCCAGAAGCTACTAAATAAGAAAGTGATTTCAGTCATCCTGTAGTAGCTCTCTAGCCATCTGCCATCTTACCCCCATGTGTCCTCCATCGTGACAACCACTTTTGCCCCTGTTCCACAGACGAGGGTCAGGGCCAGCGACCTCCTGGGCCCTGACAGGACCCCATCATGCAAGGAGGAAAAAATGGTAGCAAAGGGCAAAATAAGTCAGTCTCCTTTGGTGACAGGGCCTTGCCTTGCAAAAATCCCAGTATGCTGTCAGGAAACCTATAACAGCCTGCACCTATAACAAAAGGAGTGGGATGACTTTAGGCCCAAGCAACCAGAAAATTCTGTTCTGGGAGGTCACCTGCGGTGTCTAATAATGTAGGGAGGAAAAATGTCTTTAATGACATCTCTGTAGGCTAATGTTCTTTCTGGCTTCATCCAATTTTAAGAGCTAGCATATTCACATTAAAATCCCTCCTTTGTGAACTAGTCTATAGACAAGAACACCTCTGCGTGTTCACGTGCCCTAATATATTAAGGACTAAGACAAGCTCCTGGACGCCAAGGCTCTAGTAACTCGAATGGGAGGAAGGCAAAAGCAATTACAGCTAATAATAGTCCTCCCGATTTTTAACTTCCGTTTCTCATAAGGCACAAGGATTTTTGATTGCTTTGCCTTTTCTGAATGGTTGCGAGTGCCACATGTCTAGGTTTTTCAAGTTCTTGGAGACAGAAGTTCAACTCATGTTCCTGGCAGCCTCCACCTTTGGCCAACAAGGTAGTTGGGGACACGAGGCCGATGAAATTGTATTAAGACTAATGACATTACAAAGGGACAATTCGACCAGCTGGCAGCCATCAGCTGAAGTGCCACAGGGCTGCTCAGGGCAAGAACACAGTCGTTCTTTTGGTTTGGTAGTTTTATCAGGCAGGTCCTGGGAGAAGAGAGATGACACGCTCCACTGGATAACGGAGAGAGTTAGTGTGAGGGAAATTTCCAGGAGTGTGGGCAGGGTTTGGGACCTTGCATCCAGGGTAGTGCAGCCCCTCCACCAGCAACACTGGCATAACTTTAGCATCCTGGGCCCAGAGAGGAAGAAGACAAAGTTCTGCAGAGCCCAGTCGGAAGAGCTCTGTGGACAGGAGCAGAGACCTCTGTGGAAGGAGGCGGCAGGCAGTAACATCCGGGTCCGTGGTGCTTCCTCCTGGACAGGCTTCTTATTGGACAAATCCAACCATGTTCCCAGGTTGTGGTCCAGACAGGTCAGCCTCCCAGGCACACACAGGCGCAAGGGGGAGGGTGACTCTGCAGGGCCAAGTGGAAGCCATCCAAGAGTGGTACCCAAGCCTGGGATTCTCAGAAACTTGGGACAGCTGTTAGGTGCCTCAGGACCTCAAGAAAAATTTTTAAAAATAAAAAAAGATTTTTTATGTTCTTGATAAGCTCACAAATAAAGGTGTCCATTTATTAATAGCTATGGTTTGTTTGGGGGAAAAAAATAGCTATGGTTTGGAGTCCAGATGGTCTGCAGACACTGGTCCTGCTTTCCTACCGGGTATCAGGCATCGGGGGATGGCGGTGATCACCGGGCAGGCTTGGGAACCACCGCAGGGGAGACCAAGTGGCTATTTGTGACAGCAGAAAGCAGTCCTTTAAAGAAATTTCTACTCTCCAAATTTTGGATGCAAAGTTGTGTGTCGTGTGATCACCACCAGAGGTTCCTAACCTCTGACAACCTGAGTGGCCTCCTAGGTGCCGCAAGACCTAAGTGTCACAGGTAAGTCACTGAAACCCTGAGAGAGCAAATGTGGATGTAGGCCAGGAGGCCTGAGGTGTGGGGAAGCAGGCAATCTTGTATTTCACAGAGTTCCCAGCGGGAGGAGAGTGGCACAACTAGGATCTGGGCAGGATCAGAGAATTGCTCATTCATCCTTTCCAATGCAGACCCACATCACTGCCGAAAGCCTTTGATGACAGATGGACTTAGGGATTCAGAAATGGTTAGATTTGGGAAAGACAGAATCACTACCTCCCCTGTGTTACATAAATCCTCCCTACAGGTCCCGCCCTGCAACATATTTTTGCAGAGAACCACCGATGACCCTCCCCGCGCCCCCCAACCCCGCCCTGCCCCCCCTGTAGGCTTTAGTTATTCACCCTGAACTCTAGGGTGATAGGAATAGATCGCCTCCTGCAGGACCTCTGTGAGAAGGCAGGAGATGGTGCTAACAGACCCATCCCCTTCGTCACCTTCCCCTAGGCCTCCAGTCTCTCACCAATGTCCCCGACTGCAAGAGGACTGTGGGTCAACAAGGCCAGGTGGAACACCATCCCCAGTACCTTCCAGGTGGGCCAGAAACATCCCCAATCACGTGTTTTAGTTCTCACATCGAAATCCGTTTCATTCACATTCCCTCCCTCAGAGTGACTGGGAAGTCCGTTCAGCCCCTTTTGCCTATCCCAAACACTTTAAGAACTCCAAGCGATGGCAGCAGGTGCTGCCAAGTGCAAAGACCAATGTGACAGTCTGGTCACATGAGGCCACCTATCCTGAAATAGCAACATACCAGAGCCAGGAAAGAAACTGGAACTTAAAGTGAACCAAAATCCCAGGATAAAGGCACATCTTTGTGCATATCCACAGATATGCAGTCAGGGGTCCAGGGTCCCGATCACCATGCTGTCATCCTTCCTGTCACTAAATGGAGGACACTCGCCAGACGGCCACCTCCCAACGTCAGAAACATCGCTTTATTCATAAGCACGAGGCCAGGTTTACCAGCTCCTTACTTGAATATGAATATCACCCCTTACCTTAGCCGAACTGTCCTGCAGGCCACAGAGCCTCTGAACCCAGAGCAGAAGAGTGAAAAAATTGGCAAATGAGGCCCTAGCCACATGAGTGAAAAGAGAAATAGGAGTGCCGTGGAAGAAAGGTCCCTCAAGGGGCGTGGCTGAGAAAGCAGAGCTCAGGGCCCCATTGTATGCAGCAGTGTGGTCCCCACGACCATGTGTGAAGCCACCGGGGCCCAGACAAGGAAGGAGGAAACCACCTCTACTCCTCAGACTCACGCACTGCTGAGTCCAAGGGGGCTGGCGTCCTCACGCTGGCCTGAGGGCCTCTGACCGATGCAGCAACAAGCCTGCAGAAGCAGCAGAACTCTCCGAGAGGACTGACACAGACACACACTGGGCTCCAGGCTCCGCGCGAACACGCTCCAGGGCGGGACCAGAACGAGGCTCAGCTCCAACTCCCTGTGCTGCTTCGGCCAGGACTCCCTATCCCACGAGGGCCGGTGCCCCGCACACACCGCTAACATGCTCCTTCCGGTATGCTAACCAAAGGGCACCATGCGGAGAGCAGAAACACAGGAGAATCAACGGCTCATGCCTGCAGTCTAATTAAGACAAAACATTTTGTACAATAGCTTTGGAAAAGCTTGCTATTGATTCACAGGCCGGCTTAATCCGGCTATTAACACTTGATACTTCAGCAGCCTCTCCAGAGTTCCCAGGCAGCTCAGCTTCGCACGGTCGGGCATCCCCAGCACGTGACCGAGGTGGCACGCTTCCCAGACCGGAATGCCGGGGCTGGGCATCCACAGACCACTTTCTCTTCAAAGCAGCTGTGCACGGTAAGCCCCACCTCGCACACGGAACCCCCTCTCCCCAGGAGTTCTTCCGTGGTTGTGGGTGGACGAGGAACTGTTTCTGTGTCTCGCTTTTACTCTGGGCAATGACAAGACAGGTGTGGCCTGGCCCCACAGTGACAGCCCCTGGGGCATGGCCACAGGCAGCATGTCTGGGAAAAGGCAGCAGCTTCCTACAGTGAGCGCACTTTTGATATTGTGAGGCAGAAATGTCTTTCATTACTTGCCCAAACCCTGTCATCAGGAAGGCAGATGATGAGCCTCGTGAGGATTTTTAAATTTGGTTTATTGAGAAGCATCATCCTACATGGGGCCACAGGTCATGTGAACACACACACAGGCTCCATAGAGCCGTGCCTGCTAACCCCCCAGTGGGACTGCCCTCAGAGGTCCGCATTTAAGCAAGTCTGCCCAGCCTGGCCTCAAAAGGTCACCACAGCCTGGACAGTACCGCTGGGCCTAAACAACCAGCAGGGGTCCCCCACAGGCTTGCAGATGCCACTCCACGCCCTTCCTCCAGCCAAAAACAGTTACTACTCCTCACGGAACTTAAACATGAGGTTTCCTGCAGCAAAAATGCCTCACGCAGCTTCCCCGAAGTTCGGTGGCATGAAAGCCAGACTGCCTGAGAGCAATGGGAAGAAGGCCGGGCTCCATCTCTGGGGCCACGTCCCAACCCACACCCCCTACCCCGCCCCCAAGAACGAAGTCCAAACCTGGAGACAGGAGCCTGTCCTGCCAACCACCAAATCTCTCTCATCTCGTCTCCCACAACTTATTTCATAAGTTTGGTCACTACTAGTCCCTGAATGCTTTAAGAATTAGAATGACCTTTAGTTAACACTCACTGTTATCAAGAGAACGAAGGTGCTCAAGAAAACCAACAACACCCAGATGGTAGACTTCCTGAGAAGTTCCCAAGGGGCACCCCTCAGAAGAGAAAACTGGAGGTCCTCCAGCCCCTTCTCCCCAGAGCGGCCCCCTCTACAAGACCTGTGGGCTCAGGACCCGACAGATCATGTGCTTCCAAGGTCCTTCATTATGAGTGGAAATGGAGGACCGGGTAGCCAGTGTTGGCGTTGATGGGGGGGTGTTACGTGAAGCCCCACCACCAGCGCCGCCCCCAGGCTTCTCCGATGGCAGGTACAGTACCTCCACACAGCTCTCGGGGCGCGGAGGGTCAGAAACACAGACACCAGTGCTGACATGGAATCTGGGGGTCACTTTGTACGAGCTTCGACCGCAAGTACACATAAGGCAACCCGCATCCGGGATCTCTGGCTGCTTACACCACACCCAGCCTTGGTCTGGGCACCGGGAAACGCCGGATTCAAATTACAAGTCCACTGCTTAATAGCTCTGTGACTCAGGACAGCTATTTCTTATCCTAAAAAGGGGAGCAAACGTCCCCTCCTCCCAGGGCCACTGAGAGGCACACGGTGGGATACCTCCCCACCTTGCAGCTGCTCTGCCACAGCCCCCACTGTGAGAAAAAAGCCCGAATTCACTCCATCACCACCCTTCCTTTACCATGCACCCTGTCTCACGGTCAGGAGCAAGGCAGACCTCACCGCTGTCTCCTGGAGACGGACTCCTGCAGACGACAGGACTGGGGCTCACTGGCATTTCTGAAGGCCCTCTCTGGAGAAATGCAGCTCCTGCTCCCCGGGGACTCAGTGCTGAGTAGAACAGATGCACAAGTCCTCAATTTCCCCCGAGGGGAGGCCTGCATGGAGGAGGCTGGCCCCTGGCGGGAGGAGGGGCACCATGCTCCTCAGGGGCAGGGGTCTGGGAAGGCTCCACCAAGCAGGTGGGCTTGAACAGAGGGCCTTCCAGGTGGAGGGAAGGCTGTGGGCCCAAGCTCCCAAGACCATGGTGTTGGGAATGGGAAGGCAGGGAGCAGAACTGGGCTATAGTCCCCGGGCATCGTCATGGAATATGCCAGCTGCTTTTGAAACCTAGGCGTTTTAAGTTATCTTCCAGAATTTATCATCCTACTGCCTTTAGCACTGCCACTATGAACCAGCAGCTGGGCCAAGCGTCTGTCTGTGAACACAGTTCTGTGTGATTCCCCTTCCAGCCCCCACACAGAGTTACTCTTTCCCCTTCTCACAGAGGAGGAGCCTGAGCCCAGTGAGATCACTGAGCCCCCCGACGGCATCACTGCTGACCACCACATCTCTGCCATGCCATCACCGAGGCCCCTTGTGGACCTGCCTAGTCCCACTCGGACCTCCCATTTGGCCAGGACCCCCAACTGGCCCGCCTCCAGCCCACCCTCACCTCACCGGGCACTGACCCCAGAGCACATGGAAATGGATGGCTGCATCCTGATGCAGTCCTGCATCTTTCTCCTTTGGCCTTTCTGGCCACTAAACCATGAAACAAAAACACAAAGTGGACAAGTAAAAGAAAATAGTCATCCAAACTCACTTTAGGGGGAATTAATCCCAGCACATGAGCGTGCAGACATCTCCAATAAAATGGGCACTGGAATGAATTAAAGAGCTCCCAGCACTATGTACTCAGCTGACAGTCCCCAAGACCACATGGTGATCCCACACCTTCCCAGACCTCCCACTGAAGGTTCTGGCTCTGAAGGCCAGGACGGCCCTGCTGCAGCGAACCCAGGGCCTTCTTGACGCAGTCATGCACTGGGGACCGTGGGGCAGGCAGGACGGGCGGCTCACGCACCTACCCCACACCCAGGATTTAGCATCTCAGCAAAACCCAAGCTCACTGCTTCCCCAGGGTGGATTCTTTGGGTTAAGAAAGAAGAGACAGCTTGTACCAACTACAAATGTGTCTAAATAATGCAATCTGAGCTACACACATGCACAAAGCATCTCTCTCCCTGCATTAATATGTAAAAGAAAGATGAAGCCTTAACCCCAATAAACACACATGGCAATAAGATAAAATAAAAATAGCTGCCATCCGTCACCAGTCAGAGATTGTTCTCTTGGGAAGGTAACAAAGGAAGAAAAACTGTACAAACAAGCAAGCAAACCAAAGCCCCTTCCCTCCCTGGGATGCTAGACAGAGCCGGGCACCAGCCAGGGCAATTTGGGTCATTCAGGCATTCCCTCTGACACCCACCAAGAAGCAGTATCCGGAACCGAGCACTCCATCACTTCCAAGGCCACAAAGGCCGCTCCCAGGGCTCCTGCTTCCCGCAGTCACAGTGCAAAGCCACGGCCTTCCAGCTACAGCCACACAGCCATCTCTAGGTTCTGCCTCCCTGGAGACAGGAAATGTCTGCTCTAGCCCACTTCCCAGGGCCGACTATACGCTTCCCTCCTCCACATCCCCGCACGGCACTGTGCTCCACTGCTGAATAGTCAGGGTGCCGCCCCACATGGTTGATGTGCTCCCCCACACCCTCCCTGGGGTCTGGGTATCCCCCCAACCCTAGCCCCAACCCTGTGATCTGTGTGCCCCCCGTGGTCTGTGTACCCCCAACCCTCGCCCCAACCCTATGATTGTGTGCCCCCTGTGGTCTGTGTACCCCCCCAACCCCAGCCCCAACCCTGTGATCTCTGTGCTCCCCCATGGTCTGTGTGATACCCCTAACCCTAGCCCCAACCCTGTGATCTGTGTCCCCCCCCCCCATGGTCTGTGTAATACCCCTAACCCTAGCCCCAACCCTGTGATGTGTGTGTCCCCCCCATGGTCTGTGTATCTCCCAACCCCAGCCCCAACCCTGTGATCTGTGTGCCCCCCGTGGTCTGTGTACCCCCAACCCTAGCCCCAACCCTGTGATCTGTGTGCTCCCCCATGGTCTGTGTAATACCCCTAACCCTAGCCCCAACTCTATGACTGTGTGCCCCCCGTGGTCTGTGTACCTCCCAACCCCAGCCCCAACCCTGTGATCTGTGTGTCCCCCCCATGGTCTGTGTACCCCCAATCCCAGCCC
>CM052811.1:77904353-77922213 GCA_028533885.1 Nasua narica | reverse complement strand
GTGCCCCCCGTGGTCTATGTACCCCCAACCCTGTGATCTGTGTGTCCCCTGTGGTCTGTGTACCCCCAACCCCAGCCCCAACCCTGTGATCTGTGTGCCCCCCGTGGTCTGTGTGCTCCCCCCTCCAGCCCCCAAGCCTGTGGTCAGGGCGGCCGGCATCTTCATCTGCACAGAATCACCTTGCGCGTTTGCTTTTTGGGTCTGCAGCTCTTCCATCATCATGGAAACCAGAGCAGAGTCTTTTGATTTAGCTCTACCCTGAATCCAAGAACTATGGAAAATTTGGCAGCTGCTCACACAAAACACATTATGTTCAGATTAAATGTAGCACTTTCCAATGAGAAGACCTAGAGCTTGATTAAAAAGTTTCCCGTCCTTAATATCCCAGCATGAAACACCCGTCACCATTCCTTCACACAGGCTCTGCTCTGCCAGACAGTTGAGAAATCCATCTCCACACTCAGCTGCAAAAGAACTATCCCAACACCCCTGTGTTCATGAGCTCGACATGGAGACCAGCAGGAAGTCTGTTCTGGGAATGCTACATCAGCAGAGCGGATGGGACCCTTCCCTCTCCTCACTTTCTTCGTCCCAGCGGTGGAATTCATGATGGAGAATGAAGCAGGGTGGGCGAAGGGCTGGAGATGTCGGAAAGCACTCCCACCCAAACACACCTCCAACAAAGGATTAGTGACGGCCCAGGACTGTGTCAAGGTGGGGCCTCCAGTTCTGAGCGCACGAGGGACAGCTGTAGCCATTCCTACCTCTCAGTTATCAGGTCTCTGTCTCTAAGACCTCTGTCTCCACCCCTCTCTCCAGGGTAGCTCAGTTGTTAGGAGCAATCAGCTTTGCAACTGTGCAGAACCCCTTTGTCCCTCCACCTCCATGGGGTGCACCTTGACTTTGGCCCCCTTCCTTTCAGACTTACCCACATGATTCGCTTTGGCCAAGGGGATACTGCATGGGCCTGTGTTTGAATCTGCATCACCATTTCCACCTAGGTGACCCCATGTAAGTTCCTAATGCCTTACATTTCAATTTCCCCATTTGTAATGAAGATAATTTATCAATTTCCAAAGGCTCATTATACACAGCACAGGATCATTTACAATGAACATAGTACAGCTGGACACACAGTAAGTGCTCAATACAAATATTTGAGGAGAGAGAAGGGATTCTTGTCTAAACAAAATCCACAACACACTCAAATCACAAACTCACAGCCCATCTGGCGTGAACCCCATTTCAACTTATCCACATACATCATGCAGGGACTCACCTTTTAATGCTAAGTAGCGGAGAAATTGCTTGTACCTCCCAAATTGCCTCAAAATAATCTTTTGAGATTATTTGGCTAGTCTGTTGGTATGAAGTTTCTGAGCTTGGAAACTCTTTACGTAAGGTTGTTGAGGGTTGGGAAATTGGAAGGAATGGTAACGGGTGCTTCACCTGCACTTCATTCCTCCTGGGGCTAGTAGTGGATCACAGGCGAACCCCGATTTGGTCAACGATGACTCGGAAAGGGATTCCCCACTGCGTCCCTTTCCCTACTGCTAACTGTCCACTAGGTTAATGACCATGGGGCACAGAGCAGGAGCAGGCAGGAACACTGATCTCTAGAGCCTTCCAGACACACTGCCACCAACTGGCTATGGGACCTCAGGCACGTCCTCCCCATCCCTGGGCCTCAGTTTCCTCCTATGTAAAGTGAGGTAGTTAGCTGGAAGGTCTCTGGACTCCCTTCCCGGGCTAACATAAGAGGATTTCATGATGAATTCTCAATGACCAGTGATTGTGTGTTTCTTACATCTTTTCTTCCCTCCACCAGTGCAGATCATTAAAGCTAATTGTAGATGTCACTTCTTTATGATTCTCACTGAGCACTGCGGCAGGAAAGAAGGAGTCCCTGAAAAGCACAGAGAAAGAACGACCTTGTATTCCAGGACAGAAAGAAAAAGAAGAGGAAACCCTGTCTAGCATTCTCAGGTGCAAAATCTCTACCACTCCTACTTCAAAGCAACACATGGCCCAAGGACCTCAGGACTAGAGGTTACCTCTCACTCCCCCAGCTGCTCAATGCCCCCAGGGGCTCACACCCCAATCCCCATCACAGGGCAGGCCCTGCCACTCTCCCACACTATTGAGAGGTCCCTATCCCTTCCCCTCAAAAGCAATCCTCCTGTCCCCTCGCACTGGGCCTGGCTTTAAGCTGCTGGAAATCAATCTGAGGAACTAAAGAGCTAACAAGCAGACAGATATTTGTAATGTTTGGTGACACTGCTCCCAAGACTATTGAGTTTCAAAGGAAACACAAGCAGACGGGAGCTGCAGTAGTGGGAAATTCCAATGACAGAATTCCCTAAAAAGGATGGTGAGGGGATTTCTGGGGAAATGGGTGTGTGGGGAAGGAATATATCTGATTTCCTTGAAATTCCACCAAATAGACAACTCTGTTTGCTCCTTGCTCCAGCCCTGGGCATCCAGAATGTCAGTGAAAGGAGCAATTTCCCTGGCCAGAGCCTCAGGGCTCTTGCCAGCATCAAAGTGATGTGGAGAAAGACCCTGGAGGCAAGGTAAGGCCAGAGGCAGAGGCCTCCAACTGGGCAAGGCCATTTCCACAAGATCGGCATGCTCACATCTTCACTATCCCTTTCTCAGCCACTAAAATCCTTGCATGGTTGTCAGCTTTGAAAGAGCAACAAAGATGGTGTAAAGGGTTGGAGGTAATCATGTCCCTTCAGAAGTGAACAAATCTCTCAGCAAGCTAATTAGCAGAGACCATCTAAACCTCTTCCCGAAATTCCTCTGTGGAATCTGGGCCACAGTTCTTAGTCTCCTGCTCAATACCACGTGGATGACCTTCAGGGCAATAAATGCATTTGCCAGAAACTGAACAGCCACGGCAGTACCCAAGACCCCCTTCTCCGTCTTTCATGCTTCACGGCAGGCAGAAAAATAACCTCAAAGTCAAGCGCATGCCCACTGACTTTGGGATGAGGACGATGAGGACATCTGCACGCCAAGATGTTCATTCTTCCTCTTATTGCTGAGAGGACACGTTCACGCAGTAGCTGGTGGCTTATTACACAGCACTTCTGTGGGGAGACACTTCCTAACCCCTTGGCCTTGAGCTTAGCCACATGACTTGCTCTGACCAAGGAGATACTGACAGACGAGATACAGGTGAAGGCCTAAACTGTGTCTGAGCCTGTCACAGGTGGGCCTGCTTTCTTGAGGTCTTGCCTTCTGTCTTGAGAATGTGGCTCAGGTGGCTGCTAGGCCAGAGAGGATAAAAGTTAAATGCAACAGAGCCTGGACCCAACTACAGCGTGAAGCTAAGCCAAGCCTACGTCAGCCAACACTCACAAGTGTGAGTTAGCAGTAAATGCTTGCTGTTGTGTGCTGGGGACTCTGAGGATAAAGGTTACACCTCATTACTGGGGCACTGGCTGATGGACAGATTGTCCCACATTCTTGTAATCACGTGGTCAGCCTTCTCCACTGTCAAATCAATATGCCTCATGGTCAACCATGGGCCTTTGTTCATTGGTGCGTTGACTTTAGTGAGCAGAGAATGATGAACACCAAAGTAGAGCAGAAATGCCATATTCTCTCAGAAATGTCATCACCCCTCCAAATTGAAGCTCCTTGGGTCACACCTGACAGGGAAACCAGCCCATTCTGCACCTGAGCCAGCCCTGCCCACAAGGTGGATCCACAAAACATCCTCCACAGATGAGCACAGACAAAACAGTCCAGGAGACTTATGAAAATGTCCTTAAGCAAAATAAATGCCCTTATAATTCATTTTTATGAGAAAAGAGTCTAAGTTACTTGGCCACTGTTTCTCCATTTTCAAGATGTGAGAACGTCAGGCAGAAGAATGTAATTTTCCCAGTAATCATTTCCCCAAACCTAAGCATCCATCCCCAGCTATGCTTGAGGTCAGTGACCCTGTTGTCACGCAATCTATCTGAGGTCTCTCATGAACGGGAGGTGTCCTGAGTGGGGGAAGATAGAGTCCCAACCCAAAGATTGACTATTTAATCCAAAGTTAATTCTGAGCTGTGCTGCAAAGCACTTCAGGCAATAAATATTGACAGCGCACATAGTAAGTCTCCGGGAGGCACTTCCAACTGAACCAAAGCCTGTTACTTGGTATTCTGTGGACTGTTTAGAGGTGCAGGCAGCTGCTAAATGTCCTACCAGAAGTAGGGCTCTTCAGAGAAGATACTAAATCTTATGAAATTACATAGTCGTAGTAATGGAGCACATGAAGCTGATTTCCATAACCGAGTCCTGGGTCACATAAAAAGCCTTAAATAAAATGACACTGGGAAAAGAAACCATCTGAAATCCAATCAAACCATTATCAGCAAACCTCAGTAATACCAATTCCCAGAGTCACATTTAGGGTATTGCACAGAGGCCAGTGAAAAATCTTAAAAATCCAAAATGGTGGCACCCACATGGCTAAAATTCTGAGAATCCATTTCTTTTTTTTTTTTTTTTAAGATTTTATTTATTTATTTTAACAGAGAGAACACAAGCAGGCAGAGAGGCAGGCAGAGGCAGAGAGAGGAGCAGGCTCCCTGCTGAGCAAGGAGCCCGATGTGGGACTCGATCCCGGGACGCTGGGATCATGACCCGAGCCGAAGGCAGCTGCTTAACCAACTGAGCCACCCAGGCGTCCCTGAGAATCCATTTCTAACTAAATGATAAAGACATACTGAAGGCCCGACAGTCCTACTCAATTCCTGTGAGTTCTATGGCAGCGATGACTCCACGTGTATTCCCAGTACTCAAAGCAGTGCTCAGCATTTCCCAGTTGCTCAGTGAAAGCCTGCGGGATTATGACCATTTGTTCAACATTCCTTTCAGGGAGAAGAGTGTTCTCAACCTAGGTACTCCCCATCTTAAACTCTCCCTCAAACACACGAAGCTTGGCCCAACATTTCATACTTCACATCTGTTCACTTCATTTTTCTCCCTGTTAATTCAGATTCTTTTACCTTACTCAACTGTATTATTTCTATTAGGCGCCTTCCATCCTTTCAGGAACAAGGTAGGATATATGTAATAAGTCAAAACTGACTTCTCCAGATGCAGAACAAAAGAGGAAGCTGGCACATCAGCAATGCTGGAATGAAGGAGACTTTTTTCAGGTGTTCTTTTTTTTTTTTTTTTTTTTTTTTTTGACAGAGAGAGAGAGAGATCACTCTCAGAGAGAGAGAGACAGGGGGAAGCAAGCTCCCCACTGAGCAGAGAGCCCAATGCAGGGCTTGATCCCAGGACCCTGAGACCACGACCTGAGCCAAAGGCAGAGGCTTTAACCCACTGAGCCACCCAGGTGCCCCTTTTCAGGTGTTCTTTATCTGCCTTAGATTATTTGCCTGGGAACAGCTCAGGCCTGTCCACCCGAGCAAAGCACTCATGACATAATGATAATAATTGTACCACATAGTTTCATAATAGACACATAATAATGCAAGTTTTCTTCAGTTATGGCAACTATTTCATAGACAGAAAAGATAAAACACTGAGTGACTGGAACTAGGGCCTCTGTATAGCACTGACTGGGCTAAGGCTTCAAGGACACGTGGAGGCCAATTCCACTCTTCAGACAGGTTTGAACTGCGATACAGCCATACTCGGGCCATTGCCACTGGGCTTGCCCCCAAAATGGCTCCTATGTTTATTGAGGGACACACCTGTGCCATCAGTGCCATTCATGTCCCAAAGATATAATCCCATGTCAACCTCATCATGACCCTTTTCTAGCTAGACCAAAAGATTTTTTATTCTTGAAATTTATGAGCGTTTTACTACCTCCAGGAATGCTCATACTTGCACATTTGGCAATGGGGAAGGATGTTTTTGCTCACTCTGCTTTAGTTGAATACCTGCTCCTGTAGAGCCGGACATCAACCCGGGAGAACAAGGGGCTTGCTAGCTCTTACCCTTGGCAGGTGCAGCCAAAGGATGCCTCAACCATCTCCAGGTCGGAACTCCTGCACCCTAGGGAGAGCAGACGCCATGTGAATGAAGAGTTGCTGACAACCCAACCATGAAACCCTCCCCGGGATGAAAATGCAGGGCCCTGCCATCAGATCAAATGGGAGTATGTTTTGTCTTCCCACACCCGGCTGTGACTGGCGTGGGCTATAAATCCATTCCATAACCGAAGCCAAAGAATGTCAGGTTGTAATGAATTGTCCTCCCCATAAACCTAGAGTGGACTTAAAAAACCAACCAACCTTGAAGGGAAAATCCTAGATCCTATTACTAGTTCCCCCTGAACCCTTCAGACCTCTCTAACTGGTGCCTCGCTCCATAAACTATCATTAGCAAGGGAAGCAGGTAGGTAGCTCTGCTGGAGAGGAAGGGAGGCCAGCAAGAAGTGGAATGTAGAATGGAGTTCTTAACAACAACAACAACAAAAAATGCCTCTGCTAATTCCTGAACTTGGAATTGGCAACTATCCCAAAGGCAGGAGAGGAAAGAGATGGGTATCAGTAGATACAGGTAAAATTTGAGTGGTTATCGACTGATTTATTTAAGATTTCTAGATACTCCATTTAGAACAACCTACAGCCCCCAAATAAAAAGCACCCCAGATCAGTGAGAAAATCCATGGCCTTAAAGCCTCTGGAAACTAGAAAGTCCGAGAGGAAAAGGGCCACTGACTTCATGAGTTCAGCCCCTTGCAGCCCTGGATCCATAGCAGGGACCCTGGAACCTTCCTCAGATCCACTAACAAACACTCAGGTAGCCATCAGGGGCCAGGCATGCTTCTGAGCAACCTCCCAACGTGACCACAAACACACAAAAAGAAGTCTGGCCATCTCATTTGCCCTGGGATGCCCCAGGATCAGACAAGAGGTTGGAGTGACTATCTCAGCAGCCCCTGGGGCCTCACCATATTGCAGTAAGGTGTACTAGACATGCATGATGATTATCCAAAGCTTCATGAAAGGTTATACTTGGGCTCCTTGCTGTTGGTGGTACAAGGCAGATGAGCACAGAACATATTTTTTTAAATAATGGAGGTAGTTCTGAGTAGACGCTCAGACAGGATAACTTTGCATTATTTGTAAAGAAAGTCACGTAAAGGAGGTATTATGGTAATCTACAAATAATATCACATAAGTGGCAAACTGTGAAATTCATATAACACGAAATTTACATGGATTAACCATTTTTAGTAAACAATCCAGTG
Organism: Nasua narica; assembly: GCA_028533885.1. Classification (NCBI taxonomy): domain Eukaryota; kingdom Metazoa; phylum Chordata; class Mammalia; order Carnivora; family Procyonidae; genus Nasua; species Nasua narica. The sequence goes on along the minus strand of CM052811.1, from coordinate 77,914,994 downwards.
GCATTTAGCCCATTTGCAATGTGTAACCACCACCTCTATCTGGTTCCAAAACATTTTCATCATTGCAAATAAAACCGCGTGCCCATTAAGCAATTATTCTCCACACACACCCTCCACTCTGCCCCATTCCCTGGCAACCAGTGATCTGCTATTTCCATAGACTTATCTATTTTGGATATTTCACATACAGTTGACCCTTGAACAACGTGGGGGTTGGGGTACCAACTCTCCACACAGTTGAAAATCTGCTGGGGGGGTAACTTTTAACCCCCCCAAAACTTAACCACAATAGCCTACTGTTGACCAGAAGCTTACCGATCACATGAACAGTCGATTAACACGTATTTTCTATGTTATATGTATTCTATACTGTATACTTACAATAAAGCTAAAGGAAATGATATTTTTAAAAAATCATAAGGAAAAAATACATTTATAGTACTGTGCTGTACTTATTGACAAAGATCCACAGATAAGCGGATGTGCACAGTTCAAACCCGTGTTGTTCAAGGGTCAATTGTGCCAAATGGAATCATAATAGGTAACATTTTGTGACTGGTTTTCTTCAAGCATGGTGTTTTTGAGGGTCACCTAAATTGTAGCATGTATTAGTACTTGTATCAGTACTTCATTTCTTTTTATGGCAGAATAACAGTCCACTGTTTGTGCATTCCACATTTGCTCATCCACTCACTCACTGATGGACGCTTCGGAGCCCCTGTGATGAGCACCACTATATACATGAGCAGTCAAGCGTGTGTTTAACCACCTGTTTTCAATTCTTTGCGGCATATATCTAGAACTGGAATGGCCAGAACTAGCTTTCAATGCACAAAGCACCCAATGTTATAATACGCTTGGGACTAATAAACCTGAAATCTGAAGTCTTCAATGTTTGTTCCCAGGGATGGTGAATGTTCAACTCCCTAATAACCCGAGGTCCCAGAAGGATTCTAGAGCTACAAGATGGCATTTTCTCCAGTACTAATGATAATAACGGTAATTATAGTGACATACAGAAGGTACCAGCTCCGGACACTGTTGCAGTCAAGCGTTCCACTCAGTATTACACGGGTGGTACTACTAGCATGATCATTCCCCGTGAAGCAAGTCACATGGCCCAAACCCAGGCCCACCACTCAGGAGCCCAGACTCTTAACTAGTATGCCATTTTTTCCATTTTACATCAAGCAACCCAGTCATAAGCCATCCGTATCTATGTTGGGTACTATCTGGATTTTAGTCCCAGCTCTACTTTCTGGATTTCAGTCCCAGCCCACCACAGGAAGTCTCTGCCACCAGAGGAAGGGAAACTTGTGACTTGGGACATAACTTCCTGCACTGAGGTGTACTAGACCTTAGGAACCCCTTCAGTATTACATGTGTTTAACGTCTGTCATCATTATGAAGCCATGAGCTCCCAGAGTGTAAGGACCTCCTTCCGCCCCACCACTAAACCCCCAGCACCTACACGAGGCCTGGCACCCTGGATGCATTCACTGGGCACCTGCTGAAAGAGTGGAGCTCCTTTTCCTCTACGGGCATATCCTGCAGGCTCTCAGTTTCCACCTTCCTCATTCATCACATCCAACCTCCCTGACGCAGACATGGACCCATTCCTCCCCTTTATGGCCTCGCTTCTCCTCATGCATGCTTCAGGACTTCCCCACGGACACATTCCCCCCAGGCAGGCCCAGAAAAGCCTCTACCTCAAGGGCCCTGTGCCCACCTGCCCCCGCTGCTTACAGGGACACATGAGTCTGGCTATCCGCAGCTCGACACTTGGTACTCAGTTAAAAACAAGCACGTAAGAATCCTTAGAACAGGCCCATGACCTTGCCAGTTGATGAGTTGTGCCTTCAGTTCTCATAAAGGAGATTTAAAAATGTGTCCTAAGTCACCCAGATGACCATCCAGAACAAATATTTCTTCAACCCTAAATACTTGGTAAACAACTTCTGTTGGATAGGATATGAGTCTCCCATCTCACTAGTAAAACTAAAACCAATTTTTTTAAACCAATTTTTTAAGTGGCCATTTTCTTTTCCTCTTTGGATTTCTTCCAGTAGCTTAATAGGGAACAAATGAGCCCTCTGAGTTTCCCTCACAGTGGGGGCGAGCACGTTATGATTCAGGGGGCATTAAAGAACATTTGCCAGTGGAAGACAGCTAACCACAAAACCTGTGAACACACAACTTGCTGTCACACCATGTCCCCAGGATTGATGTTCCTGAGGCCCTCACTCCCCACGTTCCCCAGCCAATTTGATGACTGCATGAGAGCTCAGATACCTCACCAGAGGGGGTCAGCATGGGCACCTGCTCCTTCCCAGACCACAGACGGCTAGGCCTGCACCAACTCCATGACTATAGACCAACAGTCAAGGAGACTGTCAGTGACTACATTTAGGTTATAAGTAGGTGTTTTTTACTCACTTGAGGCAGTGTTTTCAAGAGTACAAAAGCTCCTTTCAGCTCAAATGGAGGCTATCACTAAGATAGCACCAGCAAGCCTCCAGAGCCAGTAGTGGCTGGGCCTGGAGGGCCTCCACTGAGTCCGCCCCATGGAACATGGACACCACAGACTCCCATGGGAGAACTGACTGTGTAGGCGGGACCCTGCTGCTGAGTCCGGGCACTATCCACTTCTGTTGCATTTCTCCTGGACACCATTCTTCAGAATTTGTTTTTCAGAGGTGGCATTTCTCACAGGATGTGGAGCCATCAGCTCCAAGAAGCAAGTTTTTATCCAGAAACTACTAGAGACTTGGCCTAGAAAAGCAGGCAGTTGCTTTATAGGAAAAAGACCATCAGACAATGGCTGGGAAGGCTCCGGGAGGTCTGAACCTCGGCTAAGTCAAATCCCTGAGACCAGGGATGGCTACCTCCACCAGTGCAGATAGCTGGCGGGAGACAGACGGGGCTGCCCTGGCTGGTGGGTGGCATGGGCATGGGTATGGGGAGCACCACAAGGTCACTCAGTCAGTCAGCACTCATCCACGCTGGATACACCGAAGGTCCCATGATCTGAAAAAAAGTTAATCAGCACCCTGAAAGAACAGGTAAGAAAGAGAATCCTGCTGAGAACATGTGCGGATAGCCATTAGAATCTCATTTCCTCCTATGGACTAGTCCAGCCATCTTTAATACTCAAGTCACAGGATAAACATATTCTGTTCAGATTGGCACAAGATTTTATTTTGGGTGTCAGTAGTGATTCCACAGAAATCCAAGAGGTCACACAGGCTTGCAGTGCAAATGTGCAGTGAGTTAGCAGTGGGGGAAAGCTTGGGATGAGAGCCCCACTGCAGCCCCCATCAGTAAACACAGAGCCCCACTGGTGGTTGAATCACACCCCTCCCCCCAGGGATTCCTGGCTGGGATGCTGGAGCTGTGATTCTGACTAGCAGTTCATAGTCAATTTCAAGAGTATCCAAAGAGCTCTCTTCTCCACTGCTCTTGTGTTGCCTGGTAGCAACCTCTTCCATTGATTTCAGGGAAACGGCAAGCAATATGATCTGACTCCTGTTTTTTAAAAGCTCATATTCAAAAAACCAACCACTGAATGTTTCACTCTGTTTTTGAGCTTTTCATCTTACGTTTTCTTTTCACATCTATTCAGGTTTCCCACGAAAGGGGTTAAGTTTCTCTGAGGAAAGTGTCAAAAACACAGAGGAGTCTACGAATATCACACGAGCAAGGCAGGAGGGTCCCAGGCACTGGGTAAGTCTTCTCTGGAGAGGCTCCTTCTGGGCTTCCTGTTGCTTTTCCATTTTAAGGAGACACACCTTGTTTTGTTCATTAGCAAACACTCCAGGAAGGTAAGCGCCTGCAGTTTTTCAGGTCAGGCTTTCCTGCTTCTCCACACTCACCGGCTGGAAACTTGAGGTGGGAAGCGCTGAGGTAAAGATGGGCGATCTGAGAGGAAACCATCCGGAGCATAGTGGCAGGCATATATAGTAAGCACTCGGTATATGGTGACAAAAGACTGAATAAAAATCGAAGAGAAACTGTGATCCAGGTATAAGTTAAGCCCCAGAAAGCCCAGCTGGCGCCTTCTCTCCCTGAGGGGGCCCCCAAGGCCTGCCAGGCACCAGATAGGGCTCACTGCCAATTCCTTCCTCACACAATCCTCACCAAGTTCCGTGGTTTGGTTCTCTCTGGCAGGTGTGCCACGCCTGGCCCAGCATCCCCACAGAGGGAGAGGTTAAGATGCTGACAGCGACTCAGCAGCCACACTGCGCCCCGGGCAGTCACACTCACGCTTCCACGGTCTCCTGTGATTACGTTCAGCCCTGACTCGATGTCCCCGGCTTTGGTTGCCCATCACAGGCAACCTCTGCCCACGAAAGTCACATGGCTCTGAGCTCTAGGGGGAGCAGCAGAAGCTAGAGGAAACGTCCCCTCTCTGTGGCAGCCTTAGGCTTTCCGGGCAGTCCCACAGCGCAACCCACAACCACCCCACAGTGGCCCACCCCTGCACAGGCAGCTTCCTGCTTTCCAAAAATCCACTCTTCCCACAGCTGGGAGTTCGGAAGGAGACCAGGGACTCGCCTTCAGGAGGACACACATTTCAGGAGTTATGGTGTAACCTACACTGCCCTCTATATCTTCCTTCTGACTAGCTAGGCCCTGCCCCGATTCACTCATTTGAAATCCAAACCACACATACGTCAGTCCCCCTCGTCAGGGAGGTGGGCCGCAGGGGCAGAAGAGGAGGCTCAGCCCCCCTGCCCTCTGGCAAGGAGCTGACACACTGGGGAAAAAATGCTGTGCTCATAGCGTTTGCTTCATTCAGCCTCGGGCAGATCTGGTCTTTTAGGCACTCCGATTTGTAATCTATGAAGTATTTCATCACATTCTCTTCTCTGGTGCTTCATTACTTTTCAGTACTGCCAAGAATTCTCTGTACAGCTGGCTTATTAGCATTAGTTACATTTGCTTTCCTTCCATGGGACAGTGGGACTTAGCCTGATGAGTTTTCTTGAGTCTTGGTCCCAGTTACTAAAATGTGCAAGTATTTTGGCAACTGTACTTCTCTGGTGCTGAAAAACTAAAGAAAGGGGTAGGTAGCTTTTTCAAGGGTTAACGAGAGGAAACCGTAGAGCATAGCCACCCAAAAACAAAACCTCAGAATGATGTGTTACAACAATGAAGACAAATCACTATTTTGTTGGAGGCTGTCCCTCCGTTCTCCCCAGGGAGAGAGTGGCAAGGTTATCTGATTCGCTGCCATCATTCTTGATTTGGTGACAGTGACTCCATATCACTTTCAAAAAATTATGAATGAGAACTCAGGAATCTGATTCCATCCCCGGTTGCCTTTCCCAAGACAAAAGTTAAAGAGAACCCACTGCCTTTGATCCCCTCTGGCCTGCCTCTGAGGCACACTCCTCCAAAAGCCTGCTTATTTCAAAGTCACAAATACAGCTCCTCTGCCATGTTTTTATGTCAGGTGTCAGCATCATGGAGGTTGAAACAAACAAACAAACAAACAAAAAACTATTACCTGGAGACAGAGTGCTTGATAAGTATCATCAATATCATAGCATGTTTAATGACTTGAGAAGTCCTCATTGGACATTTGTTCCCTCCCCCAAAAAGGAAGAAAAAAAACAGTCCCATTCACAATTGCACCAAAAATAATAAAATATCTTGGAATAAATTTAACCAATGAGGTAAAATTTCTGCATACTGAAAACTCTAAGATGGTGACAAAAGAAACTGAAGAGGGCACAAATAAATGGAAAAACATGTCATGCTCGTGGACTGGAAAAATTACTGTTGTTAAAATGTCTATACTACCCAAAGCAAACTGCAGACTGAATGCAATCCCTATCAAAGTTCCAATGGCATTTTCACAGAAATGGAACAATCGTAAAATTTATGGAACAATAAAAGACCTCAAATAGCCAAAGCGATCTTGAGAAAAGAAGAAAAAAATAGAGGCATCACATCTCCAGACTTCAAACTGTATTACAAAGCTATAGTAATCAAAACAGTACAATATTGGCCTAAAAACAGACACATACATCAGTGGAACAGAACAGAGAGCCCAGAAATAAACCCACCCAAATAGGGTCAGTTAATTTACAGCAAAGGAAACAAGAACATGCAATGGGGAAAAGACAATCTCTCCAATAAATGGTGCTGGGAAAACTGGATAACCACTTGCTGTTTCAAAAGAACGAAACTTGACCACTTCCTTACACCATACACAGAAATAAACTCAGAATGGATTAAAGCCCTAAATGTGAGACAGGAAACTATAAAACTCCTAGAAGAAAACATATGGGGTAAAGCTCCTTGACATCAGTCTTGGCAATGAGTTTTTGGATTTGACACCAAAGGCAAAGGCAACAAAAGCAAAAATAACCAAGTGGAAAAAAATAAAAAAGGAAAAGAACAAAACATATTATTTCAACCATCAGGACTCAGGAATCTCAATTCCATATAAAAACTATTTAGGGAAGATGGATCTCTCCCAGCCTGCTACTCTTTCTCTATCATTTTTAACATCGCAAAAGTCAGCACAAGCGAATGAATCCCGAAGGAAGCTTTTCCCCCTCGGGCTGATCCTTCGGCTGCTCCCCACTTGCTTCCCCCCATCCTCCTTTGCACTCTCCAGCCCCACCTCAGTGGCAGCCAGCCCTGAAAGCCAGAGGGACAGGGTTCTGCTAATAGGGAGCAAAGAAACTCAAAAGCAGAAAGTACAAAAGTCAGATTTCTCATTGTGCTCTTAGAAACATGGATTCTGTTTTCATAAAGAAAAGCCCAGCAGCAAAAGGTATTCTCCTGGTGGGGTCAGTGGTCACCTCTTCTTTGGTCATCTGTTTCTTCCCTCCGCACACTCAGAACTTTTACAAGACACACAGTTTTTAACTTTTGGGTTTGTCAGGCTTTCTGACAGCTGGTCATGTTTGTGTTTGGATCCTATCCTCTTCCTTAATGGGTGACCCCCTCCCATACATCTAACAGGAAGACTGCTTCCTTTGTTTGCCTTGACATGTACTTCCGATTAGGAGGGAGAGAGACTCCTTAAACAATAACAAATCTCAGTATACACAGGGAATAGTGCAAGCATCTTGCTGGCAGGTTCCTAACAACTAGTGAGAGGCTCCCATCAGACATGGGAGGAAATCAGGATGCTTTCATTAATAATGTATTTCAATACTAATTGATACTATTATTAAAAGAGTAGATCTTAAAAGTCATCACAAGGGAAAAAAACTGTAACCATGTGAGGTGATGAATCTTAACTAAACTTACTGAGATCATTTCACAATCTATACATACACCAAATCATTATAATGTACATTTTAGACATATACAATGCTACATATATCTCAATAAGACTGGAAAAAAATATTGATCAAGGCTTTTAACCATGTCTGACAGTATGATTTCATTTTAAATCCTAGAAATATTTTGTTGTTTTGCAAATTAAAAGTTGCTGCTTACACACATTTGTAAACACACTGGATTACTCACAGTAGCCTCTACGGCTCAGTGCAATCACCCTTGCTCTTAGCAGAGAACCTACCTGCGGTATTGGTCTTTAGCTCTGAATACCTGGAGAAAGATTAAATAATGTGGGGTAAATCTCACTGTGTCTCTCATACGCATGCTCACACGCTCACTATTCTTTCTTGTCATTTTTTTAATTGAGTAAACTGATTTAGTTGTCCATTCTACTTTTGGTGTTCATATTAGTATGTTGTTAATAAAGCAGGCTTCAGGCCACACCACAACTCACTGACCAAGGGAAGGAAATGCCTGAAAAGCTACCTTTTGGAGCGGGAAGGGCTCAGAGGCTGTGCGTGGCCCCATCTGGAGCCATCGAGGCGCATTCAAGCAGCCTCGATGTCAGGCACAGAGGCACCCTGCCTGCCCCCAGTGGTTTAGGGCCTCACTCGATTCGGGAGAGGGACCGGAGTTGGAGACAGCGAGGAAGGACAGATTAAAGACATCTCTGGGGAAGCATTTCCAAATGTAGGTGTCCCTTGTCATGTCCTATAGTTGGAACAAGTCTCTTCAAGTCAGAGGATACTTCGGCTTCTATTACATCTGTTCTGATGCACCAGAAGGATCCCCCATGACACCTGCACACATGTGCGTACACACACACACACACACACACACACACAAAAGCATACTTCTGCACTCCTAAGAATTTTTCCAGGACTCAGCAGGTCATTTCTACTTTTTTTTTTTAATACCCGTGGATATTTCAGCGCTGAACACATTTGGACCTGGGAGATCTGTGGCCCAGCTCCACGGTTTCTACCCTGTCTTCCACCTCCCGATATTCCTCATTGCCCTCTGGACGCCACATACTAACGCTTCTATAAATCAATCTCTTGTATTAATTTTTCATTTTTATTAATAAAAAAACCCACAACTGCTCATCAGAACCCCTGACTGTAATCAGATCACCCGTGGCTATAAATTCACCCTGAAGCAAAGAAACAGTCTGTGTCAAGGTCATTCACCTCACTGGGGCAAAGGCAGGCTTCCCTTGCGCCCCGAGCATCACCAGGGATAGGAGGGCCCCCCCATGCCCACCTTTAATGGGACCCAGGCTTTCAGGGACCCCAGGCCAGGCCACTGACCTCAAATAGCCTCTCATTTCACAAAGGGCCTGAGTCCTTGAAGTAGAGTCCCGCCCCTCCCACGTTGGGACATCTCTGCCATTACAAGGTATAAGGTACCAGGGGCTGAACATGAATATCTGGCTGACATTTAGAATTATAGTGTCTGCTTCCACTATCTCACTTTTGGAGATTTTAATCACGTGAATAGAAAGAGTAATTAGGGAAGGTCCACTTTTCCCCATTTCATTGTATTTTGTTTGCTTTTCAAGTCATTCTTTTTCAGCCATTGATGAGCACATCTGCAAACTGCCATCGATCCTTGCCTTGGCTTCTTCCTGCTTGGGCACTTAAGTCCTAATGCGTAGCCCCCCTGCACACCTTCTTTTCCTCTAGGAATCCTCACCGCTTTCTTAACTCTTTCTTTTCAGTAACAAGACAACAGAATCATGGCATTTCAAGAAGCCATGGCAGCCAGGGTCCAAGCAGCCAGACTCCTCCAGTGAATAAGTCTTGTTGCTGTGTACTCTCCAAACAGAGGCATCTTGAGTACAAAACATGAGACTCTCCGTGATGCACTGCCCCCCTCAAAAAAGCCCTAGATTTTCTTACAAGAAGAATTTTGCCAGGAAGGGAGTCTAAGATGTTTGGAAATACACTGCCGAATGGGAAGTGGAAAGACTACATGTTCTAGAAACCCCAGATAGTGTAAGTTTGGGTGGCTGAAGGCCAGGCTCTATGGCTCTCAGAGAGCTTCTCAACCTCCCTGCGCCTCAGTTTCTCCTCCATAAAGTGGGGTAATAGTGCAAGTGCTGAGCTGGTGAGGCTGAGAAAGGCACCTGGGTTCTAAATCCTCCCTTGAGAACTTATAACGAAATATAGCATTGGCCTTAAGACTTCATTCACTCAACAAATTTACCCATTGTTTATTTACTGGGCATCAACTAGGTGTACAAGCCTGAGAAAGAGGCAGCAGGCTTCCTGGTCTCGGGCTCAGGGAGCTAGAGCTGTAATTTCTCCCCAGGCTAAGTAAAGCCCCAGGTGAAGTGTGAACGACTAGTGTCAGTGACTAGCAGAAAGCTTCAGTCTCAGTGAAGCAAGCACCCACCAAATCAAAGGGCTTCGTTTTGAGCAAGGAAGTCAGTGAATGTCCCACTGCTTTTGGCAAGGCCCATCTGTTCCAAGGCGGGTGCCGTGCAGCTCCTCCCAGCGGCTGAGACAATGGGGGGGTGGGCAGTCGGGGCTCATCAAGCCCACCCCACTGGGGAGAGGGAAGAGGACAGAAGGGCTAGAACTGAGGCCGGGTGGCTGCAGTCCTGTGGGGGTAGGGGCTGCTGAGGGATGCTCTTTGGACCCCAGGCCCCGCATGCAGAGGCTCCATGGGCTGGCCATGACCTCTGCCCAGGAGGTCCATCCTTCTCCCACAGCAAACTGTCCCCTCCATGCTCACCGCCTGCCCAGGATGGGGCCTCGCCCAACAGTGACCACTGACACTGAAGAAATGGTGAAGGGAGGCACAGCTCTAACAGTAAAGGCCTAGGGGTTCTGTTGGCAGCTCAGGCCCCTGAGCTCCAGACAGCAGAACACAGCAAGGGGGATTTGTCAAGTGACAGCATGCGCTGCGGGAGTTAGTGACAGGGCACTAGACAGAGTGATGTGTGTGTGTGCGTGGGCTGTGTGTGGTATGTGAATGTGGGATATGTGGCGTGTATGTGTGTGGTGTGTATATGATATGAGTATGTGGTATGTTTGTCATGTGTGTGTGGTGTGTGCATATATCTGTGGTATGTATGGTGTGTATGTATGTGTGTATGGTGTATATAGGTGTGCGTGGTGTGATGTGGGGGGTGTATGTGTGTGTGATATGTGTGTATGTGTGGTATGTATGTGCAGTGTGTGATGGGCTGCGTGTGGCATGTGAATGTGGTGTGTATGTGTGTGATGTATATATGTGTGTGTGGTGTGTTTGTAGTGTGTGTGTGGTGTGTGTATATCTGTGGTGTGTGTGATGGGCTGTGTGTGGTATGTGAATGTGGTGTGTATGTGTGTG
>CM052811.1:77882401-77903853 GCA_028533885.1 Nasua narica | reverse complement strand
GAGCCTGGTGGTGGGTATCGAGAAGGGCATGTACTGCATGGAGCACTGGGTGTGGTGCATGAACAATCAATCTTGTAACACTGAAAAATTAAAATAAACATATTTGGGGAGAAAAAAAAATAAAAACAGCACAGAAAATGACAAGCATTCGTGAGGATGTGGAGAAATTGGAACACTTGTGTGTTGTTGGTGGGAATGGAAAATGGTACACCTGCTGTGGAAAACAGTATGGAGGTTCCTCAAAAAATTCCACATAGAATTATCATAGGATCCAGCAATCCCACTTCTGGATATGTGCCTGGAAGAGCTGAAATCAGGGTCTTAAAGAGATATTTGTACACCCACATCATAGCAGCGTTATTCACAATAGCTAAATGTGGGAGCAACCCAGGTGTCCATTAATGGATGAATGGATAAGCAAAAAACGAAATACCCAAACAGTGGAATACTATTCAGCCTTCAAAAGGAAGGAAATTCTGACACATGCTTAAACTTGGATGCACCTTGGAGACATTTTGCTTAGTGAAATAAACCAGGTACCAAAGGACCAATATTCTATGCTTCCACTTCTATGAGGTACTTACTTCTATGAGTAGTCAAATTTATAGAGAAAAAAAGTAGAGTTTCCCAGGGGTGTGGGGGAGGCGGAATGGGAAATTAGTATTAATGGGGACAGAGTTTCTGTTTGAGAGGATGAAAAAATTCTGGAAATAGTGGTGATGGTTCCACAACAGTGGAGATGTACTTAATGCCACTGAACTGTGTAGTTAAAATGGTAAATTTTATGTTATATATATTTTATCACACTTTTTCTTAAATAGAAAGAACAGAATCTGAATGGTACACCTGTTCCTGAGAAAGATCAGTAGGTAAGTTTAGACGAATACGTTCTAAAGAAAAGAAAGACTATGTTAATTTTAAATGGAAAGAATTACAAGATTAAACTTTATGTCAATATGCATTACTAGCTTTCTGGAGATGAGGTTTGGGGAGTGTATATTGGACAGTCTGGCGTTAATCGAGCTTGGTTAAACAATTCAGTTGTCTCCATCATGGCCCATAATCCACTTTAAGACAAGTGGGTCCCATGAACATCGTCCACCTCTCTGGCCATCAGGTGCCCTGATCCAGTGGTGCAGCCAAGTGCTGGCACCCCAGCTCTGTGGCTTCTGTCTACAACAGGTTGGAAGGAAGCTCCTGGAGTGAGGCCAGAGGATGTGGCAGTCCCCTTCTAGCCTCAAACCAGACCGTTGCTGAGAAGGGTCCTGAATGCTTTGTCTTCTCTCTTGCTATCCCCCACAGTCACACATGCCCTTAGAATAAGCAATTGGTTATTGCTAGGATTTCAGAGCCCCTGAGGCCCATTCACCCTCCACCCCCTTGGTACTGCCTTTGTGGGTTTGTTTCCCCTGCTCGAGGTGTGAGAGCATTGTGGAAGCTGCTGTGGGCTGGCTTTGACCGAGTTGAGAAGTGCTTTGATTCCCACCTGATTTCAGGCAGTCCCCTTTGGGAGGGGTGGCTGGCCCAGGTCTGCTTCTAGCTCAGCAGCTGGACATGAGCTGTCAGGGGTCTGTCCTCTCAGCAGCCTGGGGGTGCATGGCCACGTGCTCTGTGGTCCACTCTACTTCACAGTCTTCCAAGGGCCAGGAGCCCATGTGGAGACATTAGGCAGGCGCTCAGGGCCTGGCAGAGGGCCCCTTTGCAGCTTCTCCATGCCCTCCTCCCTGCCTCTGTGCCCATCCAGTGTGACAGCGTTCTGTGTGGTTGTATGCATTGTGTAGTTGTCTCTGCTGGTGCATACAGTGCTCAGTGCATGTTTGTGCAAGAAGGAAAATGTGGCAGCTCGGCATGGAAAGGTTTAGAAAGTTAGGGCTGGTAGAGGGCCACGCTCATTTTACACGAAGAGAAACTGAGGCCCAATCTCTCACTTCTGCATCGTCTTGGGCAGATCCAGCAGGTGTATGTGAGCATATAGGGGGAGTGTGACTAGTGAGAGTCAACTTTGCTTGCATAGCTTATTGAACTAGGAACTAGATTTTAATTATATTTACTTTAAATCAGTTAAAATTGAAATTGCAACAGCCACATGTGAGTCATGGCTACTCTAATAGATGGGGAAGTGTGACATGACCTTTTTCTTCCTTTTTAATGTGTTTAATCTGATTTTAACAGGCATTTTGTGTATGTGGAGTAAAGCTGAGGTCTGCAAGAAGGCGGTGGCTGCACTAGGACTTCCTGATGCTTTGCCTGGGCTTCTGCCTCTGTGTCACCTGTCCCAGCACCTGACCGTGCCAGGCGATGGCACAGTGGTCACGTGACTTCTGGGTCTCAGTTTCCTCAGTCGTGAAGTGAGGTTCAAAGCTTTCTTCTAATTCTGGATTCTATCTCATCTCATTCTTGGCTACTGGAGACTGAAAGAGCTCTATTTTAACAGGAATATTGAAAAATTTACTAAAGGCTTGGTCAGGCTGGGTACTTCCCAAGCCCCTGTACCTCCCGCTGGGTGGACAGACCTGGAAAGGCAGAGGCTGATTTCAAAGTGCAGGTTTCTCCACTCCACCCAACCTGTCTCAGAGGCAGGAAATTTTAACCAATTTCCCAGCACTTCTTACACAGATGACTCACTCTCAAAGGACCTTGCGAGTCACCTGCCCAGCCTGGTCAATGCAGACACCCACTGTGGAAATTTTTCTAAAAATCCAGGACCAGAGGCTAGTGTCCCATGTGGGATACTCCGAGCTCCCTCTGCGGGACCTGCCGGTGAGGCAGCTGAAACTACACCCTGCTTGAATTCAGAAAATGGGAAGTTTACCTCTTCCTTTGCTATAAATATTACAGAGAGGGATAGGAGCAGGTTTGTGCATTTGTCCTTGACTTAGCTTTAATACTTTCCAGTGAGCTTCAAGTTCGCATTCAAAGAGATCCTATTCTAATCTCCTGTTGTTGGAGCTAGCCACAGTGAATCACCAAAATGTGATTTTAGTATTAGAATATTACTTTGTCATGAAAAACAGACCTAACCAATTCTTCTGCCTGACTATAGCTTTGTCATCCTGGATTCAGAACAAACTACTTTCTCATTTCTGGGAGGACATGGGGGAGACACCTTTTACTGGATAGGAGCTGTTATCTGTCTCTGTGGTTCATAAACCCAGCTCTAAGTTCAGCTTGGAGCAACGGCCTCTCCTAAGCCCTTTTCAGTTCTGCCCTATTCTTCAGCATGACTCTGTGTTCAGTCTCTCTTAGCTTTTCCTTGTTTCTTCTGGAGCCACTGCTCCTTCCCACATCTCCATCCCCCGTCATGCTTGTCCTCACTGGGCCCCGGCTCAGTGCCATCTGGGTGCTTGTAGGATTCACTATGCGGACAGCATCCCGCTGGTTCTTTGGGGACCCTCAAAGGTGTATGACACACATGATGCATCAAGGAGCTCAGGACCTAGTGAAAAATAGTTGGTTACAGAAGTGAACCAGGATTCTTACACTTGGAAGAGATAGAAAACCTACTTGAACTTGCCCTAATGGAGAAAGCAAGCAAGTGATGTGGTGGCTTGGGGACCGAATGTCCTGAAGGTAGGTGGTGCCTGTTGGATTCAGGACCCATGCGCTACAACAGACCGCGGTTCTTTCCAGCCCTGGGCCGCACCTGGGACTCCTTATGATGGCACGGCAGCTCTGAGGTCATTTTCATGGGAGCAGGACGGTGTAGGGTTTTTGTCTTCTTTCTGGAAGCCTTTCTGGAATTTCTGGCAGCATCTGTAGAACACGTGAGATTCACTCTGTTGGTTGTGAGGACCTGTGCCTACAGCAGCAGCTGGCTCAGGGTTAGGTCCTGGGTTTCATCTGGAAATCATGGGGGTTCCACCCAGGCCTCGAGGTCAGAGGGTTGTGGGAGGAGAGGGCGTGCAAGAGAAAATTGTGGCTGTTGCCGGCAAGAGGGGAGGGAAGCCAGGCAGGTGGGAGGAATTTGGACCATCCATGTGCACTCCAGAAAATTACCATACTAAGGGCCTTAAAAGAGGCCCAAGTCAAGTAAAAACCAAATGTAGGGAAGTGCTGAGGACGGAGACCGTGGGAAAAATCAGGGACTATTAGATGTGGGATTTCCTGGGTCTGACTTCATCCATACGTGTTTCCCTGGGAAACCACCGACTTTTCTTGAGTGTGTCCTTATAGAGGCTGCCCCTCGAGCCAGCCTGGCTGCACCTCGGGCTTGTTGGTGTGCTCTGGGAGCCCTCCTTTTGTCCCATGCTGCCCTCCCTGCCAGTCATGTTGTCCACCCCTCTGCCCGTATCGGAGTTCTGCACAACCCTTTAAGGTCCAGTCTGATTGCCCTTCTCCTGGGCAGGTCCCCCACCCGGTGCCCCTCTCTGAATCCAGAGTGCTCTTCCTTTGATCCAAGGGTCTGCGGTCACACTGACCCGTAGGCTTCCATGATGAGACCATCACTCCTGGTGCCCCGGTTTCCTCCCAGAGCCCCAGCTCAGTAGACACTGATCATGCTTTGGTTCCGTCCTGGCTCCCAGGGGCATGCAGGTTGCATTTGTCATGGGTGGCAAAGAGCGCAGAGCCGCTCGGCACTTTCCTTTCCGTGCGGGAAAGTGGTACCTGGGCGCTGCCTCTGGGTGTCTAGCGTGATACTCTGGCTCTTTCCCGCTATATACAGACAGTCTCGAATGGTTAAATTTTTTCACATTATGTATTTGCAATGTTTGGCAAACATTGTGCCACTCGCTTATAATACTGTCAGAAATTCAATCAGCGGCCTTCACAGTCCCTGGAATGTGCTTGGTGGCAGGTGTTACACTGTGCGTGTTTATTCCCCAAGGGCTTTTATTGTCTCATTAATGAGCAGGTGCAATAAATTGTGTTGCAGACGGCATCTCTGTTAGTCTGAGGGTGTGTGGGGATGTGTGTTCCCTCCTCACATGCCACCCCCTCTCACTTTCTAATAACCCTTTATTTTAGAATAGCTATGAATATAGCAGAGAGCATTTCCACGTACCCCACATCCCCTTGCCCCTCTTGTGAACACTTTACGTTAATGTGGTGCACTCGATACATTACTCTTGAGTAATATCCATCCCTTATGCAGATTTCTTTAGCTTTTCCCTCTTGTCCTTTTCCTGTCCCAGGACGCCATCCCGGACACCACATTCCAGCGTGTTTTATTTCCACGTCACCTCCAGGCTGTGACCGTTTCTCAGACTCTCACTGGTCTTGACGACCTTGACAATTTGGAGGAGTGTTGGTCAGGTGTTTTGCAGAAAGTCCCTTAACTGGGGTTCTTTTGATGTTTTTCTCATGATTTGACTGGGGTTATGGATTTGGGGGAGGAAGACCATGGGGGTAGAGTGTCCTTTTCATCAATTCGTGTCAAGGGTATATGCTCTCATCCTTTGGTTTGTTTATCCGTCTGTTTGTTTTTATTGTGGTCCAGCATACATATATACAACAAAAGCCTTCCTAACCATGTCAAACACACAGTTCAGTTGGGCCATCACCAGCATCCATCTCCAGAACTTTCTCATCATCCTCACTTGAAACTCCATCCCCATAAACAGGCATTCCCCATACCCCCTTTTCCAGCCCTCAGCAACCATCATTTTACTCCGTCTCTATGAATTTGACTCTTCTAGGTGTTTTGATACAGGCTTTATTACTCTTCAGGTACAGTAAGGCCAGAGAGTCAAGATATGACTGCCTTTAAAAAGATAGCTAGTTCCTAAATGGGGGCATGCTACACCACGAGGAGCCCCACAGGGAAGCGTTGGGTCAGTCAGGAGGCAGAGGGAGCGGGGGCACTGAGAGCAAGAGGCCTTGTTGTAGATTCTGGGGAAGGAAGCCCTGAAGCAGAGTAAATGGGCAGAGGGTCCAGTGGTGGAGTGACTTTGGTGGGCTCTGGGGTACAGGGGCTGTCCCCGACCGGATTGGGCTGGCTTGCGTTTGGGAGGCACATTCACAGGCATCTCGTTTACCATCTAGAAATTGGCTGACCCTGCGAGGGGCAGTCCCTCTAGGGTCAGCAGCCCCAGGTGAGGAGCATCAGAATACAGAAAATAAGTCATGGCTGATCTATCTAGATAGTTCATGTACATGGACTCAAACAACATTTGTCTTCTGGTGACTGGCTTGTTTCACTCAGCATAATGTCTCCAAGGGTCGTCTGCATGTATCCTGGGTCTGAATGTCGCTCCCTCTTAAGGCTGAGTAACATTCCCCTACGTATGTTTACTGCACACTTTGTTTATCCATTAAACATATTTATCTGTTTTTAAAGAAGACAAAGAATTCCATTTTTGCTTCTCAGTCTGGGAATTCCTTGGCCACTCAGGGTGCCTCTGAGGGCTTCTCCCATCTCGGCTAAGGGACGGCACGTGCCAGAGGGCAGGAAAGGTCAGACTCATCTGTAGTAGGAATTAGGCTGACCGCGCAGAACAGAAGTGCCCTTCGTTACGTGTAATTAATCCTCACGGTTCCTGAGTGTCAGCGTCAGATGGAGCAGGAGAGCTGGTTTCTGGGATGTAATTACTGCTCGCTGCCCATGACCGTGAAGAGCCTTGGGTGCTTGCCTCACCTGTGTCGCAGGACGCCTGCCTCCCCTCCAGGAGGGGCCTTTCAGAGCCTCTTTGTAGGAGTCTCGGGTGGACTGTCAGGCGAGAGCAGTTACTCATCCAGGGGCTGCTTCCTGCTCTAATTACTGCTCTTTCTTCCACGGCTGAGAGGGATCAGTGGGCGGATGTGGGACAGGCAGGCTAATGTGATGACATTTTGACAAGTCTGTTACAATAAAAAATAACTCCCTTAGGAGAAGGTTAATGCAGTTATCAGCCGCGTTAGCATTGACATCCTTAGATTGGTGTCTCGTTGGGCAGGCTGTTCTCTCCTTGTGCCGACCAAGTCTCAGCGATGTTCTAATGGGGAGTGCTTAAATTCTGTTTCCAGAAACATCTACTGAGGCTGAATATCATTATCTGTTCATAGATATTTCCACGGGGGGTTTCTTCCGTATTTCTTTATTCTGCGATGGGCTTCTTTCTACCTGCTAGTTAACTAGGCTGCCTCCCCTACTCTCTGCTGACATGTGGCTCAGGACTACATACTAATTTTAACATTAGCCTGAGTAAAAATATAATTAGTATTTTTAGTTGGCTTCCGATTTAAATCCTACCATGCATTCTAAAGGCAGCTACAGAGCATTTGGGATTTATTGTTGTCTTTTATTCCTTGTTCCCCTCTTACTCAGTTTCAGTAATGTAGAATTTACTCTAACGGGGGTAAGTAAATGCCATTTAAAAAATAGCCTTATAGAGATATGATTCACAGACCACATAATTCACCCACTTACAGTATATGATCCAATACCTTTCGGTATATTTGGAGTTCTGTGTCCACCACCACAATCAACTTTAGAACATTTGTTCCTTTTACTGCCAAGTCTTATTCCACGATATGAATGCATCACATTTATGCATCCGGTCACTGGACATTTAGACATCTGAGTTGTTTCCATTTTTTGACTATCATGAATAATTCTGCTATGAATATTCATGTATAAGTTTCTCTGTGCCCTTATGTTTTCATTTTTCTTGGGTGTAACCCCAGGAGTGGACCTACAGCCCATGCAGTGGCTCTATTTAACAATTTGAGGAACTGCTACACTGTGTTTCAGTGGCTACATCATTTTACATCCTCCCTCCAGCAACATATGAGAGTTCCCATTTCTCCACATCCTTGCCAACACATATTACTATCTGTACTATTTGTAGCCATCCTAGCAGTATGAAGTTTTTTATCTTGGAAGATAATATCGAATTGCTAGAAGTATGGGTATGAGTTCAAGTTACTAGTTTACCACTTATTAACTGTGTGATCTGGGTGAGTTGCTTAACTTGGCTGAACCCTAGTTTGCCAGTCTATAATTTAGAGATAATTATGTCTATCTCACGGGATGCTTGTGAGGATTGACAGAGGGAACATGAGACATAATTGCACCTCACAAGAGCATTTATCATTATGCATAAAATGATGCCAAGCTGTAGGTTGCTGTCCTTTCCTTCTACCCTGTCTCTCCCTTTTTTTGGAATGGAGTGATTAACAGTATGTTTTAGAGAAATGTGGGATCATCCTGGTTGAGCAAAGATGAGTAAATTAGAAAGTGATGGAGTGATGGAGACCAGGGACTCTGACTTTTCCCTAATGGTGCTTAAAGGAGTCACTTAAACACATCTGGCTCTTCATTTTATACCTGAACCCAAGTTAATGATGCAGTCTTATTGTGGTATAATTTATGTGCAGCAATTCACATTTTTTGGTTGACAGAGCTGTGAGTTTTGACAAATAATTGCAGTGGACAGACCACCACCATAATCTGGATACAAAACTCTGAGCAATTCCATCCTATCTCTTTGCTGTCACACATTTTTTCCTCCACCCCCAGCTCCAGGCAGTCAGTCCTGTAGTTTTGTTGTTGTTGTTGTTGTTCCTGTAGTTTTGGGTATTCCAGAATGTCATATAAATGGGACCACGTGGTATATAGTCTCTGAGTCTGGCTTCTCTTCCTTAGCGTACCACATTTGTGATTTATCTGTGCTGTTGTGTCTATCAGGAGTCTGTTCCTTTCTACTGCTGAGTGATATTCCTGTATATGGATGAACCACAGTAGTATGTCTCCTCAGCATTGAAGGGCATTTGCGTCATTTCCAGTTTTTGTCAATTATTAATAAAGTAACTGTCAACATTCACATAAAGCATTTTATGCTAATATAAGTTTCCATTTCATTTAGTCAAACATTAAGGAGAATAGTTGTTGGATCATATAGTGAGTATGTGTTATCTATAAAAGAAATTGCCAGATTGTTTTCCAAAGGAGTTATAACATGAAATTAATAATATTGTAGGGGCACCTGGGTGGCTTATTTGGTTAAGTGTCAAACTCTTGACTGTGGTTCAGGTCATGATCTTACGGTTCTAGGATTGAGTCCCATGTTGGGCTCCATGCTCAATAGGGAGTCTGCTTGAGGATTCTCTCTCTCCCTCTGCCCCTACCCTTGTTTCTGCTCTTTCTCTCTCTCAAATAAATAAATATATTTAAAAAAATAATAATACTGTAATCAGGGTGCTGAAATCTCTGAATTGGTTCTCATCTGTGAACAGATTGAGCTTAGAAAGTGATGGAGTGATGGAGACCAGGGACTCTGACTTTTCCCTAATGGTGCTTAAAGGAGTCACTTAAACACATCTGGCTCTTCATTTTATACCTGAACCCAAGTTAATGATGCAGTCTTATTGTGGTATAATTTATGTGCAGCAATTCACATTTTTTGGTTTACTTAAAATAAGCTTGCTTAAAATAAGCTTGAGGCTTGATATTCATCTCTATGCTTTCTGAAAGGACTACAGTTGTGATTTTCAGGTTGTTGGCAAGAGAGCCATGAAAGGCACATTCTCTGGTCATATTCATGTAGGAAAACTTTAGGTTAAATAAAGTTAAACTATTTCTTTATTGTAGTACATTTAGTATCTAAAACGTATGGCCCTTCAGGAAAGAGATGAGGTAGGTATCTTTTCTAAATGTATTTGGTGACGAATGTCTTATGGAGCCAGTGCTCTTTGGAATTTTAGGAAACACTGTGCTAGAGTACACAGATTCTTCTCAATGAGCTGCTTCTATTTCATCTGAAATATCTCTAGATGGTTAGGATGGGTTCTGTTGTGCTGAGGTAACAAATAGCCCTTATGCTCAGCTGTGTAAAACAATACGAGTTTATTTGTCATTCCTATTGTGTGCCTTAGAAGGTGAGGGGCCCTGCTTCTTGCTTGTCGCATCCAGTGGCACGGACTGATGAGGGGAATGTGGCAGATGGCAGCTGGGCTTTCAAAGTGACACATGCCATATTCACTGACCTTTGCTGAAACAAGTGATGTGACCACAGCTGGCTTCCTGGGGAAATTCAGCCAAAACATAGGCCTTGGAAGGAGGAGAAATGGAATAGTGTTGCACAGTCCTTGTTACCACCCCAGATTCTGTAGGGCTCAAAGCAAAATGATTTTGTTCTCTTTTATGCACTTACGTTATTGGGGGTGTTAGGGAAATGCCCGTCCCTCAGTGGCACCCGTTGTCACCTGATCCCACAGTTTAGTAGGCTATTGGGGCTTGTGTCTGGCGCCTTTGGCCACCATGTTATCTTTCCTCAGGAGGCAAAACTTTAAAAGCAGAGGGCAGAATGGTACTTTTTGGAGTTGGGAGCTCTCCTGGAGACTGTAGCCTATGGTTTCCAAACACACTGTAGCAGAAGAACCCTTTCTTTAAGTGAAAACTTACAAGGCAATTCAGCACTACTATAGACAAACTCTTGAGTGGGAGATGTGAGTTGGGGGATGGGGGAGAGGGGACAAGGACCCTGACTGTGGAGCCTTTCTTCTCCCTCTCCTCCTCCTCTTCTTCTTTCTCCTCCTCTCCACCCCAGTGATCTCCAAGGGCCTGCAAAGACCCCAGTCTGAGAGTCCTAATCTCGTCCTAATCTCTTTATCTGGTGGCTGAGTGGGGTGAGCCTGTACCGTATAATCAGGATTCGTGTTAGAATGACGCATGTGTGTGGCCAGGCCAGGCCGTTTGGTCACCTGGGCTGGAGAAAACAGGCTGGAGGTGACTGGCAGGAGGGCCTACAGCTCAGTGTGAGAGATGCTGAGGGCACTGGGTCTACAAGGCTGTTGTTTGTTTTGCTTTTGCTGTTTTTGGGGGTCAGAGGGAGAGAGGAGGGTATACATGTCTACTACTATAGAGATTTAGATTTGTGGTCAGATATCCCTGGGGGAAGTGTGAGCTTGGTGATAGCATTTACGTGACTTGTTACCATGCATTACCTTCCATGCTTTTCAGTGTTTATAGTCATCCTGCCTCTGAGGGTTCCACCCTCCACCGCCCCCAATCCCTGCATCTGTTCAACCTTACTAACTTCTGAACCTTGCAAAAATAAATTGCACAGAGGAGAGTCTCCTAAGGTCACTGCCCTTATTTTGGGTGGCTGGGGGGTTTCACTTTGACCTACTGTAATATGCATTAAGCCTATTTAAGCCTTAAACCTCTCCAAGATTGATGATTTGTTTCTGGGGGACATTTTTTCAAGCTGTTAATCACTCTCCCAGAAAGAAAAATCTGGAATTGAAAACTGGCTCCTGGTGACAGTGTTACTTTGGATCTTGTGTTACTTTGGAGCTTGTATTAATGACCAAACTCCTCTGGGCTGGAGGGACCACGATGTTTCATGATGTGGGGGGGCAGGGGGATGATGTCCCAGAAGGTGCCTGCTTTCAGCAGCACTTGTGAGTTCTCCCAGCAAAGCCTTCTGGGGGCGCTGTCTGATGTTTTTCCCTCTCCTGTGTATCAGGAAACGCCACCAGTGAACCACACCAATTCCCAACTACTGGTGTAAATTTTTCATTAATAGGTACTTGGGTGGCTAGTTGATTAAGTGTCTGTCTCTGGCTTAGGTCAGATGATCCCAGGGTCCTGGGATCGAGCCCTGTGTTGGGCTCCCAGCTTACTGGGGAGTCTGCTCCCTCTTCCCCGGGCCTGTGCTCACTCATGCTCACTGTTGCTATGTCTGACTCTCTCTCTAAATAAGTAACCAAATAACTAAAAAGGTCATTATTCCTGCTCTCTCCTCCCTGAAATATACCACAGGCACATGATCGTGAGCCATGCTTTTTAGGAAGCAGAAAAAAAATCTTCATGAGTCAGTGCATATTAGGAAATAAATAAAGTATTTCATTATGGCTAGTCCTTTGCATACACTTGGTTGAAGATGACAAGGTATGCTGGCTTTGTTTTGTTTAGAAGCAGGGACAGTGCTGCTCAATGCTACCACTAAAAGAAGCTGCATAAATAGAAATTAAAGACACCTGAAGGTCAAGGTTGAGAAAAGGAAATCTTGAGTGACCCTTTTTTGCCCCCTTACTTTATTTTACTTCCTGACACCCATGGCACTCTTTCCTATCTGCAGATGGGTGCTGTAGCTAAAAAAATGTCCTGGGCCAGATTCATGAGCCTGGGGACACAGCCTATGCAGTTCAGGACTCAGATCCAAGGTCAAAACCACAGTTTCTATGACAGGTTGTAAAGCTTGTGGATGACCTGGGCTTATGGGCTCAGGTGGCAAGTCTGGACTATAGCCAGGGGATGGGCAGAATCAGCCCCCAAACAAATTAACTGGCCTGAGAGTTAAATATTAAAATGCTAGGCTACAGTAAGACCAGAAGAATAGTGCAAGATACCTGTTCTAGTGCAAGATACCTGTCCAAACTTTAAAGGGGGCCAAGGCAATCAATGAAAATAGTGTTGTCATGTTGATTACATACAATATTAAAAGCAAGTTTAAAAAAAACCAGGACAAAACAAAAGAACAAAATATACACAGGGGGGAAATTTTTAGAGTATATTTCAATGAGTTAATATTTTTAAATAGAAGAATTTGTTAAAAGCAGTTATTTAAAACTACCAAAGCCTGGTCATAAAAAGCAGCAAAGAATTTACATAAATAATTCATAATACATTCATAATAGAGGAAGTGACAATAATTAATGCTGGAAAAGATTTGATCGTGGTAATCTGACAGCTTAAGGAAAAATGTTTGATTTATGTAATCAAAGAGGTATACAGTTAAAAAAATAAAATGCCATTTCTTAACTGTCAAATTAGCAAAGATTGTAAAAAAGTGCAAGTCTTCGTAAGGCTGTGGTCAAAGGTCAGTTACTAATCCTTTCGGAACCCAGCCTGATGGACTGAAAGCCCTTCAAACATCCTTGTCTGTGACCCAGGGATAACACATGGGGATCAGCCATAAGAAAATGCAAACACCTTTTACATGAAGTTTCAGAAAGGAAAGAACAACCTCAATATTATTTATTAATAGTGTGGGGATTGCTAAATAAACTACTGAATATGCATCTAATTTAAAATGATTTTTACTAAGACTAATTCAACAGAAAAGTGTTGACTCTTAAAAAAAAACAGGCTATCGAATGGTATATACCCTGATTATATGATATTAAAAAAATTCTTATAGACCTATGCACAGAGAGAAGGCTGCCCAACCACTAACAAAAGCATGTACAGGTACATGGGTTCCTTAACACAAACTTCTTGTGGTCTGTATTTCACCATTTGCTTATTGTTATGTATTCTGATAATGATGAAAATAAAACTTAATCTTTAAGCTCTGGAGGGATAGCTGTGCAGTATCATGTCAAAGTCTTCTTGATCTCCTGCCGAATTTGGGCCTGAGAATTCCTGACTTAAAAGCAGTTGGTATGTGAGTTCCTCTACCCAGTGGCTGTGAATTTGTAGTTTTACGTGATGGTCATAGAAAAGTACTTTGTGCCATGATCGATTCTTCCTTTCAAGGCAGCCCTCACTACCTAACAATGCCTGGGAGGAAAAGGGTGGGTGAAGAGGAGGTCCCTGGGAGGGGGTCAGCTCTGGGCCCCACACCTCCTGGGAGGGCATGCGTCCATCCGTGTGCAGTTAGGAGGGAAGGAGGAAGGAGGGAAGATAGGAAGGAGTGAGCTCCCAGCTGGCTGGCAGCGATGCTCTTGGTCGGTCTCCCACTCACAGCAGATAATCTGAGGGTGTGGGTGCTTTGAGATTTTCACCCGGACCCCACCCGTTCTCGAGTATGTAGCACTGAGTGGGGTGCTCTGCGTGGAGTCGTGAGTCAGTAAAAGGGTGTGAGTGGATGACAGAGTACTGGCTTTGGCTTTTTGAGTGACCTTTGTGTCCTTGGGGGCCTTTGTAAGGGAAGCGTTTACACATTTCTTGTGCTAAAGGGAGTGCTTTTATTCTGTTCTGTTTTCAGTGGACCTGTTCCAGGGCACTCGTCTCTTTCTCCTCACACAGAAATGAACTGAGTAAGGACGCCTGTTGCTAGTGAAAAGCTGGGCTTTTTTCCCCTTTGAAGAATTTGTCAGAACAAATGAGCCCTGCCTTTCTAAAGAGATTTTGAGTGTAGACCTTCATTTGACTTTCAAGTCTGACTGGGGAAGTGGGGTCAACCTGCAGACACCTTGTTTGCCAACACGAGACTGGTCATGAGGCTCTGGTTTGATCATCCAGAAAAACAGGGAAAAATAGGGGCAAATGGAGGGTGATGATGGCCAGGAGTTTTTCCTTCATTGGAACAGTAGCTTTTGGGGGAAGGGGATGCCCCGCCAAGGGCTCCAGCTGGAAGAGGAGTGCCTGTGGCGGGACTGGCAGCTGTTCCCACGGCCACCTGCTTCTCGTCACCAGAGATCCATAACTAAGCGATGGCCTCTCACAGTATCTTCCAGAATTTCTGATTTGCAGCTGAGAAAAATGTGGGCTCATGGGTGTGAGGAGCCATCGGGTCACCGGGAGCCTGGCCGTGATTACTTATTTCGGAAATGTTTTCTGGTTAGCAGTGGGTTGCGAGCAGGATGCCAGGTTGTTCTCCGAGGGCTTGCTGGCTTAATAAGGTGGATAAATCACTCAGTCCCTCCAGGGCTGCCAGCCTCTGGCCCAGATTCTTGTTCTTAATTTGCTTACTCGAGTTCAGGCTGTTGTATTACGTGATGGAGGGGCTACACCTGAGGATTCTCCACTGACGTTGTCATTTCTTCCTGGGGAACCATTGGTTACCCGCCTCGCACCTGCCCACCTCAGTTTCCTTGCAAACCAAATCAGGGTTGTACTCGCTGGCCTCTTCTCATTCCATCTGTGGGGAGTCCCCTGGGGGTAGACCTACATCCAGTACTTCAGCTTATTGATAAATAGGTCCTTCTACGCCATGGTCTCAAACCTTCCCCGCCTCCAGTCTCTCCTACTGCTGGCATGACGGATTATCCCACAAGCTCAGGAGGCCTGTGGGTGGGAGCACGTTTGCCTTCCCTCCCTCTCTCCACCTCCGAGCTTATTCATCTTTTCTCCTGTTGTCCTCCTCCCTAAAGCCCAAGAGGCTTTCTGTCCTGTTACAAGGCCACATCCTCCTTCTGGACTCCTGAGGTCAGCTGCCTCCTTGGGGACTTGAGAGCTCCTCTCAGCCTTTCACTCCCACTACCTCCCAATCCACTTCTGGTCAGGCCCCCGCTTCCCCAGACCAACATGCAACTTCCTTTTGGCCAACAAGTACTCTATGGAGCATTAGAAGAATTACTAAAAATATATGTTTAAAAAAAGTGGCCTTAGAGATAAACTCTAACAGTGAGAGTCCTCCTTGACTGCAAAATTTATGAAAATTAGTTAATATTCAATGATGAGAAAAATGAGGCAAGTTTACACTTTTGCAAGTTTAAAAGCATACTCTGAAAAGCAGTTTGTCTAAATCTAGAAAAGGCACAGATCATCTTTCATCTGGCAATTCCAGCATGGGAATCTAACCAAACAAACAAACAAAACAACAGCAACAATAGACAGTGTTTCATTTATTCAGTGGTGGAGAACTTTGTCACAATGACAAAGCTGCTATAAAGGATGGAAGGATATTGGAACATTTAAAGTAAAAAAAGGATACAAAATTCTTTATGTGGTGTGATCTTCCCCCTTTTTTCAGAGCCATGTATAAGTATTGGGGGAGAAAAGACTGGAAGGAATATTTTAGAAGTATCTTTTTTTTTTAAAGAAATGCCATTTTTGATAAATTTGTTTCTGTAAACTTTTTTCTTTGAAAGGGATCCCCCCATTTAGTTAATTAACACATCTCTCACGTCACATATTTATCATATCTTTTATGAGAACATTTACTGTCCTCTTAGCCAATGGGAGTTATATAATACAGTGCAATCAACTATAGTCACCATGTTATTATACATTAAATCCGGAGACATTCATTATAGAGCTGAAAGCTGGTATCATTTTGCCAACCTCTCCATTTCCTCCACCTCCCCAGCCCCTGGCAACCCCCTTCTGCTTGATTTCTATGAGTTTGACAGCACCACTGCCATCTCTTCCTCCTCCTCCTCTTCCTTTTAAGATTCTCCTTATAAGGGATATGCAGTATTTGTCTTTCTCTGCTGATTTTTTTTAACATTTTATTTTTAAGTAATCTCTACATCCAACATGGGGTTTGAACTTACAACCCCGAGATCAAAACTTGCATGCTCCACCTACTGAGCCAGCCAGGCACCCCCATCTGTTCTGACTTATTTCACTTGGCAAAGTGTCCACAAGATTCATCCATTTTGTGACAAACAACAGAATTTCCTTCTTCCTCATAGCTGAATAATATTCTATTGTACATATATCACATCTCTTCATCCATTCATCTGTTTATGGACACTTAGGTTGTTTCCGTAACTTGGCTATTGTGATTCATGCTGCAGTAAACATGGGGGCATCTGTCTCTTTGACACAGTGATTTCATTACCTTCAAATACATACCCAGAAATGGAATTCCTGAACCGTAGGGTAGTTCTATTTTTATTTTTCTGAAGAACCTCCATACCTTTTCCCAGGGTGGCTGCACCATTTTGATTCCCATCAATGGTATGAGAGGGATCACTTTTCTCCACATCCTCAGTAGAACTTGTTATGTCTTTTCTTTAAAATACTGCTATTCTAGCAGGTATGAGGTGATACCTCATTGTGGTTTTGATTTGCATTTCCCTGATGATGAGTGATGTTGAATACCTTTCATTGTACCTGTTGGCCATTTGTATTTCTTTGAAAAAATGTTTATTCAGGTCCTCTGCCCATTTTTTAATTGGACTTTTTGTTGTTGTTGTTATTGAGTTGAATGAGTTCCTTACATATTTTGGATATTAACTCCTTATCTATTATGATTTGCACATATTTTCTCCCATTTCATTTGCCTCTTCATTTTGTTGATGGTTTCCTTTGCTGGGCAGAAGGAATGTCTTTTTTTTTCCTTTTTATCTTTTGAAAAAAAATTTTTTTATTATGTTATGTTAGTCACCATACAGTACATCATTAGTTCTAATGTAGTGGTTCATGATTCACTGTTTGTATATAATACCCAATGCTCCATGCAATATATGTCCTCCTTAATACCTATCACCAGGCTAACCCATCCCCCTACCTCCTTTCCCCTCTAAAACTGTCAGTTTGTTTCCTGGGGTAGAAAATTCTTTCAAAGAGTTTGTATAACAATTTTTTTAAATCAAAAAATCAGATTTAAAAAATGTCCTTCCTCCCTCCCCTTCCTTGCCTCATGGGTACACCTCAGACCTCAGGTTTTTACCCGTCTTTTTCCCTCAAATCTTTGGCTTCTAGCAAGGCCACCCTCTCTGTGTGGCATCTGTCAGTGCTGTGCCCCATCCTCTGAAATTCTTTCGTCTTTGGTTTTCGTATCTTCGAGTTTTCTTTCCTCTGCGTGTGTGTTTCTCTAGTCTTATCAGACATTTGTGAACCAGAGTTCATTAGTCTCTATCCTTTTAACAGCAATTCTCTTTCCTTCCATATCCCGTGGTTATAACCTGTTCCAGGCAGAATCAGTTCCCCTCTCTTCCATGTTGCTATCCTGTCTTATATGTCCCTTTCTATCAGAGTTCTCAGGGCTTGGCTACATTTGACTTACCTGGGAGAGGTAATCCCAGGAATCCCAGGCCTGAGTCCTACCCCAGTGAATTTGGGGACTTGGGTCTGGATAGAAGTTGGACTTGGGGAGTCTTAAAGCTGCTGGGTGAGTGTGCTGGCCAGAGGGCTGAGAACCCATTTCCTACCTGGTGTTTCACTGTATTGGGGTGGGGTTCCACAGGTGTGTATCAGTCTCTGGGGTCCTGACCCTTGGATGTCACGAATGCCACCAGACCTACAGATCACCAATACCAGGCACTGGGGAAACAGTAGTGTGTGAAAATAAGTCTGCGTGAGGAAGTATGTTTCTGCACCTACTGTCCTGTCTTGGAGCTGGTCTAGCTGGGCATTTGATCAACCCAGACAGACCTCCTGTCTCAGCTTCACTTCCTGGCATTGTGCCTCCCTTTTAATGAAGAAGAAACTGGTATAATCCACACCAGTGGCCTGCCTGGGAACACAGGACGTGTTTCTCACGCCCCTCTTTCCTGCTTTGTTGCTCAGTCATTGAGGCCAAAACTGGCGACTCCTCTTCTTTCACTACTGACATCCTCAGACAGGGGTGCAGTACATGTGGAGGGAATTGTGACCCTGACTCTGTGGCTCAGAGAGGTCAATAGGGGCTTCCTCTCTGCTTCGCATTCGCTGCTCTCAGAAAGGGAACAGGCATCAGAAAACTTTACAAGTCAGCACCAGGGAATCAGGAATAGCAGCCAAAGGGAATCCTGTCCTCTGTGAGGCTGGGTAGGACTTTCATGACTTATGGTTCTACGATCCTCAGGGTATGGACCTCCAGTGTGTCAAGATTTGTGACAAGGAGAATGTGGACCATTTGTATTCTTGTATGATGATGGCCTAGTCAGCCTGCCAGGGCCAAGCTTCAACCATGGAAAAAGAGGGGAGACATCGTATTTTAGGCAGAGTATTTGGAAGAAGGCTCTCTCCTCCTACAGGTGCCTGGTGAGGGCTGACAGGACCTCCCTGGGGATGCATGGGCACAGTGGTAGTTAGAGGCTGCAGCCCAGAGGCCCAAGACCATCCCTGGAGGCTGACAGGACTCTCAGTGTGTGGATGGAGCCAGGGTCACACTCCCTTCCTGGCTTCTCTTGGCTCCTGCTGTGCACTTGGAACCCCTGAGCTCTCTTTTGCTCTCTTTCCATTCATCCACTTACCCACATACCCAGGGGCCCTGCTGGGTGCCATTGTTATCCCTGCACTTACTGGTGAACCACAAAGAGGATGCCCCTATTCTCACGGAGTTTACATTCCATGGGGCAGGGGAGGTGACAAACATGAAATATTAATTAAAAAAAAAAAACAGATGTGGGGAAGCTTTTTATTTTAGTATAGTCCCAGTAGTTTAATTTTTCTTTTTTTGTTTCCCTTGTCAGAGGAGACATATCTAGGAAAATGTGTCTGCAGCTTAGGTCAGAGAGGTTACTGCCTGTGCTCTCTTCTGGGATTTTTATGGTTTCAGATCTCACATTTAGGTCTTTAAGCCATTTTGAGTTTATTTTTGTGTATGGTGAAAGAAAGTGGTCCAGTTTCATTCTTTTGCATGTAGCTGTCCAGTTTCCCCAGCACCATTTGTTGAAGAGACTGTCCTTTCTCCCAATTGTATAGTCTTTCCTCCTCCCTTTGTCATAGATTAATTGACCACATAAGCATGGGTTTATTTCTGGGCTCTCTATTCTGTTCCATTGATCTCTGTGTCTATTTTTGTGCCAGTACTATACTGTTTTGAGTACTGTAGCTTTGTAGTATATCTTGAAATCTGGGATTGTGATACTACCCACTTTGTTATTCTTTTTCAAGACTTCATTGGCTATTCAGGATCTTACAAATTTTAGGATTATTCTAGGATGGCGAAGGGAACCATCAACAAAACAAAAAGACAACCTCCTGAATGGGAGACGATATTTGCAAATGACATTTCCAATAAGATATTTTCAAATTATGTATCCAATTTGCAAATGATATATCTAAATATCTAAAACATAGAAAGAACATTTATAGCTCAACACAAGAAACCCAAATAATCCAATTAAAAAATGGGCAGATGACTCGAATTGACATTTTTCCAAAGAAGACATACAGGTGGTCGACAGACACGTGAAAAAATGCTCAGCATCACTAGTCATCAGGGAAATGCAAATTAAAAACCACACCTGTCAGAATGTCCAAAATTAAAAAATGCAATAAATAACAATTGTTGGTGAGGATGTGTAGAAAAAGGAACCCTGTGGTAGGAATGCAAATTGGTGTAGCCACTGTGGAAAATGGTGTGCAGTTTTCTCAAAAAATTAAAGTAGAATTACCATTAGATCCAGCAACTCCACCCAAAGAAAATGAAAGCATTAATTTGAAAGGATATATGCACCCCTATGTTTATAGCAGCATTATTTAGAATAGCCAAAATATGGAAGCAACCCGTGTCCACTGATAGATGAATGAATAAAGAAGATGTGATATATATGTACATATGCACACACAGAGGAATATTATTTAGTCATAAAAAAGAATGAAATCTTGCCATTTGCAACAATATGGATGGATCTAGAGGGTATAATGCTAAGGGAAATAAGTCCTTCAAAGGCAAATATCATATTATTTCACTTATATGTGGAATTTAAGAAACAAAACAAACAAACAAAAAGAGAAAGAAGCCAAAAAACAGACTCTTAGAACAAACCGATGGTTACCAGAGGGGAGGTCAGTGAGGGGATGGGTTAAATAGGTTAAGGGGATTAAGATACACTTATTGAGCATTGAAAAATGTACAGAATTGCTGAAGCACTATATTGTACATCTGAAACTAATATAACACTGTATGTTAATTATACTTGACTAGTAAAAAAAGAGAAAAAAAAAACAGATGTGGGGCAGGCTGCATGCAGATAGTTAACACTATAGGAAAGGAGAATGGAGAATGACAAAATGGTGATTTTCATGTTTGGTGGTGGGGGAACATCCTTGAAGAGTTGCTATCTCAGCCAGTATCTGAAGATTTGAGTGATAACAAGGAGCCAGTCAGGCAAAGATCATATATTGAAGGTGTGGACACCTGGTGCCAAGGTGCTAAGGTGAGAATGACCTTGGCATTTTCAAAAACCTCACAGCAGCCTGACTGATTGCACAGTCTAGGCAAGGAGTTTGGATCTCGTTCTCAGTGTACGGGGACGTCACTGAAGGGCTTTACTCAGAGCAATGCTTGATTGGGTTTGCTCTAGAAAGATCTTGCTCATTACTGCTCAGGGAAAAGATTGAGGGAGGACAGATTGGAAGCAGGTGACCAGATATAGGTGATTACAATATCATAGACAGAAATTATGATGATTTAGACGAGGTTGTAGTAACAGAGATGAGAATAAGTGGATAGACATAGGATTTGTTTGGAAGAATGATCAACAAGGCTTGTTGACACATTGTATGTTTGGCATGAGGGTAAGGTGAGTCCTGAATAATTCCTAGACTTTTGGCTTCAGCAGCTGGATGACTGTTAATATTATTTACCAAAGCTGAAGAGATTGCTAAATATCCAAAGGGAATATAAAAATTTCTAATTGGAACATGTGAAATTTGATTTACCTGTTAGACATCAAAGGAGATATGTCAGATAGTTAGTGGGTTATACAAGCTAAAGACATGGGTTGTTGGAGTTGGTGAGTGGCATTTAGAAAGAGTGGCAACATGATCCTGTTTTCCCAGGACAGTCCTTTGTCTCCACCTGTTGTCCCAACATCATTGTTGAAGTTCACATTAGTTCATATATTAGTTCATATATTCGATCACTTGTGATTTACTCACTTATTCATCCATTCACTCATTCTCTCACTCACTCACTTATTCACATATGCATTCACTCATCCATTTAACATTTCTCAAATATCTGGCAGGTTCATTGAAC
>CM052811.1:77713521-77881901 GCA_028533885.1 Nasua narica | reverse complement strand
GTGACTGTTCTACTCACCAATCTAACATATATCTTTCCCGCCCCCTTTCTTCTTCCCCTAGTTTCAGGTCTCTTCTGTTTGGTTAGGGTCTATTTCTCTGGGATCATTGCTACCCTTTTATTATTTTGTTCATGCATTCATCTCTTCTTATCCGGATAAAATGACAAGGCAGAAAAACTCAACACAAGGAAAAAAAAAAAAAAAACAAGAGGCAGTACAGACGGCTACGGACCTAATCAATACAAATATTAGTAAGATGTCAAAACTAAAGTTCAGAATGACGATTATCAAGGTGCTAACTGGGCTCAAAAAAAGCATGGAAGATACTACAGAATCCCTTTCTGGAGAAATAAAAGAACTAAAATCTAACCAAGTTGAAATCAAAGAAGCTATTAATGAGGTGCAAGCAAAGATGAAGTCTCTTACTGCTAGGATAAATGAGGCAGAAGAGAGAATTAATGAAACAGACCAAATGATGGAGAATAAAGAAGCTGAGAAAAAGAGAGACAACTACTCGACCATGAGGGTAGAATTTGAGATATGAGTGATACCAAGATGAAACAATATTAGAATAATTGGGATCCCAGAAGAAGAAGAAAGACAGAGGGGGGCAGAAGGTATATTGGAACAAATTATAGCAGAGAATTGCCCCAATTTGGTGAAGGGAACAAGCATCAAAATCCAGGAGGCACAGAGAACCCCCCTCAAAATTAATAAAAATAGGTCAACACCCCGTCATCTAATAGTAAAACTGACAAGTCTCAGTGACAAAGAGAAAATCTTGAAAGCAGCTCGGGACAAGAGGTCTGTAACATACAATGGTAGAAATATTAGATTGCCAACAGACCTATCCACAGAGATCTGGCAGGCCAGAAAAGACTGGCATGATACATTGAGAGCACTAAACGAGAAAAATATGCAACCAAGAATACCATGTTCAGCTAGGCTGTCATTAAAAATAGAAGGAGAGATAAAAAGCTTCCAGGACAAAAACAAAAACTAAAAGAATCTGCAAATACCAAACCACCCCTACAGGAAATATTGAAAGGGGTTCTCTAACCAAAGAGAGAGCCTAAAAGTAACAGACCAGAAAGGAACAGAGATGATATTCAGTAACAGTCACCTAACATGCAATACAATGGCACTAAATCCATATCTTTCAGTAGTTACCCTGAATGCAAATGGGCTAAATGCCCCAATCAAAATATACAGAGTATAAAAATGGTTAAAGAAAAACAAGACCCATCAATATGCGGTCTACAAGAAACTCATTTTAGACCCAAAGTTGCCTCCAGATTTAAAGTGAGGAGGAGGAAAGCAATTTACCATGCTAATGGACACCAAAAGAAAGCTGGGGTGGCAATCCTTTTATCAGATAAATTAGATTTTAAGCCAAAGACTATAATAAGAGATGAGAAAGCACACTATATCATACCTAAAGGGTCTGTCCAACAAGAAGATCTAACAATTTTAAATATCTATGCCCCTAACATGGGAGCAGCCAATTATATAAACCAATTAATAACAGAATCAAAGAAACACATCAATGGTAATACAATAATAGAAGGGGACTTCAATACCCCCCTTACTGAAATGGACAGTTCATCAAAGCATAAGTTCAACAAAGAAATAAAGGCTTTCAATGATACACTGGACCAGATGGACATCACAGATATATTTAGAGCATTCCATCACAAAACAACAGAATACACATTCTTCTCTAGTGCACATGGAACATTCTCCAGAATAGATCACATCCTGGGTCACAAATCAGGTCTTAACCAGTACCAAAATATTGGGATCATTCCCTGCATATTATCAGACCACAATGCTTTGAAAGTTGAAATCAATCACAAGAGGAAAGTTGGAAAGAACTGAAACACATGGAGGCTAAAGAGTATCCTACTAAAGAATTAATGGGTTAACCAGGAAATTAAAGAAGAATTTCAAAAAATTCATGTAAACAAATGAAAATGAAAACACAACTGTTCAAAATCTTTGGGACACAGCAAAGGTGGTCCTGAGAGGAAAGTATATAGCAATACAAGCCTTTCTCAAGAAACAAGAAAGGTCTCAAGTATACAACCTAACCTAAAGCAGCTGGAGAAAGAATAGCAAAGAAAGCCTAAACCCAGCAGGAGAAGAGAAATGATAAAGATCAGAGCAGAAATCAATGAAACAGAAACCAAAAGAATTGGAGAACAAATCAACGAAACTAGGAGCTGGTTCTTTGAAAAATTAATAAGATTCATAAACCCCTGGCCAGACTTATCAAAAAGAAAAGAGAAAGGACTCAAATTAATAAAATCATGAATGAAAGAAGAGAGATCACAACCAACACCAAAGAAATACAAACAATTATAAGAACATATTATGAGCAACTATATGCCAGCAAATTAGACAGACTGGAAGAAATGGATGTATTCATAGAGACAGGAAAAACTACCAAAACTGAACCAGGAAGAAATAGAAAACCTGAACAGAGCCATACCAGTAAGGAGATTGAAGCAGTCATCAAACAAGAGCCAACAAACAAGAGCCCAGGGCCCGACTGCTTCCCAGGGGAATTCTACCAAACATTTAAAGAATCAATACCTATTTTCCTGAAACTGTTCCAAAAAATAGAAATGGAAGGAAAACATCCAAACTCATTTTATGAGGCCAGCATTACCTTGATTCACCAAACCAGACAAAGACCCCATCAAAAAGGAGAATTACAGACCATACCCTTGATGAACACAGATGCAAAAATTTTCACCAAAATACTAGCCAATAGGATCCAACAGTACATTAAAAGGATTATTCAAGATAATAATCCCACGACCAAGTGGGATTTATTCCTGGGTTACAAGGTTGGTTCGACATTCACAAATCAATCAATGTGATACAAAACATTAATAAAATAAATAACAAGAACCATATGATACTCTCAATAGACACTGAAAAAGCATTTGACAAAATACAGCATCCTTTCTTGGTCAAAACTCTTCACAGTGTAGGGATAAAGGGTACATACCTCAATATCATCAAGGCAATCTATGAAAAACCCACAGCAAATATCATTCTCAATGGGGAAAAACTGAGAGCTTTGCCCCTAAGCTCAGGAACACAGCAGGAATTTCCACCATCACCACTGGTATTCAGCATAGTAATAGAAGTCCTAGCCTTAGCAATCAGAGAACAAAAAGAAAGAAAAGGCATCCAAATCGGCAAAGAAGAAGTCAAACTCTCACTCTTTGCAGATGATATGATACCTTATGTGGAAAACCCAAAAGACTCCATTCCAAAACTGCTAGAACTCATACAGGAATTCAGTAATGTGTCAGGATATAAAATCAATGCACGAAAATCAGTTGTATTTCTATACATCAACAGCAAGACAGAAGAAAGAGAAATTAAGTAGTCGATTCCTTTTACAATTGCACCCAAAACCATTAGATACCTAAGAATAAACCCAACCAAAGAGGCAAAGAATCTGTACTCAGAAAACTATAAAGTGCTCATGAAAGAAATTGAGGAAGACACAAAGAAATGGAAAAACCTTCCATGCTCATGGACTGGAATAACAAATATTGTGAAAATGTCTATGCTACCTAAAGCAATCTATACATTTAATGCAATCCTTATCAAAATACCATCAATTTTTTTCAAAGAAATGGAACAAATAATCCTAAAATTTATATGGAACCAGAAAAGACCCCAAATAGCCAGAGGAATGTTGAAAAAGAAAGCCAAAGTTGGTAGCATCACATTTCTAGACTTCAAGCTTTATTAAAAAGCTGTAATCATGGAGGCGCCTGGGTGGCTTAGTGGGTTAAAGCCTTTGCCTTCGGCTCAGGTATTAATCTCAGGGTCCTGGGATCAAGCCCCACATCGGGCTCTCTGCTCAGCAGGGAGCCTGCTTCCCCCTCTCTCTCTCTGCCTGTCTCTCTGCCTACTTGTGATCTCTCACTCTGTCAAATAAATAAATAAAATCTTTAAAAAAAAAAAGCTGTAATCATCAAGACAGTATGGTACTGGCACAAAAACAGACATACAGATCAATGGAACAGAACAAAAACCTGAAATGGACCCTCAAATCTATGGTCAACTAATCTTCAACAAAGCAGGAAAGAATGTCCAAAGGAAAAAAGACAGTCTCTTCAACAAATGATGTTGGGAAAATTGGACAGCCACATGCAGAAGAATGAAATTGGACCATTTCCTTACACCGCACACAAAAATAGACTCAAAATGGATGAAAGACCTCAATGTGAGACAGGAATCCATCAAAATCCTTGAAGAGAACACAGACAACAACCTCTTTGACCTCAGCCACAGCAACTTCTTCCTAGAAACATCACCAAAGGCAAGGGAAGCAAGTGCAAAAATGAACTATTGGGACTTCATCAAGATCAAAAGCTTTTGCACAGAAAAGGAAACAGTCAACAAAACCAAAAAACAACTGACAGAATGGGAGAAGATATTCACAAAGGACATATCACATAAAGAGCTAGTATCTAAAATTTATAAAGAACTTATCAAACACAACACCCAAAGGACAGATAATTCAATCGAGAAATGGGCAGAAAACATGGACAGACATTTCGGCAAAGAAGACATCCAAATGGCCAACAGACACATGAAAAAGTGCTCAGCATCAGTTAGCATCAGGGAAATACAAATCAAAACCACAGTGAGATACCACCTCACACCTGTCAGAAAAGCTAAAATTAACAAGTCAGGAAACAACAGATGTTGGCGAGGATGTGGAGAAAGGGGAACCTGTCACACTGCTGGTGGGAATGCAAGCTGGTGGAGCCGCTCTGGAAAATAGTATGGAGGTTCCTCAAAAAGTTGAAAATAGAGCTACCCTACGACCCAGCAATTGCACTACTGGGTATTTACCCTAAAGATACAAATGTAGGGATCCAAAGGAGCATGTGCACGCAAATGTTTATAGCAGCAATGTCCACAATAGCCCAACTATAGAAAGAACCTACATATCCATCAACAGATGAATGGATAAATATGTGGGATATATATATACAATGGAATACTATGCAGCCATCAAAAGAAACAAGATCTTGCCATTTGCAACAACACTGGAAGAAACTAGAGGGTATTATGCTAAGTGAAATAAGTCAATCATAGAAAGACAATTATCATATGATCTCTATGATATGAAGAATTTGAGTGGCAGGGCATGGGGTCATGGGGGGTAGGGAGGGAAAAAAATGAAACAAGATGGGATCAGGAGGGAGATAAACCATAAGAGACTCTTAATCTCATGAAACAAACTGAGTGTTGCTGGGGGTGGTGGGGGAGGAATAGGGTGGCTGGGTTATGGACGTTGGGGAGGGTTATGTGCTATGGTGAGTGCTATGAAATGTGTAAGCCTGATGATTCACAAACCCGTACCCCTGGGACACATAATACATTATATATTAATTAAAAAATTTAAAAAATTTTTTTAAATTTTAAAAAAAGGAATTCTGCTGAGTACGTTTGAGGAAGCTCTCCCGCAAAGCCCATGGTCCTCTGATTCTCCAAGCAATGGTGCCCCCTCCACACCCTACTACAGGTGACGTGTGGGACAAGGGAGAATGGGATTCTATAAGACTGATCAAGTGGACCACCAGTTGAAGGCACGTTGAAAATCATCCAAATCAAGGTCAGTTAAGTGAGGACTTGAGCCCCCAAGAGCACTCTAACCAAGAAGAAGGGTCAGTTCCCATAAATGTCATAATCCCAAAAAAGAAAGGAGAAGGAACATACCAGCCTACAAGCTGAGATGCCAGTAGGGAAGGCAGCGCTCTCACCTGATTCTGGCCAAATAAAGAAGATGTAAGCATACGCGGGCCCTGAAGAGGCCAGCACATGCTGCCCCCCACCCCTACCACCCAGAAGGGCATCGTAACTATGTCATCAGCCTCCCTCCCCTGTCCCCTTGTCAGTTGGGTCCATGGGTCACAAAGAACTTCGGGAGCTTTGTCCTTAGTCTCTCCATCCTTATCCCTCTTGTGTAGATGACCCTAGGGAGATCCCTTGCTGCCTTGATGCTCAGCCCTACCATCTATAGGGGATCAATCTAGAGCTGTATTTCCCATCTAGGGGAAGGGACAAAAAACATGGCGACATCAATAAAAATGGAAGGGGAGTTACAGGCACAAAGGAAAAAAGGTGCTTTACACCCATGGTTCTCAGCACTCCCTAGGTCAGTAGCACCAGCATTCCCTGGGAACTTGTAAGAATGTAGTTTGTGAGAAGGCCCCACCCAGACCTAGACCCACTGCATTGAAACTCAGGGGTGGGGACAGCAATCTGCATTTTCACAAGCCCCACGTGATCTTGATACACGAACAAGTTTGAGAAGTGCTACTCCAGATACACGTGTGTGTGCGCACATGCACACACACACTCACACAGGTTCTGCTTCTGACTTACAGGTATGAAAACATGCTTCATGAGCTCAGGTTAAGGGCACTGGTTCTGCGGTCAAATCTCTGCTACGTTTCAAGCTGTGACTTCATGGATAGGTTGCCTAACCTCTCTGAACCCGTTTTGTCAACTGTGAAGTAGGGCCAATCTGTTCCCTACCTCTTAGGGTTGCTGTGAAGGAGAAGCAGCCACGCCCACGAGGGGGTAGCACGAAGTCCTGGGGAGCCCCCTGCCACCCTCACAGTTACTCTTCCGTGTCCATCTCCACCATTTAACTGGGGATCTCTGTGGCCAAAGCTGTGGGCTTTCAAAGGATTAAAATGGAAATGTTCCTTCTGCCCTCGGTGCTCATCCATGTCTTCCTATCACGGGAGAGAGAACAGTCTGGTGGACACACAATTCCTTGGGACTTCCAAACTCCCTGCCCTTTCTCTTTGGCCACTAAGCTCTACGCTTAGAATTCAGAAAATGTGTTGAATCCTAATTTCTTCTCTGGGCACATGGACTCTCCTAGCCCTGTTCTCCCCTTTGATCTAATCTCCTTCTTCATCTTTATTTTTCTAATTGTGTTAATCGTGGGTGTTTTGGTTTGTTTTTTAATGGATCACTTCAGATGTAATTGCGGCCAGGCAGAGGAGCATTAAATAGACAGCAAATGCAGTAGAGCCCTAGTAAGTAGCTCTTTTTGTTTTCACTTAGAGAACAAGATGCCGAAGCAAGGCTCCCACGACGGGATAGGAAAATGGCACACCCTCCACTGCGCGGTACCACGTCTGCACCTAAATGGCAGCTTGGTATTGCTTTTTGACTAAGAGAGGGGGGCAGTAAGGCTCTGTTTTGCCTGGGAGATGAAAGGGTCTATTGTTTGATTTTGTGGTCGCAGGCGCCAGTAACACACACCTTTCATCTGCTCCCCTGTTTCTGCCTGGTAAGCAGCACCACATAGGCTCATACAGCAGAAAGGAAGTGGAAACTGAAGCCCAGTTTTGTTAAGCATAACATTTTCACTCAGAGGCTATTTCTAGAACATTCCATCCAGCAACTCAGAAGCTCGTATTTCAAATCAAAAGAAGGACAGCTTCTGGTGAAGTAAAAGAAATCCACACCTTCCTTTCAGCCACAAAAACAAGGGCAGGAGAGCCAAGAAGCTCCAAATACTGAAACGATGTCCTTTCTGGTGCCATGTCAAATGAATAACCCCTGATTAAAACTAGGTTTTGTCCCGCATCTTAGAAAGTGGTGAGGCCAGGCAGGACTTGTTGGTTGTTTTTTTTGTTTGTTTGTTTTTTGTTTTTTGGGGGGTTTTTTTAGGGCAGAAAGGAGATTAAAAGTTTTCTGTCTCAGCTTAGTCTCCAAAACCCTCTACTAGCCTGTCAACTGTGGTCACCTTCACCGTGGTCCAACCTCAGTGTGTACCTTATTCTCTGCACAGTCCATGGACCCAGGGAAAAGCAGGGAACAGGAGCAACAGTAGAAACCCTGGAGGGGAAGGGCCACGCAGGCACTCTGGGCTGAGCTGCCCCAGAAAGTCTCCAGGAGTCGGGGAGCTCCTTTTGTGTGGAGCTGTGAAGACGTGCTCCATCAGGGTTGGGGTGGGCAGTCCGACAGCAAGTTAGACCCCCGCACTGTGACCAAAGGACAGCACAGAGGTCTTCTGAAGTTATCTGGCCTACTCGTACTGGCTGCGTGCTGGGCTTGGGCAGGTCCTGGGCCTGCCCTGCCCAACCACCCCTCCTCCCCAAAGGCCGCCCTGACACTCCCACTTCCAGTAGGAACCGCATTCCCTTTTTCCTTTGCTACTGTATTTTCCTCTCCTTCTAAGAAGCTTCAGACATAGAAATCAGGCATGCCTTAAATAAATGAGCCAGGGAAGGAAGGTCTCACACAATCATATCTGTGCAAGAACCTGACCTGTCTGCTTCATGGCGGCGAGAAAGTCAGGATAGGACAAAGGGAGAGTAAGTCTAAAAGCCACGTGTGCCTTGCCAACCCTCTGCCCACATTAATCACGCACATGACAGGCAGGATTCTGGTCCTCAAAGGACTCCACGTGCCCTGTGGAACTGTGCCTCACCTAGCGACAAAGGCTGCATAGGATGAAGGAACGCTAGCCGGCCAGGAACCCACAGACGTGGCCAGGAACATACAGACATGGCCAGGAACCTGCAAGACATGCCAAGCCTGTGCAAAGGAAAACAGAGGTGGAACACCAATACCTCTCCTCATTTAGGACAGGCAGGACAGGGAAGAAAGTGAGCTACAGGAATGAGGGTGTGTCTGAGACCTGGGAAGACTGTTTTTCGTCTTTTAGCAGCTGGTTACCAGCCTAAGATATTTAAGGTTTGGTATTTGTAGCTCAGCCCATTGTTTTTAAGCTCTGTCAGAGACCTTTAGCTTACAGATACAACTTTTAAAGCCTTCTAGTGGGTTGGGGCAAAGTGAGACGTACTGAAGTAGCCCTGGGATGACTTTGAGGGGACAGGTGGGGTCCCAGCTGCTCTAGAAGGCAGCCTAAGTAAAGGGTTGTTTGCAGATGGTACAATGTAGGCTCAAGACTTTACAAGCCTGGGATACTCAGCCTTCCATGGATGGTACCAACAAGTGGGCCCAGCCTGCCCACCATCGTGCCCAGCCTCACATTAATTAAACACAGTAGGGAAAATAATCTGTGCTTATCATTATGCTATGGTTATTCGGTGTTAATAAGAGCTCTCCTTTCCCCAAAGGCCTTGGAATATTATTCTCCTTGCTGGAAACTCCTGTGTTTGTCCTCCTCATCCCCATTCTGGGGGGATAGACACTCTGGACTGAGAGTGTCTATCAAATCTGTGTGATATAGGAAGTCAGAGGAGGGGAAAAACCTGCTCTGGGGCTGGGAATCCTAAAGATAGCTGGCCAAGAGGACTTCCTCCAATCATAAGATGAGGAGTAAGCCTATTTCTCAATCCTGGCCCAAACCCTGAGCTGGAGAAGGAAAGCAGCTAAGCAGAGTAAGGTCGGGACCAGGGATGACTCATGTGCACCAGGGCTAGAGGATGGGCCGTGGTCCCAGAAGAACAAATTAAGAGCTGTCAGCCAGGGGCATCTGGGTGGCTCAGAGAATGAAGTGTTTGCCTTTGGCTCAGGTCATTTTCCTGGGGTCCTGGGGTTCGGGTCACGATCCTGGGGTCCTGGGATCGAGTTCCGTGTCATTGGGTTCCATGCTTGGTGGGAAGTCAGCTTCTCCCTCTCCTTCTGCCCCTCTGCATCCACCAACCCCCCATCCCCAGTCATACTCTTGCATGCTCTCTCTCTCTCTCAAATAAATACATAAAATCTTAAAAAAAAAAAACAAAACAAAACTGTTGGCCAGTGATGTTCACCTGGGAGCCGAGCTGTCCCCTCACTCGTGTATGCTAACTGCAGCCCCAACTATTTATCTATGGATAAGGACGCCCAGGTTCTTGAGGACTAAAAATAATAACAAAGCATACTCAAAAGCTTCAATGGAAAGATAAAAGTGTATTAAGTGAGTTATTGCTCCCAGAATACAGCCTATGAATATTTTTACAAGAGCAAACCTTAACAAATAAACAAAATATGTCCTAGCCATACATTCCTCCAAAAGGAAGGCAGCCCTGACACATGCTACATCATGTGTGAATCTTGAGGACATTATGCTCAGTGAAATAAACCTGTCACCAAAGGGCAAATACTGTGTGATCCCACTCACATCAGGTCCCAGGATCATCGAATTCACGGAGACTCTGGCAGGAAGATGCAGGATGCCAGGGCTGGAGGAGTGGGGAGGGCGACCTGGTGTGGGAAGAGTTTCAGTTGTGCAAGATGAGAAAGTCCTGAAGACAGATGCTGGTGTTGGTTGTGCAATAACATGGATGTATTGAAGGTCACAGAACTGTACACTTAAGAATACTTAAAATGGGGGTGCCTGGGTGGCTCAGAGGGTTAAAGCATCTGCCTTCAGCTCAGGTCATGATCTCAGGGTCCTGGGATCGAGCCCCACATCAGGCTTTCTGCTCAGCAAGGAGCCTGCCTCCCCCCCTCTCTCTGCCTACTTGTGATCTCTCTCTCTGTCAAATAAATAAAATCTTTAAAAAAAATAAAGGAATACTTAAAATGGTAAAATTTATGTGTATTTTAGTACAAATAAAAATTAGATTTTTTTAAAGATTTTATTTATTCATTTGAGAGAGAGAGTACGCGTGAGAGGGGAGAAGGTCAGAGGGAGAAGCAGACTCCCGGTGGAGCCGGGAGCCTGATGCGGGATTCGGTCCCGGAACTCCAGGACCATGACCTGAGCCGAAAGCAGTTGCCCAACCAACTGAGTCACCCAGGCGCCCCTAAAACTAGATATTTCTATGCTGCTTTAAATCAAGTTCTAGAAGACAATCAGATAATTGTGTGACTCTGCAGTCTGACCTGCCTTTGGAACCCGGAGGACACCCACCTGGAGTGGGGAGGAGGACAGGTCCCCAGTGAGAGGCCTGGGCGGCTCCCTGCAGAGCCCTACAGTCAATCAGCCCCAGTGTCAGAACACCCGGCACCACCCTCAGGCTTTTCCAGAAGCGGAAGAACACGGGGTTCTGCAGCTCCCTGACCAGATGTGGGGCCGTCCTCGGGGGACTTACTCCCTGGGACTCGGGTTCCTCCTCTGCAAAGGGGATCTAAGCACCTTAACACAGAGGGCTGCTTTGAGTATGGGATTCAAGGAGATAATAAGGCTTATAAACACTGCACCTGGGGGGCTTCCTGAGGCCAGGCACTAGGTTTCCTAGAATCCCCTAGACTTGGCCGGGAGGAATTTGCTCAGGATCTGAAGGAGGCAGTGAGGCGGCGGTGGCTACTCTTTCTGGGCCAGATGCGATCGTGGCCAGATGCCCTAGGGCCTAGTGGCTCCCATCTTGCTCTCCCCTCTGCACTGCAGCCAGGTCTGGGGTCTCCCTGGGAGGCTGACATGTTCCCTGCTCAGATTA
Source organism: Nasua narica (assembly GCA_028533885.1). Taxonomy (NCBI): domain Eukaryota; kingdom Metazoa; phylum Chordata; class Mammalia; order Carnivora; family Procyonidae; genus Nasua; species Nasua narica. The sequence continues at coordinate 77,870,508 of CM052811.1, read as the reverse complement.
ACCAGCTGGTATCTGCCTGGAACCTTCTCCTCCCCGGTGACCATGTACATCTGTGAAGCGCAGGGCTTGGAAGTTAAGGAGGCTGGGAACTCAGCACTCAACCACCGACCCAAGGCCTCCGTGACCTCCTGCGGCCCTGGCACGGCAGGAGCCGAGCACACACCTGCGGCTTTGAGTGGACCCTGTGTTGTGCGTTTTCGGGATTCCTAACCTCCAAGAAGGAAGAAATGGGATAAACTAGTACAAACCACGCAGGGGCTGAGTCTAGCTTCCTGCTCCATCCTCAGAAACAACTTCGTGCAGTGTCTCTGGTGAGGTCGAAGCGGTAAGCACATGGCACGCGGTACCATCCAGAAGCTCATCCCAGCAAGCAGCATCCCTGGGAAGAACAAACCCCCACTGCTAGGACCCAGCAATGACGAAGCTGATCCCGTAAGGCTCTCACAGGGGCAGACAGCAAGTGCCTGAGACAGTCAGCGCTCCGCGGAGGTCACGTGCACAGGACTCGCAGTGCGCTCCCAGGAAACACGCTGCTTAAGTGGACTCATTTTCACCCTGCTGCTCTTCCAAAAGTTTAAAGTGGCTTGTGAAGAGATCGGATAAACTGCATATTTTACAGATCATCTAGGTTCATTGATCTTCGTCAAAACGTTTCTTCTTGCTAGAGCAACTCTCTTCCCCTGTGTCAAATTGACTGTCGTGATTTTAACCAAGAAAACAGTTGTGCAATGAAGACTCATTCCCCCCTTCTTCTGGGACCCAAAGCTGCCTTCTCCCCCTTCCATTCCTTCCCCACCTGGCATTAGCTAAGGGCTGAACTGCAGGCTTATTATCACAAAGGTGACAAGTTCTCCAAGACAAAGGAAGAGAGACACATGAAATGTTTTAGCAAAGTAAATTGCAACACTTCATAATCTCAGTTGCAAATTTAATGCTTATTTTTTTAAGTTCAAAATTATGGGGAACCTGGGTGGCTCAGTGGGTTAAAGCCTCTGCCTCGGCTCAGTTCATGATCTCAGGGTCCTGGGATCGAGCCCCGCATCGGGCTCTCTGCTCAGCAGGGAGCCTGCTTCCCCCCTCTCTCTGCCTGCCTCTCTGCCTACTTGCGATCTCTCTCTCTGTCAAATAAATAAATAAAATCTTTAAAAATAAATAAATAAAAGTCCAAAATTAGGAGCACCTAGGTGACTCAGGGGGTTAGGCATCTGACTCTTGATCTGAACTCAAGTGTTGATCTCAGGGTCGTGAGTTCAAGCCCCGCATTTTGCTCTATGCTGGGCATAGAACCTACTTAATAAATACAAGCCACAATTACTAGATTTAGATGTACCAAAGTTGCTTCCCAGATTATCTGATACCTCATTCTATCCTTAAGGAGACGTGTGACCAGAATGACTGGCTGGTTCTCACAGAGTGTCAGTCCCCACCAGAACGGGCAGGTCCTGCCTGGTCCTCGCCTCCACCTCGCCCCCACCCCACACCTCTGTGGCTTCCCCTGGGCCTTCTACTTCCCAAGCCTCCCTGCTCACCTTCCCACTCTCCAAAGTCTCAGCCCCCTGAGGCCCACAGACCTTGTTCGCTTGGCAGATGAGGATGTAAGGTGAAGAGGGGGGCAGTGACTGGCTCAAGGTCATGCACTAACTAGTAGCCAGACCCCAGCTTTCTGGTGGTGCAGTTCACAGAAGCACTGGCAGTGTGAGCTAGAAGGTCAGGCTTACCCATTCTTCCAGGGGAAGTCAATGGTCCAATGTCCTTCTTTAAAAAGAGTCCCTAACCTGTTGCTTCTTGTCAACAGAATGCCTAACCCTACGTTACTGATCACGCCTACAGCAACTGGCCATCCTGGGCCTCACTCCTGTCTCAACATCTCTACTCCTTGGTGCTCAGAGCCCAGACCTCTTTGTGGCCCTTGGGCTCCTTCTCCATTCAGCCGTCATGACGGGTGCTTCCGGAAGGAGCATGTAAGTCCTTCTGCCTAGTTCCTCCGTCACCTGCCTTAGAGATGCCCCATCCCCTCCTGTGGTTTTAACCATAAACCATGTGTTGAGAGCTCTATTTCCAGTCTACATCTTAGCCTGTTTTGTCCAACCACTTCTGATGTTATGTGTAGCACACATACAAGCCTATACATCTAAACAAATCATAGAAAACCCTGTCTTCCTCCTCTCTCTGAACCTGATCACTTGCCTGTTGTCTCTGTTTCATTTACTCAAACCAAAAACATGGGGCACATTTCAGACTCTCTCCCTCCCCTGGTCCCCACATTCAACCCAATCATCAAATCTTGCCTTAGGGGCTGACTTTAAGCCCCCTCGAAGGGTCACTGAGGCAGCCTTCTCTGCACTCTAGTACTATCACCTGCCTGGATTACTAAAATAACCTTCTAACTAGACACATGGTCCCTAACCACACCTCCCTACCATCTACCACACTGTAAGCACAGTGATCGTGTCCTATTGCTCTTTAAAACCCTCCCATGGTCTCCCACTCGAGTAAAAGGATAAAGTCAGACTCCAGAATGTGGCCCATGAGGCCCCCACTGACCCGATCCCAACTGCCTATCCACACTCACGATCTGCAGTCCTGACAACACTCCTCTGGGCCTGACACAGCGGGTAGCCCCGACATCCATCCCTCCCCCGCCAACCCGTCATTCTTGCTTCAAGAGCCCATGCCTGAGATAAAGGCTGAAAATACTCAGCACTCACTTTCCCAGACTCCCTTGCAGATTTCCTATAGCCACATTCCCACCAGTGAGATGCAAGGGGAAGATTCTCTTCCCTCATAAATGGAGAGCAGCTCCACGAGCTCTGGGCCTTCCGTCTATTGTGGGACTTCATCACTGGAGGACACAAAGCCTGGGCTGTATCAGCCCTCTTCCACTGTGAGGACACACTGTGTGTGGTAGGTAGAGCAGAGCGGTAGGAAGACCTTGCATCCCTGAGGACATCTTTGAGCCCAGGTCCAACCCTGGGGCCATTCACTCCCACAGTTCTTGACAAATGAGCCATGAATTTCCCTAGGATTTAAACCACTTGCAGTTGGGTTTTTGTTACCTGTAGTCAAGAGCATCCAAATGACATCTCTACTTGACTACATTAGTAGATCGCTCTGAACTTGCCTCCAGACCATTTCCTCTGCCTACTCAGAATGCCATTCCTACCTGCTTAGCTCTCAGGGCAGGGTCTCCTCCAGGGAGCCTGGAAGATGTCTGTCCTATCATTTGTCACATCATATTCCAACCATTTTTCTTCCCCACCAGACAGAAGCTCGCTTGTGTCTGGTGCTCCCTTGTTCTCTCAGTGCCCAGCCTGGGCCAGCGGCTGTGCCATATAAGCTCACCAGCTATCTCACTTCTCTAACCAGACAGGAAAGCAATGCTAGGCCTTCCTTGGTGCTATAATTAAGCCCTACGAGCTGCCACAGTGATTAGAAAGGGTTCATGTTGAGACTTTTACATTGTTTCTCCTTGTCAAGGTCCCAAATGAAATGCTGTCCAAGATGGAACTGTTAATCAGCTATGATGGGTCAAAGCAGTCTTCGCACTTAGGCCACCTGTACCAGAATTTAACTGTAGTCAATTTACCTTCCTTAGCCTTTTCTGGGGAGCCTTACTTCATGGAATTGGAGAGAGAGGAGTAAAGGAAAAGAAGGAGAGAATTCCAGGCGAGACAACAGTGGCCTGGGATGCTGACAAGTCAACGAGAAGCCAAACAAAACCATACCTCGCCAGGGCCGTGATTCCAAGCCATCATCAGGCAAACCACACCCAGCAACGCATTCACCAAGCACAGAACCGCCCCTGAAGCTTGGACATCTGCCTGGAATTCTGAAGCTTGCCCGGCTGTGCCAAAGCAAGTGTTCACTGAATTGCTTGTTGAACCAATGGAATCCACACTCGGGTTTCTAAGAATAGGTGACAGAAGGGTGGGGAACACAGGAACATCCACTGGTCTTCACATTTTCAACGTTCTCCATGGCCATCGCGTCCTTTTCTTTTTCCTTTTTTTAATTTAAATTCAATTAGGCAACATATAGTACATCATTAGTTCAGATGCAGAGTTCAATTCAATAATTCATCAGTTGTGTGTAACACCAGGGTTCATCACATCACGTGCCCTCCTTAATCAGAGCCGTGGTGTTCTAAGCTCGCCTCTTCCCATCTGCAATGGCCCATTAGCTCTCCTGATGCTTGCCCTCCTGTTAAGCCCCTGTGCAGACTGGTTCCTTCCCTCCCTCTCCTTGTTCCCTGTCTGTGTTTTTCTTCAACAAGGCCTATGCTATGTCCTCTGCAGTTTTCTACCCTCTCCAGGGCTTCGCTCTGCCTTCACTGCTGTTTGTAACACCTCTCGATTTGGCATCATCTGTGAATTTCATTAAATTGCTGTTTACTGATGCTTCCAGCATCATTAATAAAGATGTTAAGCAAAACCCAGGCTTGTAACCAACGCCTGCTGCAATGGTGGGACACCCCCCCACATTTCCCATCCTGCCATTTATCATGGTCGCCTTCTTGCTTTTTATCTCTGCCACTGAGCCATCCCCCACCAGCTTTCAGGCCTAGTGGCAGGGCTCAACTTTCCTTTAATGGAGCTTAATTCTGCAAGTAATGTTTTCTCCAAAGGCCCCACGGATATGCATTAAACGGGTGTGTTAATCAAAGTAGATGCATTCTCTACAGAACACCAGAGCCAAGCAAAGTCGACCCAGGAGCCACCAGCAATCTCCATGCCCTGAGAGGGGACAGAGCTGAGCAGAGAGCTCCTGTCCCCCTGCAGAGGTAGCGAGCGAGCCCGGAAGGGTGCCCTGGTGGGTTAAGGACAACAATAACTCCACCACGTGGAAACATGGTTTTTCTCTTTCCAGTTAAAAAGAAAGCTTCTTACCTGGATTTATGAATTAATTTTTCAATTGAAAATACTATGTCTGGGTGGCTCAGTCGGTTAAGTGTCAGACTCTTGGCTTTGGCTCAGGCCATGATCTCAGGGTCCTGAGATCAAGCCCTATACTCAGTGTAGAGTCTGCTTGAGATTCTTTCCCCTCTTTCTCCCTCCCCCTCTGCTCCTCCCCCTGCTCACCTCACACATGTATGTGCACAGGTGTGCACGTCCATGTGCACTTTCTCTCTCAAACAAACCTTTAAAAAAATAAAAGAAAATACTATGTTTTATAGTGATTCGTGTTTTAAAAATGGGGAGAGTTGAAAGCTCTGTAGGGTTTCTCCCTGCCTGAACCAAGAGAACCTCAGCAGGAAACCCAGCTTCCTCCCTTCGACTGCTCACCTGGAAAAGGCTCACCAGACCCCCCCTTCCCACTTTGTCCAGCCTGGCCCAGATACCTCCCTGAGTTGGCATAGGGTTGGTCAAGAGTTTCTTCCTGCCATGCCTGAAGGTGACAGGAGAAATCAGCTAACTGCCCCGTTCAGACCATTTGCTCCAAGCTCAGATGCTCATTCCTATTGCTCACTTCATGTCACTCCAGCCAACCCTGTCCCGCAAGGATTTGGGTTCCAGGACCTACCATGCCACTCATTAGCTGGGCAACTTGGAAAATAGCATGTAGCCTCCCTTGGCTCAATTTCCATAGACAAGAATGAAAAACTGAGAAGACCAGTGGTTCCCCATTAGGGACTTTAATGGACCAGTTGCATTAAAAGTCTTGGAATATTACTTCTAGTTTTATGTTCAAAAAACAGAAAAGCAAGGACTCAAATAGGTACTTAGATACCCATGTTCACAGCAGCATAATTCACAGTCCAAATGTGGACACAACCCAAATGCCCAACGATGCATAAATGGACATGCAAAATGTGGTCTATACATACAATGGAATTCTATTCAGCCTTTGAAAGGAAGGACATTCTGACACGTGCTACATTATATGGTAAGATTACACTTATATGGGCAGCCAAATTCCTAGAAAGGCAAAGTAGCAGAGAGGTTACCAGGGCGCTAGGTGAGGAGGGAATGAGGAACAACTGTTAAAAGGGTACAGGGTTGGGGCGCCTGGGTGGCTCAGTGGGTTAAAGCCTCTGCCTTCAGCCCAGGTCATGATCTCAGGGTTCTGGGATCGAGCCCCGCATCGGGCTCTCTGCTTAGCGGGGAGCCTGCATCCTCCCTCCTCTCTCTGCCTACTTGTGATCTCTCTCTCTCTCTGTCAAATAAATAAAATCTTTAAAAAATCTAAAAAAAAAAAGGGGGTACAGGGTTTCTGTTTGGGATGATGAAACAGTACTGGAAATAGATCATGGTGGTAGTTGCATAGTACTGTGAATATTAATGCCACTGAATTGCACACTTAAAAATGGCTAAAGTGGTCCATTTTTTTCTATGCATATCTTACCCCAATAAAAATAACAAATCAACTCATAAAATAAAAGTGATTTTAATACCAAAAGAAAGAGTGGACAGAAAGCTCAAAAGGAAGGAATATCTGCCCAGGGACAGCTGGCACGTTTACTCAGATAACGTGACATAGACACGCGTGCGCACACATCTCACACTGACTTCATTCCCTCATCGTGCCCAGGACCAGGGGCAGAGCCACCTGCACTGGGGCCAGGTGAGCCAAGGGTGCACATCTCTCTCCAGCTCTGTGACATCATATTGGTGGCTTGGAATCTGTCGTGACGGATGTATTTATACCCCCCAAATTGGCACACACCATCAGAGCTTTTTTCCAAAGAACTGACCATTCCAAAGAACTTGCCAGCACATCCTTGTAGCCAAGAAAAGTTGGTCAGGTTGCCGAAATTACCTGCACATGACCCGGCTGGAAGGAACTTCAAAATTTGGTGACCTCTTGGTTTTCCTAGGGTCCAGAAATAATACCTCATGACTCCAGAGGATGTCAGACCATCAGGCCTCAGCTACACAATGGCAGCCAGACCACAGTGCAGAGAGAGAAAGACAGAACTGATGGGTCCTCTTTACCCTTTGCATAAATTACTCACCAAAAGCGCAATATGCTCATCCTAAGAATGGCTACATAAACACAGAGCCAACCGCAGACTAGCACACTGAGGACACTGGCTGTGCCCACAAAAAGACATCCTCCAACTTGGAGCATTTAGAAAAAGAGGGGCAAAGTGTATGGGTTTGTCTTGGAGGACCCAATGCCCTGGCCAGCTCTGTCCATTCTGGGTGCATCCCCACTGATGCTGGACCTCCATCGGAGTACTTCTGTCAAGAGACCTAGATCCCTCAGACCTTCCCCATCCACCCACATTGGCCCTCTTTCGGGATCTTCTGTAGCAGAGCAATAAAGCAAAAGTTATTGGTAAGAGATAATTATCCTGAATTTGCCTGTTGCTGGAGCTGCCTGTGCATTACATCCTTGGGACATCTGTCAACCATTTATGACCTCGGTAAGTATCCTTTACCTTTATCCTTTATCCCTTTTGTGAAAAGACTGTTCCACACTGGCATATTCCCAGGACAACAGTAGAGAGGCTAGAGAAATAACTAAGTGTCCTCGTTATCTACTGCTACAGCCCCAAACTCAGTGGCATAAAATAACAGTCAGCTCTGCTTACAAACATGAAGCCTGAACACGGCTCGGCAGGAAGAGTGTCTGTCCCCCATGAGAGCAGCCTTGCAGGTCAGTTGTGGCCAGAGGACACGCCTGTGAGGAGCTCAGACACAGGATGCTGGCTGTCGCAGCTTAGCCACGACCAACAGCTGGGGGTCCTGACTCCTCCCCACAGGGGCCTTTCCCCAGAGCTGCTTGGGCTTCCTCATAGGATGGTCGGGTTCCCAGGCCAAGTGTTCCAAGAGACGAAGTGCAAGCTGCCGGTCTCTGAAGGCTGGACATAGAAACTGGCAGAGTCCCATCTGCTATAATCTCTGGGTCAAGCTGTCCCAGGTTCAAGGGGAAGGAACACGCCCCCACCTCTGGATAGCAGGAGTGTACATGAATGTGCATCCATCTAGAACTTGCCACCTTAAGATGTGAACTAAAACCTCAGCTCTGCTAGAGGAGCCGCTGAGGAACCCCAGCATTGTCCCATCATGTCTTAGTAGACTTAAATTCAGGGTGCGAGCTCCGTCAAAGTTGAGGGGCCAGCTCAGTGTCTGGCATAGGCATTGGATAAACGTGTACTGAGGGGCACCTGGTGGCTCAGTCTCCCGCATCTGCCTTCAGCTCAGGTCATGATCCCAGGGTTCTGGGATCGAGCCCCGCATTGGGCAGGAAGCCTGCTTTCCCTCTCCCACTACCCCTGCTTGTGTTCCTTTTCCCGCTGTGTCTCTCACAGAGAAATATAAATATAAATAAATATATTTATTTATAAATAAATAAAATCTTAAAAAAAAAACATAAACAAAAACAAAAACGTGTGCTGAGCTGTTACATTGAACAAGTCCGTGCTTTGTCTTCCCAATCACATCAGAATTCTAAAACTAGGGGTAGGGTTAGGGTAGGGGGAGGGACAGATTATCATGCATGTGAGTAAAAGAAAGAATTCCAAATTAGAGCAAACCCAAACAGCAATGCCAGGGAAAAGGAGGGCGGAGGGAAACTACCATGTGTCCATTTGTTAAACTGGCCCCCAACAATACAAGATATAGTTTAGTAAAAAAGGAGACAGAGGGGCGCCAGGGTGGCTCAGTGGGTTAAGTGTCCAACTTTTGACCTCAGTTCAGGTTTGGATCTCACGGTGGTGAGTTCGAGCCCTGTGTTAGGCTTTACACTGGGTGTGGAGCCCTCTTGGAAAAAAAAAAAATAGAAGGAGACAGAAAAGAAATGGTGCCGTTGAAATGGCTCAGAATCAGTTATTAACCCAACGAAAGTTGATTTTAGCTACATACTCAGTTGAGTCTCAGGTAAGCCTTATGGTATAAATGTTTTATTTCCAAGCGAGATAGCTTCCCCAGTTCCGGAGGTGGCACGTGACAGCATGCAGCACCTGCACCCCCCAAACGACTCCAGGCCTCCACGGCGTCTTTATTGTTCACAATGTCAACATCCTAACAACACACAAAGAGCATTTTGTACCTTACAGAAACACTGTTTTACTGTAAAATTCCATGACACACATCTTTCCAAAGGGAAATGGCTCTGCTGCCTAACATTATTACATATATAATTACCTACATCACAAATATTTTCCAAATCGAAACTGCTAAGCTTCCTCACTGTCTCTTTTTCTTATGCCGTCTCCATAGCAACCTGCCTCCCCTCCCCCAGAGACAAAGAGAACACAGAAGACATCTTTAAATTGGCATAAATTAGAGACAAATTCTTTATTTAATCAGATACACGGCTTACTCTAATGATTACCAGACACTAGAATTAATCCAGAAATAATAATTGTAGCTCATAAAAACGAACCTCTGTAAACAGATCTCTCTGTTTACACTCAATGACAGCGTGATTTTACAACACGGCGCTCCCTCTTCTCTCACCACTGCGCCCTCGTCCCCCCATTTACCACCCTCTGTAATCCCACACAGCCACAGCACCGCTCCTTCTCAGAGAAGCACAACTAGCCCCCCAGCCTTTCCTCCAGCTGGTGCAGGCCAGGCCCCACCTCGGGCCCCTCAGGGCTCCCGCATGACTCTCGCCTCCCGCGGAGGCAGAACCCAGCCACACAGGTGCGTCAAGCTTGATTTCAGCCATGAAACAGACTTACTAGCCCAAATGCAAGCTGGGCGGAAGGTGTTAAGAATGAACTTGACTTTGGTGCTGGTACAGGGACAGACCTGCAAGAGTTAAGTGACCCTGAGTCTTTCCTGCCACAAATTCTCTAGTTCGGGACATGTTGAGATGCCCCTCAAGTCCCCAGAACAACCCTGGACACCGAGCAGAATCTCCAGGCAGGGAGGGCCCACTGCCCTCCTATTCATGCACTCTGGTTCATGAAATTCCCGAAAAGTGACCACAGAGCCTGAAGGGTGGCCTCGGAGTCCAGGGGACAGTCCCCCAGCGGTCCCAGCTCCCCCACTGGCCTCTAAGCACTTTAGAGTATGATTGTCTCAGTACTCCACGGAGCTGAGAGAAACACACATCTGCTTTTTTTCCTTTAGGTCAACAAATAATGCAGAACCTTCAGCTGGTTTGTATGGAAAAACAGGATACAGAGATGGTCTGAGCTGGAGGGTCCGACAGTGTCCGGGACACGTGTACACAGAGCTTTCACCTGCCCGGGGGAACCCTGCTCGGGGGACCCCGCAGAGGCAGGCGGCCCTCACTACCAGCAAGCGAGCAAAGCTTCCAGACATGACACAAGCCCTGCTGTGCTTTGAAAAGAGCGCGTTTGTGAGTGTCGGCCACCGGCCGCCTGCTCTGAGGCGCTCGCAGCAGACGCATGGCCGCTCCTGCCCACGTGTGAGAAGCGTGCCCTGCTCCACCCCTGAACGTCATTTTCGTTGCAAATGTACACAGTCGCAGAAGGTGCTCTACCTTAAAAGCTAGGCTTTGCATTATCATTGAACTGAAATGTAATAAAGCTTTAGTTTGGCCCCATTTCTGATTTGAAGGAAATACAGGGAATGGAGAAACAAGTCAATGACTGGAATGCAAATCCAGAACGTGGGACATTTGACAAACTAACTACGGGCCTGGGGTCTTCGAAAGGCCTTAGGAAGCAAAGTTGGGGAGACTGTTCTAAACAGCAGTTCTCAAACAAGGGCAATTCGCCTGCTGGCAGGCGCTGGGCAGTCGGGAAACAGTTCTGGTTGTCACCACAGAGGCAGGTGGTGCAAACGGCATCTCGAGGGTGGAGGCAGGGAGAGAGAAGATGCCACCAAAACTGTAAGTTGAACACATCCAGTCAGGGCTCCACATCAGGAACTTGTAGACGGCGGAAGACCCCTGGAGCGGCTGAAATGTGGCCACCAGAGAATTCCCCTTCCATCTCTCTTTTAAATGGTTCAGGACACTTCCAGCACTGGGCCCGAGAGTAGGTGACGCTCCAGTCTCGTGGGGCCGTGGTGGGCTGGGCCGCTCAGAGCAGCCTTGCCCACGCTGACACCAGGCCAGGGGCTTGCCATCCACAGAAGGGCTCAGGGTGACCCCGTGTGGTCCAGGATGAGGGAAGAGGGGGTTGCATTCTTCCCTCCACTCCACCAGCTGTGAACGCGTCCCTTTGTTCTGTCCCATGAGGGTGGACAAGGGGAGGAGGTGGCCACCCTCTCTGACCAACCACAAGCTGATGGGCCAAGGGGCCTCTCAGGGAATGTCTGCCTGCCTGCTGTGGGCCTCGTGGTAACAAACCCAGCCAGGCCTCCACGCAAACCCAAACGTGGCCTGCAGTCATTACTTGTGTCCCCCATCTTCTTGGGATATCTACCCAATGCCTTTCATTAAAACAGTTGCCTCTCAACCAACATTCTTTTCTGACTCCTCATGTCCTGGTATTGATCTCGGACCTGTTAGACAAATTGGTAGGATGTTGCTGGCTTAGCAGCACAGGACATAATTTTCTTAGGAGGGCAGGATTTTCCCCCTCTAAAGAGCATGAAGATGTGCTGAGAAGACAGCGTTTATGCTGGTTTCCCACGGCACCAGCGTGTATACAGCCATTTATGCCTGTTACCACGGGGGCTGTGCCCCCTGAGCGGTGTGGGAGCCTCCCCAGCAGCTTGGAGCTGCTCGGGACTCAGTGGGGTGAGCTGAGGAACAGGTAAACAGATACTCTGACTCTTGAGATCACACAGAGATGGGGCACTGGGGTGACTCAGTGGGTTAAAGCCTCTACCTTCGGCTCAGGTCATGTCTCAGGGTTCTAGGATCGAGCCCCGCATCGGGCTCTCTGCTCACCAGGGAGCCTGCTTCCCCCCCTCTCTCTGCCTGCCTCTCTGCCTACTTGTGATCTCTCTCCTCTGTCAAATAAGTAAATAAAATCTTAAAAAGAGAGAGAGAGAGAGAGATCACATGGAGAGAGGCTAAGGCTGCTGCTGCTCAGGCTAGTCCCGCCTGCCTCCCAGGTCTGTCTGTCCTCAATGCCATACCCCCACTCCCCTTCCACCGTCTGTCCCCAACAGCACGGGCAACAGAGCTGGGAGGGCTGGGTTGGCCACACGGCCCTGCACCAAGCCACGAGGGGCACCCAGACTATGAGGGTCTGCAGGCCCCCACGGCAAATAGAAAACCCCACGTCAGGTCAATAGGTGTAGAGAGACCACTGACAAGGGAAAGGCTTTTCTTCCTCTCTTTGCTCTGAGACGTAGCAGATAATGTGGGGACGAGAAGTGGCCGCCCGGAACTGAGCACAAGAGCTGTCACCAACAGGGCAGGCTGCCAGGGAGGGGCTCCCCACTTTGCCAGGGCAACCGCCCTACGGTCTCCTTAAAGACAGACGCTGCTTCTCAGCCTTGGCACCAGGGACCCTTCTCTGCGGTGGGGTCTGTCATACGCACTCAAGAATGCTCAGCAACTCCCCACCACTCTTAGCTGTCTCCGGACATGGCCGAATGTCCCCTGAAGGGCACATACCGAGAGCCAGTCCCCCCACCCTGTGAGGCAGCCCGTCGGGCCCCTTCCTCCCTGCACACCCCAAGCTCACAGAGTTTTATTTTTATGTTATTCATCACATGGACTTTCAAAGGAATCCCTGTCCTGCACTGTTGGGAACTGATTCTTTAGGGACAAAAATGTTACCGCCATACATGCTTAGTACAGCTATAATCTCACAGGGTTTAGAGCGTGGGTTTGTTTTATTTTTTCATTTAAACGCATGCAGTCAAGGCCATTTACAGTGCCTGAGGTTTCTGCTGTCCCTGGCATCTAGAGGGGACCTCCGAGGGTGTGGGTCACAGAAAGACAGCAATGGCATCTGCAGGGCACCATGTTCCCGAGCACGGCTGGCCTGCCCAGAAAACCAGCAGGGCTGCTACTGGCAAGTCCACCCACAGGGGAGCCACACAGGAGGCCTGCTCCTCACTAATCCCAGGCCCAATGCAACGAAAATCTTCTGCCTTCTAGATCCCACTGAGACTGCCCACCTACCTAACCAGGGGGAACCTGTGCAAAAATACAGGGCCTATATGCACACAGCCTGCAAAGGCCCTTTCTTTCTTTGGTGATCACTCTCCTACTCATTACAGGATTTTTTACGTGCTTTTTCATGCTGGCTTCCCAGGCAGGAGATCCAGGCAGGGCCCCTGCAGAGCCCCAAGGATGCCCAGCCCCTGTCGGACCAGCAGGGAGCACCAGCAGCAGCCCCAGCAGGGAGCAGCTATCCTGGGGAAACCCGACCATGTGGGAGGCGAGGCACCAAGTGCCATCGTGCTCACTGTCCCATCGCACCTCACAAAACACAGACTGAAAAGTAAGATTATGAAGAATATTAACACAGCTTTGAACCTCAAGCTCAGGGTCCCCATGAGGGCCTGCTGCCGATTCTACACATAGCCAACCCCAGGGAACCTGCTTCAGGGAGCACTGGGTGGGATGCAGGCACTAGAGCCCCATGTCAGTCTTACAAACAGGATCTCTTTGCTCCCAGAGAGTTTCATCCGCCCGCATCCACGTATGAAAAAACACAGGGTCCAAGAAACTACACCACCTGCCTGAGGACAGCAAGCCTGCGGGTTGCAGAGGCAAGACTGAAACACATAGGTCTGGTCCTCCCCTTCCCAACCGCCTCCACCCTGCAGCCTTCCAGGACTCCCTGGGCTCAGGCAGAACAGCAGCGGCCCCTGGGAGTCTACGTGCGAGGGTGGGAAGCACACCAGACCACTGCATGGGTTCAAACCCTCTCTCAACCTTGGGCCAGATTTTTACTATGCCTCAGCGGATTCACCTGCAAAAAAGAGAAAACAGCGGCACCCACTCATCGAGCTATGGCCGGAGGCTAAAAGAACTGATACAAACGCAGGCCCAATATGTAGAAGCCCTGGTGGGCGAACGGAAGCTGTGACGCTACTGGGCAGGTGACCCCAGCGTCTGCGCACCTGTGCCCAGGCTCAGAGGAAATTCGTCAGGGCCCACTGACCCCAGGACCATAGCCCCACCAGTCGGGTCAGACTGTAAATGCTGGTGCAGTCCACCACACTGAGCCCTGGTGTTCTGTCTTCCTCAGCCTCAGCGGGCCTGGGAAGAGTGTGAGGTACAGCTCCCCTGTCCCCTGCTGGGGCAAACCTTGCACACACCGGGATCTACTCCAGTCACCGTGCCCAGACTGGAGCCACGCAGTTCAGGGCAGAGTCTGTGATCACAAGACAGCAACGCTCCTGCAGCTGTGAGCCCAGGTCCCAGCACATTGTCCAAATCCAGTACCACTGCCTGAGCCACCCTCCAGGCAGACAAGCCAGGGCCTTCTCTGCACATGTTTTAGCAGCTGGTCCTAGATACTCTCCAAGCAGACTGGACGGGAATGTCTGCTTCCCTCTTCCCAGCAGGGCCCCGGGGAGAAGCAGACGGCAGGAACCATGCTCGGGACTGGAGGCTGCATACCAGGGAGGAAATGACGGTGAAGGTCAGGGGCAGGACCCAGGCCACAGTGAAAATGCCAGGCGATGGGGGAGGACGACCTAGCTATGAGCCAGACCCAGTAAGCCAGGGAGGCAAGGGCGTAGGAAGGGCACCCACAGCCATGGGACACTCTCCACCACTACCCCATCTGTCTCAGAGGTGTCCCATGGTGGTCTCAGGGACTGACCATCCCAAATGCCACCTGACACAGCCTCCAGGGATTCCAGAGAGCCAGCTCTGCCTTGACGGGCCAGCTGTGTGACCCTGAGTGCGACTCGACCCCTCTTGGCCTCTATTTCTCATCCCGCCAAGGAGGCTTTGAAGGAAATGGCCCAGAGACACCTCCTGTAGACCCTCAGGATAACATGGATTCCAGCCATTGAAAAACACATAGACCTACAGGCCAGCAAAGGCAAGCAGTCTGCCTAAGTTTCTAGTGTCAGGTTCAGAAGGCCCACAGGATGCACAGGTTGCAGCCCTTTACTGTGTGGGATGGGCATCAGGTAACAAGGCCAGTCAGCACCCAGAGCTGGAAGGGGAATTAGAGAAATCTTCCAAATAGCTGGACTCAACTCCATTCCAGAATGAAGTGATGACAAAAAGCAGGTATTTTAAATTGGAAGAGTAATTGTAAAAGGCCGAGAGCCCCCAGGAGGCGCAAAAGCTATTTTTAAACACCTTATCAGAAGTCCAGGTCAAATAAGCACTAAAACTCCACAAAAATAGTAAGTCCTCAGAAAAATAAAAGGCAAAAGCTGAGCTATCTGGCACACAGTCAGAGGCTGCCTGTGGGGAAAGAGGCATCTTTCCAGAAAACAACCTAAAAATAACTCCAATGAGAGAAATCCACCACGTATGCCAGCGTTAGGTGCAAATGGGGACTTAATTAAACAGGTCTTCGAAGAACGTGGGTTTCCCAAATAAAACAGCTCTTTAAATGCCCAGGCCAGGAAGGGGTGGGGACACCCAGTGCTGGGTGCTCGAAGCCAATCGCAAACCAGGTCCTCCTGGGGGGGGGGGGGGCGGGAGCAGGGGCTGCCCAGCTCCTGTGTCCCCTGTTCCTCACTGACACACACACACACCCCCAGGGCACGGGAGGACACCTGCAGCCTGGCACCCGTCCCCCCGCGTACGGAGGCTCTCCTCACCTCTCTGCCTCCCGAGCACTGAGGGAGTGGGCAGATGAAGACATCTGTTATTTACCTATTCCTGTCTCCAATGAGCTTCCCTCCCTTCAGAGAGAACCAAATCCGTCTTCTTTTTAACCATCTGCCAGCTGCAAACACATTTGTAAAGTGCTTCCCTTTTCAGCCAAGGAGCAAAAATATCAGGGTTCCTTTTAAAAATCGTTTCACTCTTTCCTTTTCACTACCCTGCTTCTAAAACCTGCCTGCCTTCAGATCTGCACACGGGCATCCCCGAGGTGGGCCCAGATTTCCCCTGCCTTCTCGTGCCACAGGTTCCTCTTTTCTCCTTCTCTTGGACTTCTCCTCCTTTTCCTTTCCAACTAGCATTTAAACAAAACAAAACAAAACAAAAAAAATGAGTCTGTAGTCAGTAAACAAGAGATCCTCGGTTTACCATCCAGAGCTCTGTGAAGTATCCTCATCGTCCTGACCACCATATTCTGGGCATTCAACACTAGGAAGTCTCTCCTGCACGCCAAGCGGTCTTTGGGGTGGAGAGCAGAAAGCGCATCACCTGCCCTAATGGTACATAAATTCCAGTATTTAGAAGCACACACTGTTTCCAGTGTGGGAGAGACACCGCACACACCTGCATGCGCAGGCACTGCCACACCCAGCACAGCCCTCTGCTGAGTCCATGCCCCACACCCTGAACCTGGGGCCTTCGCTAGCCGCTGGATCAAAGACCCCTCCTCCTCCGACTCACACAGGCCCGGGCAGATCGGTGGGCTCTTCCGTTACAAGTGGCTGTGACATACCTGCCATCAGCCGACCACTCAGCCAAGAACTATGGCTGGTGGGGAGGTGAGCTGGCAGCAGAATGGACCACCAGGAAAAAAAGCCTGCCTGCCCCTCACAAGCCTGGAGGGGATGGCAGGGAGTGGAGCCAGCAGGGGGAGGGCTCAGCACAGGGAGGCAGTTCACAACTGCCAGGGGCGGCAGGGGATCCCTGGAGCGTGGGAAGTTGGGAAGAGGTGCCTCCAAGGGAGGTCCTAGCCTGGGTTTTCAAAAGTCCTCCCGGAGGGGAGACGCACAGGAAGCAGCATCTCCTGGTTTATATTGCCACCTGTGCTTTGGAGCTGACTGACACCGAGTGCCCACACATGTCCCTGGGATGACAGCACTCCAGCCACACTTAAGGAATTCCGCAGACTGCAAGAGTGTGGGGAAGTTTGGGGGAGGGTCATCAACGGTGACTGTCCAAGAATCTAGTGTCCTGCAGAATTTTTATTAAAATACCCTGACACACAGACTTGGCATTGTGTGTCCATGCACAGGCAGAACAAACTTTTCTAAACCCTTCGGCATTTACTTTTGGGCATCGGTCACTTGCCTGATGCACCAGAACATGGTCTTTGGACCCTCTGTGGCCACCATTGTTCACTGGCCAGGAAACCTTGGGAAAGTCTTGTGATCCAGCCCGGAGTTGGACCCAGGTCTGGTGAGGAGTTAATGAAGCTGTGGAGGAAACGTTCTCTCCAAGGAACTCAGTATTAGGCCAATATTTGCCCTTTGTCAGCTAGCTGTCACATAAGAAAAAGGATGATCCGGTTCTCAAAATGGAGCGCGTATATTCATTTTTCTATACAGTCATTAAAAATGAAGGCAGAGGTAGGAACAACCCGAGTGCCCATCAATGATGAATGCATAAACAAAATGTGGTTTATCTGTGCAATGGAATATTACTCGTGCTTAAAAGGGAATGAAGGACTGATTCCTGCTACGATGGATGAGCCTCGAAAACCTTACATGGAGTAAAGGAAGCCAGTCACAGAGGGCATGCTGTATGGCCCCATTCATCTGAGAGCCCAGAGGAAGGACTGTTGCTCAGGGCTGAGGGTAAGAGGAGGCGGGGGCGGGGTGGAGTGGCAACACAGGGCACGGGGTAGTCTCCTGAGGTGATGGAAATGTTCTACACTCACGGCGGTGATGGTGGCACATGCCTGTATCTTCACTAAAACCACTTCGAATGCACCAACTTCACAACCACCCCCTTCTCCTTTTGGTGTCAACAAAGACATTCCTGTCCACTTTTCTAAGAACATCCCCCCATTCTCGCTCCCAGGAGCACCATCACCGTCCTTCCTCCTACCCTGTCCATGGCTCACAGGGACCTCCTCCCCTCTCAGCTGCAAGCTGGGCTTGCCTTCTCCCAGTTCCTTTACAGATCATCTGGGGCTGCTTTCCTGCTACTGCCCAGAGCTTAGACTCTGTGTGACCCACAAAGCTTAAAATAGTCACTATCTGGTGTTCCATAGTACTTACTGACTCCCGTACTCCTGTATTAAAGCAATTATTACAGTTCACTGGAGTTACCTCCCCACAAAAACATTTGCTTCCAGTGGGCAATATATCACAATATTCTTAAGTTTCTCTGAATATATTTTGTATTTATGTATAGCATATAGTGCTTTGTGTACCATTAAACGTTTAATCAAATATTTTCCCAACTGAACGGTCTTAAGAAATGATAAATTTGAGCCTTGGTCTTGCATGTTACACCTGTTGGTTATCCCATCTCATGCATGTCAGGCCATTTCACTAAAAAAAGAGGAGAGATGCCAGATACCTAGTGAATTTTTTTTTTTTTAACAATTTGCGGGTGATTTTAAGTGCACACAGGCTGTGGGAGTAAAACGAGGGGAAAATTCGCACTAAGTCACGGCAACATAATTAGGCACAATGGGAGTTTGGTAATTTACTCATCCCCATTAACAATCTGTTCTCTCAGGTGCTACACAACTCCACAGGAAAAAGAATCAACATTTTGGAAGTTTACAACCCATCAGCCACAACCCATAAAAGGAAGACGCCAATCTGATTGTAATAGAGGGAAAGAAGATTTTCATTACAGTTTTTGTTAAAGCTCACATAACAGAATTATGCCACCTGATTGCAGCAAAGTTTAAAGCAACAACACTTGCAATGTCAAGACGCATTTGGAAGTCTTCTCGCCTGTTCAGTTCTGCAAACTTCCTTTATCATAAGCAGTGGATAGATTTGTTAAAGAAAACATTCTGGTGCCATTTCACACAACCACAGTGTTCCTCCCAGCTTCACAGAGGCATCCATTATGCAGTTCTGTGCAGGGAGAATGATCTCCAGCCTTCCACCAACCACTGGATACATCTAAGAATATGGTCTTTTGTCACTGTCATCTTGACAACCCTGACCTGCATTGCAAAGCAGGTGTCACACTGGGGGAATTCATAAAGGACACACTTGCTAGACGCTCCAGATAAGAAGCTCACAGTGATGCAAACATAAAAGCTTCTTTTGCTGGGCTTTTAATTTCAACTTTGATTACTTAATAAGACATGAAACTGATATATTTCCAAGGTATATACTTGTGATAAGCTATGAAGTCATTTGGTGGGGGAGTATAAAAAATGGAGAATACAGATATAAATAATAGAAGAATTTTTATTTTGCTAAATAAAACTCTTTGGGGGGGAAATTATAATCTGATCAAGAAAGTAATTTTTCTCCAGGAGGTAGGACACAGAAAGTCAAAAGGGTTGAACACATAAATTCACCTGCCGTGGGGTGATGAGTATCAGGTGGAAACAGATGATGAAAAGCACACACTCGCCACCACGGCCCTCCCACCACCAGGTAACCCCAGATCACTCCTGGCCAGGCCTCACGCCATGTCACTTGAGGCTTCTCTATCACTATGGGGTATCGTAGGCAGCATTTTCCATCCCAGGAGAAACAAAACACTGTCCTCGAGGTCAGAGAGTCCACCAGGAGCCCCTGTGGGCAGGGCCACGGAAGCTCTCCCCCCAGATCTGTGAGCCTGCGAATGGTTTCCGTTGGAGCACTCAGGTCCCTGTTCCAGTCATTGCCCGCATTCTCCCTCACGTCCGGTCTTGGGGGACGTTGGAGGTACAGGACTGCCTCCTTCCCGCTGAAGAAGCTTCTATTTTTTAGACTAACAGGAGCACTTTAAACATATTTTCAGATTTTCTTATTAAATTAAAAAAAAATGCTAGAATAAATGTCAGCCGCCATACAGTCAGTGCCCCAGAAAAGCAAACAGTCTCTCCCTTTCAATTATACTTAAAGCAGCAGCCTAGAAAGAAGAAACCATTTTTTATTCTATTCATGGATATCAATAAATAACCAAATTCTAATATTTTGCTCTCGCAATGGCATCCCTCGGGAAGTCTCAAGAGTCACAGGGACAACAGTGCCAATCGATGTGATGGAGAAAAACTCAAGCCAGCCCAGGTACCCGACGCTTACTCGTGCCCTCGGCAGGACAAGAGGGTTTCCTTCTCACTGCACAAACTTGTCTGACTCTCCTCTCCTCACGCAGCCAGGCCGCTGGGGGCTGCTGTTTCTCTGGACCTGGTCTTTCATCTGGATAATGAGCCAAGTCCACGGAGAGCAGAAGCCCCCAGTTAAGCGTCACACGCTGTCCAGCCCTGATGTATAGACAGTGTGGCCCTTGGGGTCTTAGCTGTGTTCCAGATCAGAGAGTTCTTCGTCTCTGCTTCCAGATCTTACAGGAAGAAGGGCACAGACATCAGCTGGTGGCAGGTGAGACTGTGATGCTGGCAGCGGGGAAGCCTTGCTGGGCCCAGGGAGCAGGTCTGGGTCTCCGGAGGTCCCCCCACTGTTGTAAATCAGCTATCGCTCTCCCATTCATCAGAGCTCGAAGGGCCCTGCAGGGAGCATGTGGCTGGTAAGCAGAGACCCTTCTCTGCCCTCAGGGGGGTGAAATGAGCAGAGGAAGTCCCCCCGGGTTGCATTTGTGCTATAGTGGGCACGTATGTACATATACGCTTACATGTATGTAGCCTCAAGTACCATGTTGAGTTTCTCAACGCAATGTCAATTTCCAAAAGTCTAGAACAAAACACTTCACTGTCTCAGACTAAACAGAAGCCACTCAGGGAGTTAAATCAGCACGGTAAACTTGTTTAATCGAGCAATTTGGATTTTAAGTTGATTTATACAGCTCAACCTCTCAGATAAAAGGTAAACTGACACCTTTGGGAATCATTTGCTGTAATGACAAAAAAGTGGCAGACACTGAGGGGACTGGGGTCCTATCTGTCCTCTTCATCGTACAGCTCTGAAGCCCAGCATAGAGTACGGCCAAGGTGCTCAGTAAACAGTGCTCACCAATCTGACAGGCTAGGCGAGCGCTTCCAGGCAGCAGGATGCCAGGGCCGGGCCCGGCTCGGTCTGTGGGAGCCTCGCAAACCTGCCAAGTCCACAAACAGGGGCGGCAGGTCAGAGGCCTCTGGGCTCCCATCCAAGTCCAACATTCTTTTATGTTATAAAATAAGAAGACCCACAGAATCACATATTTACAAGAAATAAAACTAAACTCTGGCCCAATGGCTGGCAAAGCAGGACAGATGCTAAATTAGTAGGTTGACTATAATGCAAATAATCTTGGACAGGGGCCTTTCTCTCCCACACCCTCCCAAATCCTTACAAATGTGCCGTCAGGAAAGCACTCATCACAACGTCGTAGGTAGGTTCTATTCTTAGGGGAAGAACTAATAAGATAGATCTCCCACCCTGACATCACAGGATTCTCTCTCCCAATCTAAAACCCCATTCAATATGAACGTTTTCCTCATCTGGTGGCAAGGAGATATTTGTTTCAGCAGTTGCTGGAAATGTAAAACAAAATGACTTAACTGTCTGAGTGACTGGCCCGAGGTACTCTTATTTCACGTATAATTTGCACTTGCATCGAGCAGCCTAGCAAATTCATTTGGTGCAGAAAGCATACTCTCTAATGCCTTACTCCCTGCGTTCAAGTCCTGGCTCTGCTTCTTAATGCTATGTGACCTCACCTAAGTTACTTAACCTCTCTGTGCCACAGAGTCCTCATCTGTAGGGTGGAGGTGATGGTAGTCCCTCCCTCTAGAACTGCAATGGAGACTGTGTGAATTAATCTATGCAAACACTAAGAAGGCAGTAAGCACTCCGGTTACCATCATCTTTGTCCCAAAGAGGCAAAACTCTAAGTTTCAGTAATGACCCTTTCGACCACAACGAAAATTACTGAAAGGCTCATGCCAAGGATACAGAGACACTGCCTGCCCTCCTCTGAAGTTCAAATCGCTCTGAGAATGCAAAACACAGGTGACGGCACTGGGTTAAGTGTAAAAAACAGCCAGCCCAGTGACTAAGGGGCTAGAAACCACACCAAGAACGGCACTGAAAGGTGCTCGTGACAGCCAAGGCCAGGCCACCGCTGGCTGGCCACGGGGGCGCGGAGCCAGCCCTGACAGGACCAGGGGGACAATGACTAAGAGCAGGACAGCACAGTAAGTCGACACTAATGAGGGATTTGGCCACTTCCAGGAGCACAAGAATGCCTTTAAGGAGACCCTGTCTCCCCATTCCTTCTACTGTAGTACAGAAAGTTAATGATACCACCATTAACGTGCCAATTTAATCAGCTAAAATCACAATATAAAATCCTGGATGGGTTTTGTTTGTGTAAAACGTATTCAATTCCGACTTCCTGTCCAGAACTCTGCTTCTCTGCCTTGCTGGGTGCCTGGTGAACTAATGTGAACTGGGAGTGTCCTAGACTATCCCGGGCAGGGCCTGGCTTGGGCTTCCTCGCCGTCCCCGGGGGCAGGAAAACCAACTCCGGCCAGAAGACACAGGGGACTCCGCCGCCCACTCCTCACTGTCTGCGCTGCCCGACAGGTCCCATCCTCAAGTAAATGTGACATCCTCTGTTTATTCTGTTACATTAATTCGCCTCTTCAGATTAAGGATTTAAAACAAGACTTTTTATTTAGGTTCCCAAAGAAAACAAACACAGCTGTCTTCCGTCTTCCCTGAAGCTCTAACAATCCGATCTTTTATTGTTTAAAAAAAAGAAAATGCACACACACTGAACTCATCCTACAAGGGATTTTATTCACATCGATTCAGAAAGAACCGTTTACCTGCAGCATGTCCCTGTCAAATTATTCTGGTCAATATCCAGAAAAATAATCACCCTTCAAGTCCTGACGGGAGAACTTTCTATAATCAGAAAAAAACATTCCAGATGCAATCTCAAGGGTCTCCCAATGCATACATTCTACTCTGCTCACATTTTATTATCTTGATGTCTTGATGGCATAACTCAGACCCAAACAAAGGAAATGAAAAAACACAAACACCAAAGAAGGGGGTCCTATATTTTAACCACAGGCTGGTGTGGCCACAACGTGGGGACAAGATATTATTCAGAGGCACCCACAGTTTTCTTCATGCTTTCCTCATGTAAACAGTGGAAACTGTAAACATTGTTTGGGGCCCTCTGTTGTTTGACGAGGCTACTCTCCCAGATCTTCCTCTCTACTCTCCCCGGCACCTGCCTGAGTGATGAACACCAACTTTTGCCTGTGTTCTGGACAGCCAGTGGGCTGCCTGGCAGTGGCAGACAATTTCTTGACCTATCGAACTCAGCAAACCCAACCAGGGAGCCCTGCTGGGGCAAAAACCACACACACTCAGTGGGAGAAGAACAAGAAGAAGCCGTTGCCTCTAGGCGGCAAGGAAGGGGATCCAGCCTAGTGTGGGATGTGGATTTGGGGGCTCGCTCGCTCTCTCTAGGGAAGCTTGGGAAGGCACAGGAGCACCCCAGGATGGAGCAGAGGGGAGCAAACAACCTGGGAGGGAGGGAGCCTAAGGCTGAACCATGGGTTCGAGCCCTCACCTCCCACGTCGGCCCAGGCTGGACAGGGAGTGGAACCCTGGGCTGGGGCAGGTGGGGGACCAGCACCCCCACCCCCAAGGGGCCCACTGCCCAGGACACAGGTGCACCAGCTATTTCTTCATCCCTCAAAAAACTGCCTTTCTGTGCTTCACCCTGCAAGCAAACTATAGGCCTTTGCACAAAAAAAGACTATTTTTATGAACAGGGATATGAACCTGCTCATTTAAAGAGGCAGGTGTGGGGGGAGAGAGTTTAATAAGAGTTAGGCGAATCCAAGAGTCTCCCAGAACTCTGGAGAGAGCAGAACTTCAGACCCCGCTAGAAGGAGATCCAGATCTACCCAAGCGCCACAGCCAGGAGCCAGCTGTGGCTGCCCAGCCACGGACAGAGCATGAGAAGGTGCTCAAGAAGCACAGGGCACCGCCACACAGCCTCAAATACACTCACCACACCCAGGGAGAGACTGGCACCCAGGGCAGTACCCCGGGCTCGATGCACATCGTGCCATTGAACCCCACTAAAGATTACTACATCTCCAGATGAGCGTCCAAATTACTGAGAAGCTCACCAACAGCTAGTAAGTCAGGCCTGAGATTCCAGAGCCCACGTGGCCCCGTGGGACAGCAGTGACCTGGTACGGGCCCTTGGCTCCACTCCTTCTTCGCATTATTAGCACTATGACCTTAGCCAGGTCATTTAACCTCTCTGGGTCTTACCTCCTTATCTGTAAAGTGGATAAATTATTTCTGACCCGACAGAAATTATTTGATCCTTGTGAGAGTCAAATCCTCTATGTAGAAATGTACTGGGAGGCTGCATAGGTTTTGTTTTTGTTTTGAAGGGTAAACTGTGCATTCTGATAATGAAAATGAAGGAACAGACACGCAGGAGAGGAAGACATTAATTTCTAGGTTCTTCCACAGGAAAAAAAAAAAGGTAAGACTGAATTGGCAAGAGCTGGTATGGAACTCAAATGTTCTTTGCTGGTTTACACACAAAAGGCACAGCCTTCAAAAGGCCCTTGAAACCTCTCCAGGCACCAATTTCCTGATTCTTAGTGTGTGGGCGTTGAATTGTACCACATGTGCCTAGGTACAGGGCACGGCTGTGTTTCCGAAATCACCAAGCAGCAAGTGAGAGACACCCTCTCCTGGGCTTCCTGCTCAGACTCTCAGAGTGGAAAGCACTCTACCATCAACTTTGTTAGCAACACCAAAGAAGTATTTGGAAGAAATACGCAGGCCTGAGCCGAACTCAGTTAACAGTGGTCTCAGGATGCACTTTTTTAGAATCAAGGTACCGGCAGACAAAGTTAACACAGAGTCAGTAATGAACCTGAAAGGAATGATTCACATTCCAAACACTGGTTGATATTATAGACACTCCTTTAGAGATCACGTTAAAGAAAGGAAGAAAAAACAAATTGTTCCAGGGTTGGGTGAATCGGACATAGTCATAGCTTGGAATATAAATGATTAGAAACTATATCCTGAATTGAGAGGACGATGCGAGGAGGGTGCGTGTGTGAGGTGCATATTCAAGTATGGTATGCAGGATGTGAGGTTCGCGGGGTGTCTCCGCTCACCAGCTTCAGCACCCCACTCTCTCCTCAACCAACAAGTCTTTGCCTCTGTGCTCAGCTCTTCCTGAAGTCAGGACATTCACCCAGCTTTTCTTGCTGCGAATGCCTCTGCCCTTCCCCCACCCAACCCCGAGCCTCCATTTTGAAAGACTGGGCACAAATAAACACAAGTACTGGCACCTACTATGGGCCAGATGCTGAGAGAAGTGCTTTAGGGTAACTCATCTCACTGAAGGCCCATGACAGCTCTGAAGGACAGTAACTTGTTGAAAGCCACACAGGAAGTAAGCGATGGGACAGGCATTCAAACCCAGATATTCCTAAACCCCAAACTCCCCCTCCGCGAAATCTAGGGCTGCGCTGTCCAACACAGCCACTGACCACGTGAGCTGCTGCACGCATGAAAGGGGACGCTCTGAATTGAGATGTGAAGTAAGAGTAAAACAGACCCCACACTTCAAAGACTTAATTCAAAAAAGGAATGCAAAATATCACGTTAATAATTTTTATGTTCATTACATGCCGAACTGATAAAAGTTCAGATATACTGGGTTAAGTAAGATACACTATTAAAATTAATTTCATCTCCTTCTTTTTGCTTTTTTTAATGTTACTAGCAAACTTAAAACTATATACATCACATTTGTGACTCACATTGGATTTCTTTTGGGCAGCACTGATCTAGAACACCAGAACAAAGAGTCTCAAGCCTTTGCAAAGTGCATCCTGTTATAAGAGCCACAATGCAAGGAGCAGCCAGGCGTCTGAGAGCAGATGGGATTAGAAGTTCTCCATCAGTGACGGTCTTTACCCCTCTGTATCCTACCATCATTTTGTTCTGTTTTGTTTTGTTTTTCAAACTTCCCAGAGGCTCCATATGGTACAATTTTACAAATAAATGAAAAAATTCATTTGGAAAAAGAAAATGTGTCCCAAACTCAGTCCTATGTTTAAGGATGACATGCACTGAAACCAGTTAGGACACCCAAAAAGAGCATCTGCCATAATAAAGCCACCAATGGCAAAAATTCATGGGAAATTTCTGAGTTATTTGCTGAAACATGAGGATGAAAGAATATTTTTAAAGTAATATAATTATATGCATTTTTAGTATGTATAATTAAATAAACCAAATATAAGAAGTGGATATTTGAGTATTCCATCTACATTCCCAGAAATTAAAATCCAAGTTGGCCTGATGCTCATTTTAATTTTCACACAGAAAAAGCAGGACCTCATTTAAATGGAGACTCGGTTTATATTTAGATGAGTATGGTAGATGACTCAAAAGATAAATCAGCAGACTAGCCATAAGGCATTAGAATGTAACTGGAGCCATCATTCACCCATTCACTCATTGCCTTACTCCCTGGTCCATTCAGCAAATATTTGTGTGCAACGTACAAGTGCCTTCCATGTCCCAGTCACAACTAGGAGGGACACCTGGCTATGTGAGATGAAGATTATGTAGACAACTGTGTGCAACTTCTTCAGGCTCCAACAAGCTTAGCATTATTTTTAAACATCATTCTGGTTGCAGCATCTAGATGTTTATCACATAGAGAATTCTTCTGAATCCAAAATCAGGATCCTCTTCCCCCTGAGCAAGGAGGGAACATCACTGAACTTGGCATAATTTCCATCACTGCCAAGCATGGAGGCCCGGGGAGGCCCACTTGAGTCCCTTACAAATATGGCAGTATGGTTCCCCTAAGATCTAAAAGGAAAAACGGAGAATATACCAATAACAGTGTAAGCTTAATATCTGCCCAGACATCAAACAAAGGTGTGTCATGGAGAAATGGTCTTCAAAAAGTGATATGCAGGAAGCATGCTCAGAGATGCAAGGAAATCAACAGAAAAAAGAAAAGCAGGGAGGGGTAGGCGTGGCATCCTCTAGCTAGAGAAGAAGGAGGGGTAGGGAGCCCATGGACCAGAGGGTGGGAGGCCCGAGAGCCTGGTGGAGTTTGGATTTGACATGTCTCACAGCAGGCATCTACTGGGGGTTCTTAGGCACAAAGGAAGGAAATAAAAGTGGGTTCAATGAAGAGGAATCTGGTGAAAGTATGCAGTATGAGTCAGGCTGGAAGAGAAAGGGACTGCAGGCTTCTAGGTTCTTATGCTAGTGGTGGCAGTATGTGTATGTGTGTGTGTGTGTGTGTGTGTTGCAGTTGAGTCCTTTCTTCACACAAAATTTTACATAGCTAACAGTTCTGGGTTGGATCCTGGAACAGAAAAATCACATGAGTGGAAAACTGATGAAATCTGGATAAAGTCTATAATTTAGTTAATAGTAATACATCCATGTTAATTTCTTAGTTTTGACAAATGTTCCAGGGTAATGTAAGATGCTAACGTTAGGGGAGACCGGGTGACGGGTATTCGGGAATTCTCTGTACTGTTTTTTCAACTTTTCCATAAATTTAAAATTATTCCAAAATAACAAGTTGATTTGAAAAAATCTGACACAGAAGTCCAACATTAAAAACAGATGAGCTGGAAGGGCCTACCCACCTCACTCCTCCTTCTCACCTCCTCCGCCTGCCAGTATCCACAGAGGGCCCCACTGAGCAGGCCACCCCATCGGAGGGGCACCTTGTCAAAAAGGGACAAATAGGGGATAAGTGAGCTGAGAACTTTGTCAACCTGAGAAACCTGCTCAGACTAAACCTACTGCAGCATGTGCCTGGCAGGCCCCTCCCGGGGAGCCTGCCCTGGACTCAGCCCCAGAGGCCCACGTGACTGCCTCATCAGCCGACTGGACGGGGAAAGTCACCTGACCCCAGAGGGGCCAGCTCATCAGGTGGCTAATGGCCTACTTGAGCCTGTTGTGAAATTATTCGAGGGCCAATGTGATGGTCTCTTTTGGGAACAGGAGTCAGGAAACAGGACAAGGAGAGCCACAGACACCATCTGCCAAATCAGGAAAGGCAGCATGAGCTGGAGGCAGAGAGAAGCAGAGACGGTGAGAAGGAAGCGGAGGAAACAGAACAGAGGTGGGAAGTGGTCAGTGGTAGAAGAGGTAGAGAGGGAAGATGGCAGACGGGGCAGAGCCCAGTCACGTGACTGGCAGAACCGACGGCCTCCCACCCAGCAGGACAGTTGCCCCGTCGGCGGTTCTACTATGGTTCCACTCCTTCTGAGGTCCAGTGTTCAGCGATGCCAGGGTCCCCATGCAGAGCAGACCTTACAATAAACCTCCACCACTTTAGAGATTTGAGTGAGTCTCTTTCTAGCAACCAAAGGAGTCTAAAAAATACCTTTGGGCCAGAACAATCCAGCCTCTGTCTTTAATGCCCTTGTTATTTTTCACTGTTTTTGGGGGGTTTTTTGGTTTTTTTTTTTGGTTCTCCTATTTTCCTCCTACAAGGAACACTTCAAGGGCAGGAGACAGTGTGGTTCAGGCAAGAAGGCCCTGAGCTGTTAAGAGCTCCTGGAACCATGACCCCAGGCAAGCCATGGCCTCTAGGATTCCGCTTCTTCATCCACTGCAGGAAGAGTTTAGACTTGGGCTCAGCCACTCCAAAAGGCTCCTGATCACCTTCCTTTACATCATCCTCTTACCCCTTGACCATCGATTGTAGAATCCAAGATGGAAAAGGGCTGCATGATGGAATAGAAGGTAGAATCTAATTTTGATCATCTTGATTTCTACAGAGCTATGAGATCCTGGTTTCCTGGTCAGAGACACTATATACCCTACCCACTTTCAGCTGCCAAGGCAAGAAATCCCATTTTACTTACAGACTTCCATTCTGGTTAAGCGCATGCATATGCACACACATGCACACACGATATTATTATTATAATCTAAAAGAAAAAGCACAATTCCTTCCTCCAAAATCTCCATACACACAAAAAAACCTCAATTTCAATATTTCACACTGAAAAGAAAGTCCATAATCACTTTCTCAGGAGGTTTCCATGAAGTCATCATTTAATTCATTTATTAATTCAGTGAATATGTACACATTCATTTCACTGTAACACAATTATTTTGCTCACTAAACATTTTTGCTGCCAGAGACACCTATGAAATCTAATAAGCAGTTTCCAGAACGACACAACATGCCAATTATAAATGTTAATTAGATCTAAGTGAACAGCACAAGAAATTTAACAAAGTGAGTTCCAGGGAGGGGAAGGAGAAGAACAGAAGTAAGCTAAGAGCCAAGCGGTTAGCTCTGCCTGGCTCTCCTACCGCAGACCCTTTTGATTCTGAAAAATGCCCCATGTAAGTTCAACAATCTTGGGCCAAAAAGTTGACATAATACATAGCAATGTTGGGAATAATCTCTGAGTCATATAGTTAGACAATGTAAACTATTCAAACGTCGTGTGCTTAGTGCATCTGCTACGGATGATCTAAGGCTCCCACCGAGCCACAGCACGCTGTCAGCAGGGCGGCGGCAAGTCCAAGGGGACCTACCCTTCGTCCTCCAACACGCTCGGTGTACAGCAGGCCTACGGGAGGTGCTATGTATTCATTTGGACCCTTCAAAATTAAATAGAGACCATCCATAAGAGACCTCTAAAAATTAAAGAAATGAGGAGGATAAAAATGTGCCCCCTGTGTTCCCAAAGCAGTTCCAGAACATGACTGCAAGGTAAGAAGTCCACACAAACACACTGCGCTCAGTAGAATGGTGTCTACATCTTCTCACCCGAAGCAAAGCCAGACCTACAGTACAACAGGACAGATGTGGTTTACACTCAGGAAGGGAAAGTGTCTGGTTTTAAGATGCATTTGTTTGTTTTGCTTACACCTTAACGTAGAAGCATATTTGAACTATTAAGAGAAAAGATTAAGGTCATTAGGCCTTCTGGCTTTCTGATTAGTTAGATGCTTTGGGAGACAGAAAGACAAATCAAGTGAGACTCCTGCTCCCTGGAAACTTCCAATTTAGTAATGAAATCCCACCTCAAGGGAGGAAGATGGATTAAGCAAACAAGCGTACTTGCTCTTGACCTACAAGTCATCAGGCAGTCAGCCAAAATAAATCAAACAAATTGCTTTGTCTATTAAGTCGGCTTTGATATTCCTTACATCTAAAATTTGCCAGAGGATCAAGTGGAAGGGAGTTCCTATGATTTTCCTCTGGAGTATTCCTACCCGAAGGTGTCTGAAGAGTTTTTAGATTCCTTTACAAGAGCAGACCCTCGAAGTCCTAGACATCTAACCATCTCCCTCCCACCCACCACACACACCATGTCCTCCTTCCAGATCACTCCCTCCAGATGCCACCATATCACTGACTCTAACCTTCTAGGGATCACGCACCCCCACGGAAATGTGATGGCCACCCTCTCCAGGAAAGAAAAAGCCCCACCAGTCCAACGTAACATCGGCTTTTACATGGCACCAAGAGGTCATTCATCTCCCCTTCTCAGCCCATTCATGGGCCCTCTTGGGAGCTGCAGGTCCCAAGTTAAGAAATCCTTGCCCAAAACTATTTCATACCCAATTTATCCATGCAGGGGCAGGGCCTAGTTGGTTACATTCATTGGTTCCACCACAAGTATCCTTTCTAGGTATGAAAGAAAACCACCATTCCCTGGGCCATGTCTAGGTACCAGCCCTATGCTAGGAATTTAACTTTACCAACTTGTAATCCTGAGAAAGAGCTACTGCATAGGAGAAAACAGTGTCCATAATCCTGACCTCAGGATTGGATATGTCTTTAAGGAAAAGACCTCTCTTTCAGAGTAATCTCTGACAATCACTGACAAATAGGTCACTACATGGGGGACCTTTTCCACTAAACAGAACTTACTGTTTCGGATTTTGGAACAGTGAAAAGTCACTGACCCCAGGTCACAGGGCAAACGGGGGGCAAAGTGGGGAGAAGCCTGATCCCCCAACCCCAGGGGAGGGCTCCCTCCACTACACCATGGTCAGGTCTTCATTCATCTCTTCCCACCTCCACCACCTTAGTGGAGGCCAGCACGCCTCATGGAGAATACAAAGTCTCCTGAGTGATCTCCTGCCGCCAGCCCCCGTACGGACATTTCATCCTCACCCTCCAGCCTCGGGGATTTGGCTCCACTCAATGCACATCATCCTGCCAAAAGCCATTCAACAAGATCCTGTCCCCTATAAAATAAGGCTCTTCGGCCTTTCTCGCTTCTATGCCCTTGACGCCATTTGATACAGCAACTGCGAACAACTATTGGTCTCCTAAAAACATAACATGCCTTTGCAGATGGTGTTCTTTCTACTTGGAGTATCTCTTTCATTGCCATTCATCTGTCTTCTTTCAAAACACCTCTATCCAGCCCACTCTGAAATGACCTTTCAATTAATTGACTTCCTCCTCTGCACTTTTATATATTTTATGAACCTCCATAATTACCACTTAACTCAAGCATTGCAAAATAATTACTTCACAGTCTGCCCTCCCCCTACTAGGATGTATATTGGTTATTACCCTTTGAATTCTCAGTATTTATCACTGTGCCAAGCAAAGAGCAGGCAGCGAGGAAATGCAGGTTGACAAAGTGAGTTTTTCCGAAAGCAAAAGGAAATAGGATGATAGTCCCCGGGGCAAAGACAGAGGGTGTCTCATGGACATACATATAGTGTAGCATGTGGACCATGTGAATCTTTTCTCCTTATTCTTTGATTTTGTTTCAGTGTAAGTGATCCAGACAAATAAAGTATTACCATAAAATGTTCAAAGGACTCCCAGGAAAAATAAGCCAGCACTTAGCCAATAAATAATTAAAATGCATGTTTAAAAAAGACTCCAATCTACTGTCATGACAGCCTGAAGTTAGTAAAAACTGAATTATTCCCTACTTCAGGATCCCTTTCTATTAATCCTATAGGTCACACTGGTCAAAATTACTCTTGTCAGGTGTGCTCTTATACTGATTCTGGAGATCCTTACATTTCTCCTCAGATCTCACTTGTAAACCAAAGCAATAACATAGGATTTTGGATTTGCTGCTCTTTGAGCATATTCACAGAACTAGCTTGGTTAAGGGAAGCTACGAGCTCACCCTTGTTTGCTCTCTGTAGACACGTGTTGAGCAAATGAACAGACGGATGTACAATCCACCTGCCAATTCACGAAGCTTCCTGTTTAGACAGGCAACTGTGAAGAAATCTGTATTTACTTTCAGGGGTGCCTAACTTCACCAGCATTGACTTTTCAGTAAGCTAACTTTTTTTATTTCCATGACAAAGGATGACATATAGATCCCTCAGAGACTTCATCAAGATAAAGCGAGGCAAAGATTAGAGCACCGAAAGAGGGAAGGGGGCAGGCGGAATGATAACATGCAAGCACCAGGGGCACCTGGGTGGCTCAGTCATTGGGTGTCTGCCTTTGGCTCAAGTGGTCCTGGGGTTCTGGGATCGAGTCCCACATTAGGCTCCCTGCTCGCTGGGAAGCCGGTTTCTCCCTCCCCCACTCCCCCTACTGTGTCCCCTTTCTTGCTGTGTCTCTGTCAAATAAATAAATAAAATCTTTAAAAAAAAAAAAAAAGGCAAGTACCAGTTGAAGCAATAGGGAAGCCCCACAGTCCATGGCACCAAACTGACCTCTCATTGGCTCTGGTGCGGATGATTCCGATTCCAGAATTCTGGATTCTAAGTGGGTCCCAGGCTTTTAACAGGATTGAATACAACCAAGACTACCAGCAGGCATGAACGCATTTCTCAGCAGCGTCTCAAAACCATGTCAGTATGGGTTTCTTTTGCTGCTCACAAAAGCCCAAAGACAATGGCACAATATATTATTTTTCAAAGAGGTTGAAATACCTCCCAAACACATCATTTTTTAAGCTAGAAGGAATATCCCTATTAGATGGCATCACCGTTGAACATGTCCAAAGGACAACCCAAAATATATGGAGAGAAAGACAGAACTTGCCAGTGCTCTTGCCCGTCCTCAACCACGGCCTCCAAGCCTCAGAGCATGTCTCCGGGGGGCTGTTCTCCACAATGATATAAGGCAGAGTCCCCAGCCCTGCCTCTGAAGATGCCCCTGAAATCCCCCATCTCAATTCATGAGCCCCTCCTTGCAATAATTTTATCTTCCAAAGAAACTGCATTTATTAACCATTCCTCTTTCAGTTCTTTACCAAACATACACAATTCCCAGTCAAGGCTTCTGCCCTCTGGATGTGAACACCGTGGTCACACCGAGGTCACACCGACCACCGAACACTGTGGTCAAGACCACGGCTGTGAGCTACAGGCCTGCCTGGGCCCCTCGCCAGCACTTCTGAGCGTCAGCACTGCCCCACTCCCACCCCAGCCGCAAAGTGGAGATGTTAGCTAGCAACTGCAGTGAGGGCCTGTGAAGGAAAACGTGGAGAGAAATAAAAAAATACCCAAAATATCAAATATCTCCAAATACATTGGATATCAAATTAGAAAACAAATATCCAAGAATCAAAAATATCCTGACTGGCACAAAGGAAGCATAGCCAAATATTGGTTCTTCTGCCAAAACAATACGACTCGATCTTTCTCTCTGTGTGTGCTGGCCTGTCACAGACAACTGTCCAATGTCCGCTCACTCTCGGGAACACTGACAGATGCCCCGGCCCCCAGCATCTCTGGCTGGGACACTCTGCTGTATGCTTGGCCTTCCTATCCCGGGGGCACCTGGGGCCACTGCACACGGGGAACGGTTGTGAGGTCACTGCAGGAGGAGCCTACCAGACGGCACTGCTTGGCCGTCTTCTGATATTTCAACTGAATTAAGCCCAAACAGTATTTTCCACTGCAGATTCCAGTCTCCAGGACTTAGTGCCCACGGCCTGAACTTGACATCTGCTTTAAAGGGCATAAGAGTTGGCCCACACCAGACTCCACATTCCTAATGAGAACATTCCAGATAAAGTAACACAGCAAAAGAGCTGAGTTTTAATATCCACTCCCAAGGACAACAGTAGCTTTCCAGCCCCATCTCACGCCTTTGGTCAAGGGGGGGCCGAAACTGAGATCATCCCGAACGGCGGAGGCAAGCTGGCACTGGTCTCTGTTCTCTCCTGGACAGGTTTACCCCAAAAAGTCAACTTCCCATTCTTATATTTATGGCCCTTGTCACAGGTCTGCTATTAACATTCACCGTCTTATGAGTTTGAACAGGCGTCGACAACCTGATCTGAAAGGTCGGGAAACACTATCCACTTCACAGGCCGTGAGGTCTTTGCTGCAACCACTCACCACTGCTGCTGCAGCCCCAAAGCAGCCATAGACAATGCGTAAACAAGGGGGCATGGCTGTGTTCCAGTAATAATAACCTTCGTTTCTAGAAACAGGAAGCTGGCCAGTGGGCTGTAGTTTGCCAAGCCCTGGTCTTAAATGTTATCCGTGAGTATGGCCTTAACTGCATAGGACATAAGGAACTAAGGCTTTTGTCCAAATTATCCCAAACCAGAATAACAACCTCTATCTGAAATAGTCCTGTAACAGACACCCAGGTCAAGGATGGCTTGGTTGGTGGCTGAAAGGGCCTAAGAGGGGCGCCTGGGTGGCTCAGCTCAGTTGGTTAAGCGACTGCTTTTGGCTCAGGTCATGATCCTGGAGTTCCCCAGATCGAATCCTATGTCAGGCTCCCTGCTCAGCGGGGAGTCTGCTTCTCCCTCTGACCTTCCTCTTGTATGCTCCCTCTCTCATTCTCTCTCTCTCTCAAATAAATGAAAAGGAAGGAAGGAAGGAAGGAAGGAAGGAAGGAAGGAAGGAAGGAAGGAAGGAAGGAAGGAGAAAAGAAAAGAAAAGAAAAGAAAAGAAAAGAAAAGAAAAGGGAAAGGGCCTTAGAGCTAGAACCAAAAGGAAAGAACCCCTCAGGGTACTTGGGTGACTCAGTCGGTTAAGCATTCAACTCTTGGTTTCAGCTCAGGTCACAATGTCAGGGTCACATGGGGCTCCACACTGAGCAAAGCTTAAGATTCTCTCTCTCTCCCTCTGCCCACCCCCATCGCTGTTCTCTCAAATAAATAAATATAAATAAAATATTTTAAAAAAAGAAGAAGAAGAAGAAGGAAGAAGAGAACCCAGGTGTGGGCTCTGCTGCCTCCCATCTGAATTACGAGTTTTGAACTTGGCAATCTTTAAGGTTCTTTCCAACTCAACAATTCTATAATTTTAACACCTATGACTCAGTCCATATTCGATGTCCATGAAGAAAATGAGTCTAAAACTCTAAAGGATCATGAATTCTTAAACCTGAGTAAAAAAATTACATATGCTCACTATGAAAACTTGAATAAAAAAAAGCATAAATAAGAAAGTTAAAATTCCCCTTAAGTCCTACCACCCAGAGATGACTGGCTTTGGCATTTTGGTGAAGTGGTCTGTGAAGAGACACACAATGTTACAATATGGCAAGCACAGTAGCCATAACAATTACAGCCAAAGCCAAGCAATTACTTTGAACTTGCACATTCTTTTTGGAAAAGAAATGCTGGCCTCACCCAAAACAATCCTCTTTGTAATACACACCATGAGGTTAAGTGCTGAGACCAGCAAACTGGGGAGGCCACTCCTGTAATCCACGATCCACACGTGGTCAGCTCTCCTGCCAGAGCTTCACCTGGGCCCATGTGCCATGTCCCCAGTGGAAGTCATAGGAAGGAAAAGGAAGAGCCCAGCACAGAGGACAGCCCCACCAGACTGCAGCTGTCACCCTGTCCATGCTCTCCAGCAAGGAGAGCAGCTGATTAAAAACATCAACACGGGTGGTAATTCACATCATTAGAATAACATATCCCGGAAGGAAGGGAGAGTGCAAAGGAGGGAGGGGGCAAATGACACAATTAAAGGATATTTTTTATTCACTGGGGAGGATGAAGCTTAATATTGCAATAAATATTTTTCGATATTTTTAAATTATAAACATAGCCACGGGAAAAGGGAGACCACCACAGACAGGGAGAAAGGGAAGTTAAGGTGAGTGCATAAAGAACAGAGGGGTCTCACGCACCGGCTCACATATTTAAACGCGAGGGAGGTCTGAAAGGTGTTTCGCAGGTACACACACGCCCGGTGCTGAGGATGGTGGTCCGAGGGGCCTCTCCTGCAGAAGAGATGGTCAGTGACTCAATGCTTCAGCAGCTGTGCTCGAGAAACTTGGATGCCTGCGAGTCTTGCCACTTGGCGCCAATTTCCAGCTTACTCATCAGCACATTCCAGATGGCTTTGATGGGGAGAAACGCTCTCCATCCTGCTCTGCCTCTGGGTCATTTCATTGGAAATGCCGTGCATATCAAGTTTTCTTCTTGCTCCAAAGCAAGCAACCAAACGGGCCATGAGGAAGCCCGCAGTCCTGGATGCTGCCTTTGACTGGAAAACAGGGGCAACTCAGCTCAGAATCACATGGAGAAGAAACAGTTTTACCACAACCAACGGAAGGATTTATGATTCAGTTCTCTGCACGTTCGTGGATTTTATGGGAACGCAAAATGAGGTTTTCACAAATGAATCCATATAAAACATGAAGAGAATGCCTTCCTTTCATGAAAGAGATGCCAACTCAGAGCAAGCAATCCACTCTCCTCCTCCCAATCTGGGGGTGTGTTTATTAGGCCCTGCAAGCCCAGGAGGGCCACGTGGGGAGCAGGGGCCTGAGCCTGAGCGGCCCCCAGCTCCAAACCCCCAGAGGCCCAGACCAAACAAGCCTGGAGAGCCCCGGATGTCGTTCCCCAAGAGGAAATGTCTCCAGTGCAGTTCTGCACAGACACTGATGGCAAGAAGGAAATGGCACCCTCTGTTCTGTGTTCTCATGCATTTCACCATCCCACCATGGGCAGAGGCCTCACGGTGCCTGCAAGCCGAGTGCCAAGCGTCCTTCTAAGAAAAACAGACAGAACAAAGCAAAAGCACGGAATGTGGGGAAATCATCCTTGGTAGGAAGAAGCATTTCAAGTCAATACCCTTATAATTATCTCTGCACCTGCATAGTAACTAACAGCAAAGTGCATCGTTTTATTTGAAGATAACAAAAACTCTGAATTCTTAACAGACTGTAGACAAGACACAGATATGGCAAGGAGATAAAAGGACAGTCAACCAGACAAATACATAACCAACAAAAATCTGATTTGCTGTTTAAACTCCACAAATTACTCAAGAAAAGATAAGTCAAACGGCAGCTACGTTACATACAAGCAGGACTTCGATGAACCAAGGCAAGATAAAGACTCCCTCGCTCCCAAGCTTGGACACATTTCTGTTGTAAAACCTCCCTCCCACCAGGTTTCATGCTCCTCGGGGGCACATCCTGTTCTCCTGGGTGCCTCTGAGCCCC
This sequence comes from Nasua narica, assembly GCA_028533885.1. NCBI lineage: Eukaryota > Metazoa > Chordata > Mammalia > Carnivora > Procyonidae > Nasua > Nasua narica. The sequence goes on along the minus strand of CM052811.1, from coordinate 77,833,371 downwards.
AAGGCCACTGTGGGTCACAGCAGACAGGGGCTGCAGTCTGAGGACAGCGTGGACCCCCCGCTTTCCTCTCTGAATGGCGTCTCTCTTTCCACTTGGAAATCTTTCCACTTGGAAATCTACCAGAGCAACTGAATTCCAGCTTCCTGAGGGGAGCAGGCTGGGCCTCTTCAGCATTTTCCCTCCAGCGCCTGGCATGTAGTTAGTGCTCAACAAACACAGGTTCAGTGAACGAAGGACAATCTCAGATTTGGAGCAGGACCAATCCTCAGAAAGTATCATGCCACTCATTTGCAGAAAAGGCAGTAACGGTGTGTGTAAAATTACAAGTCTTAGTAGCAAGCCCTGTCCTGGATTCCAGCTACTCTAAACTGAGTCCTGTCTGCCTCATGACACGACCACCTGCGAACCACACTCTAGAACACCTTATATCCTAAGCAAACTTTCAGAAACATGTCAATTGTAGTTTCTGGTAAAGGGTTTTGGACAAAATGCTATGGTTATCAAAGCAATAACAGCTATGGGCTATATGAGAATAAAGGCCTAAGTCTACTCTCGTCAGGTAACTAGGATGTGATATTTCTCTCATTATCATCAGCTGATGCATTCCAGTCTCTCAGTTAAAGAAATTCACCTATTTTTGCTACTTAAATAGTGTCACAGAAACAATGCAATTCCTACTATGTTCAGACATGTTACCCAGTTCTCTCCTCCCTACAGGGAGCTACCCTACTTGCTAAGGGGTGGTCAGTTTGTTCAGCACAAAGTAATTTTATGCATCAGTCCAGATTCCTCCAAGGAAGCAGGAAAGAAAATGGACCAGAGAACAAGTTAGCACAGAGCAGACAAGAAGCCCCTGCAGCCTCCTTCCCTACGACCCACACAGTCCTCCTCCTCGGGAGGCTGGGCTGTGTGGATCTTCACCTTCATCACCATCACCATCCTCATAACACGGAGCAAGGCAGCATTTCGTGAAATGTCTACAGGCTCAGAAATTAATTTCATACCACCAGTGGAAGACTCTATAAACTTAACAAAAATAAAGTACCTACCTCTTGGCGAATATAAACATATCCCAAAATGGTGTTAAATTCTGGAAGATGGGTCAGCATTGTCCCATAGTTGATTTTTTTTAAGTTTTTATTTAAATTCCAGTTGGCTAACACGGTGCAATATTAGCTTCAGGTGTATGATATAGTCATTCAACACTTCCACACAGCACCCGGTGCTCATCACAATGAGGATACTCCTTAAGCCCCATCACCTATTTCTCCCCTTCCCCGAACCCCTCCCCTTTGGTAAATACCAGTTTGTTCTCTATAGTTAAGGGTCTGTTTCTTGGTTTGCCTCATTTTATCATTTTTTATCCTTTGGCTCATTTGTTTTGTTCCTTAAATTCCACACGTGAGTGAAATCATACGGTATCTGTCTTTCTCTGACTCATTTCACTTGGCATAATACACTATAGTACCATCTATATTATAGCAAAGGACAAGATTTCATTATTTTTGATGGCTGAGTAATATTCCCACACCACATCTTCTTTATCCATTCATCTATTGATGGACACCTGGGCTCTTTCCATAATTTGGCTATTATAGATAACTCTGCTATAAACATCGGGGTGCATGTATCCCTCTGACTTAGTATTTTTGTATCCTTTAGGTAAATACCTAGTAGTGCAATTGCTAGAGCATAGGGTAGTTTTATTTTTAACTTTTTGAGGAACCTCCATACTGTTCCTCCATACTATTTTCTACAATGCACCAGTTGGCATTCCCGCCAACAGTGCAAGAGGCTTCCCCTTTCTCTGTATCCTCACCAACACCTGTTTCTTGTGTTGTTGATTTCAGCCATTCTAACAGGTGTGCCATGATAGCTCATTGTAGTCTTGAGTTGCATTTCCCTGATGATGAGTGATGTTGAGCATTTCTTCATGTTTGTTGGCCATCTGTATGTCTTCTTTGGAAAAGTGTCTATTCATGTCCACAGCTGCTTTTTATTTTTTTTTAAGATTTTATTTATTTATTTGACAGAGACACAGCGAGAGAGGAAACACAAGCAGGGGGGAGTGGGAGAGGGAGAAGCAGGTCTCCCCCAGAGCAGGGACCCTGACTCGGGGCTCGATCCCAGGACTCTGGGATCTTAGCCTGAGCCAAAGGCAGATGCTTAATGACTGACTCACCCAGGCGCCCCACACAGCTGCTTTTTAACCACAAAGAAAGTTACAACTCAATATCATTAGACAATGTATTTGTAGAGATCCTAGCAACACTGCTCCGTGGAAAAGGCTGCCTCCTTTGATGACGCCTCAGCCACCAGGCATCAAAGGAGCAGCCCTTGTTGACCAGGGCTGAGTTCCCTTACAGAAAGCCATGGGCTGCCTTTCTCCCCGACACTCAAACTCTGTCTCTCTCTCAAGGAGCTGAGGAAGCCTAAGGTCAGTAAGGAGCCAGGGAGATAGAGCAGAGAGCCATAAGCACACTTGCAAAGACCATTCTCAATGAGGTCTTAACACTGGGAAGACAGAGCTGTCCCTCCCAGGCCTACTTTCTATCAGGAAGCAGGCCATGGGTAGGGTTTGCAGCCCTAATGGTCTCTCACCAGGTCCATCCTGAGAGGCATTTCAGCAGGCTGAAAGGAAGGGAACTCACACCTCCTTTCCTGGATGACAGAAACCAGCAAGAAAACCAAAGGGTACATGCTGAATGGGAGAAGACATTTGCAAATCATTTATCTATAAAGGGTTAATATCCAAAACATATAAAGAACAAGGCAACTCAAGAGCAAAAAACCCCCCAAGCAATCCAATGAAACAAAGGGCAGAGGACCCAAATAGACATTTTTCCAAAGAAGACATACAGATGGCCAACAGACATGAAAAGGTGCTCAACATCATTAACCATCAGGGAAATGCAAATCAAAACCACAATGAGATATCACTTTATACCTGTCAGCATGGCTAATATCAAAAAGACAAGAAATAATGAGTGCTGGTGAGGATGTGGAGAAAAGGGACCCCTGGTGCACTGCTGCTGGGAATGCAAGCTGATGCAGCCCCTGTGGAAAACAGTATGGAGGTTCCTCAAAAAATTAAAAATAGATCTACCGACAATTCCAATTCTGGGCATATATTCAAAGGAGATGAAGTCATTATTCCCAAGAGCTACCTGCACCCCCATATTCACCTCAGTATTTATGGATACATGGAAACAACCTATGTGTCCATCAGCGGATGGGCAGATAAAGAAAATGTGGTATACACACACGCACACACACACACACACACACACACACACACACACACAGGCACAATGGAATATTATTCAGCCATACAAAGGAAGGAAATCCTACAGTAGTGACAACATTGATGGAGCCAGAAGACATTAAGCTGACTGATAAAAGTCAGAGGGAGAAAGACAAATAGCATATGAATTCATTAAATCTAAATCTAAATCTAAAAGAAAAAAAACAAGCCCACAGATACAGAGAACAGATCGGTGGTTGCCAGAGGTGTGTGATGGGGTTTAGGGTGGGAGAAATGTGTGAAGGGATTGAAGGAAAAGAGAAGGGGACTACTCCTGAACCCAATGGTTTCAGTTCACCTGCCAGACCACGTCTGGAGAGCACAGACACCCATCTTTGCTGAAGGATAAGAACTAAGCATATCGTCATAAGGATCTATAATCTTAGGATTTAACGTGAAAATCTTCCCTGTTAGGATTTAGCGTGAAACGTGATTTAACGTGAAAATCATGCCAAAGCCCACCCACATGGTCAGGACCTACTTGCAAAGCTTCCACAGTTTTCTCAATAAATTAAAAGTTTAACCTAGAAGTCTGGAAATGATTTTGCCTCTTTATTCTAAAAGTAAAAGCAGGGAAAATCTAAAAAATGAAGTGTGTTTCTCAAGGGCAGAGGCATGATCCACGCCAGCAATGACACCTAGAGGTCAAACAGGAGCCTCAGAGGGACTGCCATCTCCCATCACCCCAACTGGCCACATCAGGCAGCCTCCTCCCCTCATCCCGTTCTTCCACCTTCCTCATTAGGTGCATGAGAACCCGTGAGATCTGCTTCCATTTCCAAATGTGTAGTGTCTTCCCTGACAGAAGCATCACTGCTTGAAGGGAAAAACTGCCTCTAACTACTCACCCTGAAGCTGGAACTCAGAGAACTTAATGACCCAGACAGAGGAGCACAGACTTGCAAGATCACAACCACCTATGCCCAGCTCAGGCAGGTAGTCTGCGGCAACACCACATTTGAGGGATCTCGTAAGCCTGTGCAGATGCATCCATACCAACCCAGGGGCTCCATCTGGAACACCCCCTATATCAGGCGTTGGGCCCACTCAGCTCGCAGTGGACAGCTATATGCCACCAGAAGTCAAGAGAAGGTGACCATCAGGCATAAGGATTTATTGCTGGTGGTCCCCCTCTAAACAGGGACCCCCTTCTATCCAGAGCCATCTGCCAAGCCCTGGGATCTACTAGTATTACCAAGGCTTCCAGTCATGGCACTCTTCATAGCTGGCTCCAAGCAAGGCAGGACAACTCTGGAAGGGCTCTTCCCAGCACCATCTCTGAGATTAACTGCCAACAGACCAGAATCAAACTGAGAATGGGCCTATCATCTCCCAACAGCCAGACCCTCCAGCAGATGGTGAAAACGTGTAGTTTTGATCCCTCCAGAAAGGCTCTGAATTTGTAACCCGGTGATGAAATGTTTGCAAATCAGAGCATTCATCGCTGTTTGGACTCCCAAAAAGCAGACATTTTAAAGCCTAACAAGGAGGTACTCTAAACATAAGAAAAGGCCTACCTTGTTTGGGTTTGTAAGATGATTTCCTTTTAGCAAATCGGTCTCACAGAGACCTTGCACAGAACAGGCTTCTCTGTCTCTATCACTTTAAAGTGACATTTTAGAGGGATCACCTTGTACAATATGCTCATCCATTTAATGAATGTTCCTGTGATAGATGCAAGAGATATAAAAATGAACAAAGCTCCAGCCCCTCACCTCCTGATGTTTACACTCAAGTGGGAAATAGATGTGCTATGATAGCCTGATGAAAAGTCTAGAGTATAATAGAAGGAAAAACACGAGTAAGATGGGGAGCTCTCATACCCACTGATCACCTGTCATCACTAGCCATCAATGTTCTGCAATATTCTTTTTACTTATTCAAGATTTTATTTGTAAGTCATCGCTACACCCAACATGGAGCTGGAACTCACAACCCTGAGATCAAGAGTTGCATGCTACGCTGACTGAGCTAACCAGGTGCCCCAAGTTTCCACGACATTCTATTAGTCAAATATGGGCCATGATTGGACACAGTTACTAATTCAACTCCTTTTATGGGCTCCAAATGCTGAGAAGCCACCTTCTGTTAATGGCTCTACCCCTTCTCCTGTCCCTGTGATTTCTCTTAAGTGTGTAAATAAATTGGCAGCCATGTTTTGGGCCAAACATGGCTCTCCTTTTCTCTTTTTAAAGGCTAAACTTCTCTCCTATTCTTTTTTTTTTAAAGATTTTATTTATTTATTTCAGAGACAGAGAAAGAGAGAGAGAGCATGAGAGGAGAGAAGGTTAGAGGAAGAAGCAGACTCCCCATGGAGCTGGGAGCCCGAAGTGGGACTCAATCCCGGAACTCAAGGATCATGACCTGAGCCGAAGGCAGTCGCTCAACCAACTGAGCCACCCAGGCGCCCTCTCCTATTCTCTTTTTAAAGATTTATTAATTTGAGAATGGGAGAGAAGATGAGCAGGAAGAGCAGAGAGAGAGGGAGAGAGAATCTCAACCAGACTGTGTTTTGAGTGCAGAACCTGACAGGGGGCTCAATCTCACAACCCTGAGATCACGATCTGAGCCAAAACCAACAGTCAGATGCTCAACTGACTGCACCACCCAGGTGGCCCAATCACTTCTCTCCTTTTTATAAGACCACGCTGCTCTAGAAAAGTGGAAGAATAGAATCCCATAGGGCAGGAACCATATCGTAAAGGAATACTCAGACCTACTCCTACACCAATTCAGCTAATAATTCACCTCTGGGTTGGCACTGGCCTCCATGGGACACCTGTGGGACGCCCGTGGGATGCCTGTGGGAAGCTGGCGTTGTCCTTCTGACACTTGCTGGGGACCACATCAAAAGAATGGGCATCTTATAAGAAGGCAGAAGCATACATCATGTTGAATGTAAAAACACAGTGATGTTATTTAAGTAGTAAAGCCTAAGCATACCTTATAGCCTCCAAAGCACTCTTTTAAAAATCATATATGGGGGGACAGAGTTTTAGAATTGTCATTTCATACTTACAACTTTAACATAGATAGTTAAAAACTGAAGGTAGAGTCTTATACCATGCCAGGACCCAGAGCAATTACCAATAAGATGAACAGGGGGAAAAGACATTCCATATTGCTTTAAGGAAGAATTTATGGGTTTTTTTATTTCCTGTTCCCTAAATTCTTTGTGCTCTGGGCCTCTTCCCTTCACTCCCTCCACTGGAATTCCCTCCAAGTAACTACTTGGAATGATTTTTTTTTCTTTTTTTCCCTGAATAATCTTTTCTTTCTGACACAGCTATGACTCAGCAAGGGAGACCAGAGTCTCAGCATACAAAGGTGTGACACTATAAACAAAATCAACAGAAATAGGAAAAGGTGTATTCCTCTGACAGAAGAACTGAGGACAAAGCCAGCCACGGGAAGGACTGACGCCCCTTCTTTGTGGCCTGCCCCTTCCTACGCTCTGCACCCACCAGGCTTCACTCTTTAAAGCTCAAGCTGAACTATGCAGCCTGCCAGTGTATTTATCTACAGAATGAGCACGAAAACTGACAGAAATGAGAAAACGAGTAACCCAATAGTGAGGGGAAAAAAGGGAAGAAGACAGAGCTCAAGTCAAATACTTGAGACATAAATGAGTCTCTGCATGTTTCTCAAACAGGACACAGGTGTCCAGCCAGGGGGACACGCGAGAGCAGAGAATGTCTACGTGGAGCCATAAATACATGGAAATGTGCTAAGATAACCATGTTTACCTCACTCATGCCGAGGGAGGACTCCCATGTGCCTAAAAAAGGGAGACTCTGAAGAGGGGAGTCTAGGGCAGGCGAGACCGCCAGACGGGCCCTGGGGGTGATGTGCCCGTGCAGAAGGGCTGCTGGGAGGCCGCTCGGCAACATGTCTGTCAAGAGCCAGAGACCAAATATTCCAGGCTCTGTAGGCCCCCAGGCCCCTGTCACTACTCCCCCTTCCTGCTGCTCTCCACAGCGGGAAAGCAGCCTCAGACAGCAGTCAAGGTCTGAGGGGCCGCGTCTGACCCCAGAGGCTGGGGTCCGCTCCCCCTGCTCGAAGGCTTTTCCTCATGCTCCTTCCCTGCTCCTTCCAGCAGTGGCACTGAGGTGCGCTGAGCGCACCGTCCCCATCTGAAGCAGGAAGGAGCAGGGAGGGCGTGCCTTCGGAAATGCCCACGCTGGCCCCAGACAGGCAGTCCCACCAGCAGCTCCTCTTACCTCCCAAATGAAAGTAAACATTCCTGATCCACGGGGTAAAGATCTGTTTGTGGAATTAGCACCATCATCCCTCAGCTTCCGCGGGTGATGGTTTTACGTGAATTGGGGTATCCCTATCAAAAGAGGAGAGGGACTACAGGAGAAACCACCCCTAGCAGGGAAACACAAAGTCCAGTGAAGGCTTATTGCCAACAGGAACAGAAAATGATCCCCTGGAGGACCCTGGCCCCCTTCCTTTACATTCCAGGGAAGAGGCTTTGAAAAGGAAAACAACAGCAACGTCCCCACTGTTGGTTATTTTCATTCGCAAGGGTCCAGTTGTAATGCAGTGGCCATCATCCATGAGCCCCCCCCCCCCCCGACATCTTTAAGTTACTTGCAGCATTTAGAACAGGGAGAAGAAGGTAGAAACCCAGGTCCTACCATAGCGGGGTGCTAGAACGAGCTTTTACCAGCTCGAGGGTTAACGGTTATTTTGGGGGAGGTTTTGCAAGCCAGTGGACATCACATTAGTAGATTGAAACTGACCAAGGGGAGAATGTTAACACCTTGAAAATTAGCAAATGCTACACATCAGTGGGCTTTCCTTCCTGCTCCCAGAAGCCCAGTTTTTACACCACTGCCTGGGAGAGTCCTAGAAAAGGAAGCTGGGGAGGTAGAAGCAGGAATACTTACAGTGTACTGGTTAACAGACAGATGTGGCCATGGAGTCCACAGAAAAACCTAGAAGGGGAGCATAGGCATTGTCCCAGGCCAAGAATTTCTTGGGATTAACATCAATGAGAGAAGAGAGAGCCTCCTTAGCCCCCCAAAGCCAGTAGGGTTCATCTTAGAGGCAAATACATCAACACGGCGATCTGGGGCATCTCCCTGCATGAAGTCAACCAACGGCCCAGGGAGGGAAAGAGAAGTAACACATTCAGATCACAAAACTGAAATCAGGCCCAGCCCATCCATCAGACTCTAAGTGCATTCTTTCATTCATACTTGGTCCAACCACAAAGAGCTGGTAATAGACCAGAGAGATCATGGAAAACACATTGTGTAGGAGGAAGTGGGGCAATTACTGACCTGTTTCCTGCTCACAGCAAGCTGCCAGCTGCGATATCCGACTGTGATATCAGTTACCAACTACAGGCAACAAGACTTCCAAGCCTCAAACGTCTGTTCGAGCATCTGGGAAGGGCCCTAGCCACCCTCCAATGACCCTTAAGGTCCATCTTCCCCTTCTGTTCTCGCCACAAATCACCTGTTTCATTAGAGAAGAAACCAAACACGGGGCCCAACTCGACAACCACACCCCAAAAATAACTGTGTCTGAGCCACAGCCGCCCCCCCACTCTCATTCCTGCTTCCAGGGTGAGCTGAGCTCGCAGACTCCATGGGCCGCCACAGTGGGGTCAGGTGCAGCCCTGGCAGCCAAGGTAAACAGAGGTCATTACATATTACAGTCTACTCCACTTCAGCCTCCTAGTTGGGGGGGCGAGGCCTGGCCCATCACTATAAATGCCCTGGGCTTTTTTCCTTCCAAATCTAAGTAGCCTGTTAGTCCAGGAGAAGCTGCAAACCTCTAAGCCAGGTGACCACCTCAGCCATCTTCAAAGGGGTCTCACAACCAAGTAAAGGTTAGGAAGAAACTGCTTCTTCTAGCATTGGCTGTGGTCTCCAGCCCCGTGACACCCAAATTGAGAAGGACTCGGTCATGGAACAAACTCTTCGTCTCATGTCAACGGCTAAAGGAGCCACTGAGGGGAGCACGAGAGCAGCCCCGGCTTTGGGGGCACCTGTAAGTCATCAGAGCAACTCCCCACAGTTTTATTTACAGCAGCGCCTCACAGGGATTTGAACAGCTGTGCTGAGAGGTTCTGTGTGCACAGAGGGCGAGCTTGTCTTTAGCAAGAAGTCGATGGAGGCCATCCCAGGCACACAGGGCACAGGCCCTCTGTGCTCCCTAGAGTCCACTATACAGCCAGACACACTTGTGGTGGAAAACAGGAGGTGTCCTTCTGCAGCCACCGTCCCTGCCAGTCGGCAGAGTCCCAGAGCGGACCAGTCCCTCCGTATATTGAGGTCATACCGGAGGAGCCCCAGCTGGGGGCTGGGACACGGGCAGCACCACAGTGTCTGTGCGTCCCATGCAGTGCCTCTTCTACCCCCCAGGAAACTTCGCTGGCACTGGACAGACAGGAAACAGGCTCGGCTCAGCAGGTCACCCAGCTGGCCGGAGGACGGAAGAGCCCGAAGCCGGCCCCAGCCCGGCCCTCCGCCCGCCAGCTCCTGCTAACCCTCGGCCAAGACCCATGCTCACCGAGTACCGCGGACTCGTGCCCGGCTCAGAAGCGAGACTCTCCAAGCCTTTCAATCGCCCCACATGACTGAACCGCTGCTCCACAACCTAAAGAAGCAGGCTCACAGGTGTTGACCATGATTTTATGCAGAGAAAGCACAACAGGAAGCCTCAAAGAGCCTCTCTTCTAAGAAAAGTCTGTCGCTTTGTGCTCACAGCGCCTGCCCCCTTGGCCTTCCCCAAGTTCATGGCGCTCCACATCCAAGTCTCCCCTCCGCCTCGCCCCATGGCTGAGGCTCCTTGTCACCACCTTGCACTAGTTAGGGGCCACCACGGTCCCATCTGCAGTCCGGCCTGCCTCCTAGCAGCCCCTGCCATATCTCCTACGGCCACGCCTCAGGGACCCTCCCGCCCTGTAGGTCAGGTCCACACTCCTGACCAGCCCCAGGTCCGTCCAGACCCGGAGTCCAGAACCGGGCAGCCGACGGGGCGAGCACAGCCTCTGAGTCAGAGACGGCTGAGTCTGAACCCAGCTCCACCACTTCAGAGTGCGTTTTCTTTGGAAACTAAGGGCTCACAGGTACACTTAGCTCCGAGTTACCGTGAGAAGTAAATGCGATGCAGCCAGCGAATCTGCCCACCATCCGGATGGCTCGAGGAGCAGCGGCTGAGGCGGGGACTGAGGCCGCCCCCACACGAGGAGCTGAAGAACGGGGGCGCGATGGACAACTTCCGCTGCTGCTGCCTCACTTACAGCAAAAGGAGTGGCAAGCAGGGCCCCAGGAGCCTAACTGCTGGAACCATCGTGTGACCTGGGGAGGCACCTCTCCTCACCTCGAGTCCTGGCCCGGTGCTGCAGTGGGGACTTCACGGATTTTACACGAAGGTTACAATCGCATTTCAGCCCCTCGCCAGCAACAGGACATTCGACAAATCACATAACCCCTTATGAGTTCTGCTGCTGGTCCCTAAAATGGGGCTTCTGCCTCGTGATTTTATGGACAACACAATAGACTCTGAGCCTATAGAATGAGTCAGAGCGAAATATGTAAATGTCCACAACCTTTAATACGATTCCCTCCAGTAACATTATAACAACCCGGGAAATCAATTTCAAGTGTCTCATCCCAACTGGAGGGCCAAATGCGGTCAGCAGGAGGTTGCCTATATTTCCCAAAGAGACTCCTGGAGTCCTTCTCATAGTCAGAGATGCACGTCTTTGAAGTAACACGCAACCTCTGTGCGATCTGAGGGAGAAATCAACCTTTATTTGGTAGTCCTTAAATAAAAGTGCCAGAACGTGAAGTGAAAAGAAAGCAGAAAGTGCCTCCTTCAGCCATTATCAATAAATCAGAAGCATCCCCTTTGCTCCCTCAGTCCAGTTAGTTTTAAACTTATAATCAGGGGAGCCACAATAGCTCTTCACACTACTTTTTTTAACTTAGAATTCGTACCTTAGTGTCCATACTTAGTGATTCTCCATGGAATCACTCGACGGTCCTGAAACATACGCCTTAGGTGGGGCACTTGCTCCCCCTGCAAGACCCTATGCAGGACAAGAAGTATCAACCACCCAGGCCCAGAGGCGCTGCCGACAACTGGGGAAGCAGCAGCACAGGAGAGGTGCACCTGATCTTGGTAAGAGCACAGGTGAGCCTCCTGACTGTAACTTACGGGGTTAACGCCACACCCAGTGCCAAGTTCACAAATTTCACAAGCTTGGTTCTGCTCTGCAGGGTACAGGCTTTCCAACCAAAGGTTCGCAATGACTGTGGACCGGGTCCATTTCTGCCTGTTTCTTAAGTCACTGAGAGAGGGTTAGACCCCTCTGCTAAGGTGGGGAATTAGAGAGTGTAGAAATTGGGAGGACGGCTAGCAGCCAGCTGTCTTTAAAGTGAGCAGAGGTAGAGAGAGGACCCCTACTTTCAGCAGTATGGCCCATTTGTGCAAGAGTGACACAGGCCCACAGGACAGTTCAGAAGCCCCCAGGGTGGCCCTGAATCACAGGATGGCTGGGGACTGACAAGCAGAATGACCCCAAGTCACCAAGCAAACCGCACCCAATCCAATATACTTGGTACAATAAATACAGCAATTTTAGAAAGATACGCAACAAAATAGCCCAACTAAAGCCCTTACCTAAGAGAGTAAGCATATACTCAATTTTATATTAATTACCCACATCAACACATATACTATTACACATATTGGCAGCACTCACTTCTTCTAAAGTACTACTGGAAGCCATATCAAATTCAACATTATAACTTGGGATTGGATTACAGGCCAGATACTTGGCTTGAAATAAATCATAAATAACTAAATACGTTTCATCAAAGCAAAGATACTTCAAAATTCTACCGTCATTAAGACTGTAATGTTATACCGCAAGTACCATAAAATAGGCATAAAGACAAAATACACATGGTATAGAATACCACCTGACATTAGCACAGCAGTTGGCAATTTATGAAACAACTTACCCAGCAGGTCCAACAGTCCCCCTCCGGAGCACAGGGGGAGCTCCAGGGTGCCATGCAGCACCCATGAAACATTCTCTGTCCTATATTATGAATCCAGCAGGGAAACAGCTAGAGTCATTCCAGGCTGAAGTCATTAAAAGTGACAACTGAAATGGAAAATGCAAAGCCATCTTCTGGGAAGAGAGCAAGAACTCAAACAGCTTAATTTGGGGAACAGCCTCCAAAAACACCTGCTCTAAGACCCCTAAGCAAAAGCTCAAACCACCTGGGCCCATGTTGGCCCTGTCCAAACGCTGGGCAGCTCAACCACAAGCCAAAACTATCCATCTAGAAGCCAGGAGCACTAAGACAAGGAGGAAGTACACCCCTGGAATCCTCTACCTTTAGCTGAGCTATCCTGCCATGACTTAGGGCCGATTCTAATTTCGAGAGAGAGCTCTGGGTTCCCACCAATGAAGAATTCACACCGGCTCAGGGGGGCCTTCAGGAAGGTCCTTCGAGACCTTTGAGAAGGGCTGATGGTCCCATCCCAGGAGCCCCGTCCAGCACAGCCTCTGCTTCACCATGGAGGGCAAAGGCACTATGGGTGAGACGCTTTCCACCCTATCTATACCATCTGCCTGCAGTCATCCCCAAAGCTACCTGCAGCTGAACACAACCCTCCTGGGGTCAGGAAAGGGTGGAGTACTCCCTCCCCTGGTCCCCCACACTTCCCAACTTCGGACTCATCCAGTCACCCAGATAAGCCCAGTAACAGTGCAAAGTGCCACGTAGGACCCACATGACCCACACCACCCACACCAGCAAGCTCTCTCGGATCAGACCCATCAGTCACGCTCCATGCAGGGCAGACATTCCGAAACCCAACGGAGACAAGACCGACACTCTAGAAGCAGCTTTAAACCCGTGAGATGGAAGTGTGGGAACCACAGCGTACTGCAGTATCTGTACTTTGATGAACCAGTGTGGAAGGCTTAGGTCTGCTGCTCCCCACCCTGAGTCCTGGGAGTCGCAGTCCGGGCCCCTTCACCTGCACCACAGTCGCATCTTAAAGCTCCTTATAATTTGAATTTCCCTTTGCTTAGGGCCCCACCGAGGACGTGGTGGTGCCGACTGTGAGGCCCCCCGAGGGCCAGGAGGTGGGTGGGGGGCTGTGTAGGACGGGTCTGCAGGACATCCCAACTCAGCACTAAAACACACAGCGAAAGTACATCCTCTGCAGGACCGAGTCACAACCTGTTCCCAGAGCACCAGAAGCAGTCACGAGGGGGAGCTTTCACCACCACGTGCTCTTCCTTCCCAGGGGCTTCCGTACACAGAGAGACAGCCCCTGATGGCCCCATCTGCGGGGGACAGGCAGGCCAGGTCATGGCGCCCAGGACCAGTCTAGTGTCCATCAACCCTTGACCTCACGATTCCCCTTGGGGAACCACAGCACATTTTCTGCCTCTCTAATACCCCCCATTATTTTCTCCTCAACAGAGCCACTTCGTCCAACAAAAATACAAATTTAAAAAATCCCTAAGAGGGTAGAGAGAAAACATGCAATTCAGCTTTCTCTCAGGAATGCCTCTCAGTGACTTCTTAAGCAGCCTCAGCACCTCTGAGGATGGATTTAATTTCTCTTATCAGAAAGGAATGTGCTCGTGACCCTCACCCACGGGTGAGGTTGAGGACTCGCACTGTCACGGACACATTCTGACTGAGGTTAGTGCTCTTCTAGGGAAATATTGGCCCCCAGTGCTACATTCTGCTCTGCAGGGAACAGGCTTTCCAACCAAAGGTTCGCAATGACTGTGGACCGGGTCCGTTTCTGCCCATCGGAACCCACTCCCCAGAGGGGCTCACACTTAGTGGCATCATCGAGTCCATGGCTTCAGGCTTCAGCGCAACCTTTACTGGGGAGATCTCATCCCAGAGATTAGAGCTTTAGACAGGGCGCCCAGGGCCTCCACTGGAGGGAAGGGGAACGTGTGCTGAGATTTACTCTTCTTGTTTGAAGGACAAGGTGTCTGACTCCTGTCTGACTCCTAACACTGAGAGGTGACCACGTAGGGGACAGGGACCAGCATCCCCCACCAGCCTCGTGAGGACACTAGGGGACACCCCAAGTTTCCAGCCATGCCCACTCCAGACAGAACCCGTTAATTGAATTTCTGAACAAAAGCTAACTCTTTATCAAATAATACCGTTTAAAGAGAGTGATAATCCCCACAGCCTTAAATGTAAATCTGATAATACACAAGGTAAATAATAAAATGCAAAAATCCAATTTCCATGTAGTGAACATTCAAACACTCCACTCTTTCCATTATTCTAGCTTTCAAACTAAATGCTGCAATGCCACTGTAGGCACATCAGGCCCCCAGAATAAGACTATTACACCCTTGTTCCTCACTTGAAATATGAGCCCAGAATTATTTACTCGGTGCACTGTGCATGTCAGCTAACAAAAGCATTGCATAAAGGATTTGACAAATGCACAGGGAAAGTGCAGGCCCACCCCATGCACATTCCCCCAAACCATAAAGATATAACAGGATGATGGAGAAGGGGAAACTGTCCACCTCCTCTTATGATACCGCCTGTCACCTCAGGAAATGGACAGGCTGGCAGGTGACAGCTTTGTAATCACTTAATCCTAAGACACTGAGCACTCTTCCTATGAAGGAATGTAAATCCAGACACTGAATTCCACTCCCTCCGAGAAGGGGCCAGAAAAAAAACAAAATTAGACTCTATGTCCATCAAGACTACTGAAAAGACTGCTGATGAGGAGACATGTCAGGGAAGTAATAACTTCCCGTTGGGAAATTTAAATAATCAGCTGGGTCTGAAAAATGTGCGCATTCTGGGTTTCAGAGCAATTTCTCAGCGTGCTTTTTATAAGCCCTCCAGGCTGTTATTACATTAGGTTCAGCCCCAAAATTCCTGCAATGGTTTGCAGATTCTATCACTCCAACCAACAATTCAAGTATCAGAGGAAACTTCAGATTGTTGCCTATAACCTTCTGAAAGTACATTGTATGGGTACAGATCGGTCGGAGTCATGAGAAAGCATGTAGGCCTGAGAACCTCTATCATGGTACCTGGAGTGTCCTAAGGTGCTCGAGTTCAGCTGTCCGACATGGTGCCACCAGCCACGTGCGGCTACTGAGCCCTTGAAAGGGGGCAAGTCAGAAAAGAGATGTGCTGTCAAGTGTGAAAGAAACACCAGGCTTCAAACGAAGCTGGGGAAAAAGAATGCAAAATATCTCATTAACATGGTTTGTCGTAGCTAATGCTGGCACGCCAATATTTTGGATATAGTGGGTTAAATAAGATACAGTACTAAAGCTAATTTCAGCTGCTGCTTTTTACCTTTTATAATGTAACTGCTAGAAAATTTCAAATCACACATGTGGCTCACATTCTTTCTATGGACAGTGCTGTTTTGGAGTATGAGATTAAGAATTCAAGCCATCAAAAGACTTTATTTGAACACATGTTAATCCATTAGCTTTCTGTAAATGTTTTTGAGACATGTAAGCGCAGATGTCCAGGAGAAAAAAATTCTGTATTCAGTCTGTCTCCATGGCCACAAATCTGGAGCCCCACAAACATCTGGGCCTGATTTTAACACTCCATTCAGAGAGAAGGAGACTTGGTTGGTAGGGAGAGGCTACCTATGTAAAAAAAACTTAGAACAAAAAGACAGCACTGGCACTTCCCTGCAGGTAACTGTGTACACACTTTCCGGCATGTTCATTTCATCCTGTGACTCAAGAACAATTCAAACATAAGCAAGAACCCAAGGGCCCCACGTCCCCAGATACAGGGCAGGTACAAGCCATGTCACGCTGAGCAATGACACGAGGTTACCCCTGAAAGCCTCTTCCTGCACTGAGCCCCCAAAGCAGGGCTGACCTGCACCAGCAATTTAGCGACAGAAGAGATCGAATCTTCCTGTTCCCATCCCTTCCCCCATCAGCTCCTCTCTCTACGTATGTTCTTTATGCTCAGCGATGAAATTCTCCTACTGACTTGCATCTTTATACGTGCATTTTTTTTTTTACAATGTGGTAAAAGATAGCACAAAATATTTTAATTTCCCCTCGGTCTGGGGAGCTGGTGAGGAGAAAATAATGTGAACTTTGAGGCAATCAGAACCAAATTCGAATCCCAGCTCCCACCTTGGTTTCCTGCTCCGTGGAATGACACTCTTGGCGTCAATCCCACAAAAATGCACGGCCCAAAGCAAACGCCAAAGTCGGCCTGGATTCAGATCCCAGCTCCCACCGACCAGCTGTGCGATAAGATGCTCAACTTCTCCGGGCCTCATTTTCCCCATCTACAAAATGTGGGTAATCACAGAACCTATTTCACTAAGTAACTCACGAGTTGAATTCATTGTTTTTATACAAAATTATTTTTCTAAAGAATTACCTTTTAAGTGAATTAATGAGTAGAATAATGCCAGGCTCATAAACAAAATGGCTCCAACTGCTGTCAGGTAAAGACCAATATCCCTAGCATGGTCTCGCACCTCTTTCTCCCCCTTCCCCTCCAACCTTATCCCAAGCTGGTCTCCTCATGACCCCACTGGCCCTCAACTGCTTCTTTTCATTTCCCCATTTGCTCCAAGCACCTTGGGACTCCAGGCCATTATGCCTGCTGTTCCCTCTGCTGGAACACTCTTCCTCCCTCTCCACCTGGCCTAGTCCAGCTGCTCATCCTTCCAACACAGATCTGGCAAGATTCTCCAGTCCTCTGCTCCCACAATCCTTTATCCTTCTCTGCAGCTGGGAATGGCCTTCCAGGAAAGGTTTCCTCTACCCCACCAACTTTTCCAGGCTTTCTGTGGTTTAGATGAATACTGCTCAACCCTGCTGGCATCAGCAACATCTGGGAACCTTTGACAAGCCAATGCCAGGCTGCACCCGGACCAATCGCATCAGAACCTCCGGGCCAGGCCCGCACTTCAGTGTCGGGGCAAGTTCCCCAAGGATTTCCACACGTAACCCAAGTTGGGAACCACTGGACCAATACAAGGACACAACTGCAGTATTTTAAAGAATGGTTTCAATCTTTCAATAGGATTTTAAAAATCATCTATCAACTGCAAAGAGCACACATGGTTTTTTTAACATCTAAATTAATCCGATTCGAGTGTAAGAATACATATATTAATTACCAAACATCTCCACCGTATCTGAGATTTTTCAGCTAGCATTTTATTCAGTCTCTGGATGGCCCCTAACACCACCCAACTGCAAGCTCCGGGAGTCAGAGACCTCCTCTTGCTGTCTGTGACGTCACCAGCATAGGGAACCGTGCCCGCAGGCACAGGAGCCGCACACACCCCTGCGATGAGGGGCACGGTCCTCCGCGCACCAGACTGCAGGTGACAGCACACAGGCCAGGGAGCGCACCCAGCACACAGGCACCACATGGCTTAGCGGCACTTGCTCCTTTGAACTCCCCCTGCCACCCTCGTGGCTCTTCCTCTCTCTGGGCCTGGCACACTGCTTGTCCTCTCCCTGCAGGAGACAGCCCCCCACCTGCGTTTGAAGCCATTCATCTGCGGTTTATGAAATACTGCGGTAACCTTTGAGATGCAAAGAGGTTTAGAAGTGCAAATGACTGTCAATATGAATATTAATAGCAGCGTTATTAATAACTGAAGTTGTCTGCCAGACACTTGACTCTTGATTAAAGGAAGTGAAGGAGCTCAAGCCAAGCCAGAAACTTCTCAGCTCAGAGGCGAAGGATCTGTGCTCCAGCTCTGGGCCCCGTGGGGCAGGGGCTATTCGGAACGCCTGACTAGAGAAGTTTACATCAAGTCAGGGGGTGCCGCTCCCCCTGTGGTCAGGACACAACTTCCCTGTGTTTCCCCTTCACCAGGTCGGAGCTCCAGGGGCAGAGCTCGGCCAGGCTCGCGGCTCTGCCCAGAGCCCAGAACACCGTCCGGCCTGCATATGGTGCCCCAGCCATGTCTGGACCAAGGAAACAACAAATGAGTCCTTGAGACAAGGGCACCAGGGGGGAAGGAGGAACGTGGGGCTGAACTCTAGAAAGTGCAGACCGGGAACCCAGACCCAAAGCTCACGTGGGCTCTGCCAACTCCACAAAGACCAAAAAATAGAACTTCTTCTTTGGGTAAAACCACCAATCCAGAACTGTTCCACAAGCTGTTAATTCACCTAAAATACTTTTCTTTAAAGCACTGTGGTCGCTGTCACTACAAATATTTGAGACACCAGCTGTCCTGACAAACAAGCAGCCTGTCTATACCCAAGTCTTCGTGACTTCGTGATTCAAATACATCCACGTTATGTTCTGCTTCTTAAGTCATGCATGTACTTTCCAGCATTAGAAATTGTCCCTTTCACATCTTTAAATATTGTGGTTTCTGCCTGACTAATGTTATCTTTAATTATACATCGTCGGGTATTTTACTGTGATCTAATGGGGTCTATTACTCATCAGAATGGCCCCAGTCAGCAATCATATTCCCCAGAGCCAACTACTCAACCCTTCTTCCATTTTTCAAACATACCAGCCTGCACGTGCACAAATTTATCCACAGACTGAGTCATAGCATCTTACCCATTTGTCCAAAAGACAAAACTATCCTTGAAGGAACTCACTCTATGCTGGCTTCCTAGTGAGGTTCGGCATAGCGACACTATGACCAATGAGGGCACTCCGACCTTGGCGTGGGCACAGCCGCACCCCCTGCCCATCCTGCGCACATGCCACACAAGACATGAACAGAAGGAAAGTGGGTCCTTGGGAAAGGAAGCCATTTTCCCAAGTCCTGCAGCAAGCAGATGGCAGACCTGGGATCCCACCCTCCGTGACAACACACGGACAGAGGCCAGGAGAAGAACATGACCAGACCTGGGTGGGCCACATGCCACGCTGGGGCGCTTTCGGCACCCTGACTCCCACAGTCACCAGCCACAGCCCACCCAAATAACCTCTTCTGTTATACGATATATGCAGAAGGGCCAAGAGATCTTAAGCAAACCGAGTGATCAGCAGATATCAGCTAGTCCCCAAACTCTCACTCAAAGGGATAAATGGCCAAATTAATAATCTTAAATGCACAATCTGTAAGAAGCATAAATGTATACATATGTCTTCTATATACTAATGGAATCATATATAAATAAACGTATTTATGTCCATTGACATGTTTTAGTTTTTGAGAGAAAAATGAACAGGTCAGGCTTGAGCTCCAGACATTTTACATCAACAGCTGGTGATTAACTTCTGCATACTTACAAGACAGACTCAAACTACTAAACCAAGTGCCCGAAGACCCAGAAGCAGAAAACATATAACTAGACAGGTCACTGGATGGACAATTAACAAATAAATCATTTTGAAAGAACTGGAATCAATGACGAGCTAGGAGACCTTGATGTGTCCCTCTTGAATAATTGAGGAGGCATCTCTTCTTGGACCATTTATAAGACTATGTTTAGAATCCCATTTAGTGCTGCAAGATAATTCATGCAAGTGCTGGCTTCTTATCAGACCCGTCGACCAGCAGATGGAAAACAATAAATACACACACGGATCTCGTGTCTGCACACCGTGCCAACAGCACACGGAAAAGCAACAATGTAGGAACTGCCTTCCCTTGGCCCCAGGGGCAGCGAGACAGCTTGCCAGCACCCAAAGGCAAATGTGGCCTAAGGGCTGTTCCAGGTTGTGCTGATACAGGGTGCAGCACTGTCTCCCTATATTCATCTCCTTCTAACGACCTCCCACCAGCCACTGCAAGTTATGATTCCAAGAAACAGGCATTCTGGCCATTTCTCCCCGGCACCTCTGAGAAAGTGCCTTCCAACACCTCTCTCCTTTGGAGAAAGAGATAGCCCATCTGTGACTCCCCCCAGGCCCGTGGGCGCTGGGGTGCAGGGGAACAGGAGCAGAGACAGGAAGTGGGAGAGCTTATTTGGACCAGAGTGAGTGAGGGAAGAGCTCTTACTGAGGAGAAAGCCCCAGAGGCCCCTGTGTTCAAGGAGAGGCCCCAGGAAAGGCACCAAGAGGAGAGGAGACAAAGGACTAACCACTGGCAGGGCTGACTAAAAGGACTTTGAGAACGGAGTGCAACGTAGGGGGCGGCCAGGGCAGAGGGCCCTCCAGAACAGGAGGAGGACCAGGGAGGTCTGATGGGCAGGAGGTGGTGTTGAGGCCTGTAGACACAGAAGGCTGCTCTACGTGACAGGGCTGGCTGCGTGCGGGGAGGTTGCGTGAAGCCTCTCTGGTACCCACGATCCTCCAGAAGGTCCTGGGTCACTGCCTTTGGGGAGATTCTCCACACAGCACCCAGCAGGACCACAGGAAGTGAACTAATTCTGTGGCAGCGGAGGCCCTGAGCCAATGAAGGCTTGAGAGAAGGCACAGCCCCAAGACCTCCTGAGAGACAGGGAGAGGGATGCTGGGTCTCCCACTCACTTGAAAAGGCTTCCAGCCAACGTCATGTGCCCCTGAAAAGGCCACAGCAAGGCTCCTGTGGAGCTGCCCATGGCTTGGCCAGGGCCCCAGCAGGGTCACAGTGTATGCACACAGCAGGGCCCGTCTCCGGCCCCACAGCCAATGACTCCTCGGGGAACGCATGGCCTCTGGATCCCCCTTCTTGGGGGCTGGTGGCTGTGGAAGCATCTGGGTAGTGGTGGTGGGCAGGGGAGAAGTGGCAGCTAAGAAGAATATCACTTTACCTTGAACACCCTAAAATGTAGGACACCAGCAGGTGATCCAGAGGTAGATGAAAGGGATAGCCAAAATGTTGGAAAGGCAGTGATGCAAAAAAGATACATATACGTAGACTCTGCGGGATCCCCAACCCATGCCCCCATGTCCTTCCTTAGGGTCCCAGCCCAATTTTGTTGGGGGTTCATCCATTCTACTACTTACTACTATGAAAACTCAAGGCTGAAGAATAATAACAGTAATGACACTTATTAAACACCTACTATACAGCTTATACTTGTCTCCAAACATTTTAGGTAGAACCCATTCAGCTTACAGTCCTCTGAGATGCTGGATGCTCTGCCTGGGCCCCACCTTCCAGACGAGGACATTGTAGCCCAGTGATCACATCACGCACTCATGGCTGCTGCCAGGATACGTGAAGAGGGGCACCTAAGTCCAGACACTCAGGCCCTAAGGCTCCAGGCTTGTCCATGGCCCTATGCAGCCCTCCACAGCTCATCTGTCCTTTCCTGTTTTGTCCCTTCAGAAGTATTGCCATCTACCACAACACTCCTGAGCACAGAAGAACCAACTAACCAATACCAGTCCTGCTACAGAAGTCCTGCTGCCACACAGGGGGGTCAGACTCAATACAAGGCATGGTCCTGACCCTGATGAACTTACAGTGAATGCTGATGAACACTTGCATGGGTGTAAAAAGCTCAAGACCTAAAAAATGACCAGAGAATAAATTCTAGAGAAGAGCTTTAGACATGCAATGAGAACGTAGACAAATGTGGCTTGGAGAAGTGCCAAGAGTCCCTCGGCAGTGTGTGGTCGGCACAGGGGAAATGAAGAGCGGCAGCTTCAGGACAGCCCCTGAGACAGCACAGTAGGGTGGAGGATGCCTGAGGAAGCACACACAGACCATGTGATGACGAGTGTCCCAAGTGTGATGACGGCGTCCCAAGAACAAGGACGGAGGAAGAAGTCCCCGTCCTTTAGGCATGGACCACCTTCAATCAATGGCAAAGAAGGTGCTAGGTCTTATGTAAGCATAGAGCAAATGGCAGGGACGACCTCACTGTGCAGGGTGAGGGAGCAGCCGTGGGCCATTACGAAACAAGACCACAGGACCTAGAACCTGGCCCAAAGGAAGAGTCAAGGGAGCTGTGACAACCAAATAGCATTTGGGACAACATTTTGGCCATGGGCGCAGGTGGACTGGGGAGAGCAGCAGCAGCCCGGCAGGGAGTGTGGCCATCAGGGACCTGGCCTGATGTCCCAAGAGCTGGGTTTGGTGCCGTCTGAGCAGCAGAAAGGAAGATGTTAATTGTCCCTTCTGAGAAAGTACCAATAAAACTTGGTGACACAGACACAGCAGATGAAGGAAAATCAAAAAGGATCTCAAGCCCTGTAAGATGTCAATACTAGGTCAGGCCCTACCAGCACCGTTATGTCATGAGCTCACCCAGACTGCCCTGCCGTGACCCTGGAGCCTGACCTGGGATTCCCAGACCAGGGACCAGAGCATGGAACCCTCGCCCTGAGACAGGTCGTGGAGCCTGTCCACCCCCAGAACATTTGAGCTCTGGGGACCAGGGTGGTGGGAGAGCCTGTTTCGCCCACTCCTTTTACCCCAGTGTATCTCTCGGTCCTGAACCCTATGCCACTTTCCTCTGGGATCACACTTTGCCCAGTTCAGAACCAGCCTGGTGGCTGACGGGTTCAAACGGGCATGCAGACGACTCCGTGGCAGGTGGGTGCCACAGGCTGCAGATGGCCATGAGGAGGGCCCAGCTTGGACCCCGGCTCAGCGAGCATGAGGACCCCAGGGACACATGTCCCTCTCAGCCCCCGCAGCCCCATTGGTACCTCAGCCCAAAACAAACCCCAAAGGCTAAGGTGCTCACACTTGCTATTTGAGTTGAAAAAAAAAATGTAAGCAGTTTTTCCAAAAGTTGGCTTCCAAGCATCAAATGCTGCCCCATCTCTCATATTCACCTCACTCAGCCCTCTATATCTTAGAAATCCACTGCCCAGGTCCCAGCAGCTCACATGCAGAGAAAACCAGGAGTTTCTGGAAAACATAAATGTCAAGACGCTCTAGGAAAACAAAGTCTGCTTATTCTGTGACTGTAGGCAGTTTTTATCCAAACTATAGTCATCCATGCTTCATCTTCACCATATTTACTTAATGAGGTTTTTTAATTAACTCACTTTTTATTTAAATTTGCTTGCAAATAAGATTTCTTGTAAATGCCATAATTCCTTTAATGGACCACTTGACCTAATAGATCACCAAAAGAAACACAAACATAAAGCATCCCTAGGGGGGCGCCTGGGTGGTTCAGTGGGTTAAGTCTCTGCCTTCAGCTCAGGTCATGATCTCAGGGTCCTGGGCTCTCTGCTCAGCAGGGAGCCTGTTTCCCCCTCTCTCTGCCTGCCTCTCTGCCTACTTGTGATCTCTCTCTGTCAAATAAATAAATAAAATCTTTAAAAAAAAAAAAAGCATCCCTAGGTACCACGTGGGGCATCCTGCAGCCATCACAGTAGGCCCCCACATTTGGGTTCCCCATGTCCCCACCAGGAACACAAGCACCGCTGGGGCACTCTCCCCTGCTCTGCCTGCCAGGTCACCCTCCACCAGCCAGGATGCTGCCGCCTCTGAGTGCTCGACTCTCCACTGTATCACCCCTTCGCCACATCTGTCAACATGACAACTGTCACCTTGAAAACTGACAGGCTTGAAAATTCCTCAACCTCACAGAATGTTTCCCACTTACATTGAGAAAGTGAAAGTGTTCCCAAATGACCGCCACTTTTCCCCCACAGTTGCTGACAAGCCATGGCACATCCCTCACTCAGCAACAATCCACGATTCCTTCACAGGTAAAGCCAAACACCAATTATTAGAAAAGAAACCTCGGCTGGAGCACGTTCCAGAATGAAGGCCACACTCCACATGGTGTACCCAGGGCAAAGGCAGCTCTTCGCCCACAGAGGGAAGTGAGGCTTCTGAAAATGGGAGAAGCCCACAACAAAGGTCACATCTAAAACCTTCCTTTGGTGCATACCACTGTCAGAAGACAGGCGCGACCACCCACCTCTCCTCAGAGAAGCCCTCTGTGTGAAAGCCCTCTCCTGCTGTTGGAAGCCAGCCCACCCCATGCTGCTCAGGGGCACCCAGCCCCCCACAGCTGTGCCCGATGTGCTGGAGAACCCATGGGGGTAACTGGGGCTGGCCAGGGCTGTGGGAAGTCATGGGAAACCCATCTGATTCCAAGTTTGAGGAGAAAACCCCACAGTTTTATATGAAAATCAGAGGAAGCACATTCTAGAATAACATTCATGTGAATTTTTAAAAAGATAATACAAGACCTCAAACAAATACCTGCTGCTAGAAAGAATGCAGCAGGAGGAGTATGGGTGGGAAGGCGGCAGCTAGCAAAGAAACGGGGGTACACATGTAACCCAGTCTGAAGGTACCAGAGTCCCCCCCAGAGGGGACTTGAAACATGGTGACGATTGGGCACAATGGGCTGGAAATCACCACCTAGCAGGCAGCAGCTTCCCACGAGGGCAACAGTGGGGTGGCGATCAGAGAGGACAGGTGGGAGAACAGAGCAAGAGATCAGAGACGCCCTTAGGAAACACATCTGAGAAACCCCAGGAACTCAAGAAAGACCTGGTAGGGTCCAAGAGGCAGAGGTGACAAGGCAGAGAAAGTTCCCCATGTGGCTTTTCCAGGTAAGAGCCAAGGAGGTCTGTGTGTGCCACCTCGGGAGTCTCGAAGACAGAAGCTGCCAGCCCACGACACGAGGCTACCTCTCAGGGTGGCATGACCTTGCTGGGTGTGCCTCACAGGGCACAGCTTGGAACACTGCCCACTGTGGACACCAGACATGTCTGTTCATCCCAAAGCAAAACCGCTGTCAACGAGGATGCTGAGTGATGATGGGAGAAGCAGTAAGATGCCCTCACTCTCCAGGCACTAACCCTGCACAGACAGGATGCCCTCATCCTCAGTGTGAGCACAACCGACAGCCCAGTGGGCATCACACAGTGGCCCAGCAGGCAGAGAAGGAGGTGAGCTCCCAAGCTTGCTGAGCTGGGTCTGTTCCTCCCGGCCCCCACAGGCCACTCTGAACCTTCCGCTCTCTCCAGGCCTGACCTCCCATGGATGCCTTCAGCAGTCCTTTTCCCCTGAGCCTAGCAAAGGAGCATTTTGCTGTCCCTGGAGAGAATCTGACTTAGAAGCCCAACCCTCCTCCCAAGATTTACGGGTATCCTCACGTGGTTCCCCACTATTCCCAAGACAGGCACCCTGAATCCACGGCAGAGTTCTGTCTGCACCTGTAAAGAATGTGTCAGGCTACAGACTGGAGGTCTCTGCAGCCTGGGGATCAGCTCCGCGCCAGGCCCCCAACACGCGGGAAGGAAGGCAAGCACCAAAAGGCTGCCAGGCACTCAGGTCCCTCCTTTGAGCCATTCTCAGTGTTGGCGGAGAACCTGTTAATCACCAAGAAAGCGAGAGGAAGGGGAACAGAGACAATGTGGCTAACTGCTGCCTCGGGAAGCCAGACGATCCAAACTTTAAAAGGCCAACAAAGCAATAATTGTCAGGAAAACACGCAACCCACAGAAGGGAACAGCGAAGAAAGAACACTGAAAACAGCTTAAGGAAATAAAAATGGAATCAGAAAATGTGTGAAAGAGACAAAAGATAGGGCTTACAGGGGTTTGGGCTTCAGTGGGTTGGGGTGGCGGCAGCCATCTTTTCACCCGGGTGAAGTCGTCTGGGACCCTGAAGATCGAGCCCTTCAGCGCAGACATGCAAGCTGCACACACCAGCCCAGAAGCCCCCCAACGGCCTCGGTTTCCTCTGGGAGGGGAGCATTTGAAGTCCCTCCAGCCCCCAGGACCACCCACAGAGGGCCTGGCTGTCAGGGGTGCTTTAGGGGTTCTTCAGTTTCTAACAGCCCCAGACAACAGCTCAGGCTTATATGAGAAAGGGTGTTGAAGCCTAGGAGGTTGTTACAGGAAGTAAAGCAGTAGGTGGAAAACTAGGACACCAGGGGCCAGACTATGGGCGCTGGGGGTCAGAGCTGACGTGGTGATTAGCTGGGAGGCACACAGCAATGCTGCAGGTAATAGCAGCCACCCTTCACAGGCTGCCTATTAACCCCATGTACAGTACACATGCCTTTTGCTGAAAGGAACAAGAAAGAAAATTCGATGTCCTATAACATCTAAATGAAAAAAGAAATTTTGTAATTTGCAAGAAGTTGCTGAAGCTTGGGGGAAACGGAAGAACATCAGGATGTAAAAGGACCCTGACAGAATCGTGGTTCACAAGGAACATATGAAATAGGGGGTCAGCAGCTGATCCTGGGACAGAGCATCATACACATCAGCCTGGGCCCTCAGAGAGGACGCCATGGCTTCGCTGGAAGGACAGCAGGAGGGAGGCCCACCCTGAGTTTAAACGGAAAGCCTTCCACCAGCCTGTACTCTTCACCTCAGCCTTGTTGTCTGAGTTTCAGCATTTTGTGGGTCACTATCTCGGGTTGATAAAGCCCTGCATGTCTTCCGGGCAGCCATATTGGAGACCACCAGCCTCCACCGCCTGTGAATGCACATCGTATCCGTCCAACCCCGACGGTGCTGCCCCTGCTGCTTGGGCCCTCGTGCACGCAGCTCTAGGGGACACGGGTCCAGGAAGGGGCACAGTGTCTCCAGGGAAGGGCTGATGGCAGAGCCCAACAGTCTACTGTCAAACAGCCTGCTGCTGTTTGCAGCCGAGTTCTCCCTGGTGAGGCTCGACCACAGAGGTACAAGTCCTCCTCGGGATCCAAGCTCTGTCACCTCAGTCGAGACATGGGAGGCAACAACTTAACTCCGGGAAAACCATCACAGAGCCTACGACAAAGCTTAGTTTGTCAGACGTTAACTCCAGCTAAATTTCCAAATCCACCAGAACCACAGGCTCTGAGCGCTGCCCTCTAAGGCACCTCCCTCTCCTTCTGCACATCTTCGAACTACAGAGTTGGTGCAGACAATCATGGCAAGTGACACAACTGACCCACGGGCACCACGAAGTTGGCAGATGAAGGTGAGCCTCACCGGCTGGCTGTTTTCAGGTGACGCACCTTCACCACGGCCACGTGCCTGCGTCCTTCCCGACGCTCTGCACGCTCCCTCTTGCACAAGCACATCTGGCCTTCGTCACCTTTTGCCCTGCTTGGGAAGGGGAAGTAGGTGCGATTTTTAAGTCACGCAGAATTCAAAGTATGATGATAAATAGTTAAGGAACCCCACAGTTTACCCATAAACAGCAAATACTTCTTAACACAGAAATTTCGAACCCATCAGGGCTAAATAAGGGGGCGGTACTGCGATGTTACGTGTAGAATAAATAAATAAAGCCTTGGCAGTTTAACTGTCAGAGAAGGCACAGTAGCTCGGGTTGCCAGGACTCCTGCGCTGTTTTGAACGTGGGCCTGGTGTTCCGTTTGCTGGCAAGGTAATAAGCAAATTTTGTGTCACTTTCTAAAGACCAATATAATTTTTACCCCAAGAGTTACTGCACATAGTAGGTGCTCAAGTAAGTGCCCGGTGAAGCAGAAGAGAATGCACACTATCCTCTCTCTTAAAACTATTGAGCAGCTTACTGAGTAGAGCCTGGCCATGAACCCCTGGTGCTCCTGGAGGTCTCCTTCCGTCTGAGTATTGTTGAGAATGTGCTCTGGGCTCTAGAACATTTATACCCACTCCTGGTGCCACTGTGTTCTTAAAGTCCTTTACCGCTTCCATTGACCTGAATTCCTGCAGCAAATCCTAATTCATTTAAACTCATACAAATTCACATGAGCATTACGCACACATTCCATTAAGCAGAAATGCAAATATCATAATATCTTCATGTTTGCAGATAACCATCATATCCGTTAACAACGTAAACACGTGTGCCAGATGAGAGAAACAAGCCACCAAAGCAACTCCTCTCGGATGCTCTTTCAGGTCTCCCAGAGGACAACTGCATCTCTAACTACCCATAAGCCATCAAGGGCCAAAAGAGGCAGCCATCTGTGAGTAGAATTCAAATGGTGCTGCTACTTTATACACTTTTTTATTCTAACCTCCACTCAGCGGGAAAAAGGAGCCCCATGGTGTAGTATGCTAGCACAACATTTAAACCATTCACCGCTGCCAACACCTTTAGCTTGACACCTTATTCTTTTAAGGTTAATTAGAATTCTAATAGGATACCCATTGAGCATGCATTTCTAATTCATCAAATATAAAAATCTTCCAAGCAAGGCAAATCTGATAAAAACTGACCTGGGCCTTTGCAAGTGGTGCTATAAAGAGCATTTCCCCCTACCTGAATCCTTGCCAATGTTTTATTTCAAATATGTACCTCGGAAAAGAGCCTGTTAACTGCGAAAGATAGAGATTAAATACGGATTGAACTGAAATACACACTTGAAACAACTGCATAATTGAGACCTGATTTCGTCATGCTCCAGCAAGCAAACGGGCTCTCAAAAGCCGGAACGAAGGAACAATTGGATATAATTCTGCTCAGCTCAACCGCACTGAGCAGCCTAAGTCCAGGCAGTTGTAGACAAGCTATTGTGTCCGGCAGATGAAGGAGGTGCACTTCGTTTTCAGGAGAGCCTGTCAACCAGCTATCCCCGCAACTGGGTGGAATTATTCTCCCCTACTGCCTTTCTTAAAACACATTATAATTTGGATTTTTTTTTTTTTTCACTTTAATGAAGCCTGTGAGAATAGGGAACACTACCTGTGACGACAAAGATAAAATTTAAAAGGTGAAACAAACAGATTCGAGCACTTGACTGAGATGCCCATCAATGTTCAACAATCTAGTCACGGTGACACAGGCCAACTTGGAATCTAAAGGCAAAGCCTTGTATCACATGTGCTCACACACACACCCACACACACACACTCACTTAGGATACCATATAAATGAATCTACTAGCAGGAAGGTGGGCCCTGTGAAGTGTGCCACAAAGGGTGATAGAGAATTTGGAGATTTTTGTATGAGTCATAGGCACTGAAATGCCAGCCAACTATGTGTGCTAGGCACTGCAGGTACATCGTCTCATGTATCTGATAAAGCAGACAGGATCCCTCTCACTAATAAGAAGGCTCCAAAAAGCTAAACCTTTGACCAGAGGCACGTGGTGAGGAAGTAAGGAACTCAGGATAAATCCCCCTGTGCCCTACCCCTGCCCTCCTTCTCCACAGGACTCCACGAAGCCCAGGATCCACCCTGTCTACAGCCACAGGCCCAGGGCAGGCAGGGGCCTGAGTCCCCGGAGGCGAGGCTGATCCTGTGTGCCAAGTCCCTGGCTGAGCTGTGGCTGGTCCAGGCACCAGCCTGGCATGCAATTCTGGCCCCTAAGGTGAGAAGGGACGTGTGTGAGGGTGGTCCACAGCAAACATAAGGGGAAGAAACCCTCCTTTCTGTTATTAAGTCTTGTCATGAGGATATGATGCCATCATGACCCATTCCGATTACAAATGTACTGCTTGTGTTATTTATGCAGAGCTGCCCGTGACAGGCCACCAAAACCACAACTGATAGGATGTTCTTTCCTCGGGACCACACACCCGTCTACACGGTTCCTGCTACCTATCCATAAGGCTCACAGCCTAAACTTACAAGATGGCAGCCTCAAACTGGAAGAGCATCTGCAGCCAGGGGGCAGAGGGATCTAGGAAGTGAGTGCTACTTAAGACCTTGGACCTTGGACTTAAGACCTGAGAGACCTTGGTCTCTCATTACCTGGGTTTGTTATAGAGCGAGAGGTCTCTTCTAACCATGAAGCTGGTAGCCTGTCGGACCAAAGTTCACCTTTCAAGTACCCTCCTATTCACTGTGTGTCGCTGAGCAAGGAAATCTTGGCGCCTCCACTTCCGCATCTCACCGAGCCGCAGGAAGGAACAGGTGGGAAGAACTTCTACCAGCTGACTCAAGCTCTGGCCACATAGACGCTCAGTGAACACCTGGCCCCCAGTGGCCTCTCAATGAATTTAGCTTATTCATCAACTGACCATGACTTGAAACACAATGCTGCTGTAAGTCTCAGAGGTGCCGTTTCAACACCCAGGGGCCTCCTGAAACAGGCCCAAAAAGGGCTTCACTGTGACTCATTTGTCATGTCTCCAAAGGCTGGTGTCTGCCCTTGTCATCACAGAGACCACAAGTCAACCACTTGTCTGCTGTCCTTGAGAGCTGTCTGGCTTTTCTATGAGGGCCTCCAGGCACTGGCCATTTCCTCTGGAGTTCTTATTACATCCCAGACCAAACAACAATGAAACCCCAATGATAGAGCCCAGCAGAACAGAATAGGAAGAGCAGGGGAACAGAGCCTGAGAACATATCCACGCCCACACTTCCTGGCTCTCTGACGTGGCCATTTTGCCCAGATAGCAATCCCTCTTGGTTAATTACGCCACTCACCTCACAGGATTATGGTGAACTTTCTATAGCAACATATGCCAAAGTGACCAGCACATGGTAGGCACTCAGTAATGTTCACACAGAAAAGTCTCAAGCATAAGCTGCCCAACTGTTGATGACTGAAGAACACACACTGATGTGCTTCCAGATGCTGCAGACTCCTGAGAGGTGGCCAGCTGGACTGGTCAACTCCACGGCTCCTCCACACCACGGCCCAAGGCCCTCATCCTCGTGGAAGGCCCAGCCTGGCCCACTGCTGTGCAGGCCCTCGCACCTGCCCAGGGACGCCTGTGCTTACTTGGAATTCACTGGCTTGATTCCCAACCATGTTTATGCAAATATACTGATAAATGGCAAACATAAACTTTAATGAAGTGTAATGTAAACAGAAGACATTTAGTGCAAAAGAAATCACTCCTTGGAAAAACACAGTGACCACTTAGGAAAGACTCACCAAAGACAGACCTCTTTAAAATCGTCAAACTGGGGGAAAAAAACAAAACAAACAAAGAAAAAAAACATACATTAAGTGGGAATTGTTTAAAATCTAGAAGGTGCTCCGTTCAGAATTCCTTAAAAGTCTCTTTGTCCTCCGTTTGAAAGAAACAAATAGGAAATCATAAGCTGGCTATGGTTTAAGTCAATTTGGAATTCAAAGACAAGTCCCTAGCCTGCATCCAAAACATGGTGAACGCATATATGTCTGTGTTTATAAAATAAAACAGTTACTAGATACCACTTGTATGAGTCTCCAGTTCGTTAGACTGTTCCCATTACAGGATCCCAGTCCCACCGGCTGAGAGATCCAGAAGAGATTTCCAGTTGAAACATACCCCGAAGTATTGCAAGGTACACAATCCAGACAAACCAGCTCTAATCCTTACATGTTGTATCATCAAAAGCATTACCCAAATTTTCTACAGTTCTTTAATTTGTAAAGATGCCTGTCCTCTTCACCTGTGTAGAGTTGTGGATGGAAACCAATCTGGTGTCCTCAGGAACCTCCTGAGAGCAGCCTGGTTTCCAACCCCTTAACGTCAGCTCCAAAAGGGGAGCCCAGGCTCACAGTTCACCTGGGATCACTGGCCCAGGGGAGGTCCACTGTAAATTCTGTGTATGCCCAAATATAAGGCAAGAGATTGTTCCCCAGGGGAAAAAAATCACTCAAAAAATTAGAATTGTCTGATTACATTAGAGTTCTTATGGAAACATATTAAAAAGTACTCTTAAAATTACTCAATTTGGAACTACAAAACCCTTTAAAAAAAAAAAAAAAACATATTGCCCCCAAACATCTCAACCAATGCTACTCAATTTGGAACTACAAAACCCTTTAAAAAAAACATATTGCCACCAAACACCTCAACCAATGCTAGTTGAAGGCCTTACAGGGGTCACCTCACATAACTGTAAACACAAAACAAAAACAAGTTAGGCTGAGAAAACTAGCACACATTTAGCACCTGCAATGGTTGGATGCTTTTGTTAAAATAGGACTTTTTAGGGTGCCAGGGTGACTCAATGGGTTAAAGCCTCTGCCTTAGGCTCAGGTCATGATCTCAGGGTCCTGGGATCAAGCCTCGCATCGGGCTCTCTGCTTGGCGGGGAGCATGCTTCCCCCACTCTCTCTGCCTGCCTCTCTACCTACTTGTGATCTCTCTCTCTCTCTGTCAAATAAATAAATAAAATCTTAAAAAAAAAAAAAAACAGGACTTTTTAAAAGATCACTTTCAGAAGCAACACATAACAGCAAGTATTTCCCAACAGGCAAACAAAGAAGCCAACAGTCCTAACCTTAGGCGGTGGGTACCTGTAACTTGGTGTAAAATTTCCAAGGGCAGCATAATTAACTGATTCAAAAAGTGCCTCATCTCAAATGGCTCAGGTGAAAGCAGAGCTGAGAGGTTCTGCTAACCAGGCTAGAGGCTTCCAGGTGGCTCTGCTGAGAACCAAAACCCTGAAGAAAAAGATGCCAGTGAAGAGTATGGAAAAATTATTTCATAAATTCCAAGTAGAACCAAAACAAGAATTCATCCATTTTATACATGATGCATTCCCACTGTGTAACTGTAGGTAAATGTACAATCTAAGCAGGTATTTGTTGATCTAAGTACCCACCACCTTTACATATGCCCATTGGCCCAAAAGAAGGTTTGAGAAGTATCTCACTAGGAAAATCAGAGACAGTCTTTTATTAACAGTCAACCTGCTCGTAAGGCATGTATGGTCTCTGCTGAATCATGACATGAGTGCCCACCTACTAAACATCCAGCAACATCCAGCATCCAGCCTTGCTCTGAGGAGTCAAAGCAATTGCAACAGACAGTAAAGTATCAAAAGCCTATTTGGAAGTAATTTTCACTGAAGTGTTTGCCTGCCAAATTTATAGTGTTGCTTAAAGCACAACACTCCATGCAGGACTTCTGGCTGCCCAAGAAGACTCCCACTGACTTACACATCAGTGAGTGAAAAGCTAGAAGATATTATGTTCCCCACCTTCACTCCTTTCGTCTTTTGGAAAATGATCAAATATTGATCAAAAACTGGATTTAATTCAGACTCTTCCTGGAACCCAAACTCAGTCCTTATGAGGTGGGCCTGTAAAGAAAGGGGTGAGGGTCATGCTCAGTTAACACAACAAAAAAGAAAGAAATTGTGTTTCAAAGTTTCCCTGAAGCTCAAACTGCCATAAACAGTCTGATCACTCCACATGCCTATAAAGTCCACCAATAATCTCAAGGCCAGCCAACAAAAAATTAACTCCTTGTTACTATCATTGCAAAAAGTTATCAGTTCTACCTCTTTGATATTTTTTTTTTACACCACAAACGCCACAGAGTTCTAGGAGCTGCCTTAGGCTATGGCCTTTCAAATTTCAGAGGTTACCTCTCACCTCCCATCAAACACAATTCACAGAAAATGCAGTGGAAGGACATCTGTCCTTTTAACTACAAACATCATTCCACAAACCATTCAGTTCTCAAAGCATTTGTGAGGAGGTAACCCGCTTATTCTGCAAATAAAGACCTTTTATTATACTACCTTAAATGAAACAGCAACTACAGGAAGGAAGGAAAAGCTTGAAAATCAGGAACAAGCACACTCATAACTGGATTCAACCACAATTAAAACCAAAGAAAAACTACTTAACTACCTTCCCTCCAGCAGAAATCCCAGGCATAAATATTCCTTGACTATTCTTGACTGCCCATTATTCCTGATCCATAGGAAACAGCCATTTTGGCAATGGAGGGCATTTACCTCTAGAGCTCAACACCCAAGGGCTTAAGTTCCTAACCTCAAAGATGCTGGTAGTACTGAGTAATTCAGATGGTTAGAATTTTCCCAGCTTCTCTGTATTATACATATTGCAAGGATTATTTAAATGGTTTATGCACCATCAGCTTCTTAAAGGGTCAAAAATAGAGAAACTCCTTTTAGTTTTCTAAAATGAATGATAATTACAATAGATCAATAACGGGGTTTTTTTAAACTTTAAGTGGGATTTTCTACATTTAAAGAAAATATACAATATGCGTACTTGCTTCTCACTTAAGCCAGCATCCCACAGGCTTTCCTCCCTCCTCCACAATAATAACAGTGGCAGAGGGTGTGAAGGGAGAGCTTCTAAAGAGCTTCTGAAACCAAATCACTGAAACCCCAAGATAAAGTCTTCCACTAAAACAGAAACAGTGAAAGACGCTTACAGTGTAGTTGCACCAAAAAATTCAAATCATGTCCTACCTGGGAATGCAGCCCTGCCCCAGGGCCCAAAAGAGTATCTAGGGCTTCCTGACAGACCAAGTCCAAGAAGGCTGGGCCAAACATTCCTCCCATCTCCAGGTTAACTTCTTCCCTCCTCTCACACGGAGTTTGCGACTCATGTTCTTCCAGCCCCCAGTCATACAATTCCCTCTGCCCAACCCTCTCTTGCCAGACACACAGGCAGGAGGCTCAGAGTCTCCCCAGTGACCAGAACTCCACAAACACTAAGCACTAACTTGACCCCGGGCAAGCCGCGGGTGTGCCGAGGGCTAGCCTGGGGGTCCAGCGGAAGAAGACTGTTTCTGGGGACATAGGAGGGCCCAGCCAAGTTAAAAAGTGGAGAAACGGACCCTGCCAGCAGAGGGACTGTAGGGACTAGGGGTCAGCAGGGGACGGAAAGCATGTCCACCCTGGGGGAGGATGGGGTGTCACCACGCATGAACAGGTGGCAAGGTTCTCCAGGACTGCATGCTGGCAAGCGCAGGTGGTGCGAAAAGCGATTCCAGAATGGAGGAGGGATAGACAGCAGGTGCGGACAAGCATTTCAAGGGAAGGAGACAGCATTGCACGGGGTGGGGCCGTGGAGGTGGAGACACGGTGTCCAAGAGTTGGCAAGTGGGACTTGAGGGGTTACACCCACGGAGTTCCTGGATAAAAGCTGCATGGAGAAAGAAGAGCAAGGCGAAGGCCATTGGGGGGCCACCTCTGGTCTCCCCTGCCCTTCATCACTGCCCCCTAATATCACGCGAGCCCCCCCCCCACACACACACACGCGCGGTAGCGCCGCGCTGTGAAGCAGATACCCACCTTTGCCACCGGCGCACTCCTGCTAGTCGCCAGCTCGCGCAGGCTGGCGGCGGCGCTGCTGGCCGCCGCAGGGAAGAAGACTGGGGAGCCGGGGGCGCTGCCCGCCGCGCTGCCCCCGCCACCCGCGAGCGCGGAGGCCGCCCCAGAGCCGGGGCCCGGGCGCGCGGGCGGGCTACCGCCGGGGCTGGCGCCAGCGCGGGGCCGCTGGCGAATGCCGTCCAGCAGGCGCACCAGCAGGATGTTGGCGGGCAGCTCGTCCACGCCGCAGCCCACCAGGATGCGGCACTCGGGGCAGCGCAGTTCGTGGCGCGAGCACACTATGCTCTCCAGGCAGCGGCGGCAGAAAGTGTGCTGACACGGCAGCACCTTGGCCGTGGTGTCCAGGCGCTCCAGGCACACCGAGCACTCCAGCAGGTCCAGCAGCGACGACTCGTCCATGTCCTCGCCTGCCGCCGTGGCCGCCGCCCGCCGCCGCCGCCGCTCACCCGGCCTGTCGTCGTCGCCCTCGCTCTGCGCAGCAGCGGCGGCCGCCTTGGACGCGCACAGCCAGGACGCTCCGAGCAGCATGGGGGAGGCGCCGGCGGCGGCCGCGCGCAGCTGCCTAGGTCCCGGGGCCGGAGCGGGGCCCGCCGCGAGCAGCGGGCATCAGGGTCGCGCCGGGGCGGCCGCCGGGGAACCGGGCTCCGCCGGCACTTCCTTCACCCCGCCAGGCAGCTCCAGGCTCCGGCCGCCGCGGTGCGAAGGGGCGCGCTGACCCGCCTGCGTGGTGGGGACCGGAGTTCCGCGCCCCGCCAGCCAACTCCGGGCCAGCCGAGCCCACCTACTCCTTCGGAGCGCGGCGCCTGCGTATGCAGGCTACACCTGTCCTGCCGCGCGTCCTCCGCACCTCAGCGGGCGCTGCGCTCCGAGCGGCCACCCGCGGCCCCGAGCCCCGCGGCAGGAAGTGCGGGGAGCGGCCGGTCGGGTCCCCGGGGAGACCGGGGCTCAGCGTGCGCGCTCCCCCGCGCCGCTGGTGAGCCGCACCGCCCGCGCGGCGCCTCCATGCGCCCTGGGCCGCTCCGTGAGTCTCTGCCTGCAGCGGGTTCAACTGGACCTTCCTCTTCCTCGGGCGCGAGCACGTGCTCGGGGAGCGCGCAGAGGTCACGGTCAGTGAGGAGTGCAGGAAAGCAGACGCTGCGCCTACTGGACCTCCCCACGCCTGGGCGCACACCCGCGACTAGTCCCGTCCCTTAGGGCACCTCTAGGGCTCCTGAGACTCCGAACGCGCCCTCCTGCGCCGCCTGGGCCCTGTCCCCTCCGGCGCCTGGAGTCTTCCCTCTGGCTCTCCGCTGACCTCAGAGAGGGATGCTTCCTCCCGACGCTGCCGCGAAGGAAAGTTTGGGCGGTGTTATCCCGACTGCCTTTCTCGCCAGAGCGGACAAGCAGCTTGGGAACATAGCCAACACCCGGGCATCCTCCTCGACGACTCCCCGGAGCGCTCCCGGTCGGGTCACCCTTCCAGGCGGTGCGCCGAAGTGACGAGCATGGAGCTGCGGGTATGGGTGAGGGGACGCCCCGCGAAGCAGCAGGGGAAGGCTCTCCGGTTGGCTGAGGCGCCCCCGGGGCGGCTCGGACTCCTCCCGGCGGCAGCCTGCCCTCCACCGAGTCGCTGGTCCGAGCCCGGCGCCGCTGCCCGCTGGACCCGCACCCTTGCGCAGGGCACCCGGCTCCGCGCCGCGCCCACTGCGGCGCAGTCTCGTGAACCCCGCTCCAATTCCTCCTCGGGAGGCGCAGAGGAAGGGGAATTCGCGCTCTCCTTCCCGACGCCCCGGCTTCTGGGAGCGTCAGAGCAACGGAAGTACGTACGGAGGACCGGGAGCAGCAGGGAAGTTTGGCGGTGGGCTGGGGTCGACCGCGAAGATTCCCTGCAGTGCGCTGCCCCCTCGTGGCCGCCTCGGGTTCCCAGCGAGCCCTGTTCCCATCCCGGCCTGAGCCAACACAAACCTTGGACCAAGGGCTATAGATGCTATAAAGCCGGATAGTAGTTTCTCTCTCTCTCTCTCTCTCTCTCTCTCTCTCTCTCTCTCTCTCTCTCTCTCTCTCTCTCTCTCTCTCTCTCTCTCTCTCTCTCCTTTTTTCTCTTCTTCCCTCTCTCTTTCCCTCTTTCTCTCTTTCCCTTCCTTCCTTTTCCTTTTCCTTCCCTCCTTCCCCCTCCCTCCCTCCTTCCTTCCTTTTCTTCCTCCCTTCCCTCCCTTCCCTCTCTCTCTCTTTCTTTTCTTTTCTTTTTTTTTTAGATTTTATTTATTTATTTGAGAGAGAGAGAGTGAGCAAGAGAGCACAGCAGCAGGAGAGGCAGAGGGAGAAGGACAAGCACGCTCCAGGCTGAGCCGGGAGACACATGTGGGCCTTGATCTCAGGACCCCAAGATCATGACCTGAGCTGAACCGAGTCAGCCACCGAGGCGCCCCCAAAGCCGGATAGTTCTTGCCAGGGCCGATAACAGAAGAGATGTTGAGGGCCCGCCTACCAAACTAACCTGTGGTTTGTGAACTTAAGTGAACCTTTTTCGACTGTTCAGGAAGAAAGTAATATTTGCTGGGCTTAAATGCCAAGAACGTGCTTATGCATTATTTTTAATCCTCTAATAGCCCTGTGAGATAATTATTTTTACCTCATTTTACATGTGAGGGAGATAAGGTTTGTACGTATGAAATCATTGAGGCTGAATTTTGTTAATTTTTGTGTCTCCAGAACCTAATACAGACTAAGATCACATTCCATTGGAATACGGACTATGGAGCTTCCCTACAGGCTGCATATGTTTGCTCCATATGATCCCCAGTGTAGGGGCATTTCCTGGCACATAGTAAGTGCTCAATGAACATTTGTGGAAATAATGAAATAAAGGTCTCAATCATCACCTAATGGTGTTTTGAACATGCATCTTACCATCTCAATTCCAGGTATCCTGAGCTCATACCAGCTTGCAGTTCCTAGAAACTTGGCAAGCTGCTTTGTGAATGTCTCAGTGGTGTGGATTTCAGTGTATATTATTCACATGAGCCACTGGCTGCCCTGTGAAATGGATGGCATCCTGAGCTGCCAGGCTGACTGGAACCTGGAAGCACACTTCCCAGGAGGGCCAGAGGCTGGTCACAGTGCCCAAAAGCACCTTCACATTTTTCTCCTTTTACTCTTTGACCCTCCCTCAGGGGGAATTTTCCGGAGGACCCAAAATGCTTGATCCAAAAGCAGGTGGCATCCCAGAAACCAAACCAGGTTTCAAATGAAGAGAATGGACTGAGACCCATTAGCACCTCATAGGACCCTGGGCTAAGAGCAGAGCCAGCCTCTTGCAGAGGGACCACGGTGTGTCTGGCTCTCCACACTTCTCCATATGACGATATGCTCTTTCCCTCTCTTGCACCTGCTGCCTGTACTTTCCCAACCCACGCGATAGGACACACCATCAAAGCTCCAAAAGCATTTCATCCGAAGGCTTCAGTCACTGACAAAAGAGATTGATCCGATGCTGTCATAGGCTGGAAGTTTTAAAACCCTATCACCTAGCTTGGCCTAGATGGTCACTCTCTGGACCACTATGTGCTGACCACAGGAGTGGGATTATCTGAAACCTGGCAGCATCCGCAGGCCTCACACAGAAGAAAAGGGGAGGATTTCCAGGATAAGGGGCATGCTATGCAGATAGAACAACAGATGCACATGCCAAGGACCCAGAGTCACCCTTCTGTGCTTAGCTTCCCTCTGGATGGGGCCACCAGGCCTCACCTTTCTTGGACCCCCTCAGCTTCCACTCTACCCCTTCTTAGCTCCTCCTTCTAAGCTCCTGCCTTAACCAACTCCCACAGCAGACAGGTTGCAATCCCAAATGTACTCAGAGGCTGCACAGGGCATGGAAATTCGGGAAGCAGTGCAAAGTGGGTGAAGCAATAGGGCCTGGTTGGGCCTCAGCGAGCAGGGTCCGAACCTTGCAAAGGGGGGAGCTGCTACTCAGCCAGTTACACAAGGCCTCAAGAAAAGGAGGCCTTTTCCAATATTGCCAGATCTTCCTACTTTTCAAGAGAAGTTGGAGGGCCTGCTTTTTTATGTCAGATCTCCTGATGTTCAATAGTTGGCCACAGATTCGGTTCTCAAAAAAACACCATAGTAGCCAAACAAAATGAATGCATGGCCAAATTGGCCCACAGGCCACCAGTTTGCAGTCTGTGATTGAAGTAGCCAAGTAAAATGTACTACAGTGTAAAAGAACTTCAGGGTGTGAACTAAATAGTTGAAGTATTACAAATACAGTGTTATATTACTCAGTTGAATGTGCACATGTTCAATAGGCTATTATATAAGTCAATGATTGAGAAGGCCTGGCTTAACAGCCACTCATAGGAAAAGATCTTGGGAATTGAGCTGACCACAAGCATAATGTGAGCCAACATGAGTCATCAATGTAGTATGACTGCCTAGAAAAGTAATGAAATCTTATGATGCATTAATGGAAGTTAAGGGACTGAATAGGGAAAGAAATAATCTCATCGTACTCTGGGTTTGTCAGACCCCATTTGCAGGATTACTGTCAATTCTGGATACCAAATATTAATGATAGGTGGTAATTGGATCTAGAGGCCTCACTCACGAGTTTAGAATGAAGAAAGAGAAGGTGTCTGTCCAAAGAAGAGAAAGCTCAGAGGAAACAGGATGGGTTGCTGTATGTCAGGTTTTTGGCTGCCCAAGATCTGAACTCCTCCTTAGATTTGGGAGATTATCCACTTGGTGAAATGTGTTTTTCCAGCTGGGGTGTGGGGATGTGACTCAGGCTCAGCCCACTGAGAGCTGCCCTGCCCCCACCCCATGCCCTGAGAGGTGGAAGGAGGGTGGCAGATGGAGCATCATGGATTTCCAGCTTCGGGGACAGGTCGTGGGGGGGGCGGGGTTGGAGGGGCCAGCCACATGGTAAAGGAGAGGAACCAGCTGTCATCACCAGACCAGCCCTGGGCCTGATTGGCGTGGTGAGCCTGGGCCATGGCCTCCACTGCTTTGCCAGACCTCCTGGTGATCCTGTGGATGTCCCAGTTTTCCTTGAATAGTTCCTTCTTAGTTAAATCAGCCAGAGTCTGTTTCTGTTGTCTGTAACAGGATACTGTGCTTGATACACATTATTTATTATGAATCAGAGGCCAGTGAAGGCCCTCAATATGAGACAATTGTCACCATGCTGAAGAGCAAGTCCTCTTGGCCCTCACGCTGGAAAGGTGTCCAGGGAGTCACCCGGAGCGCCGTTCATTCATTCCGCAAGCAGTTCCTGAGTGCTCGCGCATCAGGTGCTGGCTGAGAGCAGAACCTGCAGACCAGGACAAGCAGTGTGGTGCTGTGAGGAGAGCCCGTCTCTGCATGTGCGGGACCCCCAGCGGCGCCAACTCAGGCAAGTGAAACCAATCCCGTGAACCTCAGTTACATCTTCCATAAACTGGAAGGCAAAAATATCTCACCTCTTTAGAGGCTTTGAGGCCCTGAAATTTCCAAGATTGAATGAAATCTTAAAAGGGATATTGGTTTTGCCTTGTTAGGAAGAAAACTAAAATGAATTAAAGTCACAGGGAGGCAGGTTCCCGCTAAACATGGAGGCTGAGTTGTCCAACAACAGCATCAGCAGTCCTGTGAAGGAGGAGCCCCAAAAGAAAGAATTCAGGCACACATTATGGGTGTAAAGAATCTGTTAAAGCACCTCTGGCCAGCCCAGCACTGCTTCCTTTGGGGAGCTCCCCATCCCTGGTCCACTAGGCCATTCACTGTGCCTGCACCTGTGTCCCCAGCAGGGCTTGTGGTCAAAGCTGGCCCATCAGAATCATTTGTCCCTTAGATGATCAGTTCAGGGAAAGCACTTCTCAGCAGCACCTGAGATTTGGCTAAGATAGAGACATTGAAGAAGAGGGGGTTCTCTCTTCCTTTTGGATTCTGAGTCTTAAAGATATAGACCCCAGGGTTTCAGTGACCACCTTTCCTTTCATGTGTGGAAGACCTGCCAGAGGGTGGGTAGGAGTCCATGAAGGACACTACACCTAGAGCATACATGAGCCCTTATAACCCTGTTTTTACTTAAGATAGTTTGAACTGGGTTTCCATCACTTGCAACCAAGTGAATTTCACCCAAAACACACCATCCTGTGGCTTCCTAGACCCCATCACTAACCTAAGTGCCCAAGTTTAAGACAGGAGCCCACCCTTGAGGCCTCTTCCAGCCCAGGCCCTTATATATACACCTAGTTACCAATATTTTGCAGCTTCCTAACATCCTAATGGATGTGTACCCCCCACAAGAGCCTCCCATTTCCATTTCCTTCCACAGCCTCCCCTCCTCCCATCTGCTGCAGCATCTACACAGGAGCCAGGCTTGCCTCTCAATGCAAGGCTGCTGCCTTCTTCCAACTGGTTTTCTATGGGCTGTGACTCCAAGCTTTTCCCCAAACCTCCACCTCCTTGCCCATGCATATTACTCATGCTGTATCTCTCTTCCTGTGGAAACCCAACTATCTCACAAACTAACTCCTCCAGGAAGCCCTTCCTGATAGCCGCTCTTTTGAATCCACTGGGCCCTTTTTCCCTGCATCTTTTGTATTCTGCCTTACATTTATATTTATGTTGTAGCAGTCCTGTAGCCCCTACTAGCCCACAAACTCCTCAAGGGCAAAGACTGTGTTTTATTGTTCATTAAGACCTGTCAAAAATGTTCTGAGCAATGTAGGCATTTAATAAAAATCTGCAGAGTTGGACTAAATTGAGTTTGAAAGGGCTGAACCAGTTGACCTCTAAATTCCCTCTCACTCCAAGACCATATGAGATCATAACAAATGCTTTTCAGCATCTGAGATCTGGACCTTCGATTGCACTCTCTTTTTATAAAAAGGAATGAATCCCTCAAAATTAATTTTACATCGTATGTGTTGTCTGTATGAGCATGAGGTCATAATAGCAAGACTCCTAATAGCTGCAGAAATCACGGCTTCCAGTACTTACAATGTTCACATTTGTAATGCATGGAGAGAAGGCAAGCAGGAGCCCCAAGCCACCTCGCGGTCCGCACACCTGACTTATCAGTTCTCCCTTCTTGGCAAAACACATGGACTTCTCTCCACTCAACATCTGCCCCTCCAAAGCCTTATCTAGGGTTCTGATCTCCAGAGCAAGCCCCCTTCACTTCTATTTTCCATGGATGGGAGCACCCATGCAGTTGGTAGGGCACTGTCGTAGGCCCCAGAGAATCAGCAGGCAGAGAGTTCATAGCCCATCAGCAGGATCTGCAGTCTACTTGTGAAGTCAGCCACCTACTGAAACATGTCACCAGGAAGGGCAACGGAAGCAGCAGCCAGGAGCTCTCCAGGGAGGAGGTGCTACGGTCTTGTGGATGGACTGGACATGCCTGAGCTGAAGGAGAGGAGACGACCCCTCCACCCAGGGCAGGGTGAAGAGCATCTGCAAGGTCAGAGGTGAAGTATGAGGCGTGGAGAAGACGCATCCCTGGCAGATGGGGGCGTGATGGGTTTGGAGAGTAAGTAGTGAAAGCACAGGGCGGAAGTGCTAGAAAGTCAAGGGTTGTTTGGACCCCAGGGGCCTGAAAAGCCATTGAGGGTCTCTTCTGGGGGATCGCGATGTTTAGGAAGTTGGGCAGGCAGCAGTGAAATGCCGTCCGTCATTTGGGGCAAGGAGGAATCAGAAGCAGGGAGACGCAAGATAGGAGCTCATTGGTTAACAAATAGCATAAGGTACACAACAACATGAATGAGCCAAATGCCACCAAACACCTAAAATGGCTAAAACAGTTTTATATTCAGTGTATTTCACTGTAACTTTAAAAAATAGAGAGAAAACTGAAATGACATGGGAGTAGGGGCCTGGAGGCTAAGAAACTTGGCCTTGCAGGAGGCTGGACCACAAGCAGGTGGAGCTACCAGAGCTATTTAAGCAGGGTCCTGGAGTGAGAAGCAGCTGCCAGACACAGCCCCAGGGTGCCCCCCCAGCCTCCCCTTTACAGGCAGGAAACTGAGGCAGGGAGAAGATAAGTAACTTGCCCAGGGTCACACAGCCACACAATGGAACAGTCAGGATTTACATACAAAGGACCGCAACTCCAGAGTCTCTTCTCTATCCACACAACCGCTGGAGCTCATGAATAAGGCAGGAGCTGAAAATGCACACTTGAAATCATCAGCTTCTAGGCAGCAGGAAGACCCAGGGGAGGGAGTGTTTTCATCCATGGAGAAGAGGCGAGGAAAGCTTTCAGAGGGCAGAGCCCTGGGGAGCGCTGCTCTGCAGGGGAGGCTAGGAAAAGCATGGAGTGACCCTGAGGGTCAGAAAAAAACTGGCAAGGGCAGAAAGGGTTCACGGTCACCCCGCTAGCCAGCAAAGGAAAAAGATATGTGTGAGGGTATTGCCAGCCCGGAGCCATGGCCTAAACCTGCAATGTCGACCTGCAAACTTCAGGAGAACCACACACATTCACAACAGCCTCTGATGCCTCCTCCATGCAGCCTGCTAGGTCTCCCAGCTTGGGTTGTTGAGCCAAGATCATGGACTACAGAGTCAAGCCGGCATGAGGTCAAGCCTCTTTCCACCACGACCTGTTCACTGTGCAAGTTACCTAGGCTGCCTAAGCCTGTCTATTGGAAGTGAGAGGAGTTAAAGCTGCTTTATCATTTGACAGGGGCTTCGGTGAGATACCGTGCATGGGGTGGAGGCTGTCAGGGCTCTGCTCCTGTGCTCTCAACCCTCACTGCCCCAGCCCACGATTGCATAGCAGGGAGGGGGGCCGGGGGGAGGAGGAGGGGATGTCTTTCTGTGGCTGCCTGGAGTCCTCTGCTCAAGGGCATGTAACCAGTTCTAAATGCCAGGGCGACCCTCAGCAATAGCAGACAGTACTTTTGCCCCTTGGGAAGGATAGCTCTACATGTTCCCCAAA
This sequence comes from Nasua narica, assembly GCA_028533885.1. Taxonomy (NCBI): domain Eukaryota; kingdom Metazoa; phylum Chordata; class Mammalia; order Carnivora; family Procyonidae; genus Nasua; species Nasua narica. Next base: position 77,789,374 of record CM052811.1, on the reverse strand, counting down.
AACCTCTTTAGGGTTAGGCTTCATGTGCCCATCCACCATGGAACTCTGTCGGCTGACTTCCCTCTCTCTGCGTCGCATCCCTGAAGGCGCTGCCTAGGACCCTCTCCCAAATATACCACTTGCCTTCAATCCTTTTCTTGGGATCAGCTTCTGGGGAAAAACCCAAACCAAAGCAGTGTGCAATATACCAAGCAAAGAGTGGGCACTCAACAAACATAAACCCTCTTCACCAAAAGTGTGCAACGTAAATGCTTTGTCTCCCTTTCCTGAATCCAAGCTCCTTGAAGATCTGGATTTAAGCTTGCATCCTCCCCATTAGCAAGCACAGCGCTTTCCACACAGCAGGCACTCAGTAAGCACTTGTTGAATACACACATAAAAGTAAATGCATCCTCTCGCTGGTTAGATGCAGGAGGAAGAAAATCAGAAGGAATCATGGGGACCCTCCACTGAAAAGAAGAGTCTGGAGGGGCCAATTTAAGGGGCCAGATAACAAGTTTTATTTTAGGCACATGAATTTGAGATGCTGGCAGACCAGGGAGGTGCAGATGTCTCGAAGTTAGGGGTGCAATTCAAACAGAGCTCCAGAGGGCTATCAGAATTGGGGATGTGAATCTGGGAGTCATTTTCCTGGAGGTGATGCATGAAGCTGTGGTGAAAAAAGCAAGCATGGTTTCTTCCTTGGAACCTTCAGGGAAGCGTACTTCCCACTTCCTCCACGGAAGACAAGGGAGGAGCCGGCACCAGGAGCCAGCACCAGGGGGTCTCATCAGTCACTCCCCATGACTCATAACACTTTCCATCTGCAGGTTGCAAAATGCTTCACAGATGTGATTTAGTGCTACACTAATGTTGCCCTTCCCATTACAGAGAGGGTGACAGAGGAACGTTCTCAAGCTTGTGAAATATGTGTCATGCATGTACTTCACAGGAGCAGTTGTTCAAGGTCATTCCGGTGATGTTATTGCCCACAGGAGCTCACCTTTGCTTCGTAATGTTGAGACACCTGGATACCTGCTTTGGCAGAATTTGAACTACTTTTAAACTCGAGTAAACTGCCCCATTTGAGTTGGCACTTTGAATGTAGGCAAGGATGCAAGGCGCCATGGGGCAGGGTTTCTCTGTGCTGGGAAGAACTGAGTGCTCCCTCTAGCTATAGACAGGTGAGGAGGTAGGTATCTGCTTCCTGCAGAAAGTCAGTAGGACTGTTTTTGTGACTTGAAAAAAGCTACTCCCCCCTGAACCACCAGTTTCCCTGTCTCCTCAGCCCTTCACCAAGATACTTTTTTGATTGTAGAGGACTGGAAGGAGGGGCCACCCAAAGTGTAAGCGGCCCCCCACCAAAAGAGAAGTGAGGTTGGTCTGATGACCTAGGTCTTGGTGGTCACGGGTCAGCGAACCCGGCTGAGCTGGCCGAGGCTGGAAGACCTTCCCTACCCAGCCTCTTGGGGGGAGTGGGGGACAGTGGCCTCATTTGTGAGGGTAATTTCAAGAGATGCCCCCTGGAGGGTTCCACTGGCTGAAGGTGACCCGAGGGGAGGGACTGGCCCCTGGAATGCCTAGTGGCCATTCAGTTACAGCTGGCACTATTGTAACAGTGAGTGAGCCCAGACCCCTGACGTGGCAGGGCATGCTGGAGAAGCATATACTGAGGTCCTCTCCCTTCTCACCCGGATAAGCAGAGGCGGGGTGACCCTACCCTAAGGGATGTCTGAGGCCATCAGGGCCACTGTGGGGAGTAAAAGGCAGCAGGTTCCAGGGCCTTGGGCGGGCGCTCACAGCCTCCAGGGTTCCCTCGGCATGCCTTGGGGACAGCCAGCCCCTTCAGACTGGTAATTCTTAGACAATGTAGAGGAAGGTCCCGAGACAAATCTCTGGACTTCTCCAATCTGATCAGGCGGAGACTGGAGTGATGATTTGGAACATTAACATTTGAACACAAATTTGTTCAAACTGATGAAACAGGTCGTTCAATTAAATAAATATCTAAGGCAACGAACATTTTACTCAGATGAAGTATCTCCTTGTTACTGACTGCAGTTTCCATAGCACTGTGACAAAAATATTTCAAATTCTTTTTGGGAATTAAAAATAATCCTGCAGTTGTCTGTTTTCTTTCACAGTCTTCAAAAGAATTATAATAAATTCTCTTCTCCAATTTGGAGACATAACACACTTTATTTTAGTTTGGCTCAAGAACTTGGAAAGTACTTAAACTTGTATGCCTGGTACAGTTATTAAGCTAAAGCAATGGATTGGTAATATGTTTAACACAATAAAGAAACTCCCATATTTAAATTACAGTCATAAACAAAATGAGTGAAAATTGAATATAAAAAAAAGCTTCCAGAATAATCCCAGCATAATTGACATTGAATAATATTTAATACCTAAATTCGTGTCTTGGCAGAAATATGTCCTAAATCATCTGGGGGGAGGTTGTCAATTATAAGTAATACTGATGTGTTTTCTAGAAAAATGTGAAATACTTTATGAAAGATACAGAGCTAAAATAGAATAATCAATCTTATGAGAAAGAGTAATGGAATCTTTTCACAGATAAGATGATATTCGCTTCCTTCTCAGGAAAGGTTAGGGTTGTACCATGAATCTGCCAAGAGTTGTTTTCATTCTGAGCTGTGGTGAAATACATCGACCCTTCTAGAACAAAAATGATATTGCGAGTTTGCGTGTAGCTCAAGGGACATCCTTTCCAGAGACTCCAGGGCTGACAAACCATTCTTGGCATTTCCTCAGAGAAGGAAATTTCTATCATCAAAAGAAAGATCTTGGACATTCCTTGAAAAGCCAGGTCAAGGCAGCAAAGGTCATTCAGTTACAGAATCACAGAACCAAATGTAGAGTGTCCCCTCCCTCAGCCTTTCTGCCTCATGCCAACACCCCTGCAGCATGGGGGCCTCTCACTTCTGCACGGACATTGCCAATGACAGGATTGCTGGTCTCAGTCCACACTGGGAAGTCCTTCCATGTACCTGGCCTGCATTCATGTTCCAGTAACTTTTACCTCTTTTCTCTGCTCTGAGAAACTGGGACTGAATGTGGTCCTCAACCACATGACCCTACAAATATTTGAAATTATGGTTTTTTGTGGGTTGTTTTTTTTTTAAGAAATCTGATGGACCTGGTGTGAACTCTGTTAACACGCTCACCCTTACTTACCCAGAATGGGAGCAGTATTTGTAGGCTTTGTCATAGGATGTCATAGGGAAATGTTCCTGTTACCTGTTGCCATGTAAAAAAACGCTCCGAAATTTAGAGGCTTAAAACAATGGTACTATTTCTTCTGTTCACACATCTGTCACTTGGACGGGGCTCTGTGGGAATAGCATGTCTCTCCTCCACTCAGCGTGAAGGTGGGACCAGAGTCAGAAGGCTCCCATGCCTGACTGTCAGTGCCGGTTGACCTTGGCACGGGCTGTCAGCCAGACACCTACACGCAGCCTCTCCTTGCGGCCTGGGTCCCAAGGTGAGCAGCCCCACAGAGTGAGGAGGTGGAAGCCTGATCACCTCAGAAGTCATGCAGCTCGCTTCCTCGGCACCCCCTCATGCAGACAGTCACAGGCACTAATCTCAAGAGTTCATGCAGGTTAAAGAGCTGGCCAAATATGCGGCACCTCTTGGCAGGAAAGTGGCAAGGTTTTACAAGAACACGTGAGACTGAAAATATTGCTCTAGCTCTTTTTCTGGGAAAATGCCGTCTCCCAAATACAATGAGTTTGCAACCTCATTCAACCTCATATGACTTGGAAATGCTGAAGAAGAGAGACCCAGTGTAAATGTGGTAGGGGACAGAGTTCAGATTTGAGCCTGCGCATTTCACTGTTCTGGACTGTGGTGATTTCCCTTTGGCTCCGATCATAATTTGCGCTCCTCCCATTCTGATATGCAACTACTTAGTGGTGTAATGGGCGTGCAATACCACTCCCGGTGCTTTAGCACTCCCACAACAAAACTGTACTTCAATTGTTCATAAAGATAAACCCTTGTAAATGCAGATCTGCCTCTAATTAATGGGACTTGGATCATTGTGGGGGGCTGAGCTGAAGCCAGTATGTGGAAGGTGGAGGGAGGGGAATTTCAATGTGTGACAAAGAATGGTGAGCTGTTAATTCAGAAATAGGAGTGGATTGTCTTCTGAACCAGAAAGTTTCTCAGCACGAAAATCTTCTGTATATTAGCTAGGGTAATGCTAGTTGTCCTTATAAATAAAATGCCACATTTTCTGTGTCTGAATGCATACAAGTTTATTTCTGACTCATGTCCAATGTGAGCATATTAACTGGTAGGGGTGATGATGTGGGAGATGATGCAGGACCCCACACCTTCCATCATGCTGCTCTGCCCACTGCAAGGCCTCGGAGTCCTCTGCCTCCAGCCAAGGACTGTGCCTGAGTGATACACAGCACCTCTACCTCCATCCACAGGTGAACTAGTCACCTGATCTCACCTGGTGCAAGAAGGCATGCATAGCTGCCTCCCAAGACAATTCCACACTCTGGAAGAAGAAGCCTGAGCTTTTAGTGACTGGCCAACTGGCTCTGATACAGGCTGCAGATGGAACTCTTGCATTGGCCAAGAGTCCATTACCTTCAAGGTCCCTATAACTCTGAGAGTCTATAATTCTCACAATACTATATTTAAGTTTTAAGCATTGCCAAGACGAGTGGAGAGGATATCTCTCTCAGTTCCAGGTGTTATTTTGATGGGTGATGATATTGATCTGCCCTGTGGCTCTGGGGTAGGACTTGAAGAGGAGCCCTCCATGTCCTGACCATCTCTAAGTGCTGTGGATAAGTGATCCCAAGATTAAGGATACAGATATCTTGGAACTCTGCCAACTTTCAACATGGTAGACACCCCCCGCCTGTGACTCTCAGAGTCAATGAGACTTTATTGTAATTTCCAGCATCGTAACTCCATTGCCCCTGGAGCACTCCCACCCACTCACAGAGCTGTTGCTACTTGCCAGGGAGGCAAGAAGTAAATCCTACTTACCAAGTACCTCAGGAGGACAGACACCCAGGCATTATTGGGCAAGTAGGATTTCATTTATAATCCACTTTATGCCTGTTGTACAAAAAATGCATTGACTGCATGCATTAGATTCCAACATCTCTACTGTACCCTCTAGCACTCTGTTGCAAACAAGACTTGGGGAAACAAGGAAGGCAGATGAAGGGACCCTCCTGGGATCTATAGTCTCTAAGAGAAGAGATACTGTGTTGCTTAGCAGAAGTGGTTGGCTTCTATTTTCAGGGTGTATTCTGAACATTTGTCACAGAGCTGGGGGGAAGGAGGACTGTGGGACTCGTGTGCCCAATTTCCCATATATGGAGTGGCAGAATTTAAGATCAAAGGTTCTTTTTATAATGATAGAAACATAAGGACCATAGAAAAATGTAAGAATCATTCCAAGACTATTATCTTCAGGAAAAGAAAATTGATTCAATGTCCTTTTAAGTTCACCTAATTGCATCAGGATTAGTTGAGCTGAGCCTCTAATCTATTGATACAAGTTAAATATAATTTGCACTCACATTTATGAAGTCTTATTTTGGCTGTAAAGTAAGATGGGATACTAAGTATTCACATCACGTAAATAGAAAACATATTTTTATTAATCAGCAACGAGTTGCATTTGAAGGAAGCAATTTAATTAAACTTGCAATACAATAAATAACTGGTCATTAAAAACCTATTAGTGCTCTTGGATTTCCTGTGTCTGCTTGCCTTTAAGTAATTGCTTGCCTATACTTACCTATGTTATCTATAATTAAATATAAAAGCTATTTTAAAATGCCATTAAGGTCCTGAATTAAATTCACGTTAGCAAGTGAAATTCAGAGTTAGAGACCCCCACTCATCCCTGTCTCTTCCAGGACTCTGTGCCTGCATTACCCCTAAGCGTGGACCAGGAGTAGCCTGTGCTGAGGTAGTTTCCCTGCAAGGAAAAGAGAGCCGTTCTCCATACTTTTCACGGATAAAAGTCCAACCCCTCCACCCTCAGAAAGCTGTCTTCACTTTTCCAGAACCCTCCTTCTGTTCACTCATTCAGTACACCTGCTGAGCGCAGTCAGGCACTTGCCAAGGACCCACCACTGGTGACACAGGACTCCTGCCCTCCAGTACCGAAGCTGATGGCCCCGAACACAGTAGGCACTGAATAAACATTTATTAAATAAATGGATCAAGGGATAAAGGGACGCAACTTGAAAAGTAATAGCACATAGTAAGAATTGAGCAGCACTCACTCCCCAGAGTACCCATAAACTGTCCAGTTGTAGCCCAGTATGACGAGGCTAGAATTTTCCCTCTCCTTGGCTAGAGCCAGCTCTGCCCTTTGGGGCCCTCACAGACATCTTCGGAGCCAGTTCTTGGAGCTTTGTGATGCAGAGAACATCAGAAACGGAGGTGGCAGGAGGTCAGGACAGGGGCGGGTGGACCAAGACTCAGAGAGGGGCTCTGAGGAGTTTCAAAGAGAGGGGGACCAGAGGAGCTGCGGGGTACTGGTAGGGTGACCACACCCCTGGTCTGCCCAGGACACTATCGGCCTGTGTGCTTTCTTTCAGTGACTTGGCACTGTGGTCACTTAGCCAAGTGGGAGCTCTGCTTCCCAGAATTCCTTTTCTTCTATGTTTCCCCATTAAGGTTGGCACAAAGACAAAGTATGCGGGATTCGGAAGGCAGAGGCAAAGAAACAGCTTTCTCCCTGATGCTGTGAAGGTCAGCAGAAGGCCAGGTGGCCCTGCGTCCATCCGCACCCTGGTATGGGGGCTGGCTGTGTCATTGGGACAGCGGGCTGACGGCCAGTTCTGTGGCTGAGGTTGGAGGTGGCAAGTGAGGGAGGTACGGGTTGTCCGTGCTCTCTCTCCCGTGACCTGCAGCTTTCCTCCCGACGGCCTGCGTGACCACCTCAGGCCAGCACCCCACATGGAGCTGGCAGCCTTACAGAATCTCCCTCACGGCCTCCCACGGTGACACGGGGGTGGCTTCCTCGTTCTCTATCACTCGCTGTGGCTCTGCTTCTCCCACCCAACCCTGACCGGCGCACTAATCTCAGCACAATGTTCTCAGGGCTCCCTCCCGGCGTGGGTGATACACTATGTGTTCGCTAGGTATAAATTGACAGCAGAGGGGGAATTTTTCTTTTTCTTTTTCATTTTTTTAAAGATTTTATTTATTTATTTGACAAGAGAGAGAGATCACAAGTAGGCAGAGAGGCAGGCAGAGAGTGAAGGGGAAGCAGGCTCCCTGCTGTGCGGGGCTCGATCCCAGGACCCTGAGATCATGACCTGAGCCGAAGGCAGAGGCTTTAACCCACTGAGCCACCCAGGGGCCCCTTTTTTTTTTAATACTTTATTTATTTATTTGACACAGAGATCACAGGTAGGCAGAGAGGCAGGCAGAGAAAGAGAGGGAAACAGGCTCCCTGCTGAGCAGAAAGGCTGACACGGGGCTCGATCCCAGGACCCTGAGATCGTGACCTGAGCTGAAGGCAGAGGCTTTAACCCACTGAGTCATCCAGGTGCCCCATTATTTCCCTTTTTTAAATTAAGTGTTTTTACTTTAATTCCAGTTAGTAACATACAGTGTGATATTTGTTTCAGGTGTACAATATAGTGATTCAACACCTCCATACAATACCCAGGGCTCACCACAAGTGCCCTCTTTAATCCCCATGATGTCTCCCCCAGACCCCCACCCCTGTCCCCTCTGGGAACCACCAGTTTGTTCTCTACACTTGAGTCTGGCTCTTGGTTTGTCTCTCTTTTTATTGCCTTTGCCATTTTTTCCGCTTAAATTCTGCGTATGAGTGAAATCATACAGTTTTGTCTTTCTCCGACTGACTTATTTTGCTTAACTTAATGTACTCTAGTTCCATCCACGTCATTGCAAACTGCAAGATTTCATTCTTTTTTTCCTGGCTGAATAATAGTCATAGATAACAGATACATCCCATCTTCCTTATTCCGTCCTCTGTTGATGGACACTTGGGCTGCTTCCATCATCTGGCTATTGTAAATAATGCTGCAATAAACATTGGGGTGCATGCCTCCCTTTGAATTAGTGTTTTTGTATTTTGTGGGTAAATACCCAGGAGTGCAATTACTGTATTATAGGATAGTCGTATTTTTAACTTTTTGTGGAACCTCCACACTGTCTTCCAGAGTGGCTGCACCACTTTGCATTCCCACCAACAGCGGGGACAGGGGGGATTTTTAAACAATTGCTATTGTTGCTACGGACTAAATATCCCTTTCACAGAAGTAAAGGCACAAGCAATTATGCTGAAATTTCTTTTTGTGGCTGAGGCTGAGTGTCTTTAATCGCGTCTTTCCGCAACTGGAGCCCTAGAGCCTTACGGGCATGACCATGCAGAGGTAAGAACCTTGTGAGTAACATTTGAATGAAGATAAAGAGAGACGAAGGATTGACCTTCTCCAGGAGAAAACAACCTCAGGGCAGAGTCACGGCATCACGTCCAGGGATCCTGGCAATAAGGAGACTGGGGACTGGGTACCCACCACTGCTGGTCCTACCCTGACAGCCCGACATACCCAGGCAAGAACATCCAGCTTCCTCTACTTTCTCCGCAGTCACGTTGCCCACCCGCCCCAGTTATAGACCCTAGGTCTGCGCCTGTACTTGTCCCTGAAAGAGGCAGTCTAGCCTGCCACCCTCACTTTGCCCTCTTCTCTCAGTGGTCACTGAGGTCTTTCCAAACTCTGAAAGTCTCTGGCAGCTACAGAAAAGGGAGCAGGCCCGCAGAACATCTATAAACAGGAATAGTAGGGAAAGAAACTAAGAGATTAGGATTCTTTTCCCGGGAAAACTGGCTAATTTTGGAGGTTGAGCTGACAGACAAAAGAAGATGCTCCCCCAAATAGGTCATTCTGCGTTCCCAAGTGGGCCTCTGTATTTGAGGACAATTTGGAAGGTTTGCTTAGAGGCCTCATGACCCAGAATACTATCTTGCACAAAATACGATCTTATAGCAAGGTACGGCACATTTCTTAGACCAAATTAAGCAGCAGCCTTACCTTCACAGCGGGCAGTTCACAGGTCCTGCATCTATGAAATGGGGTGATGACAGTGCCTCCTTCATGCACTTGTTGCAAAGACTGGATGAGTTAATGTGTGTAAAGCCCTTGGAACAGTGGCAGATAGTAAGGTTTCCGTGCACGGAACCATCACGTTCACTGTTACATTCTGACCGTTATCATTTGTAGGGTCACACAGAGGCTAGGACACTTGCCTCCAACCTCGGCTCCCCTTCGGCCAGGGGCAGACAGCTGAGAGCTGGGCCCACTGCCTGGAACAGGGCACCCCGCACAGCCGGTGCTCGGTGAATGTCAGTCTCCTCTCTGCAGTCAGACGACGTGCTGCAGTATTCTTTCTCAGAACTGTTTCCTGCAGCACGGATCGCTCCTCTCCTGAGGATTTTAGGGGACTCTGCAGCTTTCAGTTGGCTTCCCTTCACCTGTCAGCGCCCTGCCCCAAATTCCTTTTTTTAGACAAAACAGCTCATTAAATCATTTACTGGAATACTTTTGTTCCCCGATGCAGTAGCTTGCATCACTGTGTTATTTAGCATGTCTTCCGAAATTTGAGTCCTTACCTCACTAAGAGAGAAGGAACACTTCACACGAGCCCCGCAGGCATGCTAAGGGGCCGTCCCTGCCTGATCCTCACCTCCCCACCCCCATGAGACGCTTTGCCAGGTGCATTTTGACAGGTGATGGGCTTTTGAGAAAATAGCTCTAGATCTTTAAGATGATTATTCCTAACTACCGAAGAGTTGTGTCAAGGAAGAACACTTTTTAAGTGTTGTTCTCTCATTAAATTATCTAAGTATTTGGAGATTAAAAGCTAGGGAGAACTTGGCAGAGGTTTTCTTTTTAAGATGCATTCTGAGATGCTTTTATTTTAGCTTGTTTTTTTTTTTCCTTTTTAAGGGGCATTCTTTTTTAGAAATACACTCTGTTATATATTGTGCTGTTCCTGAATTTTTTTTCTGATACTCTCTACATGCTTTAGATTTTTGTTCCAATCTTTAGAAAGTGGGTCTGGAAGCTGAGGGTTGTCAGGCATCCAGCTAGAGGCTGGGAGATGGCTGTCTAAGTGGTTCAGGTAGGCAGTCTCTGAAATTACCTGGTTAATCACCTTTTGGATATAAAACTAGGCTTAGTTGAGTCTAAGACAGTTGAGAGCAATAAACTATATCCTTGAATTTGCCACAATTCCATCCTCCACCTTGCTCCATCCTTCTCTAGAGGAAGATGTCCTTAGGACTTGCCTCTACTCCTGGTTCATCTTCCTTTCTCCTGTCATCCTGACCCTATTTTTACAACAAATGTCTCCTTCCTTTTGTCTTTTCTTCCCCCCACCATTTCTTCTTCTGTATTTTCATGTTTATCTTTTTAGCATTGTGTCACACCCAGTAACGACTTGAATAATTCTGACAAATTACCCAGTATTGTTGTGATTGTTGAGCACCTCGGTCAGGAAAGAATTCTTAAGGGGCACCTGGGTGGCTCTGTTGGTTAGGTGTCTGACTCTTGGTTTCGGCTTGGGTCATGATCTCAGGGTCGTGGGATTAGGCCCCATATCGGGCTCTGAGTTCAGCAGGGAGTCTGCCTGTCCCTTTCCCTCTGCCCTTCCTACCCCCACTCTCCCTCTCTCTCTCTCTCTCAAATAATTAAATATAACCTTCAAAGAAAGAAAAAGAAAGAAAGAAAGAAAGAAAGAAAGAAAGAAAGAAAGAAAGAGAAAAAAGAGAGAGAGGGAGAGAGGGAAGGAAGGAAGGAAGGAAGGAAGGAAGGAAGGAAGGAAGGAAGAAAAAGAAAAAGGAAGGAAGAAAGAATCCTTGAGACATTGTACAGTGCAATTTAGTAAATTTATTTCAGTCGCACAGGGACAGGACCAATGGGCGGGCAGAGCGGCCATTTTGCTGTGTGAAGCTGGTGGTTGTATGTTTAGTTCTCCAGGGAGAAGGGACATGCAGAGAGTATTAGATCATAAGTGTCTTCTTCGAATTTCTCCTCATAAAACTACTTTTGCAAGATTTCTCTGGCGCTTATCATTCAGTTCGCTGTTAACTACTGTCGGTGAGATGTCCAGGCAGTCACGAGACCTTTTAAGAACACAGCAACCAGCACACATTTGATCCTCATGGAAACTACGCAGGCCATAGGTCAGCCTTCTGAGCTAACGGGAACATTTGTCTGCTTCTATCCCTCATCAGTATGGGGTTCTTTTAAATTTTTATCAAAGTAAAATAGATACAATAGTGAATAACAAAGACGGCAGCTGCCTCCCTCCCCCTCACACTCATGCCCACCCAGACACGCCACCTACAGGGCTCCTGCTTGCTGAAGTGCTTCTGCGCAGTTCACCATTGAGCCCACATCCCTGCTCTCCCTCCTCCTGACCGTAATCTGAAATAACAGGCTGGCTTCGGGGCCCCTCCTGCCACTCCACACCCTCCCTTCTCCCTGGGTGGCATTATGTGATTGACTTAAATCCCAGCTTGCATTCCCAACAGTGCTGACAAAGTGACCCAAATCCGGGTTTTGGAAGCTGATGACCATACAGACTTACCTTTTTGTTGTTTTCTTTGAGCCATGAGTTTCTAGTTCAGCTTCCTCCCCTTCTCTCCCCCCTCCCATCCCTGGAATTCCTTCTTGTTTCCCCCTTTCTTGCATTATCTGCCTTTATTCTTACTTCAATTTTTTTTTCAAGTGCTGTATCATCTAATGCTTTCCATGTAATTTAACATAGCAAATAAGCCTAATTAATTTAACATCACCAACAATACTTAGTTGTCCTTTTAACAAAGAGAAACTCAAATTCTAATTTTGCTATCAGCTTACTTTTGATATTAGAATTCATTTAACTTAAATTCATTCTAATCTTAGCCAGCTTGACCACATATTAAAATTTCTTTCCAAAGATCCTTTTTCCACAAACCTACAACTTTCTTTTTCACATTCAGATTTTGTCCTGTTTTTCCCCTTTCTCATTCTAAAACAATCAGTGTCACTTTAGGACAGAACTACACTCTTTTCCTTCAACAAAAGCATCTCCATTCCTCATACTTTCTCCTATTTTCCTTGGATTTGGAGTTGCATCATTTATTATTTTTAGTAGCTTTAATTAAATATATTAGAAATTTTAACCCTTAAAAACCGTAATTTCTGTTGAAAATTAAGAACTAAGAAATAAACAAATGTGGGCTGCCTCTTATCCTAGCATTCTGTGGATTGACAGATCGATCTACTTAGTATAATTTTTATTTTTTATTTATTTTTGTCTTTTATTTTATTTTTGTTAAGATTTTATTTATTTATTTGACAGAGAGAGAGAGACAGTGAGAGAGATAACACAAGCAGGGGGAGTGGAAGAGGGAGAAGCAGGTTTCCTACTGAGCTGGGAGCTTGATGCGGGGCTCCATCCCAGGATCCTGGGATCATGATCTGAGCCAAGGCAGATGCTTAACTGACTGATCCACCCAGGCACCTCTAATTTTTATTTTTTAAGAGATTTTATTTATTATTTGAAAAAGATAACAAGAGAGATCATGAGCAGCGTCTGGGGAGAGGGAAAAGCAGGCTCCCTGCTGATGCAGGGCTCCATCCCAGGACCTGGGCTGATTACCAGAGCTGAAGGCAAACACTTAACCCCTTAACTGACTAAGCCACCCAGGCACCCCTGTCTAATTTTTAGAAATACAAATTTTCTTGTAATGAATTTGTCAGTGTGTACAGAACATGTTTACCTATAGATCCAAATATCATTAGTTCCTCTGCAAAGGGAAGCCCAAAGTAGATAAACCTATGTTCAGCAATTACTATTTCAATATTTTATCTTATTTGTAAATGATCTAGATATTTAATGACTATCCATCATTTAATTTGACTTAGCAAAATTTTAAGGTTTCAGGTTATCCAAAAGACTTCAGAAAACTATTTGAAAAGTTTGACTAAGAACTTTTTTAAAAAAGATTTTATTTATTTGACACAGAAACCGCATAAGCAAGAGCAGCAGCAGAAGGAGAGAGAGAAGCAGGCTTTCTGCTGGGCAGAGAGCCTGATGTGGGGTTCCATCCCAGGACCCCGGGATCATGACCTGAGCCAAAGGCAGATGCTTAACCAACTGAGCCACTGAGGCGTCCCTGGCTAAAAACTTTTATCACACTTATAGCTATTTAATTCATCTGTTCTTAACAACTGCTTAAATTACTTATGAAAAATCCATCATAGCAAGTTATTTTTCTTGCTGACAAATTTTGTAATGAAGATAGCATGAACTTAATTGACTAATAAACCCAGGAAGAATAAAAGTTGGATGCCAAAATTATATTCATTGATAATAACTCCAAAGTATTTTAATTTAACCAACACACTTAAATTCGCTTTAATACCAAATATTTTCCCAAATCATGTGAATCTGAAAAACATCTGGGTTAGTTTCTATTATATTTCTGAAAGTCTTAGGAAACTTAATTTACATAAATGTTTAATTTTCTTTAAACTGATTGAATAGAGCTCTTTTACAAATTAATTTTGGCAATATCAACCCGAGGTAGAAAATAATTATACATCTGCAACAAATACTATATATATAGAGAGAGAGAGAGAGAGAGAGAGAGACAGAGCTCTTATAGTTTACATTATATAATTTTAGCCATGAGATGGGCATAATAATGCAAAATTCACTAGCTTTGGGGTACCTGGGTAGCTCAGTTGGTTAAGCATCTGACTCTTGATTTTGGCTCTGGTCATGATCTCAGAGTCCTGAGTTCAAGCCCCACATTTGACTCCATGCTCAGCAGGGAGTCTGCTGGAGCTCTATCTCTCTCTCTCTCTCTCTTCCTCTGCGTCTCCTCCTGCACTCAATAACTCAATCAATCAATGTCGGGTTTGGCCAGCAAACCCTAAGACCGAATGAAAAGATCACTCCAGACACCTCAGTAGGAGAAAGGAGAGGCCTGGGAACCAGATGCTCTAGTGGCAAAAGGCCTCAAACCAAGCTTTGTCTCCATTTTTATTGGGCTCATGTCACTACACCAAGCGCAAGCACAAAGCAAGGCAGAAAGTGTAACTTCTTGGTCAAGACAGTAATATATGGGGCAGCGTGTGATACAAGCGAGGAAGCAAGAAGTTCGTGAAGTATGTGACCACCACAGGAGCCTGTTTTTCTTCAAAATTTAAACATTTACTCCCTAGATGAGAACTTTGAGCCACAATAAGAATCTAGCCACTTTCAGCCAAGAAACTTCAAAGGAAGTCCAGCATTTGGGGCACTCCTCCTTTGTTTTTCAATTAGTTTCATCTGGGGAGACATATACAAGTCAGATTTTGTCTATCCAGGCATTGTGAATTTCCATAAATAAATGAATAAGATCTTAAAAAGCAAAAAACAACTCAACTAGCTTATAAGAGAACAGTTCACCTGTACAGATGGCTAAACCTTTTTCTACTAATATTTATGGAGAAGACACTTAAGCTTTTTCATTCACCAAAGTTTCAAATAACCTTTCCCCTCTTTTATTTTCCTTCTGATAAGAATTACCTCCCTGAAGTTTGCATTTCAAAGAGATGGTCTGGGTAAGGATTCTTGGAGAAGTCCAGGTAGAACATTTACATTTCAAAGGCATAAGGAAAGAACGCAAGTTCCCGCAAGAAGAACCCTTGTTTTCTAAGGCCAGAAGTTTTACAAAACATATAAGCGTTTTGTGAACGCTTTGTGAACGAAGGTGAAAAATTGGGAGGATTGATAAAGAGGATAGATGGACTTTGAATTGTCTCTGGAACTGCATTCTGGTTTTGCAAAGATTTGTAAGATAAGAAGAGTTGCTTTTAATTCCTCAAAGATTTGGATTGCAGCCTCAATGACATTACAGGTTGATCCATCTATCCAAGTACATTATCTTCCATGTACTTCTCTTTATCAGGGAGGTAGCCTACTGTAGTGGAAGTCAAAAAATGTCTATGTTCTGGATTTAGAGCTGCCAGTTATCGGGATATTTTAGTAAATCATTTCACAAAGGCTTTAGAAGGTTTTTCTTTCCCTCTAGGTATATAGTTTCATTTTACTTTAGGGGAAAAGACCTAAAAAAGAAGTTCCTATCAGATTTTGGAGGTTAGCTTCTCATGTAGTCAACTTCTGACCACAGAGCTACTTTAAAAAAACATCCTTCTAAATATCGTGTCAGGTTTAACCCAGGACAAATAATAAATATTCTTGGCAGTATTAACCCATTGGCTTCAAGATATCTCTTGAACCTAAAGAGGGTTCAAAAGATATTTTGACTTCCTCTCTCAACCAGGTACTATAGACAGAGATCCAGGAGAGCTGACTCTGGTTAGAATTCTCACCTTGCTGCCAGTTTTCCCAGGATCCCATCTGCAAGCTCTGGTATCTACCAGAATTGGCAAAGCTTTCCATTAATTTGAACTTTAGATTCCCTTGGTTATCGAAGGGATTAGTGTAGCAGTTTACCAGATAATCACTCAGCGTCTCATCGACTCTGGGAGGGACATCTGTAAGGCCAATAACTTGGCAGGTGTTTATGGTCTTGTCCCAAATTCCTTTCAAAGTAGTCAACTATAGAGTTCAGTCAGAACAACGGCTTTCCACCCTATTTTCTGCCTTTTTATCAACCTGCTAATTCCAGGAAGTAATCCACTTACAAAAACTTTTGAGTTTCCTCTCTGTGCTTAGGAAATTTTTTAAACTATGACCCTTAGTCAAGACCAAGGAGTAAAAGATACCTGAAAAGGGTTGCCTTTAGCCTTGGATGATCTTATTTTAAAAGTTAATTGCTTAGGGCGCCTGGGTGGCTCAGTTGGTTGAGCAACTGCCTTCGGCTCAGGTCATGATCCCGGAGTCCCGGGATCGAGTCCCATGTCGGACTCCTGGCTCTGTGGGAGGTCTGCTTCTCCCTCTGGCTTTCTCCCCTCTCATTCTCAGTCTCTCGCTCTCTAATAAATAAAAAAAAAAAAAAAGATTTAAAAGTTAATTGCTTAATCATCTCTTCACACTGGAAAGGCAAATCAGACAGAAGGTTACTAGAATGAGTACTCAGATAAAGAATAGTGAAGAGCAGCAGGATTCATGTCAGCCTTCAAGTCTTTTATTTTAGGTACCTCTTACAGGCTAACTTTTATAACAAGTCTCTCCATGAAGTTATTTTGGAATCTTGAAGGTTTTTTTTTTTAAGATTTTATTTATTTATTTGAGAGATAGCAACAGAGATAGTGACAGAGAACACAAGCAGAGGGAGCAGCAGAAGGAGGAGAAGCAGGTTCCCTGCTGAGCAGGAAGCCAGACATGATCCCAGGACTCTCGGATCATGACCTGAGCCAAAGGCAGATGCTTAACCGACTGAGCCACCCAGGCACCCCAATCTTGAAGACTTTTGGAGACCTCTGTATACCAGTTGAAATAGGTATCCAATTCTGTTTGTTTGATTTGGGAACCCTTGTCTTTAAGTACACTTCTTAAATGAACTTATCAAATGGAACATTTCCTATAATGATCATTGTAATTCCAACTTGTTTTTAGTACAGTTTTGCCATTTTTCTATATACAGCTTCTGGGGCCACAGTTCATATACCACAAAATAAGCAGGTGTGCCAGAAGGTGGCACACTTGACTCTTTCATATTTAAGGAGCTCATTTTTTCTAGCTAAGACTCTGGGTCTTTAGGAGCCAAATTAATACGTAAAAGTGATATGCCAATGGGTTGGGGATTGTTTGGTGTTTTACAGTGTACCTTGTTGCATGGAAATTTTCTTAAGGTTGACATGTAACCTAATGTCAATCTAACCCATTCTGTGACCAACTTATTCCAACACAGGAGTCTTTAAGTTAGGTAGTAAGCACTCTACAGCTTTTAAGTGCTCAACCATGCCCACAAATTTTGTGGCTTTTGCATTCCAAGATGAATGCTAACAATAAGCTTTTACCTGCACATTAATACACCAGCAGTAACCAATGAGGTCACTACAGACTGGCCAACAGAAGGTGTTGTGTTCACCATCAGCAGATCCCAACATGAAACTTGAGATAGAACCAAGAGCTGGGGTTCCCAAGTGGGGGATGGGTTCTGAACTACCAAAAGCTCCCTCTATAGAAATGACTAGAAAGCCAATTAGATCAGGAGCATGATGTAAAGACAGTGGAGCCCAAAACTGAGAGGAACTTATGCAAAGCCCTCAGAAATAGCAAGAAAGACAGTGAACTCAAAAGAGTTTGCAGGTACCATGACTCTGTTTCTTGTTGCCCTTGAAGCTGTCGGAGGTCTCCTTTTGTTCCACCAAATCTGTTTAAAGAAACAAAATTCAGGGTGCCTGGGTGGCTCAGTTGGTTAAGCAACTGCCTATGGTTCAGGTCATGATCCCAGAGTCCCAGGATCGAGTCCTGCATTGGGCTCCCAGCAATGTGGGGAGTCTGCTTCTCCCTCTGACCTTCTCCCCTCTCATGCTCTCTCTCACTTTCTCTCTCTCTCAAATAAGTAAATAAATAAATAAATAAAATCTTTTTTTAAAAAAAAGAAACAAAATTCAACAAGAAAATTTGAAGATCTAATCGGCTTTATCCAATGATTCTCAAATCAGATAACATCCCACCCAGCAGACAGGAAGGAGTCCAAAGAGCTATGAAAAATGAATTTTATAGGCAGGAGGAAGCAGGACAAGAATGTTTCTGGCAAAGAGTTGATTGTTTCAGAAAAGATCACCTTCCTATGGGGGATGGGATGGGCTATAGGATAGACTACCTCTCTAGTTAGTGCTGACCAAGTAACTCCAGATTGACCTGTTAAAGGGTACATTCCTGGGAGATGCTGAAACTGCAGTTCACTTAGGTGTTAAGTGTTGGTCTGCTGACATAGGGCTCCAGCACAGAGACTCCATTTGGGGCCTGTTGTCTTTTTTTTTTAACAGATATCTGGGAAGTGCATAGTTTCCACCCTTACAACAACAACAACAACAACAACAACAATACAGGGCAATCTAGAACATCACAATTTTTCTTGAACCCCTCAGTGATTTGGAGTTGCAAGACAGCTAATGATCCTAAAATCTCAGAAAAGACAGATACTTACAAGCAGAGACAGACATGAACACTTGCTTACCTGGGGAAGATGCCATCTAACACTAGTGAGAGGAATTACCTTAAAATTCTTAGTGCGTCACTAAAAGCTGAGTATGGGCTGTCCAGTGTCATGGATTTAGGGGAGAATTGGATCTACTTAAAGGCTCTTCTCAATTTACTTCACAGGTTAGTTGCATGATGACTGTGAGTATCCTGAGGAAGGGATCCCTGTAATGCCAGCCTGAGTGGCAGGATAACAACCACTGAGGGAAGGGCACAAAACCTGCCCAGATTCCTCTCTCCATTCTCCTACAGAACAAAAACTTTGACTTTTAGAGATATAGTATGCTACCCTTCCTATACTGCGGAAACATTATTGCCACTGGGACAAGGGAACAGAAAAAAGTTCCCTGCCTTGGTGGAAACCAGAAATAAGTTCTGGGCCCAGATCTACAGCTGGGGTGGGCAGCACTACTGAGAAAACCACATCACTGAGATCCAACAACACAGCACATGCCCAAGACTGAGTCTTAATCAGAATGACAAAGAACACCCTGTCTTGCATCCTCCATGAGGCCAACAGGTATTGAAAGACAAGGGACAGGCTGACAATGTGGGGAGAGACTCTCTTTGAGGTTCAGCCCAAAGGGAAGACCTAAAGCTGAAGGAGGAGCAGACATTGATTTTTTTTTAAACCCTCTGGCAAACCATGCTCATCCTAAACACAAAATCACATTAAAGGAATTTAAAGTCTGTGGTACATTGAGAGCAACCACAGCAATAAGAAATCTCAAACCCAGCTCAATTCCTGACTAGACTGACACACTCCTACACTAAAGCCTCAGTGCAAGGAAGGGCTTGTTCATTTCCAGGCATAAAATCTATTCACCTGTGTCTCTACTGGCTCACACAAGGGTTGGGCTTTTGACAAAATACAAGACATACAAAAAAACAAAACAAAAGACCCACATTGCCAAGAGACAAGGAAATTGATGTATATGACAAAGATTTTGGAACTATCACACAAACAATTAGAAGAATTATGGTTGATATAATAAAGAACCCAGTAGAAAAGTTGCAATATGCAATATCAGGTGGGTGTTTCAGCAGAGATGGAACTATCAGAAAGAATCAAATGGAAATGATAGAAATGAAAATCACAGTAACAGGGATGAAGAATTCCTTCTTGGGTTCATCAGTAGACTCAACACATCTGAGTAAGGAATCAGTGCAGAATAGAACTCTGGCATAATACCAAATGGCCTGACATATATGTAGTAGAATTCCAGGGGTAGAGGAGAAAGAGAATGGAGGAGATAAAATTATTAAAAAGAAAAAAAGGCTGATAATCTTCCTGAATAAATGACAGGTAACAAACCACAAATATAACAAGCTCAGAAACACCAAGTGGGATAAATACCAACACACACACATAGAAACACATGTACACACACACACACACACACACACACACACACACAGAGGTATATCATATTCAAACAATTAAAAATCAAAGATAAGGAAAATACCTTGAAAGTAGCCAGAGAGAAAAGTCACATATGTACAGGAGAATAAAGATTATAAGGGACCTCTTATCAAGAAACTATGCAAACTGAAAGATAGCAAGGTGGCATCTTTTAAACTTTCGTGTATAAGTCACAGGGTGTCACTACACACAAAACACATTTCAGATGGATTGTAATTCTAAATATGAAATACAAACAATAAAGCTTCTGAAAGAATATCATCTTGACCTTGGAGTGAGCAAAGATTTCTTAAACATTATACAAATATTTTAACTACAAAGGAGAAAAAGGATAAAATCCAATAAAATTGGGAGCTTCCATTCAGTCTCAGAACCAGGGTGAGGTAAGGGAGGCATGAACCTGTGAACAAAGCATAAGGGAGGGGGAAAGCAGTCATCTAGATGATTAATATATATTAATCCAATGTTTATTTTAAGACTCAGAATTGATGCAAAAAGTTTGTGATAGACAAAACATCAAAATTTTAAATAAAAACAGCATCTGAGTGGATTTCTGGTTTCTAGTTCCACATATAATGAGTTTGGAAGTTGCCACTCCATTCTGAAAACAAATAAAAACCTGAACAATCAACAGATCTTCTTGGATAAGAGAGAGAGATGAGGACACAGGGCAAAACAGTCCCCAAATTGGAGAGACAGACAGATGAGAGTCACATCTTCCTAGAGCAGAGACTCAAGCTGAAACAGCAATGGGAACCAGTGCCAGTGTAGGAAAACCAGAACTATGGCTGATTAATTACCAGAGGCTCAGTGTGGACAAGTCTAAGAGTTAAAAATTCCAGGAGTACCCAGTCATAGAAAGGCCGAAATATTGTGAAACTTACCACCAGGAGCTTGACCAGATTCTCACCATAAATATCAAAGAGGTATCTCCTTGTGCCTTCTGGCAGGAAGAGGGGAAAATTGGGCCATTTTAAAATAACCCAGAGCATTCTATTTTTCTTGACAAGGCCTCCCTCAGGAGACGGTAGTTAACCAGAGCCTAACCTTCTGTGATATTATCAGAGTCTAAGTGACCTGAGGGGAGGGAAATACTCAGCTCCAGCCCACTCTAGCCATCTTCTCCCACCTAAAGAAAGAGGAGGAAAAACACCTGAGAAACATTTGTGAAGTTCACAAAGGAAAAGCACAGTCTCCCTTAAAGACTAAGAACTAATCATAGGACTATAGAAAACTTACTCTTCCCTCACAGCTTACCAACACATTACCACAGCCTCTTTACAGAAGTTCCTTTTACCTGATACATCACATCCAGCTATCAAAAACAAATTACAAGGCATACTAAAAGGCAAGAAACACAATTTGAAGAGACAGAGTAGCATCAGAACCAGACATGGCAGGGATATTGAAAATATCAAGCTGGGAATTAAAAATAACTATGATTAGTGTGCTAAGGGCCCTAATAGATAAAGTACATGGCATGCAAGAACAGATAGGTAATACAAGCAGAGGGATGAAAATCTTAGAAAAGAAACAGAAAAATAAATGTTAGAGATTTAAAAAAAACACATTATATAACAGAAAAGAAGAATGCCTTTAACAGGCTTATTAGTAAACTGGACATGACTGAGGAAAGAATTTCTTTTTTTTTAAAGATTTTTTATTTTTATTTATTTGACAGAGAGAGAGAGATCACAAGCAGGCAGAGAGGCAGGCAGAGAGTGAGGGGGAAGCAGGCTCCCCGCTGAGCAGAGAGCCTGATGTGGGGGGCTTGATTCCAGGACCCTGAGATCATGCCCTGAGCCGAAGGCAGAGGCTTTAACCCACTGAGCCACCCAGGCGCCCCTGAGGGAAGAATTTCTGAACTTAATATATAGCAATAGAAATCTCCCAAACCTGAAAAACAAAGAGAACAAAGACTTAAAAAAACACAGAGAATATCCAAAGGACTAAAGGTGTAACATACATATAATGAGAATACCAGAAGGAGAAGAAAAAGAGAGAGGAACAGAAAAAATGTTTGAAACAATAACTGATAATTTCCCCCAAGTTAACGTCAGACACCAAACCACAGATCCAGGAAGCTCAGTGAACACCTAATAAGATAATGCCAGAAAAACTACACCTAGGCACATCATTTTCAAACTATAGAAAATCAGTGATAAAGAAAAAATCCAGAAGGAAGCCAGAGGGGGAAAAGAACACCTTACCTACAGAGAAACAAAGATTATATTATAACTGACTTCTCAGAAACCATGCAAGCAAGAAGAGAGTGGAATGAAATAATTAAACTTGCCAAGAAAAAAACCCACCAGCCTAGAATCTGTACCATGAGAAAGTGGTCTTCAAAAGTGAAAGACAGACTTTCTCAAGCAAAAGTTGAGGGAGTGTATGGTCAGTAGACCTGCCTTGCAAGAAGTGTCAAAAGTTCTTTAGAAAAAAAAAAAGTTCTTTAGAAAGAAAGAAAATAATATGTCAGAAACTTGGATATATGTAAGAATGAAAGAGCATGGAAGAAAGAATAAGTGAGGTAAAAGAAAAGCTTTTTGTTTTTCTTATTCTTAATTAATCTAATGGATAACAATTTATTCAAAATAATAAAAGCAACAATGTATTCAATTACATATGCTTGTATATATCATACATGTATATATAATATATACTATACTATATATACATATACATACATGTACACATATAGATTATATAATATTGTATATTATCTTTAAATGCTTCTGTATGATTGTATGTAAGTGAAATGAAAGACAGCAATGACAGAATGGATGGGAGGGAGGAATTAGGATTGTTATTATAAGGTATTCACACTAACATGTAAAGTAGTGTGGTGTTATTTGAAAGTGGACTTGGATTAGTTGTAAATGTGTATTGCAAACTTTAGAGCAACCGCTCAAAAAAAAGTAAAAAGAAAAAATATAACTGATATACTAAGGAGAGAAAATTGAATCATATAAGATGCTTGATTAAAACCACAAAAGGCATAAAAATAGTGGAAGATGAGAATAGGAACATACAACAAAGATAACAAGTAGAAAACAATAAATACAGTAGAGATTAATTGAACTATATTAATAATCACTTTGAATGGTCTAAATGCACCATTAGACAGAGATTGTCAGAGTGTATCAAAAAATAAGATCCAACTATATTTGTCCACAAGAAACCCACTTTTAATACAAAGACATATATAGATTAAAAGTAAATGAATAGAGAAAAATATACCATGCTAACACTAATCAAAAAGCAGGAGTAGCTATACTAATTTCAGACAGACCATATCAGACATATTGGTAGAGGTCAACCCTCCAAAAAGACATAACAATCTTAATGTGTATGCACCTAATAATAGCACCAAAATATATAAGACAAAACTGATAGAATTACAAGGAGAAACAGATGAATCTACTGTTATAGTTGGACCCTTGGGTGCACCCCTTTATCAGAAATGGACATATCCAGCACACAAAAAAAACAATAATGACCCAGCTGAATTCAACAATCAATCAATGGGATATAACAGACATCTAAAGACTACTTCATCCAGTAACAGCAATATACACATTCTTCTCAAGCTCACATGGAACATTTGCCAAGACAGATCACATTCTGGGCCATGAAATACACCTTGACAAATTTACCAGAATAGAAATCATATAATATCTTCTTTTCACAGAGCAATGAGGTAAACTAGAAATCAGTAACAGAAGGATCACTAGAAAATCCCCAAATGCATAGATTAAACTACCCCACTTCAAAACTTACCATAAAGCTCCAGTAATCAAGACAGTATGGTATTGGTGAAAGAATAGATAAATAGATCAGTGGAACAGAAGAGACAGCCCAGAAATAAACTCATATATATATAGCCACCTGATCTTTTTTTCTTGGATATATGATCAAATGGGCTTTTTTTTTTAATTTAAATTCAGTTAGCCAACAAAGAGTACATCATTAGTTTTTGATATAATGTTCAATGATTCATCAGTTGTGTATAACACCCAGAGCTCATCACATCAAGTGCCCAGTTCCCCCATGCCCCCCACCCACCTCCCTTTCCACAACAGATCTTTGACAAAGGAGAAAAGGCAATTCAATAGAAAAGAAAGATATGACCAACCCCAGCAAGTGTACAGTCAGAGTGGCAAGAGAAGAAGGCATTTCCCAGAGCAGTGGAGCGGTGACAGGACCTGTTATTTAAATCTTTTTTGCTCACAGGTATTTTATTGAATAGTAACACTAATATCACCTGGCAGGAGCCTGATAAAATGAAGAGTCTTGAACCTGGGTCATACTGGAATAGATCTTGTACTTTACCTAGGTTCCAGCAAACCCACTCAGTGTTCCCAGGCTAAGAAGCCAGAGACTGGCCCCAGCTCATCTTGGCTTTTTGGACCCTGGGGGCCATCACCTTCCACCAAGGGGCCTCTAGGAGAGTTTCCAACCTGAGCTTTTCCTGTGAAACAGAATGACACCCAGCCTCCTAGGCGTGTTTGGACATCACAGATTTAAAAAGACTTTGCACACATCTTCCTGCTTCTGAGAGTTCCAGGAACCCTGTCAATGGTAGGAATGAATGACCACATTTAAAATAAGACCCTATGGACTCAAACAGACACTTGCACAGCGTGTTTGTGCGAGTGTTATTCACAATTGTACACCCAAGGGTCCGTTGACAGATGAATGGATAAACAAAATGTGATGTATACACACAATGGAATATTATTTAGCCTTAAAAAACAAAACAAAAAACAAGCAAACAAGAAAGCCCCTGCAGCCAATACCTTGCAATACCTCTGAAACTTGTGACATCATTACAGAGGCTCTGCCCCAGTCAGCTTGAGAGCACTGATGCCCCCGCCACCAGGCTTGCAGGGTAACAGTAAGAGTGGACAGTGCTTCTGCAGCTCTTACCCTGAGTCAAGCATGGCTATAAGTGCCTTCCACGTAGTAGCTGATAACTCCCAAGAGGGAGTACTATTGTTATCCCCATTCCATGATGGGAGACACTGAGTCATGGAGAGGTGAGGTAACCTTCCCAGGGTCACTGACTCCAACCCCAAGCTTCCTCCCTCCAGAAGTAGGTTTTCCTGCCTGCAGGCTCCTCGTCATGTGGCTCCCTTCTGAATCCAAGTCCAAGTCAGAATCTATGTGTCATGGTCAGAGCCTTATTAGCCACTGCCCCATGCCTGCAAGAAGGTCTGCAGTTGTAAGACTTCTGGCTTCTGCCTTGGGAAGGCAGGACTCCAAATGAAGGAGAGTGCTCAAAGATGTTGGCAAAGGATGGCTGTGCCATACCCTTGTCACTTCTGTGATCCTTTCTTCAGCATCCCTAGCCTCAGTCGGCTCTGACAAGCTGACCCCCTATGCCAGACACTGCACTTTGAAGTACCTTCCTCAAAATTTTCAGAGTCCCCTCTGGTGGCTAGGACCTGATGGGGCCAGCTGTTCCACCTGAATGTGTCGTCCTGAGCCCAAATCAGGATCTTTGGGTGCTCTCTCTAACCTATGTGTGTAATTGACCAGGTGCCTCACTACCAGAACTGAGTGTCCGTAGCCAGGACGCATTCAGGAGAGTCTGGCTAGAGTGTGTGCCCTCTGGCCAGCCCAGCACTTCTTACACGGGACTGTGTGAGAATGGAACTAACCACCACCACCCCTTGGTAGTGATACATTGGTTTAGGGTGACACACTCACTTGCGACACAAGATGAAGAATCTTCAAACACACTAACTGTCCAATACACAAATACATAAATATCTCTCTTCCTACCCATTACTCTAAATCTTCATTGATAAAACCCCACAAAGGCCCAAGAATTTGTAATACATTTTTAAACTGAACTGATCCTATAGACAAGAGTCCCACAACAAATAACCTGCTCAAGGTCCTACGCATCCTAGAGGCAACACTGTCCTCAGTACTACTGTAGCACTTGGCATTTGCTTCTGCTAGAGCACATCTGGCAGCATTTGACACTTTTAATCACATTCCTCTGTGGCATTTTCTGTGGCCACCTTCCATGATAACCCTCTGTCTATCCTTCAAATGCCAGGGTGTTTAGTGCTTGCTCCTGGGCTCTTTTCTTCTAAGTCTCTCCCTCAGTTATCTTGTTTCCTCCTGTGGCTTTGAATGCTATCTACATGTTGATGAACCTCATGTCTTTATTTCTGGCCCTGACTTGTTCCCCATCAAGACTTTTACCCAAATACCAACCTGATATCTCCACTCAGATGTCTAACAGACATTTAAATTTCACGCCTTTGGGGCACCTGGATGGCTCAGTTGGTTAAGCGTCTGCCTTCAGCTCAGGTCATGGGTCCCAGGGTCCTGGGATCGAGCCCTGCATCGGGCTCCCTGGAAGCCTGCTTATCCCCCTCCCACTCACCCTGCTTGTGTTCCCTCTCTCATTGTCTCTCTCTCTCTGTAAATTAAATAAATAAAATCTTAAAAAGATAATAAATTTCACATATCCAAGATAGAATCATTGCTTGCACACACATGTACCTTGAAGCCACTACCTTCCCAGTTCTCTGTATTTCAGCACCAGACTGTTCCATTGACAAGGTCTGCTGCCACCTCCATGCATGTCTACAGACCACAATCCCTTCTCCCAGACACCACCCTGGTCTGAGCCCATCTCTCTTGCTGTTCTAGTGTAATGTCCCCACTAGTCTCCCTGCTCCCCCTCCATCTCCATAATCCATCCTATTAAAAAACAGAGAGCTCTTTTCATAAGGTAAGTCAGAGCATCTCATTCCTCTACTTAACATACTTCAAAAACCCCATTTCCCTTAAAAAGCATACAAGTTCACGTTGGCATGGTCTTAAATGCCTACCTCTTCAGTGGCTCCCTTCCTTCTCTCTCCTCACTTGGTTTCTGTTGACTTGTTCCTACTTCACACCCTTTGAAATACAGTCCTCTCTCCCTGAGCACCAGCCATTGCAGGCTGGCACCCTTCCTTATTCAAACCACACCTCCAGCAAATATCACCTTTCTAGACTGCTCTTTTTCCTTCAAAACATTTACTACATTCTGGAGTTAGGCTATTTATTCATTTGCTTATCAGTTATTTGTTTCTGGATTATAAGCTTTGTGAGGGCAGGGTACTTGTCTTTCTTGCTTTCCACAAGATTCCTGGGACTTAGAACACTGCCCAGTGCAAGAAAGAATTCAGTAGAAGGAGTAACGTCACCAAGATGGAAACAGAGGTCTTTGCTGACTTTGCTCCCCCTCACAAGAACAACTAACAACTGTAAATAGACAAGACATGGGTGAAAGAACTTCAGTACATGAAGGTGATGCTGAGGCACGCTCCCCCCCCACCACCGCACCACAGAAACCAAGACAGACTGCATTAGAAGGGTAAAAGAAGCAGTTACACATTGACCACATTTCCCCTCCCCCAAGCCAGTGCAGCTCCATGCAGAGAGATTCCCCTGAACCTATACTGCCTCCAGGGTAGACATTCAGGTTCCCCAGTGTTATAAGTTGCTATTTGAGAGCCCTCACTCTGATGTCATTCTATGAGGATTGCAGGGGAATCTGTGGACCTCAACCACTTGGGAATCTGACTGTGCAGGAGAAGGGAGAAGGGCATGCAAGAGCCAGCACCCAGACCTTGGCTGACCAAAGTTCTATATGCAACATCCAGGGAGTAGTCCAACCAGAGGTTTTGCTCATCTTCACAACCAAGATGATGGCTCAATCTGACCAGGGAACTCAGCAGGGTACAGGTCTGGCTACTCAGGTTCTGAGTTGAAAAGTCTGGCTGTCTCCAGAGCTGGTTTGACCCCCCACATGCTGCCCAGGCAAGGGAGCTGAGTCATGGCCCAGCTCATTGTTGAGGGTAGCTCCCAGCCTCATCCAACTACAAAGCCTGGCTAAAACACCTGGAAATCGGGAGAGTCCACCAGGCAGAGTTGATTGTTTGCAGAGCAGAGCCAGTGGCCCCATTTGGCCAGAGAATCTAGGGTGCAGATCACTTTGAATCAAGACTACAAACAAAAAAGCCTTATTGGTGCCAGTTCTCCCACTGGTCCCAGACAGGAAAACAAATTCAGAGCCCCACTGGTTGCTGAACACAGACTTCAGTCCACCCCACTAGGGAATCTAAGCAGAGCACTCAGGGAGTCACACCGCACATCTGACAGCCCTGCTTATGGAGCCACTTGAGCAGAGAGTATAGCCTTTGGCTTTCCTTACTTGCACAGTAAAACTGGTAGGCCCATCTGGCTAGGGAATTCAGTGCATAGTCGTGCCCTAGAGCCTATTCTGCTGCCCCACCAGGGCAGAGAAGCTAATTCATAGCCCCACCTATTGCTGAGTATAGTACACAAGCCTGACCAGCTAGTAAACCTGAGCAGAAAACCCAGGCAACTGTGGAGCCCATCCTACCTACAGCCTTGCTTGGGCAGAGAATCAGCCAGCAGTCTTATCCAAGTGTTCTCAGCCAGCAGCAGCAACCTCCCTACCTGCAACCTTAGAACTTGGGCAGTGGTCTTACCCAAAAAGAGACTTTGATAGCAGGCTCTACTTTCCCAAGGATGTTATCAGCTGACAAATCCAGAAACCCAAACTGAGCTAACTGGTGAAGAACTGTCTCTACCAAAGTGAGCCTGTAAATTCTGGAAGAGGGGACCAGTTACTCAAGTGCACAGATACCAACATAAGGAATCAAGGATCGAAAAAAATCTGGCAAACAAGCATTGAAGGAAACTAACAAAGTTCTAATAACTGACCCTAAAGAAATGGAGATTTTTAAACTGTCAAATAATTCAGAATAATCCTCTTAAAGAAGTTTAATAAACTATAAGAAAACAGAAAAATAAACAAAATTAAGTAAAAATGCATGAACAAAATGAGAAGTTCAAAAAAGAAATAGAAACCATCAAAACAAACAAACAGAAATCCTAGAGTTGAAAAGTACAATGAGTAAACTAAAGAATTCAATACAGAGCTTCAAAAATACAGAGAAGTAATGCATGCAGAAGAAAGAATCAGTGATCTAGGGCTAAAAAATTGTAGCCATAGCAATCAGACAAGAAAAAGAAATAAAAGTCATCAGAATGGGAAAGGAATAGGTAATATTATTTTTATTTGCAGATGACATGATTTTATATGTAGAAATCTGAAAGATTCCACAAAAAAACCCTGCGAATTCAGGTAAAGTTACAGGATACAAAATTAACATAAAAATCAATAGAGTTTCTATACCCTAGCAACAAATTATTTGAACAAAAAATAAAGAAGACAATACCAATTATAATAGCATCAAAAAATAAAATACTTAGGAATAAATTTAATCAAGGAGGTCAAATATCTCTACACTGAAAACTGTAAGACACTGATGAAAGAAATCAGAGAAGACACAGATAAATGGAAAGAGATCCTGTATTCATGGACTGGAGGAATTAATCCTGATAAAATGTTTATACTACCCAAAGCCACCCACAGTCAGTGAAATCCATATCAAGTTTCCAATGGCATTTTTAAAAGAAGTTTAAAAAAATCTTAACATTTATATAGAATCACAAAAGACTCCAAATAGCAAAAGAAATCCTGAGGAAAAAGAACGATGCAGGAGGCACACACTTACTGATTTCAAACTATGTTACAAAGCTATAGTGATCAAAACAGTATAGCACTGGCATTAAAAAAACACAGACCAATGGACCAGAATTGAAAGTTCAGAAATAAACCCATGCATATAGAGTCAACTGACATGTAACAGTGGACCAAGAATACTTAATGGAGAAAAGACAGTCTCTTTAATGAATGGTGTTGGGGAAAGTTGATACTGACATGCAAAAGAATTAACCTAGACCCTTATTGTACACCACTCACAAAAATTAATTTGAAATGGATTAAAGACTTAAATTTAAGACCAAAACCATAAAACTCCGAGAAGAAAACATAAGAAAAAAGCTCTGTGACATGGGTCTTGGCAAAATCTTTTTGGATACAACACCTAAGGCACAAGACAACAAAATTAAGTAGGACAGCATAAAACTAAAAAGCTTCTGCACAGCCAAAGAACTGACCAACAAAATGAAAAGACGACCTATAGAATGGAAAACAATATTTGCAAACTATATATCTGAGAAGGTTTAATATTAAAAATAGGTAAAAAAAACTCATACAAGTCAATAGCAAAACAACAGATAATCTAATATAAAAATGGGCAAAGGACCCAAATAGACATTTTTTAAAGAAGATATATGAATGGCTAACAGGTACAGGAAAGGATGCTCAGTATCACTCATCATAAAATGCAAATCAAAACCACAATGAGATATCATCTCACACATGTTAGAATGGCCATCATTGAAAAGGCAAATGATAACAAATGCTGGCAAGGATGTGGAGAAAGGGGAACCCTCTTGCACTGTTGGGAATGAAAATTGGTGCAGCCACTCTAGCAAACAGTATTGGAGGTTCCTCAAAAGGTTGAAAATAGAACTACCTTATGACCCAGCAATTCTACTTCTGAGAATAGAGCTAAAGGAAATAAAAACACTATGATGAAGAAATGTCTGCACTCCCACACCCATTGCAGCATTTTTTACAATAGCCAAGACATGGAGAAAACCTTAGTGTCCACTGATAGATGAATGGATAAGGAAAATGTAGTACACATATACAATGGAGTATTGATCAACTATAAAAAGAAGGAAATCCTGCCATTTGTGTAACATGGGTGGACCTTGAGGGCATTATGCTAAGTGAAATAAGTCAGAGAAAGACAAAAACTTTATAATCTCACGTTTACATATAGAATCTTAAAAAGAAATTCATTGAAAAAGAGATCAGAAGGGGGGGAGGTGGTCAGGGGATGGGGTTTGCATGAAGGTGGTCAAAAGTTACAAACTTCAAGCTATGAGATAAATAAGTACTTAAGAAATTAAAAATAGAGCTACCCTATGACCCTGTAATTGCACTACTGGGTATTTACCCCAAAGATACAGATCTAGTGAAAAGAAGGGCCACATGTACCCCAATGTTCATAGAAACAATGGCCACAATTGCCAAACTGTGGAAAGAGCCAAGATGCTCTTTGACAGATGAATAGATAAAGAAGATATGGTCCATATGTACAATGGAATATTATGCCTCCATCAGAAAGGATGAAGACCCAACTTTTATATCAACATGGAGGGGACTGGAAGAGATTACGTTGAGTGAAATAAGTCAAGCAGAGAGAGTCAATTATCATATGGTTTCACTTACGTGTGGAGCATAAGGAAAAACACTGAACGACACTGGGAGAAGGAAAGGAAGGGTGAATTGAGGGAAATTGGAGAGGAAGACGAAACATGAGAGAATGTGGACTCTGAGAAACAAACTGCGGATTTTGGAGGGGAGGGGAGTGGGGGTTGGGTGAGCTTGGTGGTAGGTATTAGGGAGGGCACGTATTGCATGGAGAACTGGGTGTGGTGCATAAACAACGAATCTTGGAACACTGAAAAAATTAAATTAAATTTTAAAAAGATAAATAAGTACTAAGGGTGTAATGTATAGCATGGTGAGTATAACACCACTGTATGATATTTATAAAGGTTAAGATAGTTCTCATCACAAGGAAAAATTTTTTTCTTTTGCCCTTTTTTTTTGTATCTATATGAGATGATGGATCTCATTCCACAATATAGGTAAATAAACACATTATGTTGTACACCTTATACAGGGCTGTATGAAAATGGTATCTCAGTAAAACTGGAAAACAAATCCAGTAATTGTTGGATGAATAAGTGAACTGGTGATTCAAAGAAAGAATAGGGTGCCTGGGTGACTCAGTGGGTTAAAGCCTCTGCCTTCGGCTCAGGTCATGATCTCAGGGTCCTGGGATCGAGCCCCACATCAGGCTTTCTGCTCAGCAGGGAACCTGCTTCCCCCCTCTCTCTCTGCCAGCCTCTCTGCCTACTTGTGATCCCTCTCTCTCTCTCTCTAATAAATAAATAAAATCTTAAAAAAAAAAAAAAACAACAAAGAATAATGACTCCTGGGGTAGGGGGATGGGTGATCCTGGTGGTGGGTATTAAGGAGGGCACGTATTGCATGGAACACTGGGTGTGGTGCATAATCAATGAATCTTGGAACGCTGAAAAAATAAAATTAAATTAAAAAAAGAATAATGACTCCTTGAAGGAGCCAAATTAAAAAAAAATCAAGAAGAAGAAGAAATAAAGATGTGAATTATGTTGCTAGGTAAATAATATTTACATTCGTTTTATATCAGATTTTCTAACGGCTCTTTCAGGTTTAATCCCTGCTGAGGCAGGAAGGTGAGACTCTGATCCATGCTCTGGAAGGAAGCACTTTGTCTCTGGACAGACAATGCTGCTAGCTCTTTGATGTGGCGGGGCTTTAGCCAAAGGCCTCAGGTGATCTGTCAGGAGTGGCCTTTCATTGCCAGCAGGGCGGAATGCACTCCCTAGGGTTTGCTCCTAACAACTCTGTGAAGAATGAAGGAAGCTGTAAGCTGGCTATTTCTGGTCTCCAAGACACATTTGCCAACATTATTGCATGCTGGCATCTATGGCCTTTTGATGTTTCATTCATAAGAATGTGATCT
Organism: Nasua narica; assembly: GCA_028533885.1. Lineage (NCBI taxonomy): Eukaryota > Metazoa > Chordata > Mammalia > Carnivora > Procyonidae > Nasua > Nasua narica. The sequence continues at coordinate 77,757,175 of CM052811.1, read as the reverse complement.
TATTGCAAGAACACATGTGTCCAAATCAAACATCTGGGGCACCTGCCCTCAAAGGCAGCCTTGGTAATGGCTAGAAGACCAGGCCCTTGATTTACAATCCTCTCCTTTTATTTTATAATCTCTGTTTTATTGGGTCTTTATTTAATTATTTTCCCTTGGTGTAGGTCTGAGAAACATTACTTGAGACAGAAAATTTATTAGTACTATTTTGAGCATATTGTCTGAATTTTAAATGCTAAAGCTGTTCAGTAAAATATATGTGATCTGTGTGTTGTATTTTAAAGGGCTGTCTCTTCCTTTTCTTCTCTCGAGATACCTAAAGAAGGAGTGCCATATGGGCAGAAATGGAAACTCTCTCAAATGATGAAAAATGGGCTCTGAATAATAGACTCCTCATAACCAATATAAGATCATTGGCCATGATAAAAATCGATTGTTTTTTTCCATTTTGCAGTAGGCACCACATAATGGCGATCATTTAAAGGTAGTTAGTGCTCATAAGCATGCTGACATATTATCCTATTTTCTCATCCCATCAGTTTTCCAGATAAAGAGAAAAACAAATTTTATTCCAACCTACTAGATGAAGAAATGAAATCTCAGAGGGGTTAAGCTACTTGCCCACAGACATAGCTCATAATGGCTATGCTGAGGCTCACACCAGGGTTCTTTGACTCCGAGTCCAGGACCTTTCTCCCTCTGTCACACCACCCGGGAGAAGGGCAGAGACAATCTGAAAACCTTAGGCACAGAAACCACAAACCCATAAGAAATGATAATAATCAAAACTATTATCTACCAAGTGCTGAGTATGTGCCCGTCTCTCTCTATCCACCCAACATTTACTGAGCATCTCTTGTATCGAGCCCAGTTCTGGGTGCTAGAGAGAGAACAGTAACCAAAACAGGGGAAATTAACCCTTGCTCTCATAGAGCTTGTGTTCTAGATCAGGGTTTCTCACGTTGGTGTGACTCTCATCTTCAGTAGATGTTTCTTTGTGAGGGAAATAGGCGGGACATTCTCTTGTGCATCCCTGCTCCTACCTGGCAGGGGCCAGTAACACCCCTCTCCCAGTTATGACAACTCAGAATGCCTCTGACATTGACAAATGTCCTGTGGTTGAGAACTGCACTTCTAGAGGGAAAAATGGGTTGGTCAAAAAATGAGTAAGTGAATGACATGGTGTGTTAGAGGTTAATATACACCACGGAGAATACTATACCCCAGATAGAAATGAACCAGGTAGAGGGACACCTACTGAGTGGGTGGCGTGGGTGGCAGTGGTCACATGGGGCCTTACCCGGAAGGTGACTTTGGACCATGGCTGGCCAGCGGAGAGCGGGACCTGGCAGGTGTCTGGGGCCACAGCATTGCAGGCAGAGGCCCGAAAGCAGCAGCAAGCTGTGCCTTCTCACGAAGCAGGCGGTGTGGCCGGAGCAGAGGAGGGGGCCTCTGCTTCTCCTGCAGGTGACACGGATGGCACTGCGGGGCCTGCGCAGAGCAAGGACAGGCTCTGAAAGCACTTTGGGGACAAGGGTGGAGGCAGGGAGACTGCTGGCAGAGATGATGGGTCACAGCCGAGTGGTAGGGAGGGAGGTGTGGAGAAGGGCAGCTTTTGGATATCATTCAGAGCTGGTGCCAACAGAATTTGCTGACACAGAAGCGAATCAAGAGAAAGTTTCTGAGAATTTTGGCCTCACCGCTGAAGGATTGCAGGCCAGGAGAGGAATGGGTCTGGGGGAAAAGGAGCTTTCCTGGGAAGCTGGTGGCATCTGTGACACATTTGCCGTATTTGGTACATGTGGACATAGAGACTGGCTTCTCCACACCCCAGGAATGGTTTTCATCCCCTCCTTTCATCCCCCGTTTCATCCCCTCTTGGTGAAGAAGGCAGTGGCACAGTGACTTGTTGAAGGCACCCGGAGCTAGAAACATGCCTGGCAGGTGGTGGCAATGACCAACCCTGCAGCTGCCATGCCATGTCCCCTGAGGACCACTCCCAGCACAAGAGCTGAGAGGAACCGTGGTAACTGATCGCAGGAGGTATTGCTGTCCATGGTATGTTTTAGGATAAGTAACTGCTGTAAATCTCTAAGGCGGAATGGAAGGATGATGCAAGACCGACTGAATCATCCTACCTTTTATGTAGAGGAAAGCCCAGCCAGGGCCCAGCTCAGTCCAAGCACCTCCATCTTCCTCCCTGGGCAGCCTTTGCCGAACAAGCCCACCGGGCTGTTCTCTGTGCCCTCTGCATCCTTTCTTTGCAATATTGGGTTTAATTCATTGTTTTCTACCTGCATTCTTTTTTTTTTTTTTTCTTCTCTGCTCTATGTTGTTTTCTGCAGAGAGAAAGTTCCAAGGCTATGCCGGGATGAAGCATCAGGTTTCCTAGTCTGCATCTGGAGCCCCTGCTTTAGAGAGGCTGGGACATCACTGTGTTGAAAGGAAAGGAAATTACTGGAGTGACCCCCATGTAGAACTCCACAGTTGTCTGAGTGCCCTGGTCAGCTTTTGGATTCGGAGAGGTCTGACCCACCAAAGAAGCCTTGGTGACTTTAGGGTGCTCTCTTTCCCCTCATCATCTGGAGACCTTCCTCCCATTCAGGCTCAGCTCTAGTATCACCTGTTCATACAACACAGAAGGTCTTGGCCATAGCCTCCCATCCTTGGACGCCTCTATGCCAGCCCACGCATCCACCATGTGGTATCATGGTCCTGTCCCCAGAGGCTGAGCAGCAACAGGGATGGGGGCAATGGGACACATGGGACCCAGGTCTGGAAAGGTAGCTGCACCAGTGTAGACAGCTTTCCCCTGAGGAATCAGAGCTGATTCCATGGGACAGCAGAAACCAAGGGCATGTTTTCAGATTAGATGTCTGTTTTAGTGAGTGGGGTTGGGAGTTGGGGGAGACAGTTATAGGCACTGACCTGGGGGTCCAAATGGGAGATGGTGAGGGTTAGCTGGATACCGTGAGGGCGAGCAGCAGGGCTGGAACTGGGCAGGCCCTTACAAAGAAGCATCAGCAAGAACTGAGGACAGAAGACTAGAGTAGACAAGAATGGTAGCAGCTCAGGATGGAGAGGACCCGGGGCCACCTCAGGGTGTAGGTGTCTATTGATGTCAGACAGCTTGCCCAAACCCCTCCTGCCATGCAGAGGCCACAGCAGGGACAGGCACTTCCCTTTCTGCACAGTGTCCCCAGATCTCTGCCACTTCCCACTCGAACCCACACCTCTCTTTGGAACGGCACAGAGTTGGACCATCATGGTTTTTGAGCAGCTATTATATCCCCATTAGATTTCTACTTTTCCAGGCCAAGTACCAGTTTCTGACCCTTCACCAGCTGCTCACCTCTGGTTAGTCTCTGGCACCTGGGACTGCAAGCGACACAGGCTCTGGGCTGGCCAGGGAGGAACACGGGGCTAACATCTACAATCTAAGTGAGACATTGCAAGAGTGGAAGACATTGCAGCAAAAACCTCAAAGCAGGCAGCCCCAAGGGCCCATCCCTCCACAGAGACCCAGGAAAAAAAACAGGCAATACTCAGAAGCAACATTTTAGAACTCTGGAAAAGAGTCAAATGTTTACAGCAAGCAAGTGAAAGTCAAGAGAAAGCTGACTTAGAGCATTATGGAAATCTCTGCCACATGCAAGCTGACCATAAACAGAGGGACCAGAGACCTCTGAGACCCTGTACAAGGAGTGCAGTCCTTAATCAGGATGGCATTGCTGGAAGCCAGGTCAACCATATGTGCCAGTGTTTGCATGTGGTCTACTCTGCTCCTTCCATAGGCCTAGAGGTAGACCAGCATTCCGGAACCCACACCTCTCAGTTCATGCATTGAATCTAAAGGTTAGATATTATATGATTCCCATTACATTCTGTTTTATTTACGTAAGCCCCAACGCTCTTGTCTTTCAAAATCTTCTGAAGTTTTTATTTTACTATCCAGCTCACAGGCTATCCCTTCCAGATTTCTGTTTTTTGTAATTTCTATAGCATTCTGCCTATGTCTTCCTTAAAATTATTGATTAAAAGGTGTCAAGCAGGACTGGATCAATACAGAGCCCCAGGCACATCATGCAAGGTTTCTATTCAAATAGCCCTGGTTCTGTGGGTACATCTATCCATCAACTACAACCCACACAAGGTCTAATACCCCCAGAAGGTTGTACTCAGAAAGTAAAATTAGTTTATTAATTTGCTTGATTAATCTGTTTAAAAATCTACTCCTTGGAGCATCTAGGTGACTCAGTTGTTCAGCTTCTGCCTTCGGCTCAGGTCATGATCCCAGAGTCCTGGGATCAAGCCCCATGTCGGGCTCCCTGCTCAGCGGGAAGCCTGCTTCTCCCTCTCCTACTCTCCTTGCTTTTGTTCCCTCTCTCACTGTCTCTCCCTCTGTAAAATAAATAAATAAAATCTTTAAAAAATAATAATAATGATAAATAAAAATCTACTCCAGAATTGTGCTTAAAACTGACTTGAGAGGTGTTTAGTTTCTTTAATTTCTCTTCTTCCTCTTATAGGAAACCCATCCAGTCCTCCAGGCCCTATCTGCTAGGAGAGCTCGCCTGAAGTCCTGTCTCCGGGCAGAAGCTCCAGAACACCAAAGGAGCTGTGGTGAATGCAGAAGCCCTTCCTCCTTGGGGGCAAAATCACAGAAGAGTGAGAGACTCAGTCTGGCTGGAGAAATGAACAGCTTCAGGTTGTTCTCCTGGACAGGAGAAAAAGGAGGCCAATTGGGGGGGGGGGGGATGCTCATCTCTCTTCCCTTATGTGTCCCCATCACACCTATCCCACAAGACCCTGCTCACTCACCACGCTCACTCATTTCTCCAGCCAGAAGGAATCTTAAAGAACTTTCATAACATGTTCTCTGTGTTTCTACTAGAGCACAGTGAATTCTCTACCTTGTGTTGAAAGCTCAGGTCACGTTTAAAGGAAGACTGCATTGAGACAACTGGGCTTAAGTCCAAACTCTGCCACTTACCCATTCTTAGTCTCTGAAAGCTTCAGTCTCTTCTTGCCTAAAATGGAAATACCATTAGTACCTATTTTATAGAATTACCATAAGGGTTAAATGAGATAAAGCTTGTTAGCACAGTGCTTGGCACTTAGAACTTACATTGTCTCTTCTTTTATAAACTCAGTGTGGCACCCAGAAATAATCCAACCACTTTGAGTGGATATGACAGCTGGAGCTGGGGCAGCCATTTTGTAGCCATGCAAGAGCAAGCATGAGGCTAAGACCAAAAGAATTATAGTCAACAGTTTTCACAGAAACCCTGAATCAAACCACAGCTTAATGTTATGTGAGGGGGAAAAAATGCTTGTTAAAGACACTAAACCAGTTTTTCTGCCACTTACAGTTACCCTTTTAAGCCAGCCTGCCCTGACTCAAGCCACTAACTAGAACTAGATATGATTTATCTTAAGTTACATCTCCACTTAAGAAAGAAGGTCAGAAGTTTGTAGTGCATATGTTTATTCCCCAATAGACATCCCCTGTGTGTGTGTGTGTGTGTGTGTGTGTGTGTGTGTGTGTGTATACTCAGGTGCCTGCAAGAAAATTCAAGTCGTTTGTTCACGAGCCAATTCTATGCCTCATTACTGGGCAAGATCACTCCTAGTGTCTTCTCCTTTGCATATGGAGGTAGCAGGTTGTAGGTGTTTCTGGCGGGACAGTTGTGAGGTGGGGGCCTTCCACATGCTCATTTCCTAAGCAGAAAGGAAGTTCCTTGCTCTCTGAAGGAGAGGCCACAGCAAAGGCTAGTGTTGCAGGTGTGGGCCCTCCTTTGTCAAGATACCCTGGGGGCACATGAAAAAGGAAAGGCAAACCCAGGTACAGGGCAGTTGGTGAGGGAGAGAGCCAGGAAATACTCAAAGATTCGACCTGTAATTTGAAGCAGGATCAAAAGCCAGGGGAGTGGGTGGCTCCCGCTTGCCTTCCCCAGCCCCTGGGGATATACAAGCACAGTTGGAAAACCTCCAGGTCTCACTGAAGACCTGGGGACCCAACAAGAACGGCAGAGGGGAGGGACATGGCAGTGCAGCCCCAGGGGAAAGGCACAGCGGGCTCACAGGCTGGCTTGGAGGGTGGTGGGAGCTGCACACTCTGGCAGGTGGACAAGGAGGGAAAAAGGCTGCCAATCAAGAAGGGCAGGGTGATGGGGAAGCAGGTCCCACCCTGAGATGGGAGATGGCAGGACCCAGAGCTCCGGCCCATCTGTATCCCGATCCCTCTTCCAGCACAGCTTGGCACAGGGGCATTGGGGGGGGGGGACGTGCTGCAGGGCCTGGGGGAGACGGTGCTGGTGAGGGCTCTGTCTGCACAGGTGGTCACCCTGAGGCAGACATATGCAAGAGGCTGCCAAAACCCTCCCCCACACCATCCCAGCACCCAGGACCTGAAAGCTTCGAGATTTTTTTCCTCAGGGATCTGAGAGCAGTCTTGCACTTGTTCAGTTACACGGGAGAGGGCAGTGTAAGTGAGGGTTTGCTCCAAGCTTCAGTTATCCCATCCGCGAGTGGGTCGGATATCTCCCGATGAACAGAGGTTGTGGGGTGGGAGTGGGGGACCCCATGGAACTTTCCAGGCTGTGGGAAACTTTTTGTTCTGATGTGCGTGGTTTTTACATGGGTGCATACATCTATAAAAATCCATCCAACTATACACATAAGGTTCTGTGCTTCACTACACGTTTAAATAAGGCCCTGCCTGCCTTAGAAAGTAGTGGGACAGGCTGCCTCTGGTGTGGCCTGGTCTAAGTGGCCCAGGGCAAATCTCCTCCAAAGACATTCACTCCACCCCATTCCCTCTCTCTTTAGTGCTAAAAACTGTTACAAATGATGCCCTTTGGCTTAAAGCTGTCTTGAATCTGCACAGCAGTAGGAGTGATCTGTTTCCTCACCCCACCTGCACCTCACAGGGAGATGGGGTAGAAAGAGAAGACTGAATGAATATACACTCTTTCCACATCTTATCTTTGCCCAAAGCAGACTCTGTGAAGAGCTTTGCTCCTCCCTCTGGGAGAGAGAAAGGAACAGATGAAGAAGCAAACCACCTGCCTAGTTCCCAGTAGGCCAGGACCTCAGTGGGCTGAGTGCAGGCTGAGAGGATGACGGTAAGGAGTCCCGGGACCCTAAAGAGGGAGGGTGCAGACCAGTGACAGTGCATGGCCACCTTGCCCCTGCTGCTGGTGTATATATAGCTCCAGTCTGATCTGCTTCCTATTTGAATCAGCCTAGGGGAAGCTAGCCCAAGACCTCACCAAACTTCAACCTGTGGGTTCCAAGGAGAAGTCAGGCATCCACATTTTTGAGCATGTGGATTAACTACTTTTTAACACCCCAAATTTTCTGCCCCTCCACATGATAGGAGTTGTATCCTTAGTAGAAAATATATAATATCCAAAGTTACTGTGAATTAAGGAATATTTTTAAATTCTTCTGCACTTAGCAGCCACGAAAATATCCACCTGTGTTTGAAAAATCATTCTACATAAATGTGCACGGTGAAGGGCTTCTGTCTCCAGTGGCCCCAGGGCCTCCCGGCTCTCCCAGCCAGTGGGGGCCAAGCCCACCTGACAGAGACGAGAAAGACAACTGGAAGGGAGGGAAAACCAGCAATGACACGTGATGTAAAGCAAATGTCCCCTGTGCTGAATGAGTCACTCTGTGACACGAGGCCATAGAACCAGCGGTCTCTAAGAACACCAAGGGAATGAAGGAAACACCCTAGACATAAGATCAGAGATCAGGCAGAATGCAAGTTAGCAACTTTCCCTTAATTTCGGGTTGTAGGCTTCAGAGGGACAGACTCTTGGGCTCTCAGCTCCAGGGGGAGAGCCCTGGGCCCGGGCAAGGCCCCAAAATGTCTGTGAGAATCTGAAGATGTCGACAAGGACTGTCCATATCACGTCCAAAAAGGAAACCTACCCTCGAAATATATCTACATGTAATGAAACAACTTTATTTTTATGTGTGTGTGCACATACATAAACACACACATAAAACAAGGAGAAAAATAGGCTTCTTTATACCAAGTTCTTCATAGCAATGGAGCAAGTTTGAAAAACTTTCTGCTGGAAGGATGCCCTCTAACCTAGAAACAGTCAGTATTGACTTCCTTCAGGTGCTGGAACTATGAACGGTTCTTTCCCACCTTTTGGCTTCATCCAAATTTTATACAACGAGCAGGTGAGTTAATAAGGGGGTACATATGTTGCATTAACAGGTGAACTTTTAATCTCAGAGAAGTTCTTAAAGTATAATACAGTCACTAAAAGCCCAAAAGGAAAACCATCCTCTAGAGACACACAGGGGAAACTGAGGCCGGGAGTGGCAGGTGGGTCATCTTTGGACTGGTATCTTGTGCTCAGTGTCTGCCCGTTTGCTCAACAAAGCCAGCCCAGGGAGAACAGCTTGCACGCAGGAGAACAGTCCAACTCTCCCGCTTCCTGGCACAAAGACTAATTCACTGGATCTTTATCATTTAGAAAATGGAGCCTGGAAGAGTCACAAAGTTCTCAAATGCCAAGTAAGGGTGAGAGCAAAGCGGGCTTGTCCACATACAGGCCGGGATGTGGAGAGAGGCGGGCAGCTGGTCTGTCCCAGTTCTCTCCCGCAAAAGCTCCTCATTGCGGAAAATGAGGAGACCGTGGCGTGTGGACGCTGGATCGACAGTCAGTTCCAATGCTGCTTATTTCAGAGGGATATTTACTCACCACATAACCAAGTCAAGGTGGAGCTAGACACATGTCTCCAGGAGACTGGCCAAGGTGACGGGTGTATTCAGCTTAATTCCTTGCCATTCTACGTTTGCAGCTTCTAGGTACATGTACCACATTCTCCATTTTTAATCAGCTGTAACAGCAAAATATTCTAAGGATTTGCTCAGCGTGGCTCCAGAAGACATGTTATCAAGATATTTAGCTCTAGGGTGGAAATAGAGTTCTCATTAGGTTAGGCAGAGCGGGTCTGGGAAGGCAGCGCCTGGGAGCCTGTGGGACCAGGGTCAGTTCTGACATCAGGCATGTGGGGCAGCAGAATGCTTCCCTGTTGTCCCCTACCCCTCGGGGGTGTGAGTGCTCTTGGCCCCTCCCCTTCCCTACATTTCAGGCTCGAAGGCATAAATGCATTTCCCAAGGGCCCTCGGTGCCGTTCCAGTTCTGCCAACAGGCACACTGCCATCAGGTGTGGGCTGCACTGGGACAGAGGTCCTCATCCTGTGGCTTGTGGCTGATGAGCAAGCTCGGCAGAGAAGGTGTTCGTGGTCCTGGGTCGCACATGCTGGTGCTGAGGACATGAGGTCATAGGTCATGTGCAGGAGCACAGCGCTTCCTGATCCCATGCAGAGCAACCCTGCTGTCTGATCTAACCCATAGCTGGGACATCTCTAGCGTTTCTGTCTCTCGGCCATCCGGTGATTTCGTAGACCCCTAATTCCTTAGAACGGTAGAGTGGCTTCTGTTTCCTGAGCTCTACCTTGCCTGAAACCTGCTCATAGGACTAGGCTGGGGATGAGTGTCTACTGACTCCCTTCCCACCCTTTGGGATAAGGAGGCCCGTGGCTCCTTTGTCCTGCAGTACCCAGCTCCTCGCCATGTTCTCCCCTCCACCTGCCACCATGTGCCCCAGGCCTCTGGCTGCTTGCACATCTTGGTGTTCTGTTGTCTCTCTCCTCTACCCCCAGCCGTGCGGCAGCTTTCTGCCCCAACTGTATGTGGTCACTGCTCTGGCGGCAGAAACAAGAGTGACCCCAAGTGAGACAGTGATTTCTCTGGGTCCTGCCCCAATGAACTCCCCCCTTGGTTTCCCGAGATGTTTCCCCTTCCACCTCCCAGAGCCCTGCCTTAGCGATGGACCCTGCTCTGCTTCCCTCCCCTCCCCCACCCCAATCAGTTCCACCTTTCTGACTCCACAGGGGCCCAAAGTATTTATCATAATTACCCGAGCTGTAAAAATGATCGGCCCCTCATCCTGATAGGATGCTCCCGTTCTGACAGGCCAGTGAGCACTGGCATTCTGGCACAAGCCCCGAGCGAGAATTGTCCATGGTTAATGAACCACATCACAGAAATGGTGAGATAAGAGCAGAATAATGGAGGCCTTGGGAGAGAGCAGGGCATGGAGGACAGGCTCGAGATGGAATCGTTAAATAAGCGCCACATTTATGCAAATATCTCAGGCCAGCTGCATAATCTCCTCTTTGCTTTTCAGGGGTCTATAAATATCTCAGGAAAATGAGACAACGACAGGGATCTTCCTGATGCTGCTTTCCTTAGGGCTGCAGGGCACCGTTCCCCGGGTAAATTCACTGCCCTGGGGAGGGGTCCGGGGAGGGAGGGCTGGGGCAGCAGGTTGGCACCAAGATCAGGTCAAACCCTGGAGGGCTCATGGGGCTTCTTGAGGCTGAGTTCCCTCACTGCCCCCATGCACCTACCTGCAAGGCAGTGCTGTGGGTGGGGCAACCCTGTCCCCCTTTGCCACCAGCACACGGAAGCCATGGTTTCCCAGCCACCACCCAGTGACCCTCTAGCTGGCTGGACAGACCCAGGCACAAGGGCACACGGAGAGAGGCAGATGTCTGTCCTCAAGTCCCAAGTCCCAGTGGCAGCTGAGAAGGAATTCACCGATGAGAGCCAAACAACCAACAGGAGGCTCTGAAGGGACCCCAACTCCCTTCAGGCGGACAAGCCACGGAGAGCAGAGGCCCACCGCTGAAGGGGCCTCTTCCTCGAAGTCCAGAAGAGATATGCCCCGTACAGATCTGAAGGTGGCCTTGCCGTCAACTCTGCCATCTGCTGGGCTCTCAGGTATGCTATAGTTATTTGATGGCAATTCTCCTGCCGCAAATGTCAGAGTCAAGGTCAAGATTGTCATCCGTCACTAAGCACTAAGAGCCATTAGAAACAATTTGAGGTGTCACACGATCATTTACATCTCTGAAAATACAGAAATCAGTTTCTCCTTGCATAATTCATATAGCACATAGATCAAATTAATAAACATGCTGACCTCTTTCTTGAGAAATAAATGGCTCTAGTTTAAAGTATTAGAGCGGTAGATTTATGGGACATGGACGATTGATTTAAGAGAACTAATTAGGTCGTCACATGCATAATCGTGTTCTGCCAGACGAACACCGGAGGAACAGAAACCGACATCTGCAAATGTATTTCTGCGACTACAGAGACCCTAGGTACTCAAAAACTCATTTCAGAAGATAACTGGGTAATAACAAAGACGCATGAGGAAACGCTTGATTCTTAATCAAAGATGAGGAAGAGATTAAACCCAAGAGACTGAAAGACAGGAACACAGTAATTTTCTCCCTTCTTCTCAGATTCTTCCCTCCCCCATGTGACTTTTAGGGATACTACTGAGCTCTGTTAACCACGAACAGCCTGACTGTGAGTCCTTCCTTTGGATCCCGGAGGGCCACCCAAGTGCTTCTTGGGCATTGTCAGTTATTTTAGCCAAAGGGTATTTAACAAGCACCCACTGTGTGCCAGGTACTGTGCTCGGCAAGGTAGGGGGGTGCAGGACACCAGTGTTGGAGAGGACCCTTACCTTCGTGGGGCCTGGGGACCAAAAGAGCAAATTATTCTGAGAACCAGCTATCTTTAGAAGACTATACGTAACACTGAAGTGCCCTAAACCCTCCCCAGCTTGTAATTCGGTAAGTTCAGTAGGAAGCCGCACAGAGGAATTAACCTCACTGCAGAGTTGATTCAAAGTTGGGCCACAAATGCTATGATTGCAGGAAATGCCTTGAGCTCAGCCTGTGAGGTGGGAAGAAAAAATATATGGAATAGAGTCCAAAGCCCCATTTTCAAGGACTCTACTGTGGAGTAACGTGCGAGCAAAACCAGAGGAATTAAATAATCATTACCAATGGTACTAGAACAGTCACAAGGGTTACTGCAAAGGCATGAAGAAGGCTCAGAGAGCTCTAAAGAAAATGAAAAAGCAAGATACAAACCGGAAGAACTGTCCTCATTTCACTAATAAAATAAGCAACCTAATTCTTAACAATGGGCAAAAGACTTGAACAGGCACTCTATAGGAGAACATACATGAATGGTTAATAACACATGAAAAAACGCTCAGTCTCCTTAGACCCTGCGGAAATGTAGATTAAAATCATACTGAGATACCACTTCACACTCACCGACGTGGCTAATACTGAAAAGACTGGCCCTACCAGGTGTCTTATGTTTCCGGGGGAAAAAGCAAAATGGGGCAAACACTTTGAAAAAGAGTTCGGCAGTTTCGGATTCAATGAAACGTGTATCTATTCTATGAATAAGTAATTTTCCTATTTATCCAACAGAAACGAAAACATCTGTCCCCTCAAAAACTAATACAAGAATGTCCACACATAGCAGCTTTCCAAAAAGCTGGAACTAACTCAGAGTCCACCCACAGGTGAGTGGACAAGGACCCTGGAGGGTGTCCGTTCAGCTGAAGACTCCCTAGCAATGACAAGGACTATTGACACCCAACTGCATAGTCTGCGTGTGAGACATTCTAGCTTCTGGGAGAGAAGCTGGAGCAGCTCGGGTGCCTGCAGGGGTGGGGAGGGCCGAGGAAGGGGGCAGGAGGGACCACACCGGGTGATGGAAGCATTCCATGTCTTCACTGGAGGGGGGTTTCACAGGTGTGTATATTTATCCAAACTCATCCAGCTGAACTCTTAAGATCTGTGTGTTTTATTTTATGTAAATTACACTCAATTAAAAAAGGAAGCTGTTATAGACAGGGAGGGGGCCAATCTGCATAGGAGCCCAGGATCTCCTGGGGAGAGGAGGGATGGGCGCGTTCTTCTTTTTGAAGTTTCAGCTTGAGTAGACGTTTCTAACAGAGCGTCTCAATTAAGAGCAGTGGCAGCAGATGAGGCCAGGGGCCTCCAGAGAGGAAAGGGGGTGTCTGGCCTGGTGATCCTGCACAGCCCCAGACTCGGATGGGAGGAGCGGCCGATTTGGGGCAGGGCACAAAGGTTTGACCTGTGGGCACAGAGTGAAATGAGGGTCTTCAGGGCCAGATATGCTGAGATCCTTGCTGGGGCTCTGCTGGGGGAATCTGGAACAAGGGAAGGAAGCAGGGGTCACTGGGAGACCCAACAGAAGCATGAGCTCCCAAATGGCCACCTGAAGTTGGCTCTGAAATAGAATGAAGGTTGATTCCATGAGAAAAGTAATGTTTTGTGCACCTTAGGAGTTAATCAAGTATAATCTAGTAATAGCCTTGACCAATACACCCATGCTTTCAAATGAATTCTTATATACTACACTTATTATTTATTGAATTATGATTGAAAAGGGCTTAGCATCTATCACGTGCCAGGCTCTGTGCTGGGCACTGAGAGCCTGCAATGAACGTAATAGGCAAGTCCTGTACTCATGCTAGGAGACAAGCAAAGTATCCAAGGCATCAGGTGGAGACAAAGGGCAGAAAGCAAGGCAAAAGGAAAAAGAAGAGGAGCATGGACCACAGTGCAGGGGAGGGGTCTATGGTACAAAGCTGGGCAGGGAGAGCTTCTTGTAAGACGGTGTGGAGCGAACACCCCAGGCTGGGGTGAATGTGTGCAGGCTGTTTGAAGTGACTGATGGGACGAGCAGGATGGGGAAAAGGCAGCAGAGTTGGCCAGGCAAAGGGGCTGATGCTAAGGGTGGTGGGGAGCCACAGGAAGGTTCTGACCTGAGGGGTAAGGGGGGCCGATACCAGTTCGTACAGTTAGAGATAACCACTTGTAAGAAGCTGCTCTTGACTTTATTGCTCTTGAGCACAGAAACCATAAGCTTAATGAAGACATCAAAATGCCTTTTAAAAAGTTGGAATATTTGTGCTTTACCATTTTTGCCCCAGAAACAGTTAAAATTAAGAATTGGTTTGTTTGCTGCTTTAGAAAATCAGACTTGTCGAGTCAAAGCTTACTTCAAAACAGAAAACTTGTGATTTCCCAAAACTATAAATGTTTTAACATGTTGAGCCCACAGTTAAGGCACTGATATAGCCTGTGACACTCTGCCCATCTTTCTATAAATTATGCTTCTATGTTTGTTTTTATTAAAGAAAATTAAAGAGGCACCTGAGTGGCTCAGTTGGTTAAGCGTCTCCCTTTGGCTCAGGTCATGATCTCAGGGTCCTGAGATCAAGTTCTGCATAGGACTTCTTACTCAGTAGGGAGTCTGCTTCTCCCTCACCCTCTCCCTCTCAAATACATAAAATCTTTTTTAAAAATAAAGAGAACTAAACTTGGGTTTACAGGATTTTCTGACATTTCTTAGGAAACTGGAGAATTCCTGGAGTATCAGAAAACCAATGTTAGCCATGACTGTTAAAATTTATGATTACTGTGGGTGGTTGGATTTCAAAACTGAAACAAACAAGAAGAGAATAAATACTCTTTTCATTCAATTATTTATGTATTCAGTGGCCATTTATTAAGCACCTAATATTTGACAAGTGCCTCAAATCTTCTGGAAAGATCAAGCACAAATCTTCTGGAAAGCACAATCTGTTAGAAAGTGGCTTGGACTGGGATCAACCATGAACCAGCAATGGAATCCTGACCCTGAGGACCATCTCCTTGGAACTCTAAAATGTTAAAGAATAACCAGGCTGAGCAGGACCTGAGCCTCCCATCAACCAGCTTGGTCCAGCGAGAACAATTTACAAAGCATTTCAACCTGAAGCCTGTCTAATTTCTTGAGCTGTCTGGAAACAGTACAGAAATTTTAGTTAAAAAAAAAAAAGCATTTAGAAAATCGCAAACATAGAGTTTTCTTGAGCAACAATAATGAAAGCCAAGGACATTGGTGACTCAGTCAGTCAGCTGGGGTTTTTTTTTATGTGAAAAAACACATTCTTTCATATAACATAAACTTTTCTCTTTTAGGTTATTGTTTCTAGTTGAAATGACAAATATTGGTTTGACCTGAGGAAATAGTTTATTATTTTTTTAAGATTTTATTTATTTGACAGAGATAGAGACAGTGAGAGAGGGAACACAAGCAGGGGGAGAGGCAGAGGGAGAAGCAGGCTCCTCGCTAAGCAGGAAGCCCGATGCGGGGCTTGATCCCAGGACTCTGGGATCATGACCTGAGCCAAAGGCAGACGCTTGACCGACTAAGCCACCCAGGTGCCCCACCTGAGGAAATATTTTAAAACAAACCTACTGAATACGTTTTTGGGACACTGTGGAGCTCTCTAGTTTCGCCTGAATACCAGAATGGGTTTTGATGCCTCTAACACGAGCACAGGGACGTGGAGAAATTTCCCTCTGGGACAAGCATTGTCTATTGGATAAATATTTTGATCAATTGGGACCTTCATGGGGAAAGGAACAGATATTCTATAGGGAAACAGGAGGCATGCAGAACTCAAGTCTTTTGCAAACAAACAGGAGCTGTTATCATTTTGGAATCAATGTGGAAACTGTTCTCTTACCAAAACCCAGAATGAGACTTCTTGTCTGACAGCAGCTCAGGGCAGACAAGAAAGTTGCAGAACATATGCCACAACCAGCTGTCGTCCAATCGTAGGTTCCAGAGCAGACAGAACTAAGACCCCAGCAGGCCTTCTGCAGAGAATAGCATAGACAGAGTTAATCTCCTTAGAGATTATGCTGTTGGAAATAGATAGTTGCAGAAATTTGTTGAAGATGTTCTATTTTAAGTCCTCCTAGGGAGCAACTGCAGATAGAGAGACTGAAAGTTATCTCTGCGATTGGTATGGAAAGTCCTGATACAACAAAGCAAGAATCCCACAGCAGATGGTATGGGATAAAAACAGTGTGGGGTACACGGGAGACAGAAAACGGGAAAACCAGGGCAGAGAAGGCATGATTTACACATATCTGGCCAAATTAATTAATTATATGCTGTCTAGTGAGGAGCGATGGGAAGTTAATACCAAAACCAAGCCATATCTCATTTGTAGATATTGTATGTTTATGCATACATACACATCCTAAGCGTGCAGAAAACTGTACATTGTCTCCTCTTGCAGTGTGGATTCAATCTTTTATAGTTAATACTTCCATCTCTTAAAAAATGTGAGAACATTGAACATTTTCTAGTATTGTAAAAAGACATATTGATTCCAAAAGACTCATCAGACCCAAATGGTAATTATAACCGAGCATTAGGTGCCCAGAGAGGGACAATTGGATACACAGCCCCTTAAAATTTTAAAACCTTGGCTGTTAACCAGTGGGTGTCCTGCCCATTCCAGTGCTGTCCAAGAAAAATATGATGTGAGCACGTATGTTTATTAACAAGGTAAAAAAGCAAAAAAACAACAACAAAAGGAGGTAACATTTAAAAGATAAACAGAAATAGGCAAAATTAATTTTAGTATGTTTTATTTAACTCAATATATCCCAATTATTTCAACGTGTAATCAATCATAAAAATAATTGAGATATTTTACATTTTTTTTTATATTCAGTCTGGAATCCAGTGAATATTTTCTACTGACAGCACATCTCGGTTTAGACTCGCCATCCTGCCAGATCCTGAGAGCCACAGTGGCCAGTGGCTGCAGATCCGACGACTCGGGTGTATAGCACATGTGTGTGTGCATGCTCACGTTGCACAGAGCAATGGGGAGGCAGAACTCTTTGACCCAAGTGTGTTTGTCAGCACTAATGTTGTCGCTTTTGTCGTTTATTCTTAGCAAATGAAGAATAGCTCCAGAGAGGAAAAAACTCAATTTCCGATGATGTGTTTCTGGCAACATTTTTGCACTAGCATGATCCGTAGATTTTATTTAAAGCTCCATAAATTCCCATGTTCCATAAAAGTTTAACCAAAAAGGGAAGCAATTTCTCAAAAGTGGAGGGCTAACTTGAGTGCTTATATAATGAGTGTCCCATGTTCCATTGATAAGAGGTAATTATGAAAAGCAATTTAAACAGATCATAATGCTTATTGTGCTCTCTTAGGCAGCACATACACTAAAATTGGAAGGATACAGAGAAGATCAACATGGCCCTTGCACAAAGATCATAATGCTTATTAAATCAAAAAGGAAGAGGTTCTTCGTTATACCTCTGATCTCAGTACCCATCTAAGAGAACCCTGGCCTGCCAGTGCATTAAAACCAGGAGGGGTTCTTCTCATGGGGCGAGGAGGACATCTCTTGGAGAGGACAAGCAGAGAACAGCTCACCATAAATGATCTAGGGACCTGAATGAAACAATTGGCTATAAAAAGTACAGACACTAAAAATACCCTGAAACACCCCTCCCAGAGGCATGTTCAGCAAAACAGTGCTAGGGAGAGAAAGGGTGAGGAAGCAAGGAATGACAGGGTGGACTGAAAGAAAGCTAGACTCTAACCCCAAAGAAAGGTTGCATCTGCGTCTGGCCTTCTGCGAATTCCGGGAGTCTCTGCAGCCCTCATGGAGCTCCTGAGTTCCAGCCACTCTGGGACCATCCCATAATGAGCTCAGTGAGGAAAGACACCCCTGCTCCCAACACAGTCACCTAGGATATCTTTAGTTAAAAACACCTTTGCTTGAAATTCTTGCCTTGTGGGTACTTTAGGAAAAGCTGGGGTTTTTTTTCTTTCTCCATCTTATTCACAAACAGCACATTTAATACCATAAACTCAATGAGCCTTTAAAAAGAAGACAGGGGAGAAGGGAATAAATAAATAAAATACAAAGGAGACAGAGGGAAAACTGAATGATCCAAAAATGAGAAACATCATACCAATGTGGTAATGAGATTTCTTTTAAAATGGGAGGGGGGGGAAATGCTCATTTTTTAGGTTCGTTAACTCCCATTAGCAATGTTTTCATGGTCCAGATACGGGAATATATTATGTATGAGATGGACCTTCTGCTCCTGCTCTAAAAATGTCAACTTCTTTATTTCATCTCCAACCCACAAGAAAAGTACGGGATTCTTCAGGGGGAGGCTGTCGGGAACTACAGAGATATCTACAGAATCTAGAACAGCAGCCTCCAAGGATTCACACTCCAAAAAAAATACTGGTTTCACTTTTTATAATAATTAAAAGAAAAATGGAAAAGGCAAATAAATGATCTCAAAAGAGCAGACACCAGAGGCTTCACGTAAATTCCCTAAAATTCAATTACCACGATGGAGACTCAGTGCAGGGTGTATTGTTATCGTGCAAGAAGGTCAGTAGGCTGCCTTGTAGGGCCTCAGTGGCTGTTTCATCACAGATACAACATACATACATGGAGGTTTGGGGCCCCACGTGTCTGCCGCTGCTGTAAGCTAATTTTCCACGATAGCATCAAATAATTGCCAACAATGATTAAATTTAATGTTCCTATGATATTATAAGTTATGTCTTTGGGGAAGGAGTCTAAGCCTAATAATTAATACCAAGAATAAGATTAAACATTGAAAAGTAAGTAAATAAATCATGCCTAGCAAGAAAGAGCAAAATTATTCAGTTATAGCTATTGTATTTACAGACAAAATTAATGGCTTGAATGCTTAGAAAAATTAGATTACACAGAATTTCTAAGCTTTTTTTTTTTTTTTTATCAATTTTCCTTTCCCTGTGAGACTTACCCAGCATTCAGAGAGCTCTACGTCCCTATTGCACGTCGGTGGGTGGAGGGGGGTGTTGACTGCTGATGAGGACGATGCTGTGTCCTCAGAAGTAATGACAGCAGAGGTGGGCATGCTTGAGGTCGCACCAGTCTGCCTAGTGCTGGGACTAGACTCTGGCTGGACCGAGGGGACAGCGGCCAGCCCTCTGCTTGTAGGCAAGCCACTGGGAGGCTCCCTTCAGCTGTGGGGGAGAATCTGGTTGCAGCCCTGCCCCCAGTTAGCTGTGTGATTTGGGATGAAGATTTTGCTCGTTCTTGTTCATGAATTCTTTGTTCATTGAGTCCGCTAAACCTCAGTTTCTTTGTTTGTAATCCGGGGACAGTCATGCCTGTCCCACAAAGGTATTGGGGCAGATCTCCCCTTGTGGAAACTGAGTGGCAGAGCACATGGCTTGCCTTTTACCTACTGGGGTATCAGGAGTTCCCCACTAAAATAAAAAAGTAAGCGCCTCTCTGGACCCTTGGAAAGTCATGGAGAGGTTGTGCATTAACTAATCCCTGCTTGTTGGCCCTAAGCATGAATTCATTCTTCAGAACGGCTAATCCCTGGCACAGCCGTGGGGGACCAGGTCCCTTGGCCAAGCATGGGTGGGGGCAATGGGCAGGGCTTTGTTGGAGCAGAGGGTGCTGCCTCAGGGTGGCAGTGCTGGGCAGAACCACAGGAGGGACGTGAGAAGGCTCTGGGCAGAGAACAGGGGGCATGCTGCCTGGGGAGCCCCAGGGAAGGAAGACGGGAAACTGTGGAATCAGGAGGCTTCCTCCTCCCAGGCGCTACCTTCCTCCTGCTTCCTTTTTACCTGCAACCTGCTGGTGACCTCACTGTTGCCACCAGACCCCCCACCCCCGACCCCGTCCTCATAACAGCCCAGACAGAGCTCGGCAGCCATGGCCCAGAGACTGCCACTTGTTCAGGGACAAGGGGTAAAGCGAATGCGGTTTGTCTCTCTCTCATTTAAGTGGACATAACCTTATGGTTTGCATTGTCTTGCTTTGCTTTGGAAAATAAATAGCTATATATGGTCATAAAATTTGCACCCAATTCAAAAACAAAAATGGTAAAAAAAAAAAAAAAAAAAGCACCCATGATCTCATTGCCAAAACCAAACACCGTTTTGGATTTTCTTTCACATAAGTGAATACACACACAATTACCAACCAAGGATCCAAGATGTTTGGCTCTTGTATTCCCTGTAACTGTGCTCATCCTGTCGGTGGGGAATGGGCATGAAGGTATCCCAGGAGGAGGAAGCCATCGGAAAATTCCCATTCAAGAGAATAAACTCACTTGGGTGGGAAGCAGAGTCTCTCAGGTTACCTCGGTCTCTTTGGAAGTAGTGGTATGTACTGTGTTTGTGGGTTTCTTCCTCCTCCTCCGTTTCCAGGCCAAGAGAGTAGAAAGCTACGAGTTACCATAAACACACCCCGTGGTTGGGCATGCAGCCAGCAGAAGCCTACACCATCTGTCAAGAGGGGAAGTCCAGAGCAGATGACCCCAGGGTTCCAGGTCTCCCTCTCACTACCAGCTTCTACCAGTCTCCATTCTCCTGAACCTCCTTTCCAAGGGACTTGTACCTTGTCCTGAAAAGGGAGCACCCCACTCCCCTGGGACCACCATGTCCAGGTGTTCGCGTGGCCCCGCCTCTTCCAGAATGGGCTCCGCTGCAGCTTGTGGGAAGATTCTCTATTCAGCCCCCAAACTTAGATTCTGGCACATACAGGCTCTTCCTCCCCTGGGGTCACAACCCTCCCGGCTTAGCCCTAGGGGAAAAGGTTATAGAAAAACAATGAAATATAAAGTGATTTAATATTTTCAAAACATTCCCGTTGGAAATGAAACCCACTGTTCGGTAACCTTTCCTTACGTCAACGATACACTGTGAGCATCACCGAGAGACGGCGCTCCACCTACGTCCTCTGGCCTACCCCTTCAGCTCCATTGCTGACGACCCTCTTTGCTCCTTCTTCACACCTGACACTTTCCGGATATTTGTCAGTGCACTCTTCCTTGCCCCACCGGGGCTCCTCAGGGATCCCTGCACTTAGAACGAGATGATAGTTTTGCAAATTCATGCAAAGGGAACTCCAGCTCCCCTGCACTCACACCTTCAAGCATATTAGCTGGTCACAGAGCAGAGACCTTTTTGGAATAAAACGTAGAACTATCTCCACAGTGCACTCATGGTTTACAGGTTTACTATATTTAATACAGTAAATGCTTTTTGTATGAAAACTGTACTAGTGTCATGTATTTGGGGTTTTTTCCCCAAATATGTTTATTTTATTTTTTCAGTGTTACAAGAATGATTGTTCATGTACCACACCCCATGCTCCATGCAATAGTGTCATGTATTTGTACAAAAAAAAGTACCCTTTTAGATTACCGAAATATTCTGCTTTTCATCGAAACATGAACAGCTTGCTTTGCAGATGTATACTGTGGTTTTCTAAAAAAAAAAAAATTTTATTTATTTGACAGAGAGAGGAAGATCACAAGTGGGCAGAGAGGCAGGCAGAGAGAGGGGGGGGGAAGCAGGCTCCTTGCTGAGCAGAGAGCCCAATTCGGGGCTCGATCCCCGGACTCTGAGATCATGACCTGAGCCGAAGGCAGAGGCTTAACCCACTGAGCCACCCAGGCAACCCCGTATACTGTACTTTAATTGCACTAAAAATTTCCAAAGGTGGGTCACCTGGATGGCTCAGTCATTAAGTCTCTGCCTTCAGCACAGGTCATGATCCCATGGTTATGGGTTTGAGCCCCACATTGGGCTCCTTGCTCAGCGGGAAGCCTTCTTCTCCCTCTCCCACTCCTCCTGCTTGTGTTCCCTCTCTTGCTGTGTTTCTCTCTGTCAAATAAATAAATAAAATCTTTTTTTTAAGATTATTTATTTATTTATTTGACAGAGAGAGAGAGGGAGATCACAAGTAGGCAGGGAGGGAGGCAGGTAGAGAAAGAGAGAGGAGGAAGCAGGCTCCCCGCTGAGCAGAGAGCCGGATGCGGCTCGATCCCAAGACTCTGAGATCATGACCTGACCCAAAGGCAGAGGCTTTAACCCACTGAGCCACCCAGGCGCCCCATAAATAAAATCTTTTTTAAAAAAATTTCCAAACCTGAGTTGAACAGACTGGGGGTCTAATAGGCTTCTTTCTCCAGCCCCTGCCTTCTCTGCCTTCCCACCCCCCAAGGGCCCCAGATTCTTAAAAGCAGGACTTGGAATGGAAAAGAACTATATAAGAAATCATCGTACATTTAGATTCTTCTACTTTATCATTTTCTGATGTGAAATTTTATTTATTTTTTATGAGACACTTTTTTTTAAGATTTTATTTATTTATTTGATAGAGAAAGAGAGAGATCACAAGTAGGCAGAGGCAGGCAGAGAGAGAGGGGAAAGCAGGCTCCCCGCTTAGCAGAGAGCCCGATGCGGGGCTCAATCCTAGGACCCTGGGATCATGACTTGAGCTGAAGGCAGAGGTTTTAAGCCACTGAGCCACCCAGGCGCCCCATGAAATTTTATTTTAACAGAATGAGTCAAATAAAGACAATCTCTTAATACTGTCTTAATTGAAATTGGTGATTTATCTTAATTTATTTTTAAAAATTATATTCTAATTAAACAATACTGAGAGATAACACAAAGGGTTTTCTCTCCTCCATTATTAATTTGGGAATAAAATAATTTTATTTTTTAATACCATATATTGATTCATATAGAGGTCTTTAAAGCACAATTCAAGTTTTCATTCCAGAACTAAAAACCACTTTTTGATTTCTCCTTCTTGATTATTCTTCTCACTGATTAGGTGACAAGCTATGTGAGGATTCTACCCCAAAAATGAATCCACCCAGTCTTCACTTTGGGCATGCCTCTCCTTGCGGTGGCCCCCTCCCCCGGTTGGGCTACACCACCATCAACCCATCAGCTCCAGGCTGCCCCCTTCCCAGTGATCTCTCCAGAACATTCCTGGGGTTAAACCCAGGTAAGTGTTCACTATAAGATGACATCCAACTTCTTCAACGTGGTGTCTTGGTCTCTTGGTAGTCTTCCGACTGTATCAAGAATTCATCATTTTTGGGGCGCCTGGGTGGCTCAGTGGGTTAAAGCCTCTGCCTTCAGCCCTAGTCATGATATCAGGGTCCTGTGATCGAGCCCTGCATCGGGCTTTCTGCTCAGCAGTGAGCCTGCTTCCCCCTCTCTCTCTGCCTGCCTCTCTGCCTACTTGTGATCTCTCTCTGTCAAATAAATAAATAAAATCTTAAAAAAAAAGAATTCATCATTTTCATCATCCTAAGTCTGCCTTCCAATGCTGGGCTTTGGGTGACATTTAAATAACTGTGCTTGTGGATGCTTATAAAGAGCTTTCATGTCATAAAATCATCATCTCTCTAGACATGCTCTAATGCAAACATGGGATTTTACTGTAATTCAAAGGTAATCTATAGTAAAGTTTACTCTTGTATTAACTATTGTTTAAAAAATTTTAAACTTGGCAAAGTGACTGAACAGTGTAAATAAAACTTCAAGAAATAATCTCTTAAATGAATAAATGCCATGAAGTAATTCAGAAACCAACATTTACATACAAATGACTCACTAACTGTAAATCATTCTTGGCTATTCATTAATTCAGGAAGCCTCCCACACTATCCTCCTCTGGTTAGGCTACCTATTTCCAGGCCTTCTGCAAATCCTATGGACAAACTTCACCTTATATACCTTTGTAGTGGCAATTCCTAGCGAGGGTCTATCAGTGTTTCCTTTCAACATTTTTCTGGAGGTCTTAGCCAGAAAGATCAATAAAGCTAAAAGAAAAAGAGAAAAAAAGAAAGACGGGGAGGGAGGGAGGAAAGGAGGAAGAGGATTACCATTATCTATGGATGATATAATTGTATAAGTAAAAACTGCAAAAAAAAAAAAAAGTATAGATAAGCTATTAGGATCAGTAACTGAATTTAGCAAGATTTCTGGGTATATACAAATCAAATTAAAAATCAATTGCATTTCATACATGTAAATAATCAAATTATGAGATACAAAATGTAAGATGTAATAGCGAGTCCTGAGATATATAATGGCATCAAAAAATGGGAAAAGAATCTAACAAGAAATGTACAACACCTCCAGACAGAAAATTAAAAGGAAATTAAAGATCTAAGTAAATGGAAATACATACCATATCTATATGTCCATGGACGGAAAATTCAGTATTATGAAAATATCAATTCTCCTCCAGCTGATAAAGATTCAGTGCAACCCCAACAAAAATTTCAAGGGGTTTCGTGTATGTGTATTTTTAAAAGCTGATTGTAAAATTCATATAAAAATACAAATCATCTGGAAGCGTGAAGACACTCTTTAAAAAAGAAAAATGAACCAGGTGGGAAAGTTTACTCTCTTGGATATCAAGACTTATTATAAACCTGAAGATCATTAAGACAGCATGCTCAAGGATAGAAAGAAAAAAAAAACAAGGAAACAGAATGGAGACCCCAGAAACACATCAAGCATGTATGAACACTTGATTTAAGATAAAGATGTAGAAAAAGGGGGCAAAGTCGGTCATTCCAGTAAGTGTTACTGGGACAATTAGCCATCCATATGGCTAAAAAATAAAACCTGACCCCTGCTTCATGCCATACACAAGAATGGATTTCAGATGTATTACAGATCTAACTGTGAAAGAACAAACAGTAAAGGTTTTACAAAATAATATAAAAAAAGAACTTCATGTTCTTAGGCTAGGGAAAATTGGGCTGGGAATACAAAAAGTACTAAAGGAAAAGATTGACACACTGGACTACACTGAAATTATGAATTTCTATTTATTGAGTGGTGCCTTTAGTAGAGTAAAAAGGCAAGTTATAGAAGACATTTGTAACATACACTACTGAGTAAGGCTCATACTCAAAATATATTTTTAAATGGTTAAAAATTATTAAGAAAAAGATAAATATATGAATAGAAAAATAAGGGAAAATACTTGACTGGCATTTAACAAAAGAGGAAATCAAAATAACTGGTAAATATATGAAAAGCTGCCCAAAAAAGGGTTCTCCAGAGAAAGGAGCAATAGGTGATCGATAGATAGATCGATCACCTATCTATTCTCTATTGAGAGAGACAGAGAGGGAAGAAGAGAGAGAGGTTGATTTTAGGGAATCGGTTCACACAACTGTGGGACCTGGCAAGTCTGAAATCTGCAAGGAAGAGTTAATGGTGCAGTCTTAAGTCTGAAGGCAGTCTAGAGGCAGAATTCCCTCTTTTCAGGAAACCTCAGTTTTTGCTATTAATGCCTTCAATTGTTTGGACAAGGCCCACTCACATCACAGAAGGTGATCTGATTCACTCCAAACCTACTTATTTAAATGTTATTCCTAGATAAAATACACATTCACAGCAACATCTAGACTGAGACTGGGGTTCAACAAAACAACTGAGTACCATAGTCTAACCAGTCTGACATATAAAATTAACCATCACATTCACCTCCTTAACAACAGAATAATGTAAATTAGAACTACAGTAAGATACCACCACACATGTACCAGAATGGTTAAAATTAAAAAGACAAGCCACATCAACTGTTAGAAGGTGGAGAAATGGGGACTTTCACATGCTGCTAATGATATGAAAGTTAGTGCAACCACTTTAGAAAACATTTACAGATGGTCTTAACCTATGAGCACTCCTTGGATTTACTCAAAGAATTACATGCATATACTCATGAGAAGATATGCACAAAATTGTTCACACTAACATTACTCATGGGAGCCAAGAATTGTAAGCAATCCAATTGTCCATCAAGGGAAGAATGAGAAAATTATGGTCTACAAGTCCATGGGATTTTATATATCAAATGAAAGTGGAAGAATTATACATGCAACATCTTATAAACATACTGCGTTAAAAAATAAAAAATAAAATAAACATACTGTGTTCAGTGAATAAAGTGCAACATGATGTAATATGTCCTTTATGACTCCAATCAAAGAAAGCTTTAAAAATCTCTAATGTTTAAGAATGAACAGTTATATGGGAAAAGAATAAAAGCAAGGATGTGATTATCATAAATGTTAGCAGATATTAATATAAATGGAGGAGCTCTAAAACTTTTGTCCTTTGGAAAATATTATATAAATGGAATCATACAGTACATAGTATTTTGGGGTTATCTAGTTATGCTCAGTGTAATTGCCTGGAGATGCATCCAAATTGTTGTATGTGTGAATAGTTCACTTCTTTTTACTCCTGAGCAGTACATTGTACTAAACCATTCACCCACTGAAGGGTATCTCTGTTTCTAGTTTTGACTATTACAAGTAAAGCTGCTGTGAACACTCACATACAGGTTTTTGTGTGAATATAAATCTTCATTTCTCTGGGATAAATGCCCCAGAATGCAGTTGCTGGGTCCTATGGTAATTGCCCTTTTATTTTCATAAGAACTTGCTAATTTTTCAGAGTGGCCGTATCATTTCATAATTCCCACCAGCAATGTGTGAATGATCCAGTTTCTCACATCTACATCAGCAATTAGTGTCATCACTCTTTGTTGTTTAGCCATGCAGCAATAGCTCATTGTGGTTCTAATTTGCATTTCCCTAAAGGCTAGTAGTGTTGAACACCTTTCTGTGGGTTTATTTGTCATCTGTATTTCCTCCTTGTTGAAATGTCTACTCATGTTTCTTTCTTATTTTCTAATTAGAGTCTTTTTTGACTCTTAAGTTTTAAGATTTCTTTGCTCTAGATCCTAGTCCTTTGTCAGATATATGGTTTGTAAATATTTCATCCAATCTGTAGCTTGCCTTTTGATCCTCTCTACAAGGTCTTTCACAGAGCACCAGTTTTTAATTTTGATTAGTCCAATTCATAAATCTTTCCTTTACATCTAAGTCTGTGATTCATTTTGAGCTACATTTTATATAAAGTGTGAGATTTAGGTCAAGGTTTATTTTTGCCTCCAGATGTCCAGCTTCCCCAGAAACATTAGTTGGAAAGGTTATCCTTCCTCCATTAAATTGCTTTTGTACCTTTGACAAAAATCATTTGGTCATATGTGTGTACATCTACTTTCTGGGCTATCTGTTCTGTTGCATTGATTTATGTGTCTGTCATCCTGCCAGCACCACACTCTTGATTGCTGTAACTAAATAGTAGTATAAACTCACTCCTCTCATTTTATTCTTCTTTTTCAAGATTGTTTTAACTATTCTATCATTTTTTATTCTGGGCTTTTCCATAAAAATTTTGGGATAAACTTCTCTCTGTTTACAAAACTCCTTGTTGGGATTCTAATAAAAATGCATTCAACTTACTAGTCAATTGAAGGAGAATTGGCATCTTTATGATGTTAGGTAGTCTAATCCATGAACATGGTATGTCTCTTCACTTACTGCAGTCTTCCTTGATTTCTTTTATCAGCATTCCATAATTTCAACATGCAGATTTTGTACAAATTTTGTTAGGTTTGTACCTAAGCCTGTCATTTTCTTTGAAACTATTCTAAGTAGTACTGAGCTTTTAATTTTAGTTTTGAAGTGTTATTAGTATATAGAGATGCCATTAGTTTTTGCATATGGTCCTTTTATCCTACTACCTTGCCGACCTCATTTCTTAGTTGTAGGAAATTTTTTTTGTAAATTCTTTGGGACTTTTTATGTAAACAAGTATGTCATTGGTAAGAAAGCACAGCTTTATTTCTTCCTTTGCAACTGATATGTGTTTTTTTGTTGTTGTTGTTGTTGCCACCCAGGTGCCCCTATTTTTTTCCTGTGCTTTATTTCACTGGCTACAACTTTCAGTACTATACTGAATTAAATGTGGTGAGAACAGACACCCTTGTGTTTGTCCTAGTCCTAGACATTCAGGCTTTCATCATTAGGGATGATGTTATCTGTAGGTTTTTTGTAACTTCCTTTCATCCAGTTAAGGAAGCTCCCTCTACTCCTGGTTTGCTAGGAGTTTTTATTGTGAATGAGTGTAGGATTGTATCAAATGAATCTTTTTGCATTAGTTGATACAATCATATAAATTTTATTCTCTAGTATGCAAATTACATTGATTGACTTTTGAATATTGAACTAGCCTTGCATACCTTGAATAAATCCCACTTTGTCTTGGTGCATTGTTCCTCTTATACATTGGTGAATTTTATTTGCTAAAATTGTATTGAGGACTTTTAAAATTATCTCTTTCTTTTTTGTTTATTCTTTTGTACTATCTTTCTCTAGTTTTGATATCAAAGTAATATTAGCCTCATAAAATAAGCTGAGAAATGTTCTCTGTTCTTCAATTTTCTGAGATGGGTTATGAAAAATTTGCATTAATTCTTAAAATATTTTCACCTGAAGATTTCCTTTTTATGAGCTTTTTACTTACAATTTCAATTTATTTAATCGCTAAAGAATTCCTTTGGTTGTCTATTTCATCTTGATTGAGTTTGGTCATTTGTGGTTTTCTAGAAATTAACCCACTTCTTCTAAGTTGGTGACAAATTCTTTAAGTTTTCCTTCATCTGACAACCTCTGATTTCCCCTTCATTCCTGAAGGATATTTTTGCTGGTTATAGGCTTTATGGCTAACAGTTCTTTTCTTTCAATACATGAAAAAGGTATGCCTCTCTTCCTTGTGGCCTCTGTGGTTTTAAATGAGAAATCCACTGTCATTTGAGGAAATGTTCCCTTAAGTAAGCATAGTTTTCTCTGATTCTTTCATGATATTTTTCTTCATTTTTGGTATGGTCATCATATATATACGATCATTTTGGTCAACATACGTGTGTGATATGAAGGTGTTTATGATTTCTTTGGGTTTATCCTATTTGAATTTGCTCTGCTGAGGAATGGAGGACTAGCTCCAGCTCCCAACTCAGGTGCCCACACCACTGGAGTACAGAGTAGAAGTACCTCAGCTAGCTCCTGCTGGTAGAACAGAGGCCAGTGGGTCTGGGTCCTCCCTGTTCAGCCCACTGGTGTTTTGTTGGGGTAGGGTGGATATTGCCAAAAAGGTTTCCTTTTTCCTGTCCTTTGACCAGGAGAACAGGCTTTTCTTAAAGCTTTTTTGTGTATGTATGTCAGTGATTTCAGGTTGGAGACTTCAGTAGTACCCTGTCCAGGATATGTGAGAGTGATCAAGAAACCCAGGGAACTCAGTATCACGTAATTCTTTACATCCTGGAAGCTCTAGGCTTTCTCCCTTCTTCTTTCCACCTTCCAGTCTCTCTATGCTTGTTTGTTGTGTTATGTCCAGGGCTTTGAGGGTGTATGAAGAACTATCTATCCAGAAAGAACTAGAAGTGAACACTCGTATCTTGCTATTAGCAGTATGATCCATAGAAAGCCGAGGTTTTACCCAAGCCCTTGCTGTTTTTAAGAACATCTCATCAGAAGCTTAAGGTGGGTCAAGAATGAGCCCAAGTAACCTCAGCCATCAGTTCATCCTAGAATAAGACACTTAGAATGTATCTGGGAGTACAATGTGATGGGGTTGAGTGCCATCCGGTCAGACATCTGGTCAGCTCAGTGAAATGCCGACTGAGGTGGAGAAGGAACACTGAGGAATGTGCTTACCCAACTCCAGCAGGTGCGTTTCTTGGTGCTCTGCTGGGACCTCAACCTGTCTGCTTGTTTGCTGCTTTCTTTGCCCATCTTCCTCTAGACTCTTTTTTCATGAGCCCTCTGCTTGGCCTCAATATCCTGGGTCCCCACTTCCCTGTGTCCTTGTTCCCTGGACTCTAATCTCCTCCACTTCTTCCTCTGCAGCTCGCCCCTTCCAGAGATAGAACAGGAAACAGCTTCCAAGGGGCATAGCCCTGGGCCCCCACATCACCTGCTTTCAGAGGCAGGCCTGAACCAGAGCGGCTGGGCCACAGTACCCAATTCACCTCAGTGGTTCTGTTTCGCAAGGAGAGTCTTAGAAATGGAATAATCAAAATCTCAGCTCACAGAAATGAGTTAGGCTGAGTTAAAAAATTAAAGTAGACAGGTCCTATCCATGGCCTAGAGTGTCTGTGTTATTCCATCCTAGGGAAGGGAGTGCCTGGTTGATGAATGACTAAACATGACAGGTCACCATTGAACTCAATGAACAGACGAAACTGAGGCCTAATGGCCAATCTAAAGGAAATGCATTTCCCATGGCCAATGTCACACACTCAGCTTCTAAGAACTCAAAGAGGATTTCTATCTCATCCTTTCATGACAGGGGGCAAATATAAAGCTCTTTAGGGACCCAGTGAAAGCAGCTCCTGGTCACACATATGGTACAGTTGTCACTTCCTAATGGCATGTGTAGAGTTCCCTCTGAAACCCACAGAATTAACAGGTTCCATCATGAAATTAGGTGATTATGCATTAGCATTTACACCTGCAACCCGAGGGAAATTAATTTTCCATTCTAATCTGTGATTTCTAATCAATGTTATCTAATCAAATGCTTGATGATCACAATTTGAGTTTCATTTAAAACAACAGCCTGAGCCAGGGGCGCCTGGGTGGCTCAGTGGGTCTTCTGCTCAGGTCATGATCTCAGGGTCATAGGATCGAGCCCCACATGGGGCTCTCTGCTCAGCGAGGAGCCTGCTTCCCCCTCTCTCTCTGCCTGCCTCTCTGCCTATTCGTGATCTCTCTCCTCTCTGCAAAATAAATAAATAAATAAAATCTTTTTTAAAAATTAAAAAAAAAAAAAAAAAAAAAACCAGCCTGAGCCAGAGGTAGGAAGTGGCCAGAGGATGACAGCCCAGAACACAGGTCCTGTTTGCTGCTATGCCTCTGGTCTCAGCGGGAGGAACTGGTATCACAGAGGGAAAGCAACCTCTTTAATGGAGGGAACAGGGAAACAAAAGAGTGCATGGTATGGGATAAAAGTCCAGGGATCCACAGAAAAGCCCCATATCTATGTAGTTGATTTCACTGCAAATAAGTTTTATAAGATAGGGAGCTGTGGCCGGCAGGCACAACACTGGCTTGCAGACACAGTGCTTGAAGAAGCTCAGGTTGGGTCTTTGCATTCTAATCTTTTCCTTCTGCCTTATTTCAGATTCCTACAAAACGGGGTTGGGGGCAGAAAAATAGCTATGCAAAAGCTCACTTTGGAAAATCTCTTGAAAGAGGATCAGCAAGATTGATGTGCAGGCAGTTAATAACTTTAAAAGTAAAGCAATCTCAGAAGATCTATGACTTTTTAACAAAATAGGGGGAAGGTGGGCAGCACTCAGAACAGAATGGTGGTAATTATTCGTAGAAGGAAGTCCCTAATGAAGCTGAAAACAAAGCTCTAAAGAAAGAGAAAGAAGATCAGCTTCAAGTACTGTTTACGTAACCTCAGGGGGTTTGAACACCAAGAACTCACAGTGCCTGAAACTCGGTGAGCAAATGAGATGGAGGGTGGCTGAGTGTTAAGAAATAGAGTTTTGGCAGAAGGTCAAAGAGAGTGAACGGATGTGGTGGGGCTGGGGGAGAGGGAGGGAACCGGGGGTGAGCACAGCTTTCATGTTGAAAGAAAGTTAGCAAAAATAAAAACTTGGTTGCTGAAGAAAATGCATAGAGGGAGGAGGGTTGAGTTGACTGGGGCATGAAGGGTGGCTTTGCCCCATGTTTCCGGGAGTCTACCCCAAGGGCCTGGAGTCCAGGCACCTCGCCAACAACACTGAGGCAATGCTCCTTTTCAACCACCTGGTACCACTCAGCTGAGCCGGATGTGAGTCTATGGCGGAAACTACCAGAAGAACATGATGGCCTAAGGCTGTGCATCCCTCCTCCATGTTTACTGAGTGCCAGAGCAGGTCAGATCTTAGAGCTAGTCAGGTGAGCACAGATGAAGTCTGCCCCCTCCACCCAGAGCCAGGCTGACTGAGGCAGAAGTACTGGGACCCACAGCAACCAATTATCATGGTTGAGTAATCACAATAATGATTTAGCCGAGAACATCCTTACAAAGGGGCTTCCCACACTTTAGCTCTCTGGAGCTTCAGTGACCCAGTGAGACAAAGGCCACAGATCATACTAATTACAGTATGTACACCTATCGTACTAGCCTACATAGTAGTGCACATGCTAGCTAGTATGCATACTGTTGTTAAACCATTCTACAAAGGAGAAAATCAAGTCTTGGGAAAGTTTCAAAACCGTCAAGAGGCAAAATGCAGATAACACCCCAGTTATAAACTAATGATGTATTTTATTGTGACTAACATAACACAATACCAAAAAAAATGCTCATTTGAGGAAAAAAAAACCCAAAACAACAAAAACAAAAAAACCCCACACCCTGTTTATAGAAACCAAAATACCAAAACGGTCCGGGAATATGAGCACACTGGGCCTCAGGATGGTCCTCCACGCTCACGGAAAATCCTCCTCATGGGATCCTCGTCCCTCCTCAGCTGCACTGTCGCCCAGCCGTTCCTCTCCTCCTCAGGGACCCCTCCCTTCTGCAGGGAGGCCTATGTCACTCCCTCATTCATTCACTCAGTTCGTGATTATTGCCAACTTCCCATGCACTAGGCACTGGGTTGGGCGCCATTACCACATTTGACGGGTGATGGCATACCTGCCTCCTAAGTTAAAAATAACCCTTCAGATGACATAAAAAGACCTGCTTTATTTATGTGAAATCCACTTAAGATATAAATTTAAGGGTAAAAAATAAATTTAAGGAATTTTAAGTAGTGTAGCATAATTTGGTTAGAGAGCAGGTAGGGCTTCCTTGGGGAAGAATATTAAAGCAAAGCCTCTAAAATACAGGGCCCTCTGAGCAGAGAGCTCTGACCCAATTTGCTGAGGATGTGTGGGTTCAAGACTAAGGCTGGACACGCAGGCTGGGAACTAGTCTGAGGAGCCCTTGAATCCAGGCCGGTTTGGAACTATCTGAAACTATTTGAACAGGCAGGACATTCCAAGGTAGCAAATAGAAGGCAGAGATGGAATAATTCTTTTTGAAGAAAGATGTGTAGGAGCACAGAAATCTAAGCCCCCTGGGCACACTCAAAGAGGCACTCAACAATGTCTCCTGAATGAATGAAACAAATGAATGAATCATTGATTACAGAGGTGGCAACCAGGATCCTTGTCAGGAGAGTGTTAGTGTCTCTTCAGCCGGAATGGATTGCCTGTGTGCAGAAGAGGCTACCCACGAAGGCTGTGACGTCCCACATTCATCCGACAGAACACAACTTCTCCTCGCATAATGGTCACAGCAAAGCCGCAGACGCCACTGGAGACGAGCCTATGGAGGGAAGGGTAGAGGTGATGGAAGCTCGACAGTCTCGGAGCCCTTCACCACAGCTTCAATGACGAGAGGAGGGGAGAGACATGCAGGGGACATGGCATCTGCTCCCCGGTCCCCTCCGCAGTCACCCCACTTCTGCATGTGGAATTGGTGCCATGAATTAGGTCCACAGGGATCGACCCGCTGCAGCAGCTCCTCTTTAGACTGCCTGGAAGGACCTGTTTTTCTTGTACAAAAGGAGGGTCACATACTTTGTGGGAGAGTTAGAAGGCCCCCTTAAGAACCTGTCAGGGAAGGAGCTAGATCCCTGGGAAGTGGTACCACTGTTCCTCAGCTTTGCTTACACGTTTCCCTGCCCCAAATAAAGTCGTCCCCATCTTCCTCATCCTGACAAAGTGTCACCCACTTACACAGTATCATCTCCTGTTGTCCTTCTCTAGAGGCCTTCCTAACTTTATGAAGCAACCCGCCGGCATGAAGAGGACGGGCAGCAGTGAATGTCAGGGTCCCCAGCACCTGCAACCACGTGAGAGTGGAGGTAGGGAGGGACTTCTCAGGACTAGGTCTTAATACTAAGGGCTGAAGGGTCCTTTGTACACTTAAAACTAATACAATGTTAAACTATATTAGTTATAGCTCTATGCAAATGGGGGCCCAGATGTCCTATCAATAGTTTTAACTATAATATTGCCTTAAATCCTCCTTCTGGAATAAACAAAACAATTACAGCTAAAGCAGTAATAACCAAATAATTTCACATCTTTACCCCGTTTACCCACCCTACCCCAGGAGCTGCACGTAAGTCTCAAGGACCCTTAGATCCCTTTGGCTGACAGAAGGAAAGGTTGAGTGGGATGATCTCTCACATCTGTCCCAATGCTTTAGGCTCAGGGTCAAAGATTCTGTGTGTTTGTGTGCAGAAGAGGGAACAGAATTGCATTTTTTTTTTAATTTAGCTACTTATTTGAAAACATCATCAACTGCCAATGCCTGATACTCTTCAAAGCCTGTGGAATAAAAAACTAAGAGAGCTTTCTATCCTGAACAGTTGGGGTCAAGATGCTTGGGAAATGGAAGAAGACAATGGCGAAGGGGCTCAGAAGTGTGCCAGTGTTGACTCACTAACCCCCCACCCCTTCACTACGGTGTGCCAGTCACAAAGGAGTCGCTGTGCAGGAGGACAAGGCATGACGTATGGAGACATGCCATCCCCCAGCTGGAATTGCAGGGGAGGTGGAAACACCCTTCTGTTTGGTACAAGGGCTAGAAGGGCCAGCATCACTTTAACAGAGCTCAATTGCTAATCAACTATGGCTTAGCGTTGACATCATACGTTCAATTAGCCATGAGCATCGGGTATCAGTTATAAGTTACCAATCAAAATTCAACAGCGCATTTTTTAATGTCACCAGGAAATCCTTGAACTCAGATAGTTTGCTCCTCCTTGCATCCACAAGACATACGTTTTAACCTGGAGCAAGAGGTCGGTGCTCCTTTGGACGAGTGCTCCGTGAGTGGCAGCTCTAAAGGAGAAGGGGCAAGTGAGGGACAGGCAAGGAAGTGGCATCTGGGGGAAGAAAGAAGGCAAACAGCAGGGAGGTTACCATGCATGCTGGGAGGGCTCACCTCACCTAACCTACCCCTTTGCCAGGGTCAGGGCCCCTCATCAGCCCAAAGCCTCATTCCTGGCCTAAGTCCTGCTTCGGATTTCCCGACAGAATAACAAACAACATTTGCACAGCACCATTTCATCAAGTGTTCCATCCACATCAGTCCCTCAATAACCCCATTAGGTTTATCACCATTCCTAGAATGGCAGCTGAGCCTCAGGAAGGTTTAGTCCCTCCCAAGGTCATGGAAGTAGGAGGTAGGTGCAGGGTTGGAGCCCCAATCAACTTGGTTTTAAGCTCCTTGGGCTTCCTCAGTTTCATGCTGCCTTCAAAAGAAGGAAATGATTTTTGTCTTCAAAAGTCAACCTTTGCTTGTGGCTTCAACAGCTCCCCCTTGAAGCCCCTGCAAAGAAACAGAGTGTCCAGGCTCTGGATGGGGTCTAGGAGTGCCCTGCAATGCCCAAAGGGGAGTACGTCCAGCACCGTGGGGAACACACAGGGAATAGTTAAGAAACTGTGCCAAAGCAGGTGTTAAGTGAAAATATTGCAACTATAGAAAAGCACACATGAAGCATACCTAAAGACAGACACGAATATAAAAACAGAAATACACATGGTCTGATACGACTGGGTGTTGGTTCTGATTGTTTTTTCTTGACGTTAAATTTTTAATGATTCTTTTAAGTAACTGGCAACTCCAAACTAGCAACTATCATGAAATACGGAATGAGAGGAGCCATTTTGACCTTTCTCCCATCCTAAAGGGCTCTGAGCTTTAAGGATATAAGGAAAATGGGCTGCTTTCCCCCACTTAATTGCAAGATTTATCCAGTGTGTCCTCCCTGGGAGATCAGGACTGCTGGTCAGTCTTCTTTCCCTTTGCTTCAAAGATAAGAGGGGACCAGGGGAACAGTCAGTACCTCAGCTGTGCAAAAATTGGCCATTGAGAAAAATACGCTTTCTTGCCTGTGCTGAATCCTCCTGAACTATTTTCCAGGCCTGGAGAGGACCTTGTGAGCCCTCAGCTGCCTCTCTTCTGATCAGCTCTGGACAGACACATGCTGGGAGCTGCCCCGCCAGGAAGGAATGGGGTCTGAGACTGGGACGTGATGGTCAGGGCCTTTGGGAGGGCGAAGGGGCACTCATGCCTCGACAGGAGGCATCCCCTGGGACTGTCCCAGGCCCACTCTGGAAAGCCAGAAATCTAGGAATTAAACATGTGGCCACCAGAAGCTCAGCATAAAGCTCTAATGGGGAAAATTTCAAATTTTCTTATAATGATGCCAAAGCATGTTCCGAGAATGCTGCAGGCCGAGTGCTTGGGTCCCTGCAAAATTCACTTGTGGAAACCTAGTTCCCAGTGTGATGGGATCTCTGAGAAGCATGTAGGTCATTAGTACCAGTAGTGCCCTGATAGGAAGAGACATGGAAGAGCTTACCTCTTCTCTCTGCCACATGAGGACATAAGGAGAGAGAGGCCATCTGCCACCAGGAGAAGGGCTCTCACCAGGAAGTGAATCAGCCAGCATCTTGATCTTAGAAAGTGAGAAGTCAATTTTTGTTGCTTAAGCCACCCAGCCAATGGTATTTTGTTATAGCAAAACACCCTGACACCTTCTACTCTAAAATCTACCTGCAAAATTTTGAAGTTTTTGAAAATAGCTATGCAAAAATGCAAAGAGATGAAGGACTATTTGCCGATGTCACCAGCTTCCTATAGACTTAAACTGACAAGCTTGTTTGTAAGAAAGAGTTTATAAATTGCCCCAATTTTATCTTTTTCTTGGATAAGGGTATAGAGAACTTTTTTATACATTCATTATAACATTTATCTTCTCTTCTTGAAACCACAAAACTGTTTTACCCGGAAGTAAAAGCAGTGATCACAAAGCATAGGCACCTCATCTTGAAGAAGAAACGAGAATCACTAGGTAGAAACAGAGAGTTCTAACAGTAGTACCCGCAGACATCAGCAAAATCATGGCAGGAATGCCTGGCAGCAAAAAGCCCTTTTAAATCTCATTTTAGTGACTTTATTTTTCTTTTATTGTTTCTTACATAACAGTTTTCTGCAATGAACATGTATTACTGTTGTAATTAGAAGAGCAATTATTAAGAAATAACTGTCTAGTTGTCCTGTTTTCTGATTTTTAATCTGATTTTTAATTTTTTTTAATTTTTAATTTTAACCTGATTTTTAATTTTTAAAATTTTTCTTTTTTTTTTTTTTGTCACTGAGGTTGGAATTGTTCATCGTAGGGGCAGCAAGGCTAGAAGCTCTGTCCACCCTCAGGGCACTGCTGTGAACTTAGGACAGCCCTGCAATTGGTGATTATAACGATATAATGATATTCCCGAGTCATCATGAAACGATGAGTTACATTATGTACTTTCTGCTTAGAAAAGACCAGAAGTATTTGTACATGTCATCAAGGTGCTCATGAGAAACAGTGACTTTTTAAAGTTTTTGACACTGCAAAGGTATGAACCGCCAGTGATCCGGAAAATGCACCTTTGTGAGCTCCGCTCCGCAGGAACACCTGGCCAGTGTGAAGCTATGCACAGGTGAGCAGTGTGGACTCAGGCTGTGAAAGCCCCGGTGGAGTCACCGCTTTACCCCAGAGAAAGCTTATGGACAAGGCAGTTCCCTGCACACACCTCTGTTTTCAACCATTGATTCATTCCTGACAAACAAAAAGTCCGTAAAGGGAGGGGGGGGACAGAATTTGCCGAGTGTTCTGGCGTTTAGTTTGGGAAAAAGAAGCCGTACTGAAAGCTCACTTCTGACTGTAGTGTTGCTGATCCCCGGAGGCGACCTGCAACTCTCAGGGTCAGCTCAGGATGCTGCAGCTGGACGTCCAGCCCTGTCTCCAGCCCCTGCAGCAAGGCCGAAGGGCAGAGGGTGGAGGTGGAGGGCTGTGGGGTGGCTGGAGCCTGGCGGGTCAGCAGGGCTGGTCGCTGGAGCCCAGGCCTCCTGACCTGAGCGCCGTGTTAAGCAGTGCCCGACAGGACGGGCACGCCGGGACCCACGGCTCCATGCCACAGCTTCCAGAAAGCTTTAAGACCTGCAAGCCTCTGTGCAGGCCAGTCGGAGACTTGTGTAAGAGCCGCAAGCCATGGTCGATCCGCAGGCAAACTCCTGCTTGGCCCCGGGGTCCATTTCGACATCCAAAGCAATTCTTAATCCCTGGAGAGGTGAAAGTCATGTCCTTACAGAGCCCCTTCTCATTAGGAAGGAGAAATTGTCTTTAAAGTGACTTCATTTGGATTTCCAAGTACCCACAGGGTTGCTTCTGCAATCCCCTTTTTGCTGAACCTCAGGGTGCTGCCCCGCTGCCCAACAACGAGGTAAGGCCTCCCGCGTCCTTTGCTCCCAAGCCCGCATTGCCCGGGCCTTGCTGATGAAAGGGAAGCTGCTGGAGAGGCCAGCTGTCCTCACCGCAGCTTTCTCTTTCTCCATCCCTAACACCTTCCTGATGCATCTCCTTCCATCGATCTTCTCCTCCACGTCCTCAGGCCCGTAAGAGTCGGTCTGGTGCCAGGATACGGCATTTGCTTGGCAGAGCCCTTCTTTGCCATCGTTTCTCACTCAACACCCTCGGGACTGTAGCTTATTGCTTGATTAGCACTAAGCAAATTGCCCCCATCCAGAAACAGCCCACGCAGCTCCTCAGACTGTCTTCTCCAGGACCCCGTACCTCTGCCATAGATCCCTCTCCACCGTTTCCCAGTTTTGTCCCTTTTGCCAGAAAATGGATTTGAAATGATTTGAAGCGGCTCCTGCTTTCAGAGGCAGGAAGTGTGGCCCACCTGGCTTTACGGGTGCCCCTCTGAGACTGGGGGACAGGCTGGGGGTGATGTTCCCTCTGGTTTCTCCCACCTTGACAACCGGGGTCTTCGGGTCTCTCACTGAACATTTCTGCCACCACGCCCCCCACCCAACAAACAATCCACCCTCCCCATGCCCAGACTTCCCCTTTTGTGAATTGCTTCCTGCGGGCTAGGTTTTTGATAATACTTGAACTGTTAAAACTAAAACCACTCCCTATTGTAGGACAGAATCATAGTCCCCTGGTCAGGCAAACCTGTTTGTCTCAGCCAGCCTCCCTCATCGCCTGCTGGCGGTAACTCCATTTACCCACTCCCCACGGGGAGATGACGGCCGATGTCATCACTGGGCTGCTTCTCCCCGGCCCAGTCCAGGGCAGCTGCTCGGCTATGACATACTCTCACCGAACAACGGTGTCGTTCACCCTGGAATCTATGACTCTTGAGGGTTTTCCTTCTTTGCTGTCACTAAAAATAGCCCTCATCGCCGGAACCCTCAGCTGACCTCCTCTCCTGCAGGTTGTTCAAACGGGAGGCTGTTATCGGGAATTCTAAGCTCTTGCGTTTGATCTCGGCCAGGTTCATAAACGGGGGGAAAGGTGATTACAGGCTTCTTGTGGTGGCTTGTCTCCGACGTTCCCCTGAATGGCCAAGCTTTGAACAGCGCTGGCAGCATCCGTGCTGTTTACTCTGCCTGCGCTCACTGCCTAGGGCTGCCTTTGTTGTTTTGTGAACGGTGCTCCCTTTGCTCCCACATCTTCCTAGCACGTCCTGCCTCCCTTCAGAAGCCCCTTCCCCGTACTCACCATGAGGAAGGCATGAAAGAAAATGAACAAATCACAAGAAAAGTAGTGTAAAAACATGTCCCAAATGGTTCCTTGTTCAAACAACGTTGCTCCATTGAACACACAGCCCTCGAATGACCCCCTTTTGTTTCCTCAGCCCCTGTGTTCCCTGAGCTCTCTAAGTGCTCGTTTAGAGCAGGTAACCCTAGAGCTCTGTCGCTGGAGATGCAGACATGGTCCGCGCTGATGGAGGGGATTTCAGAGCTGTATTGATTAGAAGGAACCACTTGATAGGGACTGAGCTCAGTAGCAAAACATAGAACCCCAGACTTTTATTATCATGTGGACTGAATAGGCCAAGATGCATTCAGTTTATTCACCAGACGGGTAAGAGGGAGATGGATGGACAGATAAATGAGTAAAAGGTTGACTCTTTTTAAGTCAGTATGAACCTAAATAGAAATTACATGTTGGCAAAAATCAAACTAATACATCAAATTGCTGAACCAAACCAAGAGCTGTTGGCTTGAAACTCTTCCAAGATAACCCGGATGCTCTGGCCTTTCCCCGAGGAAGGATCTGATCTAGAATATATGCTTTTGTGACAATAATCACATGTTCTAAGTGCATTTTAAACTAAATTCCCCTTCCATCTGTTCAACAGATATTGAGGACATGATATGTATCGATGCCATTCCAGTGCCGGGTCCCAATCAATAGTGAGCAAAAATCTCACTATTAGTTAGTTACAGAATTTATTGGAAGAAAAAAAAAAGGAATTTATTGGAAGAAAAACTTAATCAAATAAGCAAACGCTTGACTCCATATGTGGTAAGCTCATACAGGGGAGCTTGCCTGGACGGTCGGGGTAGTTCCTCCACGGAAGTGACGTCATGGCTGAGCCAGTGCTTAAAGGGATAAGCTGCCATTAATGACTACAGGAAAGCAATGCTGGAGGCTATGGCTGGAATGTGAAGACAGTGCATGGTAATGGTGCACAGTAAAGGGCCAGGTCTCGCTGGACTTCTGCAACAGAGGGAACAGTTGGCTCCCAGGACAACAGGGAGCCTTCGGAAGGAGTTGTTCAGGAGGCCGGGTGGGGGTAGAAGAATGACATGAGCCTGTCTGTATTGGAAAAAGACTACTCTCAATTAGGAGCCACAGAGCACATGGGAGGCCAGTCAGCAGGTGGTAGGCTATTCTGAGCGGGGAAGGCCTCACTGAAGGAATTTTGCAGTTTTGCTCCTCATTCCTCCCATCCTGCTTTGAGAATCTCCATTCCTGGGTCTGCCAGTGAACGTTACTTTCTACCTGCGGAGAGAAGCTTAATTAGGATAATAAGATAGTTATTTATCCCTATATTAGAAATTTTCATGTTAAATTTATACATGGCAATGTTTTCCTTTAAATTATAATTTGATAGGATGGCCTAATCTGCCCAATTCTGGCCTTTTGTTGATTCTAATCCTGAGGCAGTGATCTGATTTTAAGCAAATGGTTACCAGTGCAAATGCTCTTTTCTAAGCAATAAACATCATTACCTTTGCTTCATTGATGAGGCATCCATGAGATGTAGAAGTCAGGGATAGATCTCCTTACCATTTTAACTAGAATGTTCCTCACCTCAGCGACCACTTCCACCACCTCAGGCAAAATTCGGCATGATTATCTTAAAAACAAAGACAGTATATAGCAATGGGAATGCCTTGCTCAGTACTAGCGAGGGGTGGGTTTAGACAGGTGCCTTGCCCCCTTCCGGACTGAGGGGTCTCTGCCCCTGAGAGCCGATCGGCGCCCTGTGAGTTTGTTCATCACAGCACATGGAAGGCTGAGTGCATCACGCCCCCGAGGGTCACCTTTCCATTACAAAATATCCACTGACCTCACGTGCCAGTTTTGTCCAGTAAGATAAATAAATCACTATAGAAAAGGAATGGAAAAAACAAGCAGCTAGAAAAGTCACTCTAACCCAACTGGGTGAGGTAACATTTCAAAGCCCTTCCTTCAATTCATATAAAGTTTTCTCTAAATCTGCCTAAGAGCACCTGAGAAGAGAGGCAGGAAGTCAAAGAAGCCAGGCCAGCCAAGAGCAGGACGAGATACCACCCCCTCCACCATCCTGGGATTTCCAGGCTCAGTTGGCTCCTGCTGAATGCATGTGCGCTCTCTCTCTCTCCCTCTCGCTCTCTCTCCACACCCCCCGGAAGCACCTAAGATGTCAAGCCGGTGATTCCATGGAGCCCGGGGATTACATCACACGCCTTACATCGCTCAGCTACCTCCACAGCATTAGGAAAATAGTGACACATTCTGGGCACAGATGAAGAGACAACATTTCCAGAATCTGAATTCTCACCCGTCCTTCACAGTAAAAGCCTTTGGCAACCAGAGAAAGGCAGGGCTTCCCCTGGATGTGAATCAAAAGTAGAGCCTTTCTATGTTGACTTTAAAAATAGAGGGGTTGAGAGAGAGAGAGAATGTGGTCAATACAGATACACGCTGAGGGAAAGCAAGTTAGCCTCTCTGCAGGTTCAGAACAGCCAGGTC
Source organism: Nasua narica (assembly GCA_028533885.1). NCBI lineage: Eukaryota > Metazoa > Chordata > Mammalia > Carnivora > Procyonidae > Nasua > Nasua narica. The sequence continues at coordinate 77,715,574 of CM052811.1, read as the reverse complement.
TTCTCGTACCAGGCTTCACAGTGAGGTTCTGAGTGATTTCCTTCCTGGGCTGCCTCTAAACCATCCCTCACACTTTAGCTTCCATGCCATTCTTCACGCAACCTTTCCACAACACTTAACTCATTTTGAGTTAACAGTTAATTAACGCTCCCATTGTATGTGCCAGTGATCACCACAATTATGCTGAATGAAGAGCCACCCCCAGACTCGCTGTTTTAATACCCTCACTTACTCTTGTTCACGTGTGTTCAGACTATCTGGGCGACAACAGGCTGGGGGTCAAGTGACCAGCTGGTTTGGGCTCTGAGAGGCAAGTTGGGGCCAGCTTTGCTCCACATGTCTCTCATTCCCCCCAGATCAGAGGGGTGGTTGGGACTTGCCACTCGCATGAATGATGGCCGAAGCTTAAGAGCACAAGTAGGACCATGTAATACCTCTTAAGACTTAGGCTGGAGATTGGCATGCTGTCACTCTATCCAGACACCGTTGGTCAAGGCAAGTCATGTGGTCAAGCCTAAAGTCAAAGGGCGAGGAAGTGCATTCCATTCACTTCTAGAGGAGGAACTTCAAAGGCATGTGGGAAACACAACTTCCCCAAGTTCTATCCTTATTTGTGGAGGAGGAGAGGGAGGAGAACAGCCACTAAGGAACTTGCCCAAGCCCACACCACACACCATATTGGAGCTGGGGTTCGGAGGCCTGGTCTGACTCTATACTCTGCACCCTTCACTCCTGAGCCACCCTGGATGCTCTAACAGAAGGTCTCTGAGAACGTGGGCATGTGGGGAGGGTTGCTCACATACATTCTGCACTCTGGAGAACCTTGTCAGAGACAGTGTTCCTTATAACTTTGTTCTGAGTCCCAGGAACTTGTGCAAGGAATAAAGGTCACCTCTTCCTTGCGCAAGGTTGCCAGTGAGTCACTGGCTGTTTCTAAAATAGAAATTGGCTCAAGGACACGTTTCTGTTTCAGAAAATCATGCCGGTATTTGTTGAACAGTGAATGTTTTCTCTCTTGTTCAGTGATATAGGCTATAGGTGCTGAGAAAAGAGTCCCAGACTCTAGGGGAAAAGAGTCCAAACCACAGGGAGGCCCTGCCCAGGGAGCACAGGCCCAAAGCACATTCACACCAGGGGTTTGACATGAGTGATTACCACATGGCCTTCAACACAGCCTGAGTGTCTCACTGTGTTTCCATTCAGGACCTTTGTATCTACCTCTCAATCTGAATTTATTAAAGCAATGGCTGTGTGGGCAACCACATTGAAAAGAAAGGCTGCATTTTCATGGGTAGAAGATATTTATTGTCTTGCAGGAGAAAATATGGTTGGTTTCAATGGCTTATTTTAAAAATTACTTTATTGGGACACCTGTATGGTGCAGCTGGCTAAGCATCTGACTCTTGATCTCAGCTCAGGTTGTAATCATGAGATTATGAAATCATGGTCACGCGATTGAGCCCCCCATGGGGCTCTATGTTCAGCACAGAGTCTACTTGGGACTCTCACTCTCCTTCTCCCTCTCCCCCAACCCTGGTTCTCTCTCTCTCTCTCTCTCTCTCTCTTTCTCTCCCTCAAATAAATAAGTAAATCTTTAATTTTTTTTATTTATTGTAAAGCCGTAAGTCTGGCTGATCCATAAATAAATCATTGCACTTAAGACACCTAAATTCTGGTTGGCTTGTCACATTGTCCAGTAAGCTTAGAATCAGAATAGTTCATTACTGTTCAAGAGTGGGGAACAAAATAACTGTAACTGACTTTTGAACATCAGACTTTACCTAGTAACAAGCCAGAAATGGGAGTAGGCAAAAGCCATTAAGAATGATTAGGAAGAAAAGGCAAAGGAAACAAAAGCGAAAATGAACTTTTGGGACTTCATCAAGATAAAAAGCTTCTGCACAGCAAAGGAAACAGTCCACAAAACAAACAGGCAACCCACAGAATGGGAGAAGATATTTGCAAATGACACTACAGACAAAGGTCTGATATCTAAGATCTATAAAGAACTCCTCAAACTCAACACTCACAAAACAGATAATCACATCAAAAA